>JANXHW010000004.1:137750000-138362500 GCA_026170595.1 Plestiodon gilberti rubricaudatus | reverse complement strand
TGAGTAATCTGAAAACTCGGTAGTACATAGAATATATCTCTTAAATGCAAAAACGTTTTAAATTTTATGTATTGAAATTCAGTCAGGAAAGAGAACTGCATGGATGCTTAGTAGTAGTAGTGGCTTAATGCACCTAGATATCACCATCGTAACAAAAAGGTTTACCCCAAACCTTTCAAAACATACATAGTAGCAGTAGCGTCACTAGGACGCACATCACCCTGGGGCGGGGGCACCCGTCACCCTAGTGACGCTCTGTCATCGCGGCGCGGGGGGGTGGGGGCGACACGGCTCCCCCCCTCGACGGGTCGGGTCGCCCTCCGGACGCTCCGAGGCCGGCCCGGGAGCCTACCTCGGAACGTCCGACCCCGTCGGCGCTCCAGGGCCTTCTAAAAGAAGGCCCACGCAGCACGTTCATCCGGGTATTTTCCGGATTTTCACGCATGCACAGACTGTTTTGAGGGCAAAAAGCCGACGGGGTCGGACGCTCCGAGGCCGGCTCCCGGGCCGGCCTCGAAGCGTCCGGAGGGTGCGTCCGTGATGCGCGAGGGGGTGCGCGCGTCACCCCATGGCGTGCGTCACCCCCAGGCGGCCCACCCCCCGCCACGCTCCAGTGACACCCGTGCATAGTAGCTAACTTTTTCAGAATGTTTGTTCTTATGAAACAGATGGAGTTAAGAACTAAAAACTGCACAGTCGAGATGCCTTTGGCCCTTAAGCAAGGTCTGATTTAGGTGTCTTGAAGATAGGGTGGAAAGTTGAGAAACAATTTAAATTTAGGAAAGATGCGTGGGTGGAATTAATCATGGAGAGTAGGTGGTTGTTACCATGTAGGAAGAAATGGCAGCCTTGAAATAGTTGAGGTAACTGTCAGCATGAGTGTGATAACATAACTTTGTAAGATATCTTGTAAGGCTCACTTTGCATGGTATGAAGTACTCTACTTGGCCCTTTTTAATTAAGTCTAGGACTGCAATTCTCTGCACACTTACAGTACTTGGAATTAAGTACCATTGATGCAATTGGATTTAGTTCTGACTAAATATGCATAGGATCAGGAAGTGTCTCTTGTATTTGACTGCATACTTCTGAACTAGTCCCAGTATTTAAAATAGACATTGTAAAATTTGTCTGTACCTTTTTGTAGGATTGAAAGGAGGAGCTGGAGGACCAGACGGACAAGGTGGTACCTTCCGGTACTCTTTCCATGGAGACCCACATGCCACATTTGCAGCATTTTTTGGTGGTGCAAATCCTTTTGAAATCTTTTTTGGCAGAAGGATGCCTGGTAGCAGGGACACCGAGGACATGGAAGTGGATGGAGATCCATTTGGTTCCTTTACTTCTTTTAATATGAATGGATTTCCAAGGGAACGAAACACAGTTGGTGGCCAACCCCGTCGTAAACAAGATCCCCCTGTTATTCATGAACTCAAGGTATCCTTGGAAGAGATTTACCATGGCTGTACAAAAAGAATGAGGATTTCCCGTAAAAGGCTTAATCCTGATGGGAGAAGTGTCAGAACAGAGGACAAAATTCTTACTATTGATATCAAGAGAGGATGGAAAGAGGGTACCAAAATTACATTCCCTAAAGAGGGTGATGAAACACCTAACACCATCCCAGCTGATATTGTGTTTGTGATTAAAGATAAAATTCATCCTCACTTCAAGAGGGATGGGTCAAATATTATCTACCCTGTCAAGATCAGTTTACGAGAGGTAAGCACCTTGTTAATTTTGGGACCTATTTTGTTGAAACTTCATAATGACTATGTTTTAAGCTTTTTCCTATTTTGCTATGACTAACTTGAACTTGATGCGGCCTATATCTGATATGTAGTGTTTATACTTAAAAAGCTGAGCATCTTGTGTAAGCACCTAAACATTATATTGGACAGACCAGATTGGACCATTGGAAGAATGACCATTGCTTCTTCTAGAACTGAACATAACACAAAATGGTTTTGGGTCAGGTATTCTAAGTTAATCCTATACTTGGCCATCTTGGTGGTTATTTGTAGGCTGTATGGTCTTTTGTTATGCCCTTCCTTGCTGTCTCCCAGATTTTCCTATCTGCCTGTCACAAAGCATAATCATGTACTTAGGTTTCAGCACATTTTTCAGTGTATTCTGGAGTTTATTTTTGCTTTTCATTGTTATGTAAATTTTAAGCGTGTGTTCTATTGCATTACGTCATTGTGGTGGAAAACTGTTGCTCTCCATAATTTTTGAAACAAAAATGCAAAAAACAAAAAAAGATTACTTATGAGAGTACAGCCAAGCAAAATTCTCACCAGGGAAAGAAAGTCTTACCAACAATACATGAAGGAAGCTTTTTGACTGCAGTAAACCACTTCTGTGTGATCAAAGATTCTCCTCTAATTTAGTAGTAGATTAGGGTGCCCATATCCAAAAAGGGACAGGGTGCCTATACCATTAACCATTGGAATTTGGGCAGGTGCAGCTCATCATGGAAGGGTGAAACAAGCTACACCTGCCCAAATTCTCTCTTCTTACAATGGTTAAAGGCATAGGCACCCTGTCCCTTTTTGGATATGGGCACCCTATAGTAGATACAAAAGTAGTTCAGTCACGCAAGCCGACACTGCAAATTTGAGAAGCTGTAATCTATACTAAACATAGTTTTAATTTTAAACTGATGTGATTAAATAGATGCATTCCATAGATGGATGTGTTGATATTGGTACACATGTACATTATGTTGCATTAAAGCAAAATGACACTGACGGCTTGCTTATAGTGCCCTTGTTATGTGGGCTGGTGGATTTAAGACAACTGTCATTAATCATTCTCCACATTTGTTTACATACTATAATAAATGGTACAGTACTGTGTTTCTTACTACAAGGTATTGTTCTACCCATTCAGCCTGTACTCCAAACTTTTAAATCTTAGTGCCTGTACTTGAACTGGTTTAACTGTTTTGGTTATTACATTTCACTTATACAGCTAATGTTACTTGCCAGAACTACACAGGCTTTCTTCGTAACATGTTTAGTATTACTAATACACTAACAGCGCAATCCTGCGGAAAAACCCGGCAACGGAGCAAGCGCCCTGCTGCTGGAAGCCGTCGCATACATGCTGTAAAGCACGTTCGCGACGACTCGGGAGTAAGAGCGGCCGGCGTAAGGCCGGCCACCCTCACTCTGCCGCTGAGATGTCCCCACGGCCACCAGAGGCAGGTAAGGGATCCCCCGGCAGGGGTAGTCCAGGAGGCGAGGGAGGGGGGCCATTGGCCGAGTCGGCCCGGGGGGGTGGGGATGGCATCGGCCATATCCCCGTCTCCTGCTGGTTCGGTTCAGCTGTTACACGGCCTCCTCTTATGGTGGAAATCCGAGGAGGCCTATAGTAGGCCCTTCCCAGCTCTACACTGGGGAAGGGGACGAACGTTCCCTTTCCCTGGGTAGACCTCTGGGCCGCTGCAGAGCGGCCCGGAGCAAGCATGGGATCCAGCGGGCCCTGGCCCACCCACCGGATAGTTCTGTAGGATTGGGCTGCCCATCAGAGTTTCTCAAATTGTGGGTGGGTCCCGGCTTGATACCTGGTGGGTCGTCCATTTGGCTCACCCACCCTTGCCTCCAAATTAGACTCCGAATGGAATCCAAATTAGTGCCAATGGAAGCAGCCAGAAGCCACTTCCAGGTCCAACTCATCTTGTCCTGCCATTTCCGTGTCACGCTGGGCCTCCAGTGGGCTTCCTCAGGCCTCAAGAAGTCTCCAGAAGCAATCAGAAAGTGACTTCCTGTTTACTTCCAGGTTTGCGAAAGTCACTTCTGGTTGCTTCAGGAGGCCTTCTGAGGCCCACAGGAGGTCCACTGCCAGAGAATGAGGTGGGTTGTGGCACCCTCCACAGGGGGACAAGTGGGTCGCTCTGTGTGTGTGTGTGTGTGTGTGTGTGTGTGTGTGTGTGTGTGTGTGTGTGTGAGAACCACTGCACTAGATTAATTATATTCTGCGTAGGGCATAATAACTGTTTTTCTAAATCATAATCCATTGAGAGTCATGTGTCTTTCCATACAGTACATAATACATTTTAAGTGCTTTACAAATAATAAAAGTGGTGCTGATCATAATGTGACATATTTTAATTTTTTTAGGCTTTATGTGGCACTTCTATCAACGTACCAACAATAGAAAACCGAACCATACCTATGACAGTAAATGAAGTTGTAAAGCCTGGAATGAGAAGAAGAATTATAGGATATGGTTTACCATTTCCCAAAAATCCTGACCAACGAGGTGACTTAGTTATAGAATTTGAAGTAATCTTCCCAGACAGTATAGCTCCAGCATCAAAAGAAGTACTCAGGAGAAATCTTCCTGTTTCTTAAGGAAATTCCTTTTATGAACTTTTCCAGGAAGACACTGAAAATCAGAAGACTTGCAAGTTTATGCTGTAAAAGTGCAATCTATAACTGTAGAACTGTCCTGTTTGTGTATGGGTGGGGGAGGGAATTATGCAGTGTTGCATGAAAATAGGAAGGAAAATACAAAGGACTTGCAATCAAATATAAAGCTAGTACCACTTGCTGTGTATTGGATCTTCTTTTTTCAAAAACTTTTATCCAGGATTTTGCTTATGTGTAAAATGTAATCTGGATCACCTTTGTGCATATCTTTTTTAATGAAGTGCTTGTGCTTCAAAGCACTTTTTCAAATATTTCTTGATCTGTATGATATTGTATTGCAGTATCAAAATTCATAATACAAATATATGTCATGTTTGCCATATGCATATGCCCATTCGCTCTGTTTACATTACACCCAGCAAAGGCAGGAAGTCTCACTTGAAATGTTTATGAGCCCAAAGAAGATTTAAGGTTTTTCTGCACTGTGGTAGATGCTGATGGATTCCTTCTGCTCAGTTGTATAATAGTGAGCTGATGGCTTGCCTGGGAGAAAATAGGCACACACCGCACACTATTCCAAGGCATACTTTTTTTGGCTTAGGGGATTTCCTGATAGAAGCAGCTGTGAGAACAGTTGCTTTAATATTACTTATAGCAATGTGTGCAGCCTGCCTGTTGACATAATTTTGTATCCCAAGTTATCCTTCCACTCAGAAAACTTCCACAAGGGGGCTTGCACATGTGAAAGTCATAGCACAAGATTCTTGTGCACAGAAATCCAAATGGAATCCTGATTTGGCTTTGCACTCACTCAGTACATTGTGCAACCCATTGCAGAAGATATCACACACAATTATTAGTGCAGTTTCTTCCACACATGCTTCCACAACTACACATGAAACAGTGCAAAATGTCACCTTCACATACACTTCGTACGATACAACTCATACCCTGTATAAAAAAGGGTCATTAAAAATATAGTTGTGTCAAGACAACTGACCTAAATTTGGTATAGTAAACACAACACTAGTCTCTCACAGATAACCCTCTTACAAGTCAGTTGTTAAAGCACAGTCCAGTTGAAGAATTCATAAGCCTGTCATGAATTATCTGAGGGAGAAGCAAAGAGCCATCAATCTAGTTTTCTAAAAACATCTATAGGGCTGGTACTCTTGGATGGCAAAATAAGACTACTAAACATGCTTTCAGCATTTGTCTGGCAACATGCTGTAATGTGTTAACATTTGTAAGTGATTTTTTGTTTATAAGAAGAAAATATTTGATTTGACTAGACATCTGAATGTGCTAGGTAGCTGCACTGTTAACCAACAAAGTGATCAATAATTTTGTATTGTTCCATGTTGGAAAAAATAGAGTACTATATTTGAGAGTTAAAGTTTAGTTATGACATTTTTTTAAATACTAGCAAAATTAAAATCCAAAATAGGGTTACAACAATCCTGTGTAAAAAGTCATCTAGACGCTTCACTTTTGAATAAATTGGCAAATGTCCAGTAGATTTTAATACATGGGATATAAACTAATACGTGCAGTCTGAAGTTGAAAAGGACCCAGAATGCTGGTGTTCATGACACTTTAAGTGAGAGTAGAAAATTGCTGCTTACTCATTTATATATTGTTTATGCACTTAAATATTCATTATGATCTGTATTGCATTTCATATGTTTTTTTAATTAAACATTTGTTTCTAACTTGTTTTGATTTTTTTGTTCTAATAGCAGCTGATTGGTGGGGGCTAATAAGTCATTTTTAACAATATAGTAATCATAACCTATAGCTGCAATATTGAAGTTTCTGGTATCTGTGAAGCATTTTTTATTTATTAATGAGAACAATTAAATGATGTTCGCAAAAATCAAGTGAAAATGTATATGTATAGATAAAATGACAAAAATATCCTGGAGCCCATGTAAGTTCATGTGCCTTACAGGAAAACTACCATAGGGCGCAATCCCAACCTACTTAGGCCGCCGTTGTAACCAGCGGCCCAGCGAAAACGGGAGGCCCCAGAATGGAAAGGGGATTCAAATCCCCTTTGAATTCCCCTTTTGGAGGGGATTTGAATCCCCTTTCCGTTCTGGGGCCTCCCGTTTTCGCTGGGCGGCTGATTACAACGGTGGCCTAAGTAGGTTTGGATTGCACCCTTACAAACAAAATGAAAGTCAGCCTCTGCCAATGTTGACCAATCATCTTAAATGAAATTTACCAGCCATGTTATGTAGCCTTTCAGACACAATCCTGGGCCAAAAGAGAAACAAGATGTTTGCTGAACCTTTAGTGGGTTGCAATACATGACTGGTGGCATTTAGCTTAATGAATTATAAGCACACTGCTAGTTCAGCTCTAGGGTCCATCTATCTAGAATCCTACTTCAAACTGATTAGGGATCAGAGTATCTAGTTCCACATTCAGTATATGTACAGTAATTGGAAAGTTTTTCAAGAAAATCCAACACAAACACATTTGATTTCCAACAAGGGATTTCTCAAATGTGAGGGGACCAATAAAATAAGTTGAAAGGGGATCAAAACTCTCCAGAGTGTGTGGAGGTTATTTATTTATTTATTTTAAAAAATTATATCCCGCCTTTTCCTATGCCAAAGGCAAATGCCAAAGGCGGCTTACAACAGATTAAAATACATAATTTAAAATACATAAAATAACTTTAAACAATACATAACGATACATAAACAAATTTAAAAAACAAAATCCACTGGGGGCGACAGTATGGAGGAGAGAAGCAGCATGGCAGAGCATCTTGAGACACATTCTGCACTAATTGCAGCTTCCGAACAGTCTTCAAGGGCAGCCCCACGTAGAGCGCGTTACAGTAATCCAGTCTTGAAGTCACTAAGGCGTGGACCACCGTGGTCAGGTCCGATCGACTCAAGTACGGCTGCAGCTGGCGCACCAGCCGAAGCTGGGCAAACGCACTCCTGGCCACAGCCGCCACCTGGCTTTCCAGGGAGAGCTGTGAATCCAGAAGTACTCCCAAGCTGCACACCCGTTCCTGCAGGGGGAGTGCAACCCCATTCAGAACGGGCAGGTGACTCAGTACCTACATCGAAGCTTTCCTGACCAGTAGGACCTCTGTCTTTTCTGGATTCAATCTCAACCTATTAGCTCTCATCCAGTCCCCAACTGCCTCCAGACAGCGCTCCAGGAGTTCCACAGCCTCCCCGGAGCAAGACAGCAAGGAGAGATAGAGCTGGGTGTCATCAGCATATTGGTGACACCCAACTCCAAATCCCCAGATGATCTCCCCCAACGGCTTCATGTAGATGTTAAAAAGCATGGGAGACAGAATAGAACCCTGTGGCACCCCACACTGTAAAGGGCAAGGTGCCGAATAGGCGTCTCCCAGCATCACCATCTGGGACCTGTCAGCCAAGTAGGAACGGAACCACTGCAACGCAGTGCCACCTAGTCCCAACTCGGCCAGCCGGCCCAGAAGGATACCATGGTCGATGGTATCGAAAGCCGACGAGAGGTCCAAAAGGACCAGCAGGGATGCACTCCCCCTGTCCAGTCCTCGGCGAAGATCATCCAACAGGGCAACCAAGGCTGTCTCCGTCCCAAAGCCCTGCCTGAAGCCAGACTGAAAAGGGTCCAGATACTCCGTTTCATCTAGTATCCCCTGGAGCTGAGATGCCACCACCCGCTCAATCACCTTACCCAAGAAAGGCAGATTGGAAACTGGCCAATAGTTATTTAAATTGGAGGAATCCAGAGATGGTTTTTTCAGGAGGGGCTTCTATTGTTATGGTTTGTTATTTAAAACCATAACAATAGAAGCTTAACTAAAATGTATAGTGGCAATGTATAGTGACATGCGACAGCACTCCCAGGATTGTGCTGGAACCAGGATGAAAAGGGGTTTTATAGACTCACCAAGGGTTGTGCCGGCCCTGCAGAGGGGGCTGCGGACCCCTCTGTGGGCTTCCCTGCACCTACTTCCGATTTACTTCTTGGTTTCGATGAAAACCAGAAGTCGCGTTAAATTGTCTTTGGATGCGAATTGGGTGTGGGAGACCGGCATAGGAGTCTGCGGCTCCCCACACCCTCCGTAGGGCTGGCACAACCCCTGGTGAGTAAAAAAATAATCCCTTTTTCCCCCCCGGTTCCAGCGCGCGATCCTGGGAGTGCTGTTGCTGCTGTTCCCCCCCCCCCGCAACGACTTACAGCACCCCAAACTCTACACGAACGTGTTAGAACCGCTGCCATAAGGTTTCCTTCAGAAATTGGAAGCCTTGTCCAAATGAGAACAAAAACGAACATAAACTCTGGCAAAAGAAATGTAAGTTGATACTAAGGGATGTGAAATAAGAATGGGAGGAGTGCATGACACTGAGGGAAGAAAGAAAAAACTGCCACCACTAACACTTAGGAAAGCAGCAGTCAGGTGAGGAGAGGTAGAGAGTGTGGCAATCTGGAGCCCATCCCAGCATTCTCTGCTCATGCTGTGTATTTCAAACAGGACAAGAAGGAGTTCAAGGTAAGGGGGTGGGGGCAGGTTCCGGATCACCTCGCCCATTCGACTGCTTTCCTAAGCAAGGTGATGGTGGCAGCATGTGCATGCGTGAAGGAGAACAAAAGTCACACAACGCTAACAGAAGCCCCTCATAGTTTCCCTCTTGGCACTCTGGAGCTTGGTGATGATGATGATGATGATGATGATGATGATGATGATGATGATGATGATGATGATGATGACGATGACGACATCACCAAGTGCTCTGGAGCCATCCCTGTCCAGCCACAGTAGTAGAGCTCTGTGCATCTTGCAGGGGAGGGGGAATTAGAGGGAACACTGGCTGCCACCCAAGAAGACCTTCTGATGAGGAAGGACTGAAACCACTGCAAAACTTCCAACTCTCAGCTGACTTAGTTTACCCAGAAGGCAAGGATTTAATATTCAACTGATACTGTATGCTATTGAGAGTTCAGAAGAATAAGCAGAGTTGTACTGCACTTTCTTAGGACAAGGAATAAATTGTCTACTAGGGCAACTCACAGTTAGTCTTGAAATACCAGTATCTGTTTTGAACTGACCAGTATGGGTCTAGCATAACTTGTCTTCTAAAGAGGTTCTGGACCTGGGTCACAGTGTTCTGGTCCTAGAAAGGGGAGAAAAAAAAACCCTGGAAGGGGCCACAGAGAGACCTCCTTCCCATGGGGGAGGAACCATCAAATATGAGCAAATTTAGAACTTTTTTTGGGGGGGGAGGGGGACATTTCTCCAAGTATTCTCCATGTTGCTTGTTGCTAGCCCTGGTCCAAATCAAACCTGGGAGAGTATGGCTAGCAATAAAAAGCGTTGTAGGGCACAGCAGACGTCTTGCATTGCAGTGACCCTCTCAGGCAGTGTATAGGAAGGTTGAGTTCTGTTCTTACTGCTGTTGTGTCACTTTGGCCTTCATGTTGTGAAGGACAAGTGATTGTTGCCAACCAACATCTTCCCTGTGCATCTCCCAAGTAACTGCTAGTAGAAGAAATGCAACATAATAATGCAAATATAATAAAACAAATAATAATAAATAATAACATAGCGTCATCACGTTCAGCTTTTCCCTGCTCCCTGCAAGGTACAGTCAATGAACTGGGATGAGGGTAGGGAAACTGTGAACATGATGATGCCATGTCACATTTTAGGCATTACTGGGGAGACAGATGGGAAAGATCTGAGCTGGCAGCAGCCACACACCTCTATATAACATATGGTAAGACCTTATCACTGCAGCAGTGAGATGAGGATGCATTCCAACATTGATACACAGAGGCTGGTGCTTCCGTATCTTTCTTTGAGCATCTTTGCCACCTGAAGAAAAGAAAACAGTTTTTTCTACTCATTAGTTGGCAAAGTTGGTTTCCTTTTTTCACAGTCTGTAGGCGGGTCCTCGTGGGGGACCCAGGCAAAGGGGTAGTCAGGGTGGCTTCGGCCCCAAAGGGCTCCACGGGGTAGGGGTCAACCTCCAGGCCGACTGGTCCTTCTAAATAGTTCCCTAGGGGTCTGGTCTACCCACCTGATGTTGCCTTCGTTATCTCTGGAGGACAGGTCTACCCACCATCCGGCTGTTGTGATTCCTGGCGGGCAGGTCTACCCACGAGTGCTATAGTAGAAGCGTCCCTCAGAGGACAGGTCTACCCAATGTTATCCGTAGAATTGAGTCCAGAGGGCAGGTCTACCCACGGTAGCTGTAAAGAATTCCGCGTAGGACAGGTCTACCTCGGGATAGGTAACCCCTGCAAGGCCTCAGGGTTTGCTGGGGTAAAGGGGGTTAGTTTCACCCGGTTCCTTCCCCCAGCCAGCTGGTTTCCGAGGAGTCGGGCTGTCGCTCCTGAGTACCAGCCCGCTCGCCAGCTTCCTCATCACTGGCCTGCTCGTACTTTATATCCCTGGCTAGCCCTTGCTCCCGCCCCCTTTTGCCTTTTCCCCAGCCCTGGAGCCAATCCCACCAGGACCCGTAGGGTTCTGACAGGCCGTCGGGCCTATCAGCTGGGGTGCCGGCGTTGTCCGGGCCCTGCGGGTCACGTGGAGCCTCTCCAACGGCTCCTCCTCCCTTGGTTCTCCTGGGGTTAGTTGAGACAGGGGCCCGGCTGGGTTCGCCTCCCCATGCTCCCCCGGGACGACCGTGCCGGAGTGCGTCCGCTGGCCTACCCCCGTCGTCGCGTCCCCTCTTCGAGTGCCGGCCTCGGGTGAGTTCGTGCTCTCCCGGGCTTGCGATCGTCTACCCGGGGGAGGAACAGGTCCGGAGCTGCGGCCCTCTCCCGCCGGGGCCGGGTCGTTAGTCCCGCCGGGGCTCGGAGCATTTCCCTGGCTGGTGTCGGGTCCAGCTCCGGACACAGTCGTTTATTAGGTGGTTGAGATTACTCAAATTACTGAGGAAAGTGTAGTGCCATGAGGTCATAACATGGGATCTTTTAATATAGCCAACCTGAGCTGCGAAGGGCACACAGAGATGTAAAATTTGGTATCTTACATTGCTTTCAGAGTAAATGTAAAGTTTATAAAATGGTAACATAAGAAATGTTTAGGAGATTTGTAAATTGCCCTTTATCAAAATTTGTAGCAATGTCTTGTACAGTTAGTGTAAATAATTAATGTAAATGAACATTAACAGCAATCCTTGCCTCCTCAGTTTTATATACTTATGCTATTTTCAGTCACAATGTTCTTGATCAATATTTGCTAGTCACCATGATAGTTTTGTTTTTTTAAAGCATCCTTAGCTTTCTGCTGCAAAATGAAATCCTAGGATAGAATAGACCTTGACTTCATAGTTCTACTGTTTCAAAATGTGGTATTTTGTTGCTTAAAAAAAGTATTAGGCATAATGCACTCCTTTTAAATTGTTTTCCATTAGAAAAGGGCCTCACTGTGTATATGTTTTTACATATGTACTGCTGGCCATGTTTTATTCCATTGTACTATTTATCCAGTGGAGTTAGAATGATTGTGAATGTTTGAAAGATAAATGCAGAGACAGAAAGTAGAGGAAAGGATGGTTATACAGGTTGAGTATCCCTTATTCGGACTGCTTGGGATGGGATGTTGTCTGGATTTCGGATTTGTCTGGATTTCAGAATATTTGCATAAATATAATGAGACATCTCCGGGATGGGACCCAAGTCTAAACATTAAATTCATTTATGTCTCATATACACCTTATACACATAGCCTGAAGGTAATTTTATACAATATTTTTAATAATTTGTGTCCCAGCATGCCTTGTGCTATGCCAGCCAGGTGCTGGGAAAAGTTCTTTTTTTTTTTTTAAGTCATAGCCCCCAAAATGTCTGCATTTCAGAATAGTCTGGATTTTGTATGTCCGGATAAGGGGTAACCAACCTGTATACCTGAACAAAGGAAGGAACCAACCTGAGCTGTAAATGTGAAGAGGAGAGGAGTCTGGCACAGGAGAGGAATGAAAGTGGAAAGATCAGATGGCGTGGAGACAGAATTTCCAAAGGAAAAGAAAGACATTTTCTACTTCTGATGGGGGCTTGGCGCATTATAATATTCAACACCAAAATTCAACCAAAATTCAACAGGTCCTAGCTGCTTTAGGGTTTTCTAAAGATCAAAACTACACTAGGCAAATGAGTTGAGCCATGATTCGAATGATACACTCTGCCTCCCACTCCTGTTAAAGACAAGGAGGAAGACAGGCTGGTGAATTCTGCACTTTCCTTTCACCATGACCAGATCTGTACTCACCTCGACCGGCAGAGGCAACAGTTGGAGGCCTTCTCTCTGGAGCGCTGGCCACTCTCAAGGCCCCTGGCCTGGCAGAGGCCCTGATGTTGGAGTCTCTGGGAGAAGGGGAAGCAGACAGAGCCCTGCTGACAACAGGAGAGCGCCTCCTTCACAGACAGCACCTGGGTCCTGACCTCGAGGACAGCTAGGATTCTGGGGGAGACTGCGCTGGGCCCTTCTCAGCCAGAAAAGTGCCAGCAAGACCCAGAAGCAATGATGTGGCATTGTCCACAGTGACCTCAGCAGGAGGTCCTCAGCGAGGAGAGTACTGGCCTGCTCTTCAGGAGACGAGCACTCTCACTTGCCATTCTGGACATGTGGGTGGTGAAGGAGGGGTGATTGGGGTGGTGGAACTGCAGGTGGGAAGTGGGGAAGGAAGGCAGGTTATAGGGTGCAGCTCAGGGGTCTCCAGAGTATAAAACCTCTCCAGGCTATGATAAGAGGTTGTGGGCCCAGGGCTAGGAGGCTCCAGGCTGCTAAGGGCAGTGGCTTACCCCATAGCTTTGCTGTGGCAGGGAGGTGAGCCCAAGGAAGCAGACAGCCCAGCTAGGATGAAGGAGGATCAGGGTGGATGCTAATCCCCTCGCCATCCAATCTCTGAGTCCACAAGGTAGACATTGCAAGAGCTCTGCAAGGGGCTGGGGCCCTTCTCTCATAAGACTAAACCCCACCACTGGCAGGATGAGAGCTGGAAGACCCCCTAAAGGGGTTGGGTGGACACACTGAATCTTCATGCTGGTGGAAGCTACTCAAGGCAGCTTACAAACAAAATTCAGTACCAAAATAAAAATGAAAACCAAATACACTTTCCTGTAGAACTGTAACTCCGACTCCATTTATAGGGGATGCACTTTTTCTGAGTGACAGGGAATGGCCTTTGAACGTATTCACACTGCCTTTGGAAATACCCTAAAATGCATTCCTATCAGGTCCCTCAGAAAGAACCAATGCATTCCGTGATCATTCTCTTTCCATTTTAGTACATTCCATGTATGTAGTGATACATACACTTCTGCTACACTCCCCACCAATCCCTCATCCCAGGTTGAAAACTAGACTATTTTGATTTTGCCAGGGTTGCTGTCTGTTCTGCTTCAGCCTGTGTTTAATCTCAAGCAAACAAGTCCAGGACAGAAGACAGTGCACAGGCAGTTGGGCTTCTAAGCTATTTGCACTTACCTGGGATTATGCACTCCAGTAAGTGAGGTTTACTTCTGAGTAGACATGCATAGTCGGCTGATAGCTTAAACATATACTGTAGTTACTACAGTGTAGTACTGTACAGTGTAGTACAATCAATGTAGTACAATCGTTGAACGAACGATAACTGGTACATTAACGCTCACTCTTTCCACGTTTACAGCCTGACATTATTCATGTTTTCGAGGGTCAACAGTGCAATCTGACTCAAGTCTGTCGCACTCCGGCTAGGCTCAATGGGGCTTACTCCCAAGTAAATGCGAATAGCACTGTAACTGAAGTCCCACTGGGTGCTTACTCCCAGTCCCAGATGCGTTTGCATATGATGAGGTTGCTCTCTTCTTACGCCCAATCACTTTGCAATTACTAACTGGGATTGGGAAGGAAATTCCACTGATTCAACAGGGCTTTACTCTCAATGGAATTTTAGAAGAAAAACCCTGAAGGGAAAGGGGCCTTCTCAAGAGATTTATCTGGCACAGTAGGAAAGAGCAGGAGAGAAGTTTGGTCCTGTCAAAGCGGCAGGCGCAAAGTTGTTACTTCTCCTTCTGCCCAGGCAGAAAGCACCGCTGCGATTGGCTGTCGGATGCCATCACCTGGCCTGGCCGCCTGGTGGGTGAGGCGGGAGGTGCGCGCACAGCCTGAAGGGGCAGAGTCCAGGGAAAGTGGAGCAGCGGCAGCAGCAGGTGGTTCTGTTTTCTCTCTTTGTCGCTGCTTTCGGACTGGCGGGAAGATGCCTCTGGGGCTGAGGAACAAGAAGAAAGACAAGTCCAAGGAGACGTCCACGCTGGTGGACGGCGAGGCGCCGCTAGCGCGATGGAGAGGCGACGAGAGCGACGAGGTTGCAGCAGCTTCCCCGCCACCTCGGGCCCCCATCCAGCTGGTCTTCCACACGCAGCTGGCGCACGGCAGCCCCACAGGGCGCGTCGAGGGCTTCGCTAGCGTGAAGGAACTGTACACGAAGATCGCTGACGCCTTCCACATTGCCCCGGCGGAGGTACGTGACTGACGCTGGGTGGTTTAGTGAAGCCGGCTTGAGGTCGGTCTCCAGTCCAGGTCACCAGGGGGCCTCAGTTTCTAGACTGCTTCCTTTCCGCGTGAGCTCAGAGCGTCTTAAGCGGGTTTACTCAGGAGTAAATTCCACTGGGTTCAATAGGATCAACTGCCAAGTAAGTGAGCACAAGACCTGCAGGGTTAATGTTGTTTAGACCCAACCAACCTACGCATTCCGCATAGTGAGGAGGGTAGCAGTGGTGATAGAATTCTGGACTGTTCCACTTCACCCTGCTGTGGGGTGATACTTTGCTTCCCTAGGTAAACCCCCTCTCCCCCAGGTGCATACAGTAAATGAGTGCATTGAATGAAAGGTTTAACTCGGGCGTCCTCCTGATTTGCTAATTTACCACGTGCAGAATGTTGTGTTTTTGTTTGTTTTTATTTTTATTTTATTTGTGTGTTTTTTGCATGGGGGAGAATTTATAAATGATGACTTTCCCACCTACAGTCTGAAGTGGAGCAGGCCAGAATTCTGCCACTTCACTCTGTCATGTGTACATTGAGTCTTAATGTGGTGACAACAATTATTTTAAAGCATCTTGTCGTCTGTGCATGATTGTCTATTTATGGAATCTTAAATTGCTTTACTGATTTGGGGTACAGAATCAATGGGATATGGCTTTATTCCAGGTTAATTTAATTCTGATCCTAAGGGCATTGGAGGAATTACCAGCAGGGGTTAACTTCTGAAAAACAAAGCTACCTGCAAGACTTGCCCCCTTCCTATGGTTATTGAGTGGTGTGTGGTTAAGCTGTGAATATTGAGCGGTGAGGGAAAATGCACGTTCCATGTACTCAGAGGCACTTTTCTAAAAGTATTACATCACACAAACATTTTATAGGTCTTAGCCTTGATTCCCATTGCCCTGGTGACACAAAGGGTTGAGTTTACAGGGATCATATCTGCTCTAAATTCTAGGTCAGCTCTCATTATTTTAAAGTATGTATTCAAGATCTATAAAGGGAGAATGTTTTGGGTGCCAGGCCCACTAATTAAGTGTTCCTGATATTTTAAATTCAAGGGGTTTGGGAGGTTAACACAGAAACTACAGGCCCAGGTTTGTTGCACAACCACCCAACCCAACTGGGTTTCTCCCTCTTCTGGTACTACTTCTTGATTCGGTCATTTCATCTTAACTCAGGCAACCAACAGTGAGGAGCTTCCTCGTGGACATAACTTAAATATGTCTTGGGTCTTCTTTACTGCCTTTATTCACTCAGTTGTACTTGTGTTTGGGTACCACTGTTAAAGTGGTAAAAGTGTGCATTTCCCTCGGCCCAATACATTGGCATTGTATCGGTGATAGTGAATGCAGAACTATAAGTAGTAATCTTCTTGTGTATTAATTAGTGGGGTACACATGGGTACAAAGATGTGCATGTAGACGTTAGTTCTAGGGTCTCTCCTGATTCATAGTGAAGCTATTAAGAAAAATTTCAAGATGTTTTTGGTGGCTGAAGCAAAAGAGAAAATCCAAATCCCTTTCCTGTGATAAAAATACAACTAACAGATTGCTGGTGGCCTTTTGATGGTACCCCCAAATCTGCCACCTGAGGTTGGGTTGTATTCCCCCTAATGGCTGGACTGGCCAGCAGCTATTGTTGTGAATGAAATATACTTACATTCTTTAAAGGCTGTCCTCAGACCTTTTTGCACTGAGTTACTGTCAAAAGGTCTTGTTAACGACAACAGAATTGCCTCACTTATTGCAAAACTGAAACCAGCCGAGGCAAAATTGTTTTCATTTATCCAAGTTGTGGGAATTTGACCTATTTTATGTAGGTTTGAGCACTGCAAACGAAGCAAGGCCTGAACACATGTAATTATACTCCTGGGTACATGGATCATTTTACCTTGGCATTGCAGCTTGCTACAATAGTATCTCTTCTTTATTATCATGAAGAACAATAAGGCCTTTGAAAGACAGTGAAGGTTTTTTTCCCTGTTGACAAAGAATCGCAAAAGTTATTTCACACCAGACGTCGTCCTGAGCTGTGCACATCCTAGCCGCAGCAGCAGCTTCTCGGACACAAGGATGGTGCAACTTTTACCGTTGCTTTTATTCTGTAGTTAAGTACATTTTGGTGTAAAGGGAATCAGCAGCTGGCTATCTAGTAACAATTCTGAATTCAGAAGCTCTGTTAGATTCTAAAGCATTTCCTAAAAACGTTATAACAGTTGTACTTCAGTAATTCTGGTTGCATATAGTGTTTGCGTGTTGATCTAAAGATCCAGAAAAAAGAACAATAAAATCAACTATTTTTCTTCTTCAAGTTTCCCATGTATGTGTATAGAGATGGATATGGAGGTGGGGCGAAAATGGTTTTTGTTCTGTTGGTTTGGATAATAAAAAAATGTTGAAACAAATAGGACTTTCTCATCCAAGAGATGAAAAAAGCTTTCTGTTTGATATTATGTTACTCTTTAGTTGATCCTAATAAAAGTATTACCCTACTTTAGATTGAATTATGAATAAAGATTAGTTTCCTGTAGTGAATATGCAAATAGATTCTGTCATCAGGTATTGCAGAAGTTCTGATCCTGGTCATTCGTTACTTCCTTTATCTTGACCGTATGTGCAAAATCGTTCTGGCCTTCTTTCAAACTAACTTTATACTGTATGCAAATCAGGGGAAGAGACTTAGTATTGTATTAGTAAAGAACTTGCTGGTGGTATGTGTTAATGCTTAGAAGAATGTTTTAAATATTGCATATAGGCGAGTGCAGTTTGTTTCAAGGATCTATGAGAGGTCTGCTTGTAATGTAATGATGTGAGCTAGGAAGCCAGTACAGGCGAACCCCATATCCGCAGGATAGGTTTCCACTCTTTCCGCAATTAATTGAAACTGTGGAAAAGAGCAAATGCTATCCCTGCGGCCATTACCTGTGTGTGTGTGTGTGTGTGTGTAGTGTTGGTACCAAGCCAACATGGGTCTTCCTTAAACAAAATGCTATAGCACAGAATCTGAATGCTTATAACAAGCAGCCTCAGTGCTAGAGAGGCTCTGAATGTTAACAGTTAAGTGCGGATTAGTGAATTCGCAGATACTGGATCCGCAGATAGCCCCCCCCCCTGTAGTTCTTATCACAGGTACATTGTTCCCTTAGTCTTGCATTATACAGATGGCAATATTGGCCTACCTTACAAAGCAGCTATGAGAGTTACTGAAAGGTAAAGTAGACATGAGTGTGGCAGTCTACTTCAAAATGCTTTGAAGTCTTGAAATTCTAATAAGTACTATTATGCTAAAAGTGTATAATGAAGTGTAAAGGTAAAGGTGACCCCTGACAATTAAGTCGAGTCGTGTCCGACTCTAGGGTGTGGTGCTCATCCCCATTTCAAAGCCGAAGAGCCAGCATTGTCCGAAGACGCCTCCGTGGTCATGTGGCCGGCATGACTCTCCTTGCCGCAGCGCGTAGCATGCGGCTGGAACACGGAGCGCTGTTTACCTTCCCGCAAGCGGTACCTATTTATCTACTCATGTGCACTAGAAATTTCATACCAAGCGCACTTTTGTTCAAGCAAGTGCTATTTTCTAGTAACTAATTGGAAACTCTGAGTGAGACTTGGATGCACGCATTTTGGTTCTCTTTTTTTTGTATATATTTATATTTTATTGATATATCAAAACACAAACAATACATATTTCATAAAGTTATAGCAAGCGCAAAGCAATACATCCTACTAGCATACTATTCACTATTTTCTACATATATCCAAGCCAAAATAACAGCCACATTCTATTCATTAAATCTGCATATCATCACATCGTTCTCTCTCTCTCTTAAAAAATCGATAAATGGTTTCCAGTTATTCATGAAAAGGTTAACTGACTTTTCCTTAATTAAAATTGTAAGTTTATCCATTTCAGCATAGTCCAAAACTTTCAGCCACCAATCTTCCAGCGAAGGTATCTCCGAATTCTTCCAATATTGTGCATATAAAATTCTTGCCGCAGCTATCATATATAAAAGCAAAGTTTGAAATTTTTCGCCTTTTGGTTCTCTATCTGAATTCTGTCTTCTGGATGTTTGGAAATCAGAAACCATATTGTAATGAAACAATTTATAACAAATGGTTTACAGATGACACACAGACTTGTAAAATTAATTGTATATTTATAGTGTTAATATTGACCTTCTACATGAGCGTAGAAAACTAGTAAAATGCTAGGACTTCTTAACAGCAGGGAACTCATTATTGTACCGCACTTAGATTTGGAATTGATGCGACTTCCAATTAGACTTTACAGTTACCAGTGTCTCTGTCAGTGCGTATAACATAGGCTCAAAAATAATATCTTTTTTTTTAATTTAGCAAAACTGTTAGATGGTGCAGACAGCTCACTTTCTAGCAAAATAAATGGACTCTCATCCTTGAGACAGGAAGATTAGTGCTTGAGTAACAAGCTTAAGGCTATAATCTTATGCACACTTGACTTTCCTGGGAGTCCCATTGACCACTGTGGGACTTACTTCTGAGTAAGCATACGTAGGATTGTGCTGTAAATGTTTTAATTAACAGGAGGTGACTTGGGTGGCTCAAGTTTCAAAATAATTTGTTTCTAGCATGATTTGAATCATATACCTATTTCTAGAAGACCAGTGACTCAGATACAATTATTTTCCCGCAATGAATGTTGGTAATTACTAAGCAAAGTACAAATTATAGTTTGCTACCTTATTGATGTTGTTGAGGGAGGAAAACGTTGTGGGGATCACTTCATTTACTAACATGTTACTAAATCTTTATAAAGGTGAGCTTAGACATATTGTGGAAAACAATCTACCTAGTTACTCAGTTCCATTAGATAATTAAGTAGTATTGTTTCCATTCCTCTCTCTGCATACCAGTCTTCACCTTCTCCATTTCTTATTGAACTTATGCCTGTTTTCCCCTCCCTCCAGTTATTCTATGTCCATTTTTCATGTGATTTATACCTTATTATTATTAATAATAATAATAACAACAATAATAACAACAACAACAACAACAACAGTATTTATATACCGCTTTCAACAAAAAGTTCACAAAGGGGTTTACAGACAAAATCAAATGATTAAACGGCTCCCTGTCCCAAAAGGGCTCACAACCTAAAAAAGATGCAGAACACCACCAGCAAACAGCCACCAGAAAGACACTGTGCTGGGGTGAAAGGGGGCAGTTACTCTCCCCCTGCTAAATATAAGAGGAGCACCAATTGAAAAAGTGCCTCTTGCCCAGTTAGCAGGGGACCTTCATGTACGTACTACAAGTAGCTTGTGCAGTCTGCATGTCTTGTCTTCTGTTCAATCAGCAATCCATTTCTGTTTTTCTTTTTTTAAGCCTGAAAGTTAGAATTTTATTGCCAAATTTCACACACTGAGAACATAAATAGAAATCTATTGGATCAAGCAGTGGTCCATTTTAGTTGCTTGTACTGAAAGCCTATAGTTATGGCATGAACACAACAGCCTTCTTACATCATATGTTCCCATTATTTGGTAATTATCTTTATAAATATTAGATTACATCAGTCACAAAATCTAAAGCACCAAATACAGAAGGAGGCACATCAAAAATAATGTAGCAAAATGCATTGTTAGACACTTCATATATGATTTCCTGCCATCCATAATTCATCATATTTATGTTTTTATTCTAATAAGTAAAAACTCTATTCAACACATCAAAGTCAATGTTATTCCTGCCTATTCGTCCCTCTTTAAATCTCACATGACAGGGTTAATTTGAAACAGGTGATCGTAAGCCCCGCCTTTATTTTTCCACTCTCTGACAGTTGGTGCTTTTTTTTTGTTTTCAGTATGAAGCCACTGAGATCCTAGATCAGTGGTGGCAAACCATTTGGGCTTGGTGTGTCAAAATTTTTGAAAATGCCTGTAGCGGAATTTTTAAGCACATGAGAATTAATAGGACCAGGAAGACTGGTGAGCAAGGAAAAAGTATGGGTTTATTTGGTTACGCAGCGCAGTGGACAGAACCCCAGGAGGGGAACTGACCCTTTGCTCCATGTGAGCACAGTTTTTATACATTTCCAACAACAGTTCCAACATGGTTGCTGAGAATGTGCATCGTCACAGAGTCATACAGTTTCTACAAAAGATTTTGGATTTACATTTTACATTTTACAGATTTACATTTACATTTTACAGAAGACAATAGGAACAATAGTGGGCTGAGCTAGTCAGAGGACTCTTGATGGTCCGATCCTTGAATCCAGGGGGACTTGATTGAGTTAGCCCTGGGAGTCTCCCTGCACCCAGAGTCAGCCTAATGTGTATGCTCTCGTTGAAAGGAGGAAAGATTAAGTTGCCAAATGTGAGGTTTTTCCTGTGACCTGGGGAGGCAGATATGAACAGAAACCAGGAAAATATTTTTCTGCATCATGCCTAACTTGACTCTGCTGGTGTGTCGCCCCCCCCCCCCAATAACTTTTAATAGTACTTTGACTATTGCTACTTTTAATAGTAATTTTGAATTGAACTGAACTGAAAACAACTATAGAACACGTTGCATTTTATTTAACATCAATTAGTGACTTTTTTGTTGCTGAGTTTTACTTGATGATAATTTGAAAGAGGTTTGCCAAAATCCCTGTCCTAAATGTTCAAAATAAGCCTGTAAAACCTGCAAAAATGTAAAGTGTGTCGGGGCTCTGGGGGAAACGCTGGCGTGTCACCCAAAATGACCTCGCGTGTCACCTGTGACGTGTGTCATAGGTTCGCCATCACGGTCCTAGATGCCACAAGCAGCTGCAAAATTATCTGCCCCCTTTTTCGTTTGTTACCAATTGGTCCAATAAGAGTAACAATAGTAAAATAAAATATAAAGATACAAAAGTTACATAATAAAAACAGCCCCAAAGAGAGAAAAAGTAAAACCCCTAAAATGAAATATAACCATGAAAAGGCAGGCAAAACAAGTCTTCAGAGAACATCAGAAGGAGAGAAGGGGAGGGAGAGTAAGTTTCACAAGGAGTGGGCTGCCACCAAGAAGGCCCTTGTGTTATCTCACAAGTCTTTTCTATCTCTTTTTCCCCATAATAATTGAATGAACAGGCATGTGGACCGAATCCCCTCTAACCTGACTATGTCTTCAAATAAGCCAAGTTTACATCATTATAGATCTTTTTAAATCTTCAAGACATTGGATACCACTGTGCCGTAAGCTTACAGGAATATAATATAGATTTTCATTTTCCTCTTGTTATTTCCTGTCCTATATCCTACTTCATTTATTACACTGTTCCACTCTTTCTGCCATTTATTTCCAAGTTTATCTTATAAATGAGACAATTTTCCCTTTTCTGAGCTTTGAAACAGTTTCTCAGAACTTGTTCTAATAAGATTTTCATTCAATATATCATTTATTTACTGTTAGTTGAAAATACTGGAAGTGAGAGAATGTTTTTTGCCCTTCTTTTTCTGCTAGTCATTCATATACCAACCAGTCATTGCTTGTGGTCTTTGAACATGGAGAAGTTATAAACCCTATCTGTTTGTTCCTCTAGTTTTCTCAGTATAAAAAGACTTCAGGACTGAGACTGCAATCCTATCCACACTTACATGAAGGTAAGTAAGCTCCACTGAATATAATGGGACTTACTTCCATGTAAACATGTATAGAATTGCGCTGTAGGTTTCTTTTTTACTTTACTCCAATGCATCAATATAGAACGTAGGCTGAATGTGTCTTATTTCCACAACTTTCATGCAATAGCAATGTAAGCAGAAACCTTCCTGGTCCCGTCAGCTCAATGGTTGAATGGTTCAATTCAACCAATGAATTTACTGATCCAAGAAAGTTTCTGCTTATATTCTTATTTCATGAAAGTTGGAAATTCCTCATACTGTTTATACTTCCAGAAAGTCTACAGTTAGGGCATGAAGGCAACAACCCATGCATGTTGTATTTGTTCCTCATCATACTGTTTATACTTCCAGAAAGTCTACAGTTAGGGCATGAAGGCAACAACCCATGCATGTTGTATTTGTTCCTCATTCTAACTCTGAACATGGAGGTTCCAGTTCGCTATTGTAGCTAATAACCATTGATATTTGTACCCTCCTTGAATTAATTTATCTCTCCTTGTTTTTTAATCCATGGATGCTAGAGGTCATCACTACATCCTGTGACAGTGAGTTTCGTAAGTTAACTATGCAGTGTCTGAAATAGTGCTTTTGTTCTGAGATTGCTATCAGTCAATTTCACTGATTGATCCCTGAGTTCTTGTATTATGACTCATAATTTATGAGTAAAATAGTTTACTTTTTGTTTGCTTATGTAGATTTTCTACGTCTCTTGCGTTGATCATTGCCCTGCCACTTATCCTCCACTGCTGGAGTGTTTTCTATTGTAAACAGCCACGCATATTACGCACGTTTACATGTATTCACCCATCAGTAAACACTGACAGCACAATTCTGTGCATGACTTCTCAGAAATAGGCCCCCCTGAGTTCAGTGGGATCTACTCCCAGGTAAGTGTATAGGATTGCAGCCATAATTCCTTTGGTTGCCGTAGTTGTTCCTGGCATTGTACAGTGCCAGGCCAGCTGTTTTCTTATCCCTCAGAGAGGAATCTCCCCTTAAGCTTCTGGCATTCCAGTTAAGTTATGAAGCAGATGCTCTGTTAGCAGTGCACATATTAAGCTTTTACATTTTTTTCTAGTTACCCAGCATAATACCAATCCACAGTCCAAAGACAAGGAAGTGTGTATACTGTATATGGACAACATATAAAGAGCAAAAGTACACAAAGGGGAACTAGGGAGTAACCAAACAAACAGAAACTTCCCTGCTGTCCTGCAACAGAGGTGTTCTATTGCATATCTAGGATACTCTTGTATGTGACATGAAAATGCATTTGAGCCTTTTCTGTGTTGCTATTTGTAGGGCTGTCTCCAGGTTGTGTCGGGCACTGGAGCAGGGCAGGTGTCTGGACCCCTGTCCAGTCCTCCCATGGCAACCTCCTGTCTCAGCAGTTGAGCAAATGTAGACAACTCCTTACCCTCAGAGGGCGGAAGAGAAGGCGCTCCTATCACTCTAGCTTGCTGCCAGGGCCCCATGCCATAACGCAAAGCCCAAATGGTCAGATGGAAGGGGAAAGTGTTAATGTGAGGCTCATCTCTCATGGGCATTTCCTCCTCCCTTACTTTTTGTTTGATTACCGTATTGGTCTGAGTATAAGACTCACTTTTTTCTCCTAATTTAAGTTTTTAAACTAGGGGTGCGTCTTATAATCACTCTGTTGCAATTTAATGCCAGTGATTTAATTAAATTTTTTAATAGCACCAAACTTTAAGGGTGCGTCTTATAATCAGGTGCGTCTTATACTCGGGACAATATGGTATGTAGATTTTCTACAATGGCTCTTGCCTTGATCATTGCCTTGCCACTTATCCTCCACTGCTGGTGTGTTTTCTGTTGTAAACAGCCATGCATAAACACAGGCCAGTGTTTCCTAAACTTTTTTGACCTTCGGCTCCCTTGACCATTGGCAATCTTTGGCTGCAGCTTCCCATTACATTATGTTGACGCCTGGCAATTGGTATTGCGCTGTTTTCCGAGAGGATTCTGTGGCAGTCTGTGGCGGAGCCGCGCCTCCCAGTTTGGAAACCACTGCCTTAGGCCAATTGGACTTTCTATTAGGTGGCAGCCTCAGATTTAGCATAGGGGTCCTTGGAGCAACCTCACTGGCTGCAGTACAAGTCTCACAGGACGTATAGGACTATAGAATTGTCTGTGACTATATTTTCTTATATGTGACTTCAAATCTTGCTACTAGTTCTACATGTTGCCACCAGTTGCATGGCAGCTCCTGCAGGGCTGACATTTGCTGATCCATATATAATATAATGCCACCTATGGTGCCTTCGCTGGCTAACTGTATCATGTATGAATGCTGAAATAGAATGCACATTACAGCCATATGTGCATGCATGGTAATTCTTATAATATGGTACAACATAATCTCGAAGTAGATTACAAAATCAAAGTTTATTTAGTTAAAACTGCAAATGTGAAATACCCTTTGTTTGCTCCTTTAATTTGGGACAAATCAACTTTGTTGATTTTTTGTTAGTTAGCACTGGTATAATGTGAATGATTGGACAGTAAGTGAAACTTTTTAGTGAACTAGTGCTTAGCTGCAGGTAGTAACCCCCCCCCCCCAAGCTTTTACTGTCTCCTTGATGCTAAACCATGTCTGGAATGGATTTTCCATTGGATTGCATGTTTTTAAAGGATGTCTGATTTGTTTTTAGTCCCTGGCCAAGTCACATTGCTAAGATTTTTGTTCTACAGTTTTATCCCCTTCTCTTTTCACATAGATTGGACTTGCCTACAAATTGTCATCTTCCCTTGCAGGGTGAACTAGAGATAGCAGTGGAGGGGAGAATATGGAGGAATTTTTGAATCAACAGAAATCCCCTTTAAGTCTTGTATAAGCTCCACCTTTTGTAATGCCTGTAACAGTGGCATAGAGGGAGTTTGTATTCTATTAAGACAATACAAATTATTAAATTATTGTATTTATTTTATTCATATAATATTATATTAATGTTGGTTCATTTATCTTAGTGCTGTGTTTGATCGAATAATGGCCCAGTCCTATTCTGGGCCGTCTTACATGGTGCAGGGCCACTGATGCAGCATCCGTTTGTATCCTGTGGGCTGGCTGGGGACCAGGTTGGCTGGGAAAGGTATGTAAAGAAAAATGTATCTTCTTGGCCACTGCCTGGTTCCCTATGGGACTTCTCAAAGCTGTGCCAGCTCTTTTGCTGGCATAGCCTTGTGGAGCCTTCTGGGGGGGGGGGGTCTCAGGCCCAAGATGGGAATATAGGAATCGGCCACTGCCACCCACCTCTGATCTCACTCTTCCTGGCCTAGTCCACCCCCACTGCCAGAAGAACTCCATCAGTGACCGATCTCCCAGGTGCTGTTGGCGATGCATGGCCTTCAGGCCATGTTGCACTGGCAGCAGCGCTCCATAGGCTGGTGGAGAGGCTGTCATGGCAGCATACCGAGGATTGGGCCATACGTTTTATAGAATTTTACAGCTTAACTGTATTATTGGTTGTAATGCTGAGCATGACCAGAGATGACTTATAAATAAAATAAATGATCCGTCATTCTGTCTCTAATTTCTGTGCCTGGGCATAATGTTTGTACTGTACTCACTCAGTATAGTTCTGAAGTCTAGTTTATACTGACAACAAAGTGTCTTCAGTGAGACTTTTCCAGACTAATGTTCTGTTGTTCTTTGCAAGGTCAGCATGAGCAATTATAGCATTAATGCATAAACTGAATCTTGTGCCTTTTACAGACTTTCTGTCTGTTTTGAACATGTATCAGAGTGGGGCGAGTGTAGTATCACGGTGACAGGCTTTGCCTCTGACTTGTCTGCATTTGTATAAACATCTGAAGCTAGCCTGTGTGTCTATATTTTCTTGATGATTCAACTAGGGAAAAGCACAAGGGGACGTTTTCCCTGGTGCATGTATAGTATTACTTCTTTACTTTTGTGTTAAAAGAAACGTACCGGTACGTTACTTGCCTGGAACTGAAATTTCTCCCTTGGAACAGAGGAAAACAACTCTTACGCTGCAGTCCTATATATACTTTCCTGACAATATGAAAAACTTTCACTGAACACAATAGGACTTACTTGTGAGTAAACATGCAGAGGATTGCACTGTTAAAATACACAATCTTCTATAATCATGGATTCTCGTTAGGAAAGTAGAGTATCATGAATGATCCAAGTTCTAATTTGACAGACATTCTTACCAGAGGTAGGTGGCATAAAACCAGCTCATGCGGAGGCTGCATTCTGTGTATATGTTGCCCAGTTGCAGTTCTAAATAGAGTTGCGTTGTCTCATGTTTCTAAATATCACATTTCTTTTATGTTGCCAGTGTTACGTATTCAAAGGTGTGAAACCAGTTATGAGATGATAGCTGTAAGTAGAAAGTTAAAATGTCCTCTCTTTTTTTTTTTTAAACAGGCGAACACCCTTGGTGTTATTGAAAAGGGATGTAGTGAATTTGTTAAAAAGCACACAAGGCTTAACAAAATACGGTAATATTTGAGGATCCTAGGAGTTGTTATACTGAAGCCCTCTGTAATTTTCCAGAGTAGTTTTAAATGCTTTATCACAACATGAAAAATATATCAACTTTCTGGTTGCCGGATTCAGAATTTTAATATGGCTGCAAGCTTTAATCAATTGAAAACTTTAGTTGATCTCCTGATTAATTGCAGAGTGAAAGGCACAAGCCACAAAGATGTATTACCTCTGTTTTGTCTGCCACATTTAATGAATGCAAGACTCTATGTTTATATCCAAATGTATATTTATAGCTAGTACAGTATATATCCAAACCCAGTAGACATTTTGAATTTTGATGTGAAATCCTGAATTGAGAGCCTGGATGGTATAGTGGTTCTTAGACTTGAAAGATCCAGGTTCAAATCACTGCTAAGTCACGAAGCTTCCTGGGTGACCTCTGGCCAGTGTAGGAGAACTTAAACAGGCTTGAAGAAAGCAAATTGATCCATTTATTAATAGCGGTCTTGGACAGAGTTCCCGTGAGTGGGTAGTCTGACAACTACATGCACAGAATACATGACTTTTATAAGGTCTGGGGGTGAGATCATACAGTCTCATCGTTTACAAAACCATCATATAGAACATTTACTCACACACAAATCTATTTAGCATCTCCTGCATACAAGAAACACACAAAGAGGTAATAGCAAAGGAGGACATAAATTAGCTATGATGAATGAGGATAGGAAGGTGGTAAAAGTTACTGGTAATAGCAACAAAATGGGGAAGAAACAGGTATAAATAACATCTGAATAGATAGACAGCTAAAGAACAGCTAAAGAAAAGGAGAACAGGATGTATCCATTAATGGGGATGTGGATCAAGTCTCTGACTCCAAGTCTTGAGTCAAGTTCCAAGTCTTTGCCCCAAGTCCCGAGTCTTTGGTTGCGAGTCCCTATCTATTTAATGGGGAAAATGGGTTTAAACCTGACTAAAATTCGGCTTGTTGTAAAAGGCTCGAAGTCTCGAGTCGAGTCTTTTACAATCGCTGAGTCAAGTTCAAGTCAAGTTATTGACGCGACCTGAGTCCAACTCAAGTCCGAGTCAATAGACTCAAGTCTACATCACTGTCCATTAATATTAAATGGTTACGTAGTCCCTTGTCCGAGGCTTGACCCCAACAGCAGTCTCTTATGGGGTCATTTCCTGAAGCTCATAGTTCCTAAGTCTCAGCATGGCAGCCTGAGCTTGTGACACTCAGATAAATAAGAAATGAAGCTTTTTCTCCCACACCAATCACGATCTCTCAGCCAAATGTACCTCACAGGTGTGTTGTGAGGACAAAAGGAGGAACAATGTACACCACCAGTGAAAATTTTAAATGGACAATGTTAATTTGAAATGATGTCTTTTAAAACTTGCACACTCCACAGTGATCACTATAGAATATGCAAGTTTTAAAAGACACACAGCGCAATCCTACCCAGCTCCTCCGCTGGTGGAGCCAGTGGGGGAGGGCAGAATGGGAGGCTTTGGAAGGGAAAGGGGATTTAAAGCCTTCTGCCCTCCCCCACTGGCTCCACCAGCGGAGGAGCTGGGTAGGATTGCGCTGACAACCACCTATACTTGCTCTTCCAGGATCTGGCCAACTCCTTTGTGAAGGCAGTGGTGGGACAAGTCAAATGACATATTTACGCTGCTACTGCCTTTGTTACTGGGCACCTGCAAATAGTACAGTACTTCAAATAATGGTGCCCCTGAGGCCCCTGCATCATCGGGGAGTTTCTAAGGGATGCTTCCATTGTTGACTTAAGGAGAAGGCAAGGAAAGGAAGAGCTGCCATGCAAGAGTTGCTTCGCATGGCATCTCCTCTTTCTCCTCACTAGCTAATAGGTGGGGGCAGGAGAAAATGGTGATAGGGAAATAGCGCATAAACCGCTTTCTGCTAAAACACACACAATACACCCATGTAATTTTGCATCATTCTTCCATCTGCCAAGACTGTACAAGCTATGCCACCTACCTAGTACACTTTTAAAGCAGTTACAATTGATAAAAATGGCAGAAAAACACACAACACTGCTTTCTGCTATTTCGTTTTGGTTAAACACCGAAATCTGCGAAAAAATAAAACCATTTTCTCCCACCTCTACTAATAGGCTTTCTGAGAGAGAGAGAGAGCGCATTGGCCTGTGCAAGTACAGAAGAGTTGCTTCTGAAGCCGTTGAAGGCTTTTGGTGATGGGAACAGCTCTGTTCTCATTTTCAGAGTGTGGAAATAGAAGGAGCTGCTGCAGTCCACCCACTCACTTTCCTGGGCATGGATTTTGAAAATTGTCTTTGCAGTTGGAGCCATTTGGATGTGTGAATACAGTAAGCAATAATCTATATGCTAGAGCACCCCAATTTCCAAATTGGTAGAAAATAAAATATTAAAGATGGTTTTCTGTATACTGCTCTTGCAGTACCTTTTATTAAATTGCTAGTTCATTTGCTTATGAGGTACATAAAGTTGGTTCCTGCCCCCCAGTCCTCAAATATACTTATTTAGAATATCTATATACTGCTTTTTAGCAAAAGAAAAAAAAATCTCAACGCTGTTTACATTATAAAAAAAGAAGACGGTTCCCTGTCCCAAAACTAAAAAGGCTTATAATCTTAACACACACATGGGAGACACCAGCCACTGCAAAGGAACCTTTCCTGGGATGAGCAGGTACAATTTGGGAATAGGACATATTGCGGTTTTGATAGCAAGCAAGCAAGTTTTTAAAATGTTACCTCAATTTAATGTTTGGAAGATGTACAGTGTTGCAAATGTGTGCTGAATGGGCTCTTGCTACACGACCAATAATTGCAACTTTCCATCAGACCACAGCCCCATGTGATTAAAAACAAGCTACTTCACAAGACCAACAGCACAATCCTGTGTAACCTTGCACCAGTGTAACAGTAGATGCACTGGTGTAAGTGCAGTTACACCGGCGCATCTGCTGTTATACCGGTGCAAGGTTACACAGGATTGCGCTGCAAGACTGTTTGAACTAGTAACAGTCCTGATGTTCAGGTAACCAGGCAACTGGACTACTTCTAGCCTTGTTTTTAGTAATCTTTCATTAGTAGAGCTGAATTCCTGGGCTTTTTTATTTCTGAGTAAAGGTTCAGTGATTATCCTTGAGTTGTGTCTGTACCTTTTGACTACGAACAACAAATGTGGAAGAAGGTTTATGAAATACTTTGTACTTTGTTTTGTTAATATGTTATTAGGCTTAGCAGGACATTAACAACTTCAGTATACGATAAGAGACAAGAAAAGATACGTTTTGATATCTCTTGATTTATGAAGCTGCCTTTCTTGGATTCACCCATCCAGTTGACCTACCCTGATGACTGCAATTAGTTTTGAGAAGGGGTATTGATACAAGGGGTTTTGCCATAATGTGAAAATGCTAAATAAGGGGGGGGGGAATCAGGGCAGAGAGGTTGCACTTTCTTCTTTGTAAACAGAAATTGTACCTATAGATAGAATGAACCTTTATTGGCATAAACCTAAAATAAATAAAACAAACACATACAACAACCACTATAGAAAATAAAACAGCATCTTACTCTAACATACAATCTAAGCACTATGATAGTTCGCTAAACGTCTCTTGACAACCAGCTTTAAAAATAAAGTGACCACCTCCATTTTTCCATCCCTCACATCCGATTAAAATATACCGAAGTTTTCCTGAATCCTCCCAACCCCCCCCCCCTTAATCAAAATCGGACCCAAAAATGTCATTCAAAGATCTTTATAAAAGTGACAATGTAAACTCATGTGCTGGATGGACTCCACACCACCCAGAACACAACTACAGTTTCTCTGCTCAAGCGGAATCCCTTTAAATCTCCCATACAAGAGCTCCAAAGGCAAGACATTGTATCTTGCCAAGGAGAAGGATCTTCGACCTTGAGGGCTTTTCAATGAATAAAGGTATGCTGCTGGTTGACCATAGAAAACTAGAATCTGCAGCCACAATGGTGAACAAGTCTTATTGGCTGCACCTCTCAACTTCTGCTGATCTACAGTATATCTAATAGCCTGGTCTTAATCACACGCAAGGCCTGTTTTTGAGAACGCATTTCTACCATGTCTAGTGAAAGGCCAATTGACTGAATTTTCTTTCCGAAACAAATTAACCCCGAAGAGGGCTCTGAATCTGAGAGGAGATGATAAAGTAAGGTATCTTGCTCTACATTATAGTGGGCTCTTAGCCAATACCTGAAAAATCTTAGCCATGCTACAGTTTCCAATTGTAATTGTCCAGCTTCCAGACAGAGCGAGGCATGCAGGACATAGCCAGGGAGTCCGAATATTTTCCTAAGATACATTCTACCGAATGGTTCATGGCAGAAATCCAAATACCTATAGTAGTCCTTTTGCTGAGTCCTACAGATCCTGGCAGTGATTACACAGTTTGCACTTTGTAGTGATTGCACTAGGCTGCAGAACAACGTCGTATCTGATCTTTCCATCACCTGGGACCCACCAGAAATCAGGTCGCGACCCACCAAGTGGGTCCCAACCCACAGTTTGAGAAATGCTGGTCTATGGATTAGTTGCTCATCAATACATAGCTGCCTTATAACCAAGCTATAGTATGGTGTGGATTCCACAATTGTGTATTTGCATACAACTTGTGTTTGGATGATCTGCCCTCCCCCCTTTTTTGACAACATGGGCACAGATTTGTTCCCATTTGAATGCATTTAATATAACTTATTTTAACAACTTGTGTTTGCATTTGTGAAGTAAAATTTAAAACAAGATCTAAAGTGTATGATTCGCTCAAGGAAGGACAAAGTTTATTGCAGATAAATGTGTCCAGCCAAAGGATTACTTTCCAGGGCAGTAAAGACTTGTTTTATGTTTTACAAATGCAAGCATTGTCGCAATTCTTTTTAGTTCAATCTAATGTAAGGTTTTGCTTTTTTTTTTTTTGGGTCTGCCTATCATGTGAGTTGTGCCATGCCCCTCTTCTTATGTTGTTTTTCCTTGGGTGATGGATGCACATGTAAATCTAGTCTGTGTTCTGCCGGATGCATGAAAATTCCTTGAACTTTGTGCTGTGGCTGAAGATGTGAAAAGTTGGGTTTGGCCACCGGCAGCAGTAACGAAGACACATTCAAAGTCCTGATTTGACAAATAGTTCTATAAGCCAGATAATGTCTTATGGCTAGCTTCTGGCTATGAATCACTATATTCACATACCAGCACATAGAGCCAACAGTGCAATATTAGTCCTGGAGTAAGGGGATTGAATTCTAAGCACTGCCACTGAAGATGCTTGGGTATACAGGGGGCCCCCGTATCTGCAGATCTGCTATCCGTGGATCCAATTGGCCAGGGCCCCTGCACCCATTACCATCGTTTATGTTCATAGAGTCAATTCACCAAGTCAGCTCCCTGTTAACGGAGCCTCTCTAGTATGCAGGCTGCTTGCCTGCTGCTACAATAGACGCTGGCATGCTGCTTACAGTATTTGGTTTAAGGAAGAAACACACTGGCTTAGTGTCAGCTCTATGAACATAAACAAAGGTGAATGGAGATTTTCATGGCGTGTTACAGTCACTAGAGAAGTACAATTTATGGATTTTCCAGCCATGTATTTAAAATCAAAGAAATACAGATATTTCAAAGCTTGTTGACGTTTCGTTCCTCACTCGGAACCTTATCAAAACAATGAACAAACGCGGCGACAAGCCGGTAGCTGTTAATACTTTCGAAGAACATCGTTTCTATTTCTGTAGCTGCAGTACATGAAAGCGTGGGAAGCAGTGATTGAATAATTAAAGGCGGAAACGGTTTGTTAGCCTAGATTGCGCGTCTACCATGTTGACCTTTAAAGGGATGTTGCTGCATGAGACGAATACCAGGATACAGAGTCCAAAGCAGGCTGTCAGTTGAGAGTATGGCTGTCAGTTGAGTGTCTGTCAGTTAAACGTCTACTATGTTGACCTTAAAGGGATATTGCTGCATGAAACGAATACCAAGATACAGAGTCCAAAACGGGCTGTCAGTTGAAAGTAGAGGCAGGTTGTTGCAGATTGGCCAGATGTGATCTCTCCCTCGTCATGCGTTCTTTTGTTTGTCCAAATGACCTCTTGAGTAACGGAAACCACACTTTATTTACAAATGACAGCTCCTGTTGCCGGTTCAGGAGGTACATTGATCTTCGTTGTGATATGGCAATAGCCTCCAAATTAAGCCTCTGTCTGTTGTTAGCCTCACTAAAGAGAGAACAGGTGTCCTGAAAGGCAATTTTATGTCCAGATTCAACCACATGTGTGGCAATGGCAGATTTTTACAACCTGCCTCTACTTTCAACTGACAGCCCGTTTTGGACTCTGTATCTTGGTATTCGTCTCATGCAGCAACATCCCTTTAAGGTCAACATAGTAGACGTTTAACTGACAGACACTCAACTGACAGCCATACTCTCAACTGACAGCCTGCTTTGGACTCTGTATCCTGGTATTCGTCTCATGCAGCAACATCCCTTTAAAGGTCAACATGGTAGACGCGCAATCTAGGCTAACAAACCGTTTCCGCCTTTAATTATTCAATCACTGCTTCCCACGCTTTCATGTACTGCAGCTACAGAAATAGAAACGATGTTCTTCGAAAGTATTAACAGCTACCGGCTTGTCGCCGCGTTTGTTCATTGTTTTGATAAGGTTCCGAGTGAGGAACGAAACGTCAACAAGCTTTGAAATATCTGTATTTCTTTGATTTTAAATACATGGCTGGAAAACCCATAAATTGTACTTCTCTATAAACAAAGGTAATGGGCATGGGAGGGCCACAGAGAATAGCATTCCCCCTAGCCACAGTTCCTGGTATCTGTGGGGGGGCGCCGGCATGCAGCAGCGATGCATTCTGGGGCAAACCTGGGAGGAGAGAGGAGCCTTTTTGTGACCCAGAAGTGGGTCTTTCAGCTTCAAAGAGTGCTTCGGAGCTTTGGAAACAGCACTGTTTGTCCGTACGAAGGTAGGCACAGCAATTTGGGGGCTTTAAAAAAACCTTTTAAAAGGTGGATTTCACAGTGGATTTCACTATCTGCTGGCATCCGCGTTGAGACGAATCCAAGGGTGCCAGATCTGTGGATAGCGGGGGGGGGGTCTACTCTGTAACTGTGAATATCTCACAATTAGATGACAGTGGTTTTATTATGGAACCTGATATCTACCTCAAATTGACCCCTTTCACAGTAAAATATACATCCATCTCTCTTGTTTGCTGCCTGGAGACTAGAGTGGTTCTTAACATTTCAGAAGTTGGGCACCCTTGGTTTAGGACAGCGGTTTCCTGTCCTAAACCCAAGGCTGGTGGTATGTGGGTGGCCGGCAGCCAAGATGGCAGCCGCCATGCCACCCGCTCTGCGCTGGAGGCCGAAAAGCAGCGGCTTGAGCTCTGCCAAGCTGGCAGAGCTCAAGCATGTGACCTTTTCAAGCGGGGAAGGGTTCCGCCTGCCCCTGCTCCTTACCGCTGTCTTTGTGTGCTCCTGCGCCAACGCGAACCAGGAAGTGATCGGCACTTCCAGTGGTATGTGGCTGCGTCAGAGGCTCCAGAGGTGGTACATCACCACAAAAGGTTGAGTACCTCTGGGTCAGGAGATTCCAAAACTGATTAGGCTTTTCCTAATCTTCATAATTGTTGGTTGTCTTTCTGTGAGACCCACCTTAATCCAATGTATGTATTCTTCAAGCTTACTTCATATGACATATATGTACATTCTTACAGAAGGAACTCCTTTCAAACATGTATAAAGGTTGCAGCATACTTTCATTACTATTTCTGCTTCCATAGGATGGTTTCTGGAATAATTAATTTTCATGGGGACGTAGGATGCATCCAGGGAATGGTTATTGCAATCAGTTTATGTTTGGATATGAGTATCGCATGCTTGAGTCCATCGCAGCACTATGGAGAGCATAGTAGCTTTCACAGGATACTGTAACTTTTATCTGCTGCCATGGGACAGGTATTGGGACCATCCTATAATGGTGGGAGAGGGTGTTTGTCAAAGTAGATATGTCTTTCTGAAAATGGGATAAAATGGATTTGTTTGTTGCTTGTCTTGTAGATAATGTTTTGCACTTTGAATACACACAAAATCGATATGGACAAACTCTTAGGAGTGCAGATTGGTCTGGAAGACTTCATATTTGCTCACGTGAAAGGACTCAAAAAGGAAGTAGAGGTCTTCAAATCGGAAGATGCACTTGGGCTTACCATTACTGATAATGGAAATGGATGTGCCTTCATAAAGGTAAGAAGGAAGGTGCAATGAACAGATGTGAGAGATCTAAGAAGAAATGGGACTGCTGATTTCAGTTATTTTTTGTTGACAGGAACAGTCTACAGTAGCACACCAGAAATCAGTTAATACATCTTGGAAATAGTTAAAAGTTGGAGATGTCGAAATCATGGCATGACTGGATGGATCAAAGGACATACGAGATAATTTTTTTAAGAGCCTGTCTAGGTCCCTCTTTAATTATAGTAAAGTCACTTTGAGCAGTATCCAAAGTAGTTTCTTCTTGGGCATGTGATAAACTCACAATATATTTATGCACGTGAATTTAATTTTGTGTCTTGTATGTACCGTATTTATCTTAGAATTATCTATTTGCAGTTTGAAATGGGCCATCAGGCTAATGCCTGTGCATCATGCCTGCTTTAGCACACACTTTATCATTATCGTTAATTAATGTCCTATTTGCTGTGTTTTTCAATGGAAATTGTTCTCTTCCTCTGACCTGGCTAGTATTTGTCCTGCTGGGGGGAACAGGCAGTAAACTGTGTTTTTTTGTACCTTTGGACCAGTCTGTTTGCAGCATTACTCACAGCTAATATAATGTCTCTTTATCCAACAGAGAATTAAAGCAGGCAGTCTCATTGACCAAATAAAAGTGATATGTGTTGGTGACCACATAGAATCTATAAATGGAAAAAGTGTTGTGGGGTATCGTCATTATGATGTTGCTAAGGATTTAAAGGAGTTGGAGAAGGGTCAGACATTTACGCTAAAATTGATAGAGCCTATGAAATCATTTGGTGAGTGACATAACTATCTACCATAAACGTTCCTTACAGTTTCTTGTTTCAAATGTGCACATATTATAAAATAGAGTAAAACCTGCCCTATTTGACCACAGAAAAAGGGTATGCAACCTGAACTGTAAGGCTTCGGACAGTTCTGCACAACTCTTGTCTCACTAATTGCAGTCATCATCAATGTATGATTCACCAGGGGCTCAATAAATGTGTGTTCCTCCTCATCTCTTTAACTAGGATTGCAAATTATATATAATATAGGGTTATTATACCTGGCTGCACAGAGTACATGGCTGGTGGGCAGCTTTTGGATTGCATCAAAAGCTATACAGGTCTGGTATAGAAGAACCCAATAGATAGGACCATGATGGTCCTATCTTGTGTTGCAGAAGTTCTTGGGTTGGGTGAGTCACAGGTCCATAAATAATGTAGTCGGTTAAAATTGTCTTGACTTGCATTGGATGGAGTCTGATATTGCTAACTGGACTCTATGGAGAAGTTCATACAGAGACTCAGGCTTCAATCCTATACACACTTACCTGTGTGTATCCCATTAAAGTAAATCCCATTAAACTCAGTGTGCCATACTTCTGAGTAGACATGCAAAGGATTGTGCTGTGAATCTGGTTTTTTTTAATTACACTGGACAACAGTTTTTAACAAAGGTCATGCCCCCAAGAACCAATTAGTCATTTCTTATAGATCTGAGGTGCTGAACACGAATATGACGATGAAAATGCAAAATTGACTATGGTTTGTGAGAGATCTGCAATAGATAGTTCCATAGATATGTACTGGTAAAATGCCTAACAGCACTTATAACACCTGTGGACTGCTTATCCTAAACTAGAGCAAATGGACAGATTTTATTGTCATTTTTGTTTTCAGCATGTCGGAATTAGTAAAAGATTAGATCAATTTCATGTTGTCTAGTGTTACAGAACATTTGCCCAACTAACTTCATTCTTAGATGCTCAGGTTAGATGCTCATTTTCTAGAAATGCTCCCAATTTTGGTGGTATATTTAGTGATTTAAAGGGGAAAAAAGGTATAAATTACCAATTTGACACAACTGTAGTGCATCCTAGTGGACACTTTGTGTCAAAATAAATGTATTAATTAGAAAGCATATGACGGTGGTTAATGCTGGTGCTGTGTGCAACGGCATTGTAAGAATGTTTTTAAAAACCTATTTTGAAAATGTTTTTAACTTTGAAAAAGTTTAGCCCAGAGAACTTGGATAAATGGTCTATAAAGACATTCTTATAAAACAAAAACAACTTTTTAAGAGTGCTCTCAACCTTTTGGTTCTGAGACTGAGCTTGTTCATACTGCATGATGTAGAGAGACATGTGAAGTCCTTAAAATGTGGTGGTCTGTAATCTTCACCTTTCCCAGTGGAATTATGGTTCTTTTCTTTGAGTTTTGGTTTTTTTAAAAGCTCATTGATTGCTATGATGCCTTTGGTCCAAACTTACACCAGTGGCTGACACAGTGTTTCTGTTGCAGCTGCTCTGTAAACTTCACAATCTGCCTACCTTTAAAAATGAGCAAGTCCCTACTACAGGGTACAATATTGAGCCATGAGCATTAAGATGTTTGTGTTGACTGATTGCCAGACGTCACCATATTGAACAATGAAATCCTAACTTTGACTCAGCTTTTGATATCTTCTGAAGCAAGGATAAGTATTTTTAGATTAAACTTCCAAATTACATAATATGTCTGCTTCAGAAATGATTGAACCAAGATCAAAAGCTGGAAGTTTTGCAGAAGGAAAAATCTCAAGAGGCAGAGAGACTCTTCGACTGCGATCCAAAGGCCCTGCTACAGTGGAGGAAATGGTACGTTCATATTTCATAGCTGTAACTGCTGTCTTTGAACAAATTGTAACAAAACATTGGATTTCTCTCTCCTCTGTGTGTGTGTGTGTGTGTGTGTGTGTGTGTGTGTGAGATTATATATATATATATATATATATATATATATATATATATATATATATATATATATATATATATATATATATATATAAAAAATCTGGCATTTCAATGGAAAGTTCTTATCTGCCAAGACCCCAATAGTGGTTATTATCAGTGGTACTGGTACAGTGGGTGGGAGAAAATGAATAAACACACACATGTACACACAAAACCCATTTTCTTGGTAAGTTTTAGATTTTTCTAAAATGAAGATACATATTCAGTGAAGTTTTGTAGAAACTATAAAGACTAACCAGCTTACTTTAACACGAAAGTAGATTGCAGACTTACCTGGGACTGACTTCTGAGTATGCATGCATAGGATTTTTCTGTTACAACTTTAAAGTGCTACATGACTCTTGGTTATGTTGGCTGCAAGTGACTAACGGTACACTCCTACTCAAAGCCCTGCGCTGCAATTCAGTGGCGCCAAGGCAGGCTCTGCTGTATCCAGCTGGAGACTGCTGAAGGTCTCCTCAAGGTGTGTGTGCCTCGTGCCTCTATGGGGACTACTCAGATCTGCATCAGCTAAATGGCTGGCGCAAATCCGAGCAGCTCCGTGTCAGGCTTTCAAACCCAGGAAGGGGGATAGGTTTCAGGGATTTATTCTCTGCTAATTGGGCAAAGAGGCACTTGTTCAAGTGGTGCTCCTCTTATTTTAGTAAGGAGAGAGTAACTGTCCCTCTTCACACCAGCACATTATCTTTCTTAGTGGCTGTTGCTGGTGTTTTTCTGCGTCTTTATAGAATGTGAGGCCTTTTGGGACAGGACAGGGAGCCATTTAATTATTTGAATTTTGTCTGTAACCTTTTGGGTTGAAAAGTGGCATATAAATATTCTTAATAATAAATCCCCTTTCCCCTCCAAAGCCTCCTGATCCGCCTCCCTGCTATATACAGCGTGCACCTTCTCAGTGCAGCTGCACCAACAGGGGGAGGGAAAGTATAGGATTTTGCCATAAATGTGTTTATGAATTGAAATCAGTTTTTACAAGGCCTATGTACAGAAATATTAATAGTTTGCATTATTTTAGCCATCATCCATATCCCCTCATGTTGTAGGACCATTCTTCTGCTTCAAATGTGGTTGTAGGGTAGATGAAGATTTTCTGTTACATTTTAGATTAAATCTCAGTGAATAATATTCAAAATAAAACTTAGTTCTCACAAATGCATTCTAAAATATTAATTTGTAGGTATTTAAATTGAGTCAATTTTGTATTAACGTGTTTGTTCAAAGTTTTGCATTCCGTTTCTTTGTTTTGTTTCAATATAGCCTTCAGACGTTGAAGAAAAGGCTACTAAAAAAGTGGATGATCTTCTTGAAATGTATATGGGAATAAGAGACCTTGAGCTAGGTAAGCATTTGTGCAACCTATTTGTATCTTTTCTAGTCCCCTGCTGCTGCAGATCTGCCACATCTTCTGGAAGGAACACAGAAATTGTTCCCTCTTTTTTTTTCTGGCAGCGAGGGAAGAAGGGGGTATGAATGTAATGTTCTAATAATTGTTAGGTTTTATTTTAAATGATTTTGTGTATTTATGTAAAATATTTTACATATTACATACTCAGAACTTTTGGAATGGATTGAGCTAAAATCTGGCTAGTTAACCACAAAAAGTATGGCTGTAGAACTCCAGTCTTTGCTTATATAAGCACTAGACAAGAACAGTATAATTTAGTCCCTGAAGATAAGCCTTCCCAGGGCAACAAAAATGATTCGCACATGGAAGCCTGCGTCCATGCACAGATCCCTTGGTGGTTCCGTTTTGATGTGCATAAAAGAGGTGATGCATGGTGTTCAGATTTGCAGCCTTGCCAGTCTGTGCTGGACCAGAGCCCACGTATGGCTAAATGATGATTTATGTAGTCAGCTCTGAAAGAACAAGACATCTGTTTGACATCTAGGGACACTAAACCTGAGCATGCCTTCCCTCCCACCCTGTCCCATATTCCCACCTCGTCAGTACAGTGAGCCTTGACAACACAATCTGGCTGGTGGTTATGCTCATGCAGATGACATTTTTGTAGTTCATATGCAGTCTTATTGCACGTGGAGATGTTGGACTGGGGGCCAAGACCATATAATAAAACTCTCTTACCACAACCAAAGGATAAGCCAATTGCTAAGCACCTTTGTTCCACACACAGCATACTATCTCCATAATCTTTGCATAATCAAGGGTATAAAGCAAGGCACCAAATGAGTATACTGTATTTTTGTTGTGTCTAACCATTCTTAAATCTAAGTTTTGTAATTATCAGCTCAATCCACCGTAAAGATCCGCGGGAGGCCCTAGGGCAGCCCGCTAGATCCTATCCCCATTCTGGGTCAATCATGATCGGCCCAGAGGTCTCCTCGGGGGAAGGGGACGTTCATCCCCTTCCTCTGCTGTAGCGCAGGGAGGCCCTAATAGGCCTCCTCGGATTTCTGCTAGCTCTCGAGCTGGTGTATGTCCAAGGAGTATGTAAGCTGGTGTATGTAACGGTCACGCCAGCCCGGGAACAGGACCCCACTCCTCCCAGGCCAGCTTGGCCAACTGCTGCCCTCCCTCGCCGCCCGCCCCCGCTCCCTCCAGCAGCAGCCTTACCTTCCTCCGCTGGCGACTGAGTCGATCCGGTGCCGGAGTGAGGGCTGCCGACCTCCACGCCGACGGACCATACTCTAAAGTAGTTGCAAACATGCTTTACGGCATGTTTAGGACACTTTCGAATGGTGGAGCGCGCGCTCTGCTGTTTGAAAGTTACGGTGGATTGCACTGTGCATAAACTATCTTGAATCTCTAGCTGAACATAATGTCAGTCATTTTGATACAGTGATTGCAGATACAATCAATCACCCAGGGAAATGAAATGTGAAAAGTGGATTCGTTCTGATAATACCAATTACTGTTCAGCTAGGAATTTCATTTTTATTACTCATGCCAGATTAGCCTAATCGCCATAAGTGTGATATGTGTTCAGTAGATAAAAGATTAAGAGTGTAATTATTGCCCTGTTTCCTATTCAGAAAACTCTTTAACTTTTGGATAATGTAGCCCCATAACAATTTTTATAATATCAATTTCTAAAAAGCAATTTTGTCTAGAAGTTTAAAATATAAGAATACCCAAGAAATGAATAACTCCTCAATAGCTGTTCCATTAACCAGAGTGATTATGGGGATTGCAAGTATTTTGGAGATTACATTAGTTTTTAAGTGGCTGTAAATGTTTAAAATTCCACGTATCTTATTTGCTCTATGGACCAATTAATGTAATGGGAGACAAATTTTAAATTCACATAGACTGTAAGAACCCAGTTCTACAGTCTGTGTAAAACAGTTGCATGGTCAGGGTCTGAAGGGACACTTGTACACTTTCCACTCATGTACTTGATTTTTTTAAAAATGTTTTGCAAAAGGTGCCAATTTGGCATGGATTTTTCTCACCAAGACTGGAATCTTAAGCCTATTCCCTTTGAAAATAAATCTCACTGAAACTAATGGAACTGCCAGTTGAAGGGTTAGGGTTTCTATGTAAGTGAGGCCAATTAAATTATACAGCCCCTCATGGAAGCTATTAAAAGCTTCCATGCTAACACCACTGCTAACTGAGTAAGATACACTTTTTAAAGTGGTGGTGCTGTTATTAGCAGGGAGAGAGCAACTAGCCCTTTTTATCCCAGCGTAGCTATATCACTCGGACAGTGCAATCCTGTGTAAGGATCCGGCCGGAGGTCTACTTGGGAAAGGGGACGCTCGTGGAGTGTAAACCGGGGCCGGCCCTATCGGCTGCCAGCTAATAGCTGGCGGAAGTAGGGGGAAGCCGTGTAAAAGCCCAGCCAGCCTGGCGGGGACGGGGATATGGTGGGAGCTATCCCCTGCTCCCTCCCCGGCCGGCTAGGCCAATGGCCCCCCTCGCCCGCCAAGCCACCCCCACACCTGCCGGATCCAGACTTACCTTCTTCGGCAGCCGCCCAGGCGATCCGGTGATGGAGTGAGGGCGGCCAGCCTCTGCGCTGGCCTCCCTTCCAAGGCGTCACAAAGATACTTTATGGCACGTTTGCGACATCTTGGAATGGCGGAGCACTTGCTCTGCCGTTCCACTGCCATTCCGCCGTTCCGGTGGATTGTACTGCCAGTTGCTGGTGCTGAGCTCTCTCTCTCTCTGTTGAGAATTCCTTTGGGACAAGGAACCATTTTCTCATTCCTTTTTCTATGTAAACAATTTTCAGTTATTTTGTTGTTGGAAAAGCAATGTCTGTATACTCAGAATCAGAAATCCTTTATTGGCATACAAAGATCCAACACCATCAAAGAACCACACATCTTAAAAACAGACCACAAAGCTAACTTAGATATATCTATATTTTCATTCTACTAGTAATAGCATTTTAATAATGTAAATGCATGCACAATCTGTTTAACTGCATCAGCAACGTATACAGTAGGAATGGCACAGAGATGATGCATAGGGAAAGTTGTGTTTTGCAAACACTGTTTGAAAGAGGAGCCATAATTTCCTGAAAGTTTCCTCCTCCTGATACTACTGTATAAGTAGCTAACCTTTTAGAGGCAGATTCTTTCGCATATTGGAATGTATGAAGTAACTCTTAATCCTGTAGCAGTGTGTCAGGTTGCATCAGTTATATGGTATATCTTTGCATTATGAAATCACACACATTCACAATACAGGTATCTACAATATTATATCAGCTATGATATTCTATGGCAGTTCATTTCAATAAGCACTAGGGGTCAGTATTTGGCCATTGAATATCAACATGCTACCAACCAATGTCAAATGTTCATGTGATGTTTTGTGATGCTCACATTTTTATGTCTGATTAGAGAAGTGTCTTAATGAAAATATCTGAATGTTATAAGGAAGAACTTATATTAGAAAGCTTAGTCATATGATTGTAGTGTATGGAAACGCTGTGCTGAAGTCTTGTAAGGTTATCAAATTGACTAACTTAGTATGTTTGACCCAAATACGCTTGAGTCTATTTTTTTCCATGTGGTATTTGAACACTGGACATAATGAGGAAATGAATATATTGTAACTTATTCTCATTGTGTTGTCTCATTTAATATAGGTATTTACTTGAGTGGATTTGAAGACTGATCCTATGTAGGGTTACCATATTTTGAGGCACCCAAACTGGGACACCACCATCCTTATTTTTTCCCCCACCAAAATTTGTTTTAATTTTTTTTTTCTGGCTATGTCGTGGCTGTCTTTTTAGTATTTTCACAACATGTTTGCTTGCCTTTTTTTGCTGCTCCTCCCGCGGGGCTGCTGCTGTTGTCATCCTCTTCCCCCCCCCCCCAACCACCCAGGGCTCCTCTCGTGCTGGATGCTTCAGCCGGGAACTAAACGAGTCTGAAGCCTCCAGCTACGCTGTGCGCATGTGTGGCTGGACGCTTTGGCCTTGCCCAATTCCCAGCCGCGAACCGCGAAGTCTTAAGCCTCCAGCAACGCCGTGCGCTTGCACGGCTGGAAGCTTTGGACTTGCCCGGTTCCTGGCTGCGACCGGGCCTCTTCGTGACACTTGTGCCATGCACCTGCGCGGCTGGAAGCGAGCCTGGTCATGGCGCCAAGATTCCAGGATGGCTGCCATACACCCCGGGACAGGATCCCAGAATCTGGATCTGTCCTGGCCATTCCGGGACGTATGGTAAGCCTAATCCTATGTATCTTCGGCATAGGCAGATGTTAAATTGGCCATTTTTTTTTATCCTGCCTCTTTAATTATCTCTCTGAATTAATACTTGATATGATTGGAAAAAGAAAGCAGAAAGACAAAAAGAAAACTTTGACCCTAAAGGTTTTGTTCTAATTAAACCCACAACAGGAGATTTAAATACACCTTGTAGTAGATGTTGTCAGACTCTGTGTGTTTCTTCCTTTTGCCAAGTCCATTGCTATTTTTATCATTACTTTTTGCTACGTCAGTTTGCTTTGTGCATGACGCTGTAAAGGCATATACCGTATTGTCCCCGAGTATAAGACGCACCTGATTATAAGACGCACCCTTAAAGTTTGGTGCTATTAAAAAAAATTAATTAAATCACTGGCATTAAATTGCAACAGCCTGATTATAAGACGCACCCCTAGTTTAAAAACTTAAATTAGGAGAAAAAAGTGAGTCTTATACTCAGACCAATACGGTATATTGCCTTTACATGTTGTACATGCCTTTACAGCGGCACCCACAGCCCATAAGATTGGGCTGTAAATTATTGGAATCTCTATGAATGTTTTCCCTTAACTTTTTATTTTGCATGTGTGCGTTCCATCAAATATGTAGTTTGCTAATTTTTCAGTTGGCCTAGTATAAGTAGTATCTTAATTACAGAGGCATTTTTTCAATTGGTGCTCCTCTTATATTTAGCAGGGGAAGAGTAACTGCCCCCCCTTTCACCCCAGCAAAGTGTATTTTCTTGTGACTGTTTGCTGGTGGTGTTCTGCATCATTTTTAGGGTGTGAGTCCTTTTGGGACAGGGAGCCATTTAATCATTTGATTTTTATCTGTAAACTGATTTGTGAACGTTTGTTGAAAAGCGGTATATAAATATTGTTAATTATTATTAACGACTTCCTTTCATATTCATGCCCCTAATAATGTTACTAAAGCAGTGGTTCCCAAACTGGGAGGTGTTGCTCCCAAGGAAGCCGCGGAAACCAGCCAGGGGAGCCGTCGAGTGCCACAGAATCCTCTCGGAAAACAGTGCAATGCCAATTGGCAGGCATCAACATAATGTGATGGGGAGCCGTCGCCAATAGCCGCAGGTCAAAAATGTTTGGGAAACACTGTACTGGAGTAATTTCTTCTGTCTCCTTGTTGTTTTCAGCTGCAACAATGGTGGAAGCTGGAAAAGGCAAGAACAACCCAGATGAGTTTGCAGTTGCACTTGATGAAGCTCTAGGAGACTTTGCATTTCCCGACGAGTTTGTCTTTGATGTGTGGGGAGCCATAGGTGATGCGATGCAAGGACGATTTTAATGAAAAATGGGCAGGTTTATTGGTGTACGTTGTCAGCTGACCGGGGACATAAACCATACTGCTTTCTGCATGGTATGGAATATAAAACATGTTGCTGAGTAGAAGCATCTGAATATTTGGAAGCCTGGATAAATTTTAAGATATATTGTTTGAAGCTGATACTAATTTCTTCTCAATAATGGGTTCAGGACTGTACTTGTATGAAGCTTTTAGGCTGATAAGGCACTTGATTTGAAATGCACTCAGTTGGACATTTTTCAGAAAACAGTATTTTTCAGGTACTTGTTTGGCAAGTTATTTTTTTAAATTAAGGTGGACAGTAGTTCAGTAGGATGTTAAAAATCCTATGGGAATGAATTGCATTTCTGATCACAAATGGAGTGGTCTATAGTTGTTCAACTTGAGCAAAATTGCACTGAAGAAATATATCACTAACCCTGACCTGCCTTTTCCTCATTCTCCCACATTTATTCAAATAGGTACAGTGCTTGCTTTCCACTACTTCCTTCCTTAAAACAGTGCTGGGGAGGAAGGGGGCATAATTCAGGCCATCGTACACACAGATCATGCCGGGAGTGAATTAAGGACCTTCCACAGTCAAAAAATCTTGTGTAAAGATTTGGAGGTCTGAAATCCTGAGAGCCGCTTTCAGTAGAGGTAGATAACAATGAAGTACCGTATTTCTTCGCATCTAAGGCGCCATCGATTCTAAGGCGCATCTTAATTTCAGGAACACCAGCAGAAAAAAAACAAAAACCGTCGATGGCAAGAAGCACCTCCTTCCTGCTCAGAACCAACTCTCCCCAGCTTGCCTGCCACGGAAGTCCGATTTTTATTGCGACATTTTGCCCCCTCTGCCTGAACCTGAGAGTTCGCCCCAGCATGCCCCGCGCTGCAGCTGATTATCTCCTCACTGCATTTGAGCAGTGCCTTTGCGGTCCGCCAGAAAATGCAATTTCCTTACTTACCGGGGCTTGGGGGAGCTTCAGAGAGGCCTGCGCGACCCTCTACAGGCCTCCCTGATCTTCAGTAAAAAACAGCGATTTTCGGCCATTTCCAGTTTCGCTGTTTTTCACCGAACTGAACATCGGGGAGGCCTGCAGAGGGTCGCGCAGGCCTCCCTGAAGGTCCCCCAAGCCCAAGTAATGAAGGAAATTGCATTTTGGGGTGCTTTTTAGAGACCTTTGATTCTAAGACGCACCCCATTTTTTAAAATGCTTAATTGGGAAAAAACATGTGTCTTAGAATCGAAGAAATACGTTAAATGTATTAATAGCCTGACTCAGGGTCAGCATTGTCCCCCTCTAAAGTGGTGATTTGCCTATGATTTGGCTATTCTGCTTCAGGGGGAAATTTCCACTTCAGGAATCAATTTGCAGTGGGAAAATGATGGGAGTTAACCTCTTCATTCCTGCATGCTGCAATCCCAGCTAGAACCACCCCTCTATGATACTTTTTTTTTGAGAAAAAAAGTCCTTCCAGCTGGAAGCACATGATCCTGCGAACATGTGCTTTGTCCTGCAGTATAAAGTAACTTCTTTAAAAAATAACCAAAAAAGTTGGTTGTTGCATAGCAGTCCGAGAATGTCTTTTAAGTGCGCTTTGTGGTGGTGTTTTGGATAAGAGTCGCAGAACTTTGGCAGTTTCACAAATGATTCTTACAGACGTTTTGGCATATTCCAAACACACACACACACACACACACACACACACACACACACACACACGTACTTTTCAGTTTTAGAACGCCTTCTGGTTTCTCTTTGGCATAAATGCCATTCCAAGAGACACATCCCAGTCTGAAGGGCATTTTTATTGTCACTTGGGAAAATATCTTTGCACAAAACATTCCTCAAAGTAGTACCCAGAGTGGTGCTGGTGCAACGTGTTAGCACATGCCATTATTCCAACCCTCTTCTTCCTGCTGAAGTCCCCTGAGCCCCCTGAAGAGCCATTCCTGAAGGTTGCAGGGCACTTGGGAATGGTGTTGATGGCAGCAGCGGGGGAGAGGGAATCCCTGGAAACCAGATAGACTCCACCTGCTAAAGGTGCTTCTGACCAATTTTCCAGGGATTTTCTCCCCCCCCCCATAGTCTATGACAGCCTCTCTCAACCTTTGGGAGCCCGTGTACCCCCTATGCGGGCCCCAAAAGTCCAAGTACCCCTGCTAAAGGTGCTTCTGACCAATTTTCCAGGGATTTTCTCCCCCCCCAATAGTCTATGACAGCCTCTCTCAACCTTTGGGAGCCCGTGTACCCCCTATGCGGGCCCCAAAAGTCCAAGTACCCCTGCTAAAGGTGCTTCTGACCAATTTTCCAGGGATTTTCTCCCCCCCCAATAGTCTATGACAGCCTCTCTCAACCTTTGGGAGCCCGTGTACCCCCTATGCGGGCCCCAAAAGTCCAAGTACCCCCGGACCCCAAAAAAGTGCACCCCCCAAAAGTGTGGTTTTTCTCCCATTTTTCCCAGGTTGCAGCGCGTTCTGGCAGCTTCTCCCGCTCGCTCCGCAGCCCGGAGGGTGAAACTACAGCCCTGCCGAGACTGCCTCATGTGCCCTTACGAGATTTGGCCGCCGCCATCTTGAATCTCGTGAGATTTTCACGAGATTCAAGATGGATGCGACCGGGAGATTAGGTAAGGGAAGCTACTGGGGGCAATTTTGCCAGTTTTCTGCTCCCCCTTATCAGCTGCTGATCAGAGGCGTTGCAGAATGGGGTGCGGTGGTGCGGTGGGCACCAGGGCATAGGGCACTGATGATGGTTAGGGGGCGCAGGCCCCCTTAAGTTTCATTTTTATTCGGCTTTTTCCCCTTTTTTTTCTCTTTCGCAGGCAGCTGCCGCCCCCCCCCCTGCTGGTTCCCAGGGCGGCAGCTTCCTCGTGTGCTCCCCCAGGGTGTGTGTGTGCTTTTGGGGTACTTAGCTTTTCTCGGCAGGGCGTAGGCATCATTTTTCCAGGGCGCAGCATGTTCTCGTTCCGGGCCGGAACTTCCGGCGCCGTCATATTGAATGGTCGGGACTCTCTAGGACTCTCTAGCTGGTCCGTCGGTCCTCCATGCCGCTCTAGGGCTCTGGAGGACCAACCAGCAAGTCCAACGAGACAGAGAGTCCTAGAGAGTCCCGCCCATTCAATATGGCGGCGCCGGAACAAGAACCCTGGGAAAAACACCGGAAAGGTAAAAAAAAAAAATTTTTGCGGCGCGGCCTCATGGCTGTGCTAAAATCACTTTTACAGGCAATAGGAAGCCTGCGAAAAACTAGGGGGGCATAAAGGGGTGAAGGGGGCCCCTTAGGGGGCGTAAAGGGGTGCTCTAGGGCTCTGGAAAGGTTAAAAAAACCCAAAATTTTGCCCCACGGCCTCACGGCCGCGCCAGGATCACTGTTATAGGCAATAGGGGGCCTGTGAAAAACTAGGGGGGCATAAAGGGATGTAGGGGGCCCGTTAGGGGGGCATAAAGTGGTGCCGCACCCCATCAAAAATGGGCTGGCTCCTCCTCTGCTGCTGATCACAGCAGCAGATAATGGGGACCATCCCGCGTATCCCCAACCTGCGGCCTGCCTACCCCTGGGGGTACGCGTACCACAGGTTGAGAACCTCTGGTCTATGATGTTTCTGAGTAATCTGATCTTTGATCCAAGCCAGTATTTTAGAATGTATAACTCTCAGGCTGGGCTAGTTAAGCAAGAATATTGGTGTGATGTTGTTGCATGCAAGGAAAGAACCAGAACATTAAGCCCTGCCTATTCTAAGACTATTCTGCATCCTGAATATTATTCTTAAGGGTCTCTGGCCCGCTAACCATAACGCACCCCTCATGCCATGTTGTACACATGGGTCCCTTGGCCCTCGGGAACAGCTTTTCTTAAGGCTGTAGCAGGGAGGACGGGATGGGGGAAATGGCTTGTGCTGACACTATTGCATCATTGCTACTATGAATGCTACTTTCTATGTACAAAATTCATAAATTTAAACCTCATTTTACCACTGCCCATTAAGCATTCTCAGAAAAATAGAATGTTAGAAAATTCTCACTCTTTGGGTCTTTATGAGTAGTTTAGAACCAGTGGAGATGAAAATATATGGCATATGGGATTACACTCCATCAGGAACTGTGCACAAGCCCTATTTACGGAAAATGAGAATTGAACAAAGCATACATGTTATGCTACTCCTATCTATTTCAATGAGGTTTATCCAGGACAAGTTACTTGAAAATGCTTCGTATGTGTTTATTGATTATGACTCCATTGTCAAATGAAAACATGATGGCCTGTTGAAGAAAAAAAAAACAGAAGTAATTTGTAACTATTTATTCATGTGTTAGACTCACAGTAAACATGTAAGTGTGCTGAAGCTGTAGATTTGATTTTGTTTTTAAACACTTTTTTTTTTATAAAAAATACTGGAATTCTGGAGACTTGTTAAATGTGCCAAACATTTTAAAAAGGAGAAATGAGATGAATAGGCAACTTCCAATTGCTTAGTTATAATTGGAACACTTCTGTTTTGAAACTATAAAAGCTTTTGAACTACATAAATCTCTTTATCTGGTAGAATGAAACTGCTTCTAATCTCAGATACATACAGAACAAGGCTCTTTACTAATACAAATCATTTAGTCACTTCAAAGAGAAATCTGGAAAAATATTTTTGTAATCAATGCACTGGCTATTTGAAGTGACTTAAAGATATTGGAAGTTGAAAACCTAAAAGAAAGTAAAGCCTTTTTCACCACATAACTTTAGAGTTCTCAGGTTGCAATCCTATGCACATTTACCTGGGAGTAAGCCCCACTGACTATAATGGGGACTTACTTCTGAGTAGATATGCTAAGGATTAGGCTGTAAGAGTAGGCTTACCAGATCGCCGACCGGGACGGAGCAGCCCGCCCCTTAAGGGCAGGCTGCCCCGTCCCAGTCGGCGATCAGGTAAGCCTATGTAAGAGTAACAAATCTACTTTGGTACAGACAGAGAGATTAACTTTGGCTTGACACAATGGAAAATAACAGAATCCAGTAACTCCTCAAGCTGAGGTATATAATTAATTCAGATCATGTGTTGCGTGCTTGAAACTTTATCAATGGGAATGAGTTTCAGATTGATTTTATATCATGAATATGTTTGCTTGATCTACTTTTGCATATTTGTGGGCCAGCTCACACCCAACTCAAAGCCTCTGTGTTACTTTGGGAGCATACAGGTTGTGCCTGGATTCTTAAATGGGTTGCACTTGTGATGTCTCTCTTGTGCGATCTGTGACTGCTACAGTTTCCCATGAAGGCAGCAGCTCCCAAAAGTGGAATACTGGAATAATTTAGTCCATATGCCTTAATCACAACAGAGTGCCTGGAACAGGGAAGACCAGCTGTTTAATCTTATGTAGATGTTGCTAGATTATTTTGCGCAAGAAATAAAACAATTTGAGTCTATAGCTATCCTAATTGACTCCATGCCATTTGAATACATTTTATAGCTTGGCGAATGTCACTACAAAACAGTTCAGTAGATTGGACACAAGGGGTCGTCGGGTAGCAACCTAATACTCCATTTAAGTTGTTTTGTTTTGAAAGAGACTAAAATTAAAGTTGGCAGAACTACTTCTTTTTAGAGATATTATTTGTTTATTAATATGGTTAAGTGTTGCCAAGTTTAATTGCAATCTCTTTGTTAGAAATTTATGTATGTACGGTATATCGCTTAGTTTGTTGTTTTTACTACACCTAAACGCAGGCGATCACTGCTAAAACAATATTAAAATTACTATTTAATCCAGATAATTTTGGGGTGGTGGTGTTGGGTTTTCTGTTGTTTTTTTTTTTTTTAATCATCAAGTCAGGTTATGCTTCATTTTCAGTATTTTCTGCCACCGGGATTTGGTTTAAGCAATCCAGAACGATGAGTCGAGTTGTAGATAACCATAGAAGCTTGTTCCTTAAATAGTATTGAGCCAAACATGTCACTAAAGCAAAACTTGTGCAAATGCTGTATCTTTACAATTTTCTTTTGTACTTTATGCTAAACAAATAAATAAAACCCATTTTCTAAGTTACTTTCAAGTTTTGCTTTTCACATTCTGAGGTGTGCATGCGTAAGAGTCATAGGGCTGAAAGCACAGAAACAGACAAGCTGACTGAATGGTGTGTAGAGGCTTTCACCTGTCATGCACTCAACACCACATACACGAACATATAAAATTACATATAACACGTCAGGCACATTTCACAGAAAATGTGTCAAGCAACAATTATCCTTAGTGATCTTGAGATGCTTTAAAGCTGGTATCAGTTGTCATCTGGCAGATCTTGTCCTCAGTGTTTTCCTCCTGTTTCTCTTATCCTTTGACAAAAGACAAAGTAGTATCTTGTGGGTTTCAAATTCAGATGAAGTAGCTTCAGTATTGGGCTGTATTTTCCAGGCAAAGCAGTGAAAAGATAAAAGGAGTGTAATAAGAGCCAAATAATGCACTTTTGCTAGCCTGGTTCAATAAACACTTTAATATGAGGAGGCAAACACCACACACCTTGTTTCCTGTGGTGAGTTTGTTCGTATCTTACATGCTATACAATGATTTTATTTGTCCTCCCTCTTGTTTTTGTACATGTTGTTTGTTTTTGCCTCACTACTTAATATGCTGGATTTGGTTGCATGTGTGATTCTCTGACTCAGAACTTTCCTTCTCTTTTTTTTCAACTTTTTGTAATTTATGTCCATATTTTGTTGTGTTTTTGTCTTCTTACTTAATCCCTTACTACTTTAATGTTCTTGTAAGTTTTAATTGTCCTGGATTCTATTGCCTGGTCGTTTTCCACTGTCGGCAGATTACATCACTTTATTGCTGCTGCTGCTTGTGGTCTCCAGGGTCAAGAAGATGAACAAAGCAAGTTTGGAACGGGGCCCCCATTAAGTTTGTTGTCAAGACAAATGCTTCTGCTTAAAATGTTTGTCCTCCTGAGTGCTGTGTACCAACTTGTCTTTCTTAGGCCATAACAAATGAATTTTAATAGCCCTGACCTGTCACCATCTTATTTTTCGGTGTAGGTCTTCACTGAACTTGTTAATTTGGATATCCCAAATCAGTTCTAGAATGGTGGAGGCCTTAAGACATACCTTAAGGTAATGGGAAGCACTAATAATAGGGTTCATAATAGGAACCCTGTATTCATTATTAGTGAAGGAATGTAGGGCATTTGGGGAAAACATGCAGCAAACGTACAGGTGGTTGAACAGAAATCCCATGCTGCTACTTTAGGACACTTCCATATGTGTTCCTTTATAGTGCCAACCAGTTATTGATTTTCCACTGGGCAGTCACATGCGGAATTGTACCATTCCTCCCACACTGCAGTAGCTATAGCCTGTTTTGGGACACAGTAGAGTTGCTGTAATCCCCCTTTACCCCTCCTGTTTTTGTTGTGGTCTCTTGCACCTTTAGTCTATGCCCTTCAAAAAAGACAGAACAGTAGTGCTAACAGCAGTCCAGTGGATACTTGTTGGATGCCAACATTGTGTGAATCCCTGTAAACAGCAAACATGAAAACCCAGACAGGGTGTTGAGACTAGAAAGTCTCAACACCTATGTGTCTTTACTGAAGTGTGTTTCAAAGCTGATCAGAAAGGGAATGAAAGCAGAAGCAACAAAATAAGGTAACATGCTTTTTTCCCCTACTTAATAAAAGGTTAAGGTAAGTACAACAAGAACAAGCACAGAGTTTGTTCTTCCTGGGGGGGGGAGAGGTATTACTATATATCTGCCATTGTGGTGTCCTGGTTAGAGTTAGACAAGAGAGACACAGGTTCAAATTTCTGTATTTGACGTGAAAATGAGGGGATTATAAAACTATAACAAAGATGAGGAAGCCAAGGAATATTCATCTGGACTTATTTGGAAAGTGTGTGGAATATTCAAATAGAATTTTATTCCAGGCATTACCCAAAACAGAAACCCTTCTGTGCATAAAGTGAGTCATTTAGAGCATCCCTTAATGTATTAAAGGGATGTGTTTATTGCACCAACAGTTGAAGTATTTGCAATCGTAATAAATGAATCGTATTGCTCAAGAGAAGGGTTAAGAGGACTTCTGCAGAATGGCTGATTGGGAGCATGCCCTGAAACGGAGCAAAACATGTTTGTGTGTCTGTTCAGGCTGATAAATAATTATAATTGAGGAACCCTTAACCAGTGTAGCTTTTTCTATATTGTTTTTGCACATGAAACCAATATTTTTCTTCTGAAATGGCTGTTATGGGAATGGCTTCAAAAGTATGATAGATACCTACCATTATCAGTGGCTTTAATGGGCTTTAATTCCTAGAAGAGAGACTGGAAGATGCAATGGCATTCTTCCTTCATGCATTCAGTATACACATCAGTATACATCGATCTGTGCAGACCTTGTGTGTACAAATTTAAAACTGGCCAAGGGGTTACAGTTAGACAAAAGAGGTAGAGTTTATATAGGTTAAAAAGTCATGTAAAAAGATTTTTAAATATTGAACAAAAATATGAGGAATTCCAAAACTTTAAAATACATAAAAACATTGAAGAAAAAAACCCACACAAATTGTAAAATATTAATCCAACGTTTCATCCAAGACTCTGGACTCAGTTAGTTTTGCATTACAATACAATTGATGTTTTCTGACTGACCTGCAGTTGCGGGGGGGGGGGGTATTTAAAACCTGACTGACACATGAATAATTTATTCCAGAAGGATAGCCATGTTGTTGGGAAAAAAATAGTTTATGAAAGGCAATGGGTAGTATCCTAACCTTGATCTGAGCAAGTGGAAAGCACTTGCATTGTGTGTGGGGATCTTTGCTAATCCCCCCCCCCAGCTGTCAATGGCCCTCCATATTGCATCTCATATTGTTCCAAAATGTTTCCTAGCCTTCAGGAGAGGGATTTCAGGGATCATGCAAGGCTGTTGTGGGGGGAGGGCTCAGAAAGTTCATAACTGGTAATATCTTTCTGTATATGATGATTTTGGATAGAACCCTAACAAATATATTGTGCTATAATGGACTCTGGCCTGTGAAAGTCTGTCACAGTAAATTTTGTTAGTTTTAGAAATGCTTAAGAGTTCTTGCTTACCTGTTATTTTTACCAAACATTCTTCACAGCTCTCCTTCTGAAGTTGGAAAAATTTCAAGGTAGAGACAGTAGATGTCTTATGCAGTTTTTTCATTTGACGCACCTAAAGAGAGATTCAGAAAATTTGTTTGGAGAATCTCTAGGATACAAAAGTCAAATTTAAAATACATATTCAACATTTTTGTTTCTGGGTTACTAAGGCAAATCAGTTTGATGGGACTGTGTAAAAAAAACATTTATTCCAAGAAACATTTACTCAAACAAGCTGCAACCAGAGAGTGCAAAAGTGCATAAATAAAAAAAATGAAAGAGAAAAATAGGATTGGCATATTAAATAAAACAGAAAAATCAAAGGCACAAAGAGCAACTGGGAAAGTACATTGTGGAAAATGTACAGTTCTGCCAAGTACATGAAGTAGAACCACTTGCAAATTAATAGCAGAACTGGATAAGATGAACAAAGGAAAAGTTACGTTGCAGGAATGTTTTATTTGGGTCAGTCAGAGTGAGTGTTTATTGTAGGAAGGTGTTTCAATATTAAAAAATGACTAAAATGTTTAAAAGGAAGACACTTTTGAGGTTTGTTGAGAAAATTACTCCATCGCTTACTCTTTTGGTGCTGCGGAAGTGCTTTATGGCACTTTTATGACACCGAAGGCCGGCGGAGCGCATACTCCACTGGCCTAACTTTCAGCTGGATTATTCCCACAGTGGTGGAACTGTGGGAGTGCCGTGAAGGAATTATTCTGACATCAGAAGGCACTGTGAACCACAGTAGTTTGGGAACCACTGCTCTAAAGGGTTCTTTCTGCAATACTAGTAAAATACTTCTGCACACATATTCATGTATAAAGCTTCATTGATTTCTCTGTTTGATGATGGTAAGGAAAAGTCCTTGGTTAGAGTAACCAGTCACCCTATTCCAATTAGCTTGGCTCATTTGCTTGAGTAATCCAGAGTTTTGCCTTGTGAATACCTTTCTGCAGCACACCCTGTTTCCTTCTTGTGGCATACCATAAACTGGATTGCATAGATCGATCTAAGATTAGAATGAAAAGTCAATGGTTCTCCCTCAGAGAGTGGTTGGATGGAATACATTTTTAGTTCCAATTATTTGATACTGTAGAGGGGTGATGTCACGTTCTGTTCTGACTGCTGTGTGGAAGAAGGATGAAACGACAAAGGTCACAATGGAACTGGCTTAAATTTGGATGAAAATGGCATGCTCAAATTTTTAGGTAAGTCGAATATCAGTGGAATTAGATGATACTCCTCACCCCACGCACACTTTGGATCTCTAACTATGGCCTCTGGCCTCAAGTTGTCTGATATTTCTAAATAAGATACATAAGATAGATCTAAATAAGATTATAGATGAGGTCTGGATAACAGATTTTTTTCCCTGTCTAGTACATTTGCTGTTAGCCAAATTGCCTTTGTTGTTCTGGGGAATAGCTTTAAATATGGCAATTTGATATATATAGGGATCTTTAGACCAGCTATACCAGAGTCCAGCCACAGAATTCCACTTTAAATAATATTGAGGACACACATGGGTTGTTTTCCAATATTTACTAGATAGTTAGTCAGATTCATACAAAAAATACTATTCAATATGCATCACTTCAATCATACTCCAAAGCATTCAGCTCTAGGAAACTTAGGTAGAAGTACAGAGGTTTAGCAGGTCTCTTTGATTTATACATGGGTTATATTTACCATTCCTGTAGAGTTCACCTTGGCTGCAATGTTGTAGCAGTGAATGAAAAGGAGGAAGAAACACATTGGGTCTCAACTGGTCAGACTAGCAGTCTGTAGAGTGACTGAGAAGTCAAGTTAAGAGTGGGGGGAGGGGAAGAGGGAGGGGGTTGGTGCCAGAGGACACGCAGAGAAGAAGAGTTCAGGAGGCAAGGGGGTCCAGAGAGAGAGAGAGCAGGCTGGCAACCAGCCTTCTTATGTCAAATGCACAGAGGAGGAGTTTGTGGCTCTTACGCTGCAAAAAGGAACTACCTTATTTGGTCTGGAGGTACACCTGGGGGTGGGGACATACACATGGGGTAGGGGAGGAGGAAGAGGGCAGATGGGTTCCATTGTTGCTGGAGATGTGGATTCGGCTGTCTTGGAGTCAGAGTTGTTGTTAGCATATCCTTTGTATGTCTTCTTCCTGGCAGACTATCACTTAGCAAGTCTTTGGCAGAGGGGGAAGAGAATTTGCCTATGTGCTTGGGAGCCTTTGGTGTAACGGCATCAGAAATGTGGAAGGCTGATCAGATTCTTCCTTCGTGCCTTAGCATATCAGTGAGGGGGGCGGGAAATGCAGAGTAAAGTTTGAGAGCTTCTTGGACACATGGCGAAAATGGAGGCTGCTGTTCAGGGTTTCATCATGGTTCAGCTTCTGGCTTTGGGGAAATCCTTACAGCATGGCTCATGGTGCAGGGATACAGTCGCGGCATGACCCTTGCGCTGTGTCACAATGCAGTCCGGTCTGGCCCATGTTCCACTCTTGCTCACAACCCATTGGCATCACACATCAGTCTTTTGGCAACAGTTCTCATTTTGAGAAGTCATGTGGCAACATTGCACAAATAATGTTTTATCAATTTTGTTTGATGTTTTTTCTTGTCAAATTGTTGACATTTCTACCATTTCTTTCTATCACTTCTTTCCATCATGCTCTAAGCATGATTCATTATTGGTCAACACTGGCAAAATTCCAAGGGGAGCTGAAGCTTTTAACACAACTCTTCGTACACTGTAAAACACAAACTATGCATTGTTCATCATCAACACAGCTGTTGTGATGGAAGCTATGCAGTCAAGTGATGTTGCACATATCGAATCTAGGAATACCAAGTCTGATCCTGTTATATTGAAAAGGATGGTTGTTTTGATACTGATATCTCTTATCAGCTGAACCATAAGCTGTCGATCGAAAAGTCGGCAGTTCGAATCCATGACGGGGTGAGCTCTCATTGCTTGGCCAGCTCCTACCAACCTAGCAGTTCCAAAGCATGTTAATGTGAGTAGATAAATAGGTACCGCTTGCGGGAAGGTAAACAGCACTCCGTGTTCCAGCCACATGCTACGCGCTGTGGCAAGGAGAGTCATGCCGGCCACATGACCACGGAGGCGTCTTCGGACAACGCTGGCTCTTCGGCTTTGAAATGGGAATGAGCACCACACCCTAGAGTCGGACACGACTGGACTTAGTTGTCAGGGGTCACCTTTACCTTTTTACCAACTAATCAGCATCTCTTGCTTTGATTGGTTTTCATCTTAAACAAAACAGCAAAGGACTTTATGAAGTAACTTGAATAGAAAAGACTTTATTGCTGTCAGATGAAAGTTTTGTTTGTTTTTACCAAATAGCAACAGTCCCATTCTGATTTAAAAGACAATTTGTGAACAAGAACTGGGAACTACAATATGTAGCTATGTTTTGATGAAAAAAGAGAGAGAATAGAAACAGAGCTTTTGCTGCTGTCTACGTTTGTTGCCATCATTGACTTATGGACCAATCCTATGACTTATGGACCAATCCTATGGGGGCCTTGCACTGCTGGAATGAGAGTTCTGGCAGTGCAAGTTTCTTTACGGCTGTCGCAAAACATAACATGCCATTCAGGATGGCCAGGCTGCTGCTGCCGCAAGCAAGGCATCCTTTGTGGATTTTCTCAACCTGGAAGATGTGGGACATACAATTCTTTTGGCATCTAGATAAAAGTTAGCCTTGCCAACCTCTAGAATGAACCCTGAAGAAAGATGATATGAAGAGGAAAGTGCTGATGAGCTATTTTAGTGAAGTACAGAGTGTTTGGATTTTGAGGAGACAGTTGAAAAGAAAAATACCAAGAGGCAGAAATGCTATGGAAAAGCAAAACCTGTCATTGCTAACTTCAGGCCTGCAGCAGCTTCCTATCCAAGGTCATTTCTGGCACAATGGAAATTCTGTGCACTTCTGTGCATGCATTGCTGCAGTTGTGAAGCTTTGGTAGGAAAAACTTGAGCTCAGTGAAGATGAGGAATATCCTTAAGGCATAAAACTAAAGCTATCGCTATGTATTTATCATGCGATTGTAAAGACTTGCAGAGATCTGAGCAACTGAGAAGGTCGAAACATACTTATTGAGTGCTGTTGTCATTGCAGAGCCTTAGGCTGAAAATCCTATCCACACGTTCCAGAGAGTAAGCCCCATTGAACACAATAGGACTTACTTCTGAATAGTCATGCATAGGCTTGTGCTGTTAACCAGCCAGGACCAGTTCCTTAATTAAAGATATGGACATTTGCTTTCAGGGGCCACAATCCAACAGAGGATTATGTATGCTTAAAGTCATTGATTGTAATGGCTTAATTGTAATCAATGGCTTAATTGTAATGTTGGATTGTGGCCCAAGTGCATAATGCTGGGCAGCATGCTTCCCCACTAAGGTTCTATTCTATCCTGGCTGAAGGGTACCATCTATTCAGCACCATCTATTTTAGGCTAATAGGCTACACCTGAAAAAGGGAGCATATGTCTTGCACTGCTCCTCTGAAGGAGCAGGTCCGCAGCTTGGAGGTTCTCCAGGATGCGTGGCTGCTCCTGGATTCCCAGGTGGCGGCTGTGGCCAGGGGGGCTTTTGCTCAACTTCGGCTGGTGCACCAGCTGTGACTGTACTTGGATCGTGCAGACCTGGCCACAGTGACCCGTGCCCTAGTGACATCTAGATTAGATTACTGCAATGCACTCTATGTGGGGCTGCCTTTGAAGACTGTTCGGAAACTGCAACTACTGCAGAATGTGGCTGCCCGGGTGGTTGCCGGGGCTTCGACTCAGTTGGACCGTTGCTTTGGCGACTACACTGGCTGCCGATTCGTTTCCGGGCACATTTCAAAGTGCTAGTTTTGACTTTTAAAGTCCTTTACGGCTCGGGTCCAGGGTATTTGAGTGACCGCCTCCTTCCTTATAATCCGACCCGTACTCTGAGGTCATTGGGGGGGGGCCCTGTTAACCGTGCCGCCATTGACGGAGGTGAGGGGGATGGTGCCAAGAAATAGGGCCTTCTCGGCAGTGGCGCCCCAATTATGGAATTCCCTCCCCCTGGAATTAAGAACGGCTCCCTCCTTAGAGACCTTTCAGTGGGGCCTCAAGACATTTTTATTCAGGTTGGCATTCGATGACTGACATGGTGGGCTGGCTTTTTAACAAATGTAATTATAGGTGACCCACTAGGGTTGTTCGTTTTAATTGTTTTAATTACTTGTTTTTAATTTTATTGTGTAACATGTATTTTAACTGTAAGCTGCCTTGATTGCCCTTATTCGGAGAAAGGCGGGTAGAAATTCTTTAATAAAAAATAAATAAATAAGCCTTCTACTGAGTCATGATATTGCTCCATTTTTTCAACACTGACTGGTAGTGGTGCGCCAGACTTTCAGATGAGCTTTTCCCAGCCCCCCCCCGCGGAGATGCCAGAGATTGAACCAGGGCCTTCTCCATTCAAAGCATACACTCTACTACTGAACAATGGCTCTTCCTCACACAGTCTTTAAATTATATGTGTTTACCTTGTTCTGGTAGTGGAATATCTTCTCGGGAACAAAAATAGTGAGTTGGTCCTAAGTGGATGGCTATTTCTTTGGGATGGTGTAAATTTAGTGAATCGTATCAGTGAAATAAATTTGCTTAACTTAAGCAGCTATCCAAGCCCTTCCAACTCTGTGAAATAATACAAAACATTTATATAGTGCTTTGAGTGTTCAAAGTGCTTCACATGAATTTTTTGGATGTAATCCTTGCAACAATCCTGTGAGGTAAATATTATTGTTCTATACTTCAGCAGGAGATCTGAGGCCGAGAGGGAGTGGCTTGCCTAAGGTCTCCTACTGAGTTCATGGCAGAGGCGAGATTCAGACCATGGAAGTCCTATTTGTAACAGGCAGCGCAATCCTGCCGCCCACCTGCTGGATCCTATCCCTGTTCTGGGAGCAGCCTGGAGGTCTACTTGGAGGAAGGGGACGTTTGTCCCCTTCCCCGGGTGTAATGTGGGGAGGCCCCAATGGGCCTCCTAGGATTTCTGCCAACTATTTAGCTGGCACAAGTCCGAGGAGGCTGTGTAATGGGCAGGCCAGCCAGGGAACAGGATGGGAATATGGAGGCTGCCATCCCCGCCTTCCTGGGCCAGCTCAGCCAATGGCCCCCCTCCTTCGCCAGCTCAACCGCCCTCGCCGGTGTTGCACTTACCTTCTCCAGTGGCTGCGAGGACGATCTGGCGGCGGAGTGAGGGCAGCTGGCCTCGTGCCGGCGCTCTTAATCGAAAGTTGTCGCGAACGTGCTTTATAGCACGTTCGCGACTGCTTGGAATTGAGGAGCGCTCACTCCGCCGTTTTAAATTTAGGCAGGATTTCGCCCTCAGTCTCTTAGCTACTAGGCTACACAAACTGTGGCAACCAGGATTGTGAAGTGGATGGTCCATAGCTGTAAATAGCTAGATTGTGTGCTGACAAGAAAAGGTTACATACACAGAAGGAAATGTTGAGTACTGACAGCCAGTTTTGAGGAAAGAGACCATTCCAACATAAGAATACTTTCGTGCTGTGTGTTAATAGACATGCTTAGTCCTAAGAAAACTTTTGAAGACTGATTTATGATATGTAAAATGTTCAGTTTTTTAAAATGCGCACATAGAGGAATTGCACAGGAAGAGCTGGGAAACTACAAATAAAAAGTCTTCTGGAATTCTCATTTGATTACTATTCAGGTATTGAGAAGTAATTTATTAGCTGTGAGTGAAATATAGCAGCATTTAAAATCCTGTCGCACATTGACACATTTTCAAAACGGTTATTCCTGGAGCTGTTGTACTCTTCAGAGCATGAAATGAGGTGATTTTGTTCCGGGAGGGAAAAAGAAAATCTGAAATGTAAGAATTCCAGTAGTGCCATGGATGGAACGTTGGCTTTCGCTTTTGCAGAGTTTGGTTTCAGTCCCTGCCCAGCCATAACTGTCCAGAGTGTACTTGAGCAGGTTACATCTCGGACTAAGCTTTTCATTTGTAAAAAATAAAAAATAAAAAAAAATACTGGCCTGCCTGCCGACTGGTTTGTTATGACCATGAATATAGGCTGTAAAGTCCAGAGATGATAGACTAGAGCAGCGGTTCTCAACCTGTGGTATGGGTACCCTTAGGGCAGTGGTTCCCTAACTGGGGCGTCGCGATGCCCCAGCCGGGAACAAAGGGTTGCTATGCCCTTAAGGGGCATGGCAACCCGCGGTGACGTCGACGGCGCGCTCGGGATCGTGCCACCGCCGTGCCCGGGATCGTCCTTGTTACCTTCATTGGTGGGCAGTGGATGTCCGGCGGGGGTTGTGGGGAGTCTGTGGACCCCTCCGCAGGCCTCCCCAAGTGTCGGAGCAGCACTCCGACGCGATTACAACCAACTTCCGGTTTTACGCGAAACCGGAAGTGAGTTGCGATCGCGTCGGAGCGCTGCTCCGACGCTTGGGGAGGCCTGCGGAGGGGTCCGCAGGCTCCCCACAACCCCCGCCAGACACCCACTGCCCACCAATGAAGGTAAAAAGGGCGATCCCGGGCGCGGCGGTGGCGGCGGCGGCGGCGCGATCCCGGGAGCGTCATCGCGACCCCTGGGAAGGCCCCGCTGCTACTTAGAGCAGCGGAGGGCCTTCCCAGGAGTTAGGGAACCTCTGCCCTAGGGGTACGCTGACCTCTTGCTGGGGGTATGCCAAGCCCTACCCCTTATCTGCCCCATCAACAGCTAATTAAGTGTTAATTAACAAGGATTTTAAATTGTAATTATTTTCGGAGCCCTTCTGTCTCTCTGATTTTGGTTTTGGGCTTATTTTTGTACTTTGGAAAATGTACTTTGGTGGGGTGGGGGAGGGAAGGAGGGAGGAGTGTGACTCCTTTGGGAAGTGTGACTTGGAGAAAAAAGAGATCCTTGCATCTCTCTCTCTCTCTCTCTCTCTCACACACACACACACACACACACACACACACAAACACTTAAATAAGACATTTTTTCACATTTAAAATTGTTGTAGTACTTTTTTATTTAACGATTAATTACCTAAGTAATTAATTGATTAATCCAATTAATTAGCAGTTAGTTAGCAGGGGGTACTTCAGAAAATTTAACCGTGATAGGGGGTACCCGGGCCTCCAAAGGTTGAGAACCCCTGGACTAGAGGCACAACTGCATTTTACTTTACATGTAGAATAGGAGCCGCTCATGAAATGCTTCTTATCAGATTCTTGCCACCTAAACAACCTTACTGCAAAAAAACACAGACATCGACACATCTCACAGAAGAGAAACCTCTTCATTGCAACATTGGTAAGTAAGGATGATTGCCTGGAGGAGTCTTTCTGGCTTCCTATCGGAATGAGAAACACCTACATAAAAGCCCTAGTCAGGTGTTTGCCACTAACTAGCCACATCCCTGTGCTCTCTGTCCACTCTCCTGGGTAGCCCTGGGTTCAGCACTTGTCTGGACAGCCAGAGTTCTTAATCATGAGATGGTCATAATCTCTGTCCAGACAAGACAGAGATTATGTCTCTTGCAGACAAGTGCTGAATGCAGGAGTGCTCTTGGGGGCAGAGCCAGGGAGCACATTAGCTGTGTGTGTACGTCTAGCTCGTGTGCTCCTGTTTGCCCCCTTCATGTCCACGGATGATGAACACCTGAATAGGGCTATAAATTGTCAGCAAATTGCCACACTATTTTAGAGAAGCCCTCCTAGCGTCCTTTAGACCTCTTACTAGTTGTGTTGGATCTATCTACCCATGAATAGCTCTTGTGCGGCTGGGAAGATGTTTCAATGGCCCAAACATATGATTAGTGGACAATCAACACAAGTCTTTTCCATGCTGGCCCACCCTAGCACTGATTCTGTAGGAAATATTTAAAACCTCTTAAAAATCTTTGTCTGTTTTAAAAGAGCTACTTGCAGATAAGCAGCTGCCATAAGACTGGATGAAAGACAAAAAAGGCACCACAGTTTAGTTTTTGATTTCTGGTTAATCTTTTTAAAATCAGTTTTCCCAAAGCTAACTATCAAAGCTTGGATACAGAGTTGTTTTCAGGTAGGCATAATCTAAAATGAGTAGTGAAGTGCTGCCAATTTTTTTGCTGGTGAGTTAAAAATCAGTATTTTTTTTTTAAAAGTTGTATAATCAAAATATGCAAAACACTCAAAGAAAAATATATGCCTCTTAAATTTAAACGGTACACAATATCTCAAAAAATTACTAGTTGTAGTAACACATACAGGAAAAACATTTCATACAAATTATTTAATAGCCACTTGCATCAATTATACCATAAAAGAAGTACAAATTTCCTTTCATTTCCTGAGCAGACCTCTTTTCTTAAATGGCCTTTTCATGAGCAAATAATTCTGCTACCCAAGTCACCCAGGCCTGAATAGTTGAAAGCATTACTAGATTTCTAGCTCATTAAAATAATCCTTTCTGCAACAAATGCTGCTTGGCCAATAAAGGTTCTTTTGTCCTTTTGCATGTAGGACTTGTAGAAAAGAAATACTAATTTTTATGATTTCAAACAAAACCCAACTCAGTAGAATGTACAAATGACCTGAATTGTATTGGATATGTGAGACTGGTAGCACATATACTAGATTTCTTCCAGTAACTCAGTTGTTTATTGTATACAAGTTACTGGAAAGGCCCAGGGCAGAAAAACATAGATCAGTGAAATAGCAAATACAATTTACCTGCGGTCTGTCCAGAGGCGTCAACGGAGCGTGGCGGGTGGGGCGGACTGCCCGGGGTGACGCGCGTTGCGGTCGGATGCTCCGAGGCCGGCTCCCTGGCCTCAGAGCCTCCAGAGTTTGGAGGCTCCGAGGCCCGGGAGCCAGCCTCGGAGCGTCCGGCTCCACCGACGCTCCAGAGCCTTCTGAAGGCCTGCTGCTTGAAAACAATTCTTACGTTTTCGCGCATGCGCAGTACTTTTCTGAGGGCAAAGGGGCAGCCCTTTGCCCTTAGAAAATGTACTGCGCATGCGCGAAAAACGTAAAACTTTACGTTTTCAAGCATCGGACCTTCAGAAGGCCCTGGAGCGCTGGCGGAGCCGGACGCTCCGAGGCCGGCTCCCCGGCGGGCTCCCCAGCCTTCAGGTAAGGGGGTGTTTTGGGGGGGTTCACCCTAGGGTGGGGGGGTGATGCGCACCCCCTGCCCTAGGGTGTCACGTGTCTAGTGACGCTACTGGGTCTGTCTTTGGTTACGAATATGTGGTTATCTGAGTCTAGGACAGTTCCAGCCCTAAAGAGATGTGAAGAAACTCAGACTAACTTTGTAAATGAACTTCAGGTGAAAGGGTAACACTTATAAATAGATTGTATGGGCCTTTCTACTGACAGGCTATACAGAAAGAGAGAGAGAGTTCTGTCATTCACAGTGATGTACACCACCTACTCAAAGATGACAGAATCATGGAGGTTTCAGTGTGCTAGGACTATCTAGATCAGTGGTTCTCCAACTTTTCAGTTTCTGGAGCTCTATACACTCCTAAAAGGACTGTGTGGTACATGCCCAGAGCCTCATGGACTCCCAGAACACTGGCGCATGCAAGGATGGTGCGGTGCTGAGCCAAACTCTGAATACTGGCAAAGAGCCAGAACAGGAGGGTAACTAGGAAGGAGATTAATGAACAGGGTTAGGCAGGAGGAACGGACGAGCAAACTGGGCAGGGGGCAGATGGCAGCCACTTATGGTATGCTCATGGAGCCCGGGGTCTTGGGGAGCCCAGGGCTCCTAGGAGCTCACTTTAAGAAATGCTGATCTAGATGGTCCAAAAGGTGTTGTAAACTGCAGTTCTGATGGGTCAGCCAAACAGAATTGAATTGGACCAATTCAAAATTCTCTCCAACAGTTCTAATTGGCTTTTAACTACAAACCAATGGTCAGTAGCTTTGAGAGAGCACATCATTCATGTATTTTATGTGGTATTCAGACTCTTCTTGGTTGCCTTCAAGGTGGACAGGATAACTAAAAGTGAGGGTTGGCTTTCATGATTGGGGACTTTGGGTAGCACTTCTATCTGCTAGTCAAACTCCACGAAGAAGCATTCTTTGTTCGAGTTTTCTCTAACTTACCAAATGTAAGAAGGATCCCACTGGTGGAGTCGAAGCTTCTCCAGGGTCTCTTCTTAAATTAACTGGTTTTGTTTGACTGTCCAGTAATGATTGCAATATTACTTGTAATTGCATGTAAAGGAGCTTCCATTTTCCTTAGTGCATATTTATATTGTTTTAGCTCGGTAAATTTGCTTTAAAAATTGCTGGAGAGTTTCCTACATGGAACACATGGTGGCCTCTGATGCTTTTGGCAGTAGAAATTTTTTCATCACATTGTTGTTCTAATCTAACCAGTATGGCACTCTTAAACAAAACAAACATTAACAGCGCAATCCAGCCAATTGCCCCCGCCTGCCACCCTGGTCCACCCTCCTGCCACCCAGCGCAGGACTTACCTGCGTTTGGCGGCCCAGGTTCTGGCTGCCAGCGCCACTTCCCAGGTTCCTTATGGCATGTTTGCGACAACCTGCGCTGGCAGAGCTGTCACTCCGCTGGCGCAGTTCTACGCTGATGAGGTCACAGAACTCTTCCTCTGTAATTTGAGTAAAGTTATATTTCTTAATGCAAGTGCACAATCCTTTCCCCCTGTGTTTCTGTGTCCAGTTCTGCAGGGTGAGTGATCATTTCCATTTTCATGTTTACAACGCTATCTGTTTGGACTTCTGACAATGCATTTGCTATTGCTTTTAATGACAGGTTTTACAGAAAGCAGTAATGACTAATTATTTTGCATGGCCCTGTAATGATGCAGCCCCACTGGTGTTTGAAATAAGCAGCATGAAATTCATGATTCGATCTCTTACCTAATCATGTCTTTGTAATGCCTGAATACAAATGCGTCATACAATGTGTAAACATATGAATAAAACCACCGCTTGTTCAGTTTTTCCTTATTATGCTTCCAACACTGGACTACATACAAATGTGTTTGAAGACTGGAGATCCACAGACACCATTATTTAAATTTCCACAGGGAGATTTTTGTTACATTGAAATACGCCTGTAACAACAAAAACTAGAAAGAAGTACCACTTAAAAACTCTTGATGACTACAAGAACATGGAAATGTTTTTTTCTAAGAATATAAGGAAAGTGTTGCTGGATCAGGCCAGAAGCCCATGTAGTCCAGCATTCGGTTTCCATTGGGCTCTCTGGGAAGCCCACAAGAAGGAAAGAATGGCATACTTCTCTCCCACCACTGCTCCCTTGCAACTGGTATTCAGAGGCATGATGATGCTGAACCTGGAGGTAGCCATTGTGATTAGTAGTTGTCGATAGTAGCTGCCGGGAGAAAAGTAGGATAACAATAGAATAAATAAATATATGTGAAGCTGGCTTTTTTTGGGGGGGGGGGCTCTAATGTGCATCACTTTACACTTATTGACACTGAACAGCATTTGCTATTTGGCTGCCCATTCACCCAGTTTGGAGAGACCCCTTTGGAGCACTGTACACAATGTGTTTTGGTTTTTACCACCCTGAGAAGTTGGGTGTCATCTGCAGCCTTGGCCACCTCACTGCTTACCTTGTAGCTCCAGTCCATTTATGAACAAGTTAAAAAGAACAGGTCCAACGGGATCCCATGTCTTTCTGAATGTTTTGATATTTATTTATTTTTCACATTTTTATATCGCCCTTCCTCCAAGGAGCTCAGGGTGGTGTATCTAGCTCCTTCCCTCCTTTTCTCCTCACAACAACTCTGTGAGGTAGGCAAGGCTGAGAGATAGTGACTGGCCCAAGGTCACCCAGGAAGCTTTGTGGCTTAGCGAGGATTTGAACCTGGATCTTCCAGGTCAAAATTCAAATCCAGAACCACTACACCATCATGCAAAGCACTGCAACTCTCATGTAACTCTGTGTAACACTCTGGAATAAATAAATTTGGCAGATATTTGCAATGTATTTGCCCTGTCATTCAGGGGGGTCGCCAGGCGCCCCTGCATCTGGGGCCGCCCCCCCAAAGCCCCCCAATAAAACTGTCAAAAACCGAAACCGAAACCTATTTTTGACAGTGTCATTTCAGTTACCTTGTGTATTGCTACTTAAAAAAAAGTATTTCTTTAAATGGTGTGTTCTTTCTTTTCAGTGTTTCAGCACCTAATTCTCCTGATTTAAAAATGGAGACAGTGAGCATAGTCATCCTCTGTAGCAAGTCTTCAATCCATCCTTCTGTTACAGATTGCAGAGGGATAATTGTATTGCTGGTGCTGAATGGAGGGCTAACATGAAAGTAGCATTAAAGGAAAATCTATTTTTTACTTAAAAATTTTTTTTTGAAGGATGTCATGGATAAAAATAAGGATTTAAATGGTTGGGAATTCTCATTAAGCCAAAGGTAGCATTGTTTGGTTACTTAAAAATACATGGGCAGCCTGATCCTGCCTAAGATGTGACCTATGTCCAGTGTGGCCGGGGCTCACCTCGGGGAAAGAGGAAGTTTAGCTGGCAAGCATCCGGGAAGGCCATGTAAGGCTGACTCAGACCGGGAAGGGGCATAGGATATTGGTGCAACCCAGCGCCAATATCCCTGCCCCCTCCCCACCACCCGGCCAGCCCTCCCACTGACCGGCACAGGACTTATTGACACTGGATCAATAAGGTCGGCCAGCGCAGGTTTGGGTTGGTGACCTTGTCAGCTATGCTGCCCTAAATGTACGCTGGATTGCGCTGTAAATAAAAGATCAACAGCGCAATCCTATCCAACTTACACCACCGGTGTAACCAGCGGTGCAGTGAGAACAGGAGGCCCCAGAACGGAAAGGGGATTCAAATCCCCTCCAAAGGGGGATTCAAAGGGCATTTGAATCCCCTTTCCATTCTTGGGCCTCCCGTTCTCGCTGCACCAATGGTTACACTGGTGGTGTAAGTTGGATAGGATTGCGCTGTTAATAATATACTTAGCATTTGTAAACATTAATATTCTAAGTGCTTCACATCCATAATCTTGTTGTAGTCCTTAAAACATTCCTGCAAGGTAAATGAAATAATATTATCCTGATCCTGCTGATAGGGAGCCGAGGACAAGAGGAAGTGGCTTGCCTAGCGCAACCAAGTTAATTTATGACAGAGATGATGAGACTTAAATCAAGGGCTTCCTGATTTGTGGCTGAGTCTCTTAGGCAATATGTTACACGAGCGTATCCTCTAGAAATGGTAAGGTCTCTATTAACAGCAATCAAGCTTTGCATTGAAACTTCTTGGAAATCTTCTTTTTTTCCAGTTATAATGACCTGGTTTGCCTGAAAAGGAACAACAGAAATGACAGAATGTACCTATTACAAGTGATTGAAAAGAGGATCTTGATGCACATTGAAAGAGATAGAGTGCTATGAAGAAAAGCAAGCAAAGGAAGTTAGCAAAGACCGCTGCCTTACAGCCCAATCCTATCCCCGCCACTCCATAGCATGTGGCCACACTGACGGAGCACGTGATGCATGCTGGGGGGGGGGGGGAGAGAATCGGACAGCCAGTAAGAGAGACATTAAAAACCTTTTTACGTATCTCCCGGTAGGACACCTGATTGCTTATGGGTCTCCTTGGACCCACATCAGCTATTTTTGTGGTGTACGTCTGAGGAGAGGAAGAGGGTGGAGTGGGTTGGAAAATCAGTGATAGGATCTCCTATTTGAAGTGAATAGGAAAGTCCATGTGGGTAAGGTACATTGGATCTTATGAAAGGAGCAGGATATTCTGAGACGTTCCTATGACTGCAATCCTATAATTCTTTCCTGGCAGTAAGCCCCATTGAACACAATGGGACTTACTTCTGAGTAGACATGCATAGGAATGTGTGGTTAGACATTCTGCCATAGAGTAGTGCTGCTGGAAAAAAGGCAACAAGCAATATTTTGAATGGGGGAGAATGCTGACACGCATATCAACTGACAAAAAAAAAAACTAAAGCAGAAAAAGAAGGGAATGGGCGGCTGCACATGACCCACAGTCCTCTTGAAATGTGAACATGGCTTCAGGTGCCATTCAGATGCTCTGTGCCCAATTAGTAGTAAAGCACTTTTCTCTGTTCAAGCAAAGTTGGCTTCAAGGTTTATGCACTTTACTAAGTTTCAGGCTTTAGGTAAGGGAAACTCCAGGCTTTGAGAGGATATTCTTCAGCAGAATCTTCTCTGGTGGACTACCCTGTAGGTGCAGTTGCTAGCAAGTCCTCCTCCATCTATGGCAGCGAGAGAGAGAGAGAGAGAGAGAGAGAGAGAGAGAGAGAGAGAGAGAGAGAGGTTTCCATTGCTGATCATTTGCCCACTTGCACATACTATCTTCTCTCTGACTTTGAGCCTGACTCTACAGAATCTTCCTCTCATACTTGCTGTCACCTTCAAGCTTCACATTTTCCTAGAATGTGGTTCAGTACTAATTTCTTTGATGCCAGTAGGAAATAACTCAAGAGTGTCAAACAGCAGCACACGTTTTGAACTCGGGAACCTGGAGACTTAAGACTACTCTTGTACTTTTTGTGCTTGGCTACAAAGAGGCTTCTGCCGTTCAAGATGCTGCCATTTGCCTCTTTCTGGCACACATGCGTCAGCCAATTGCGGTCGCTGCCCAGAAGCCAGGCACTGTTAAATAAGGTTCCCTTTGTTTCATACCTCTCAGCTACTGAATGTGGGAGCAGAAGCAGCAGTTGTGCATAATTGCTGAAAAAGCAGCTCAAGTCAGATGTGGGTGCAGGCAGAAATAGAACGCCCAAAAATCTATCCTATGCATAGAATATGTGTAAGTGGTTGCTGTTCCATCACAGAACCCATTAAGCCCAACCAAGATACACTTGTCAAAACTCCATTCCATCTGATGCCTCAAAGTTGTCGATATTCTGACAACATGGGTGAAAAAGAAGCGTGCCTGCAAAAATCAATCATGCTGTTTAGATGCATTCTCTGGTCTGCTTGGGGAAGATGGTCAAGGCATGTCTCTTTATAATGTCAAGTAAATACAGTCCTCCTCTCAAGAATGAGTCACCAAGTCACCATGTGTTATCTGATTTCAGGGCCTGCAAAGTACTTGGGATGGAAAATTGGAGAGGTGTGAACCTAAAAGGCCGGAAGAAGCTGTCTGTTCCTCCAAAAATATACTAATTTGTCATCAGCTGCAGCAAAATGGAGCCCTTCAAATAAGTGTAGTCATACAGATCACAGGACAGATGGAAAAAACATGGCAGTACAGGAAGAGCTCTTGGCTGCTGCATAGTCTAGAGGAAGTCACTCTACCACCATTCAAGTTATTTAAAGTGGGAATAATAGCAATCCCATAATTTGGGGTGATTTTTATTCTGTGGTAAAGGGGAACAGAGGGCAAAATGGGCACATCACCTAGTGGTTAACAATAGCCCTGTCTCCCTTGTTCTCCCCACTCAACGTTTCCTACTGGTCAATCTGGGATTTACTGGGAAGCATGATAGTTTTTGCTTCTACTACCCAAGGCTAGGAAGGCCAGTCAGAAAGAGGCTGTTTGGGGTAAGCCTGTCTCCCAGGTTAACACGGAGCCCTAAGTCCAAGGGGTGCCACTTAAAACCAAACAGCAGCAAAACTGTGGTGGTCTGGAAAGCATGACCCATCGCTCCCTTGCTAGTGTACTCAGGCTAGGCAGATAATCAGTAAGAAATAGGAGTTTACTGAAAGGGCTGAAGGAACACAGCAACAGATGGGAAACAGCAATGGGGGAAAATGAGGCATGGTTCAAACAGTTAACTAGGAGATGCATAAACATGGAAGGGAGGTTGCTGACCAAGGTGGGCATGGCGGTTAAAAGGCAAGCAAAACAAAGACAAAACCTTGACATGAATAACTGTGTGTTTCTGCCCTTCTCTTTCTTACTTGTGCTGTTTCAGGAGTCTGGTCCCTGCCTGCACTCACATGGTGAGTGGGCATCATGCCTTCTGGTGAAACAGCAGCAGTTTCCAAGGACGGAAGCAGCCCTGTGTGTGACATTATAAAGCCTAGGGTTGATTTTGTCCTGTGTTCATTCAACGGGATGATTGATGGCCATCTAGTCACCAATAACTGCCCCTTGATCTGGTGGGCTGAGAGACCCAATTGGCCAGCATATGCCAACTCAAGCAGGGGGTCTGGCAGACTGGCTAGAACCTATTGTTCTTGGGGAAGTCAGACAAGAAAACTCTGAATCCGCACAACAACCTGTCTGATCTGCTAAGGAGTCCTTCTGTAATGGTGCTGAATTCAAAGAGGATCTTGTAGCATAGTGTAGGACACTGAAGCATCAGAGCATCCCCTGGGTTTAAAAATAGGGGAACATAGGAAAAACACAGGGGAAAATCAGGGATCTTTCCCTGCATATTCATTATACCATTTGTAATGCCCATAGTGCCAGTGCATAATTTTGGTACATATTTCCCCAACTCACCCCTTAGTAATGATTTGGCAAATGCACTCTGACACATTTCAGGCCAGATGTGATTGTTTCTCAGATATAAACAGCGTCTCTATTATGTGGTATAAAAAAAAATCACAAATGCTCATTTTTGCCATTCAGTTTTGAATGTATGCAGGAAGATGCCTCTGAAGCTTTCTGAGACAGACTATAGAGTATTTTAACATGGAATTTCCTTTGTACAACCTGAAATGGAATCTATGCCTTGGGCTTAATACTTGACCTGCCAGAATGACTAGTGTGTGAGCAAATTGCCAACATAGCAAACCAGACTAGTGGGAATCTTGGAAACAGACCAGACCTTGCAGGGATACATGTAGCTTGTAGCCCTTATGTTGTCTACTCTTGTGTTAAGGAATGTGGCATCTTTGTGAAAGGTTCTTGGGCAAATAATGTGTTTTATGTGCCAAGCTAGTTTCCCACTTCAAGCAGCTTTCCCACCCTATGAGGTTTAAATTGCATGTTTCACAAACAAGCAGTTTAGAGCTCCGAGGATGAAAAGTGGGTGAGTGTTTATGGGAACCATGTGTGTGTGTTGGAAAATAAGTACAATACCACCTACAGGACACGAGGGGGCAGTGTACTGTCCAGAGGATTAAGTGGTAACGTTTCCCAGACGTTTACTTTGCCCCTCTTTAACCCGTGGAGGTGTGTCTCTACGCGATTTCCTCCCTCCCTCTCCTCCTGATTCCCCAAGCATGCAGACCTCTCACCATGAGCTCTGATCAGTTGCATGGAGTCTCACACACCCATGCAAAGGGAATAGTTCTAGGATTCTGTTTCAAAGTTTAGGACCTGTATGGCCAACATAGGTGTACATTCTTGTGAAATGTGAGTAAAGTAGGGTTGTGGTATTTTTTTTAAACTTTTTTTTCTGCTCTGATCCTATTTTATTCTCAGCAGCAATCTAGCAGCTGGTGGGCTGCTTCAGGAAAAACAGATTTTGAGGTGCTGAACAATATGACAATGAAAATGCAAAATTGGCTATGGTTTGTGAGAGATCCGCAATAGATAGTTCCATAGACATGTACTGGTAAATGCCCGACAGCACTTACAACACAATGCTTCTCCTAAACTAGATGCTTCTAGTTCTAGTATGCAATGCTTCTCCTAAACTAGAGCCAATCGACAGGTTTTATTGTCTTTTCATTTTCAGCATATCGAAATGAGTAAAGATGAGCTATTTTCATTTCAGGGCCAATTGTGCGTTGTCCAGTGTTATCAGTGATGCCAGATTGATTCCTTACCAGAGGCGTCGACAGAGCCTGGCGGGGGGGGGGGCGCGGACCGCCAGGGGGTGACGCGCGCAAAGGGGTGACGTCACCCGCGCGTCACCGTCGGACACTCCGAGGCCGGCTCCCGCGGGTACGGAGCCTCCGGAGTCCGGAAGCTCCGAGGCCAGGGAGCAAGCCTTGGAGCGTTCGACCCCGCCGGCGCTCCAAGGCCTTCTGAAGGCCCACTGGCTCAAAACATAAAGTTTTACATTTTTGCGCATGCACATTGCTTTTCTGAGGGCAAATGGGCAGCCCTTTGCCCTCAGAAAAGCAATGCGCATGCGCGAAAAACGTAAAACTTTACGTTTTGAGCCAGCGGGCTTTCAGAAGGCCCTGGAGCGCTGGCGAAGCCAGTTGTTCCGAGGCCGGCTCCCCGGCCTCCAGTTCGGGGGGGTGACACCCTAGGGTGGGGGGGGTGACGCGCACCCCCCAGCCCTAGGGTGTCGCGCGTCTAGCGACGCTACTGTTCCTTACACTAGGGCACGGGTTCTCAACCTTTGGAGGCCCGGGTACCCCCTATCACAGTCCAATTTTCTGAAGTACCCCTTGTAATTAATTGGATTAATCAATTAGTTAATTAGCTAATTCATCATTAAATAAAAAGTACTAAAACAATTTTAAATGTGAAAAAATGTCTTACTTAACTCTCTCTCTCTCTCTCTCTCTCTCTGTGAGTGAGTGAGTGAGTGTGTGTGTGTGTGAGAGAGAGAGAGCTAGCCAGACAGGATTGCATTTAAGTTCTAATTAGCAAGTGATTAACTACTGATTGATGCTGATAAGGGGCAGGCTCTGGCGTACCCCCTGCCATTGGTCCGCGTACCCCTAGGGGTACACGTACCACAGGTTGAGAACCCCTGCACTAGTGCATCCATTCCACTGCTTATCTCCTAAAACTGTCTAGAAAATGCATCTTAGAATCAAATTGAATCAACTTAAGCAACTTGACTGACTGAAATTAAAGACGATGTGTTGATCTGATAGCAGAGAATCTTTGAAGTCTGTGTTCAGCAACCGTCTATGAAATCTGAAGTAGAACTTCTTCCATTCGTTTTATCAGTTGGGCTTGGCTCAGCTTTATTGCATCTGTTGATTAGAAACAGCTGTGCTTGAGTCGCCTGTGTTAATAGAAAAGGCATTGTATGGATAACACCTTTTTTGGCCACAGAAAAGAATAAGGGACAATTCAGGCTGATCACACATTTCCTTTTTAAATTGTGTTGCCTCACACACAGTTTTAATTTACTTGAAAGAGTGCTCATGGGGGGGGTCATGATTTTTGTGTGCTGAGATCAGATAATAAAAGCCTTGAAATATTATACCACACAATGCTGCTTCCTAACTCAGTATTGATATTACAGAGGAATGAAGGCGCAACATATCCTGACATGAAGAACACTGGGCACAGGTGATTAGATATTATATTAAACAAAGTAAGTCCTTTAAGCGTGCAAGACAAAGCACATTTTTCTATTATTCAATCTCTGTTCACTTCGTGCTGGGGTCCTAGGTAGAATATATTCTCTGTTGAGAATGCTCAATAGAATTGCTGCATTCAATACCCTGTGTGTACCACAAGGGCCTCTATAGATGATAGTACTGTATAAATAATACAATGTGCATGGTGGAGGAGCATGAGTATACATCTCTGCATAGCATAGTCGTGTGTGTATGGGGTGGAATGTCTGAACCACCCTCAATTGTGCAGCTACAATATTGTTGGAAATGGTTTGAATTGTCCACCCCATGTGACTACATGGAGATAGAATGGTGTGCCAGATATGAGACTTGTGTGCACACATTCCTTCTCACGTGATTGGAGAGCCAGTTGGACACATTGTCTGACCCAATCACTTCTTTCTGTTGGTGGTCTTCTAACAGCGCAATCCTGTGTAACCTTGCACCGGTGTAACAGTAGATACACCGGTGTAAGTTCACTTATGCCAGTGTAATTGCACTTACACCGATGCATCTGCTGTTACACCGGTGCATCTGCTGTTACAGCGGTGCAAGGTTACACAGGATTGCACTGTAAGCAATTTAGCAATGGATTACTAAAGCACTGTATCAAACTAGATACAGTGACAGAAGATTCATTTGTATAAAGTGACGTCTGCCCCAGTTATGTATACAGTGTAGTGTAGTGTGTGTGTGTGTGTGTGTGTGTGTGTGTGTGTGTGTGTGTGTGTGCGTGCAGCGGCGGAACATCGGTGGAGCGCGTGGAGCAGGAGCTCCGGGCGGGAGGGCGCGATCAGAGGAAGTGACGAAGCGCTGGATCGGCCAGCCCTCCCTCACTGGAGCCTGTTAGGCTCCGAAATGTGCGGTAAACGGGCAGGGGGGGCGCATTGACATCACGTGAGGGTGCAGGCCCCGCCCCTGCGCGCCCGGCGCCCGGCGCGCGTCCGTCATCTCTGTGTGTGTATGTGTGTGTGTGTGTCTGTCTGTCTGTGTCTGTGTTTTAACTGCAAAAGGACATACACATAAGGGGAGCTGAACTCTCTCTGCTTAACTGTCCACATCCTCTCCACCAAAATACTTTCAGCTGAGCTTACTTCCAGTAGTAGACAAGGAGATATTGAAGGGTTTTGGAGCAAGTGCCCTAATGGCCAAATGCAAATTTGAGTCAGCATTTTGGCTGCTGCCAGTTCATCCTGAGGATTTTAACCTCTCAGGTTTCTCTTTTGATGGGCAGTATTGTGTGGATAGGGCATTCCCAACGGGCTGCTCTATGCAGCCTTTGAAAAATTCAGTGCAAAGCTGGAGTGGGCACTGAGACACCAGACAGACACGGATATGCACTATGATGGCCCAACGTCTCAATGATTTTCTGTTAATGGGCCAAGGTGCATCTGGATAGTGCTAATTGTCCAATTTTTAGATGCATTTATTTTACTGACCATGGAGCTTGGGGTTCCCTTGGTCAGTAAGAAAACTGAGGGTCTGAGTATCCAACTGAACTTTAAAGGCGTTTAGTTTGTTGCTGTATACTGTTGCAGTTGGTTGTCATTGGAGAAAGTGGGGGCCTTGGTGGACAGGTTAGTCAGTTGTGCCTGCTCCTGGAAGGTTTCTCTTCAACAGTTACAAGGACTGGTGAGACATTTACATTTTGCATGCAAGGTCATGGCATTTGGTAGGGTTTTTATAAGGCATCTGTGTGATGCCATGCCATGATGGGTGTGTGAGAGCCACGTCGTTGCATTTGAGCAATGGCACGAGATGACGGATGACTTGCATACTTGGTTAAAATTCCTGGGGGAATTCAATGGGGATTTCTTTTGGCAGGCAGTTGTACATTACTTAGGACTCACTGCAGTTCATGATTAATAGTCAATGAAGTTGTGGCCCATTTATAATCCAAAATCCTTGTCTTATTGGGGCATATGGACAATAGTTTGGTAGGCTATTATTGGCCAAGTATGCATTGCTACAGCACATCCCTTGAGAGGAATAGGATTTGACCTTTAAGTCCAACGTTCTAGTCACTGGATATATTCTGTTAACCTTTATGGCAACATTTACTGACATGAATAACTTGGTAATGGCCAAGTATGAATTGCAACAGAAAAGCCCATGACAGAAAAGGGATGAGTTTCAAGTACAATATTAGTCATCAGAGCACACGTATTTGACCTTCATAGCAAAATGTTCTGTTGTGAATGTGTAGAGATTAATTTACTCAGATCATTAACTCTTTCTTTAAAAATAAAACCTTGTATTCAGTTTTCCTATGCGTAAAATTTAACAGTTGCACAAGTTTTATGGTTCTGGGATATGAATTTTAGTTTCAGCTGTGTGTTCTACAGAATTCACCAGAGACTGCAGCAATACAACCATCCCAGATAGCTAACAAGATACAAAACACCTAGTCAACTATGTATTAATACATCGGCTGCTGACTATTTAAATAATTTATTGCTTATTTGTCATCTGCGTTTTAATCATTTAATTAAATTTCTTAAATCTTATGAAGAATAGTATAAAAGTTGTCACTCATCATTAGGAAGAAAAGTTAACTGTAATATTTCTTTTCATTCTATATGCCAGTAGTAGTACTTCAAAATTAAAACATATCTCAAAACAACAACAACAACAAAACAAGTGTGATCTGAACTAGCATCTTCACTGGTTAAAACTGCCATCTGCTGATCAAGTAAAGCTGAAGTTGAGTAATCTTCCAATTAAACCAGCTGAAGAGTGAAGCTTTAGTTAATACTAATAAATATAGTTAGCATTCATTGGAAATTTCAAAACCTGTGCCTCTAGTGTGGGGTTCAAGTTTTGGCTGGCCACTCCATAACGCGAGGGAGTATGTGTCTTCCAGCCCCTTTCGGGGTATTGGTGGCCTCAGTGAAGGGGGCGTGGCCAAAACAGATGTTATTTACAGATTACTACCTTGGGCAACTTACCTGACCAGCCTGCCGCGTGGCCATTCTATTTTCTCTGAGCTTCCTGTGAGCAGCTGATCACTTGTTCGCTTTCTGCTTGCATTGCTCACCTTGATGAGTTCCCGATGCTCCTCGAATCTCCCGTCTCCTGGTTCTCACTGCATCGCTTAGTTCAGCTTGCGATAAAGCGGATGGGGCTGTACGGACGACGGGGGCCGTGTTGTGCCATCACATGATGAGTTTTTGCACTGTTTCCTTTTAAGATTCTCGCTGCTCTCCAGAGGGTAATGCCATCTCACACAGTGTTTCTGTGTGTCCTTGAGAATGTCCGGTGCCTCAGACAAAACATTGGTCTAGATCTGTTTGTGTTTGTATGTGTGGACTTTGATGATTTTTAAACGTATATTTTTATTGTTTTAATTTTATTGGAATTCCTCATATTACTGATACATTTTAAATCCTTACATGACCTTTTAAACCTATAAAATTCTACTCTGTCATTATGTTGGGTCATGAAAATATCCAAGTTAAATGAGGTTTACTGAAGGAAAGGCTGGGCTCAATGACACTACTGCAGCTTCTCATTGGTACTCTGTCTGCAGCCTTAGGTCAAACAGCTCCATTTTGGGTTTCTTTTTCCATTCAAATAGCAGCTTCTGGACCCTAGTGGAGGATTTGGAACCATGGTGTATGTATGGGAAGATATTTAACCCTGTCCCCTTACATTGCAGTGCTGATAAAAATCACATTTGCTATTAGTCTTGGACGGTGCTATTAGCTTTGGTAGAAAAACTCCTATTGGTGCCAATTCGTATTAGACCTTTCTTCTCTAGGTTAATCACAGCTTTGGTGTGTGTGTGTGTGTGTGTGTGTGTGTGTGTCCCCGACCGAAACGTGGAATCTATGTGGCAGTGTCCTTAAAGGCCTACAATTCTTAATTCACCCCAGATTTTATGCATTTTCCCACACAGGTTATGCAGCTGGCATAGCAGAGGGGCTAAAAGACTGACCGGCCAAGCAGGACCTCTTCAATTCAAATCTCATGAGGTAACCTTTGCTAAGCCACCTTCTCAGCCTCAGCTTCCCACCTGCAATATGGAGATAATGCTACTTACGTAGCTTATATTGTTGTTGTAAGAATTACAAGAAGATAATTAGTGTGAAGCACTTTGGATACTTGTAGGTGCTGCCCAACTGCTAAACATTATTATTTAATACAGGGTTCAATCCTGCTCTGACCACTGCATGTCTACCCTATCATTTTATCTCTCACTAACTTTCTGCTACTAACTAGATCCAGGACCACTGTTGCTCTTTCAACAGACATCTGGCAAAATATTCTTCCTTTTCCTTCTGTAATGAAACAGAAGCTGTGAAAATGTTGAAGTAAATGGCTGAAAAATCTTTTGCGGCACCAAAAAGAACTCTTAAAAAACAACAATGACACACAGACCATAATTACTAATGAATTCTTGGCTTCCTCTGGAATTCGTGTTAGGCCATCCTTCATGATTGCCAAATAAATCTTGCTTCTCCAGTCAAATTGGTTTATATGGTAGTAGATATGTCGTGCATGCAAGTTCATTATGGGGACCAACAGAGCAGTGATCATACTTCAGAAGAATGGCTTTGTAAATGGATTATATGAAATCCCTATTGAAGTTTAAGACAAACCATCTCTTGTGATCAAGGCAAAGAATATAGATGAGGAATAGGATTTGCAACTATGCAAGGAATAGCATCAATTTCAATATGCTTCAGAAAGAATAAAGGGCGAATTTTAATGAAAAATCCAGTTGAGTTATAGTGAGTGTGGCAGCTTCATGCTGTGCTTTTAAATGGTATGAGGTCAAATGAGTGAAAGCTATATTAATCTCACTAGTTTTGACTTAAAATGCAGAATGTCTTATAGCAACATCCTAGGCATGTCTACTCAGGAGTAAGGACCATTAAATTCAATAGGACTTGCTTCCAGGGAAGTGTGGAGCTGTCTGCTGCTACAGTGGTCTGGTGCGGCTTGAGGTACCGTGAGGCTGTGTGACTTCTGGCTGTGGCACCCGATGATGACATCACCTCCAAACTGGAAGAGTGCGAGCTTTGGTGGCTGAGCCTGCCCAGCCACCGTAGGGGAGGCAGGCAGGAGTTATGGCAGGGTATAAGATGAGGTGGAGAGAGAAGAGGGAAGGATGAAGGCAAGGAAACAGAAGATGAGGAAACAGGAGGCAAAGGGATAGAGAAAGAAGAAGCAGAAGGCAAAGTGGTAGAGGAAGGAGAGGCAGAAGGCAAGGAAGAAGAGGGCAGAGAGGGAAAGGATGTAAGGGGCCAAAATGGAAAACCAAGAATGAGATGGGGAGAGCAGGAGTGACTGGAGGTGAGGAGACAAAAGGGGACCGAATTAAGATGGTGGAAAGGGGAAGAACAAGGTGGAGAGTGGAACATGAGGGGGAAGTCCGAAGTGGGGGGGGGGAGAGAACAGGAAGGGTGGATCCAGGAAGGAACCAGAGAGGGGAGACAGAACAGAAGAGAGCCCCATGGAAGAGGAGAAGGGCGAGGGGAGATGTGGAGGAAAAGGAAAAGGCCAGGCTAAAAGGAAAGGGGACAGGGCCTTTGCTGCCAGATTATGGCTGGTTTATTGGTCAAGGCTACATGGCCATAGCTCACCCCTCCCCACCTCCAAGAGTCCCGCTTGACTCCCCAGCCTTCGTGGTCCCTAAGGGTAGCCTTGGTCCAGGCCTGGGCCAAACAAGATGACAGAATTCAGTGTAGAGGGCTGAATTAGGCCATCTGGGTAGATGGGATAGATGACTGTCAACAAGAGGGAGCTCCTGAATAAGTCTATGGGGCGCAAAGAGACTATATATATTTCGGGCTTCCAGACCACGTTCCAAAGGTTCAGGTAAGACTTGAACCTTTGGAACGTGGTCTGGAAGTCTGAAATGTGTATTTATTTATTTATTTATTTATTTATTTATTTTTCACATTTTTATACCGCCCTTCCTCCAAGGAGCTCAGAGTGGTGTACATATTTCCTCCCTTCCTTTTTGTCCTCACAACAACCCTGTGAGGTAGGTGGGGCTGAGAGATAGTGACTGGCCCAAGGTCACCCAGGAAGCTTCGTGGCTGAGCGGGGATTTGAACCTGGATCTTCCAGGTCTAAGTCCGACTCCCAAACCACTACACCATATACAATACAGATGGATTGAACAATTCCAACCTCGAAAGCCTAGAAATATTCAAATAAAACACCCCTGAGCAGCAACCTTTTTGTGGTGAGTTCAACTGTCCATAGATAGGAGGGGCCACTGGCTGGCCAGGGCATGTCCTTCCCCAGCTCCTGCGATCTGGAGTTACCCTCATGGGAGGAGGTGGAGCACGGGGGGTGTACTACAGGAAGTGTGTATAGGGTTGCAGCCAGTGCACTTAGTGCTAAGATAATTGCAATATGCAAGCAATTAGAATAAAAGCTCTAACTTATTTATAGAAAATACTCCTTGAAACATGGTTTTCATGTGTGGTTTTATAGAAGTTTCTTTTAATTTCACTTTAGAACAGCTGTTGGCATTAGTGAGAGTCACTCCTGGGATCAAACTTCTCACATTCATGTTTTAAAAGATACTTGTCATCCAGCATTGTGAAGCATGCCAGTTTCTTGTCACTTCTATAAAGCATAATATATTTTATATTGACAATTTCCAATCTGCAGGAAGTAAAAGCCACACTAGAAAGAAAAGCCAGCCATCTAATTTTAGTACTGGCTAGAAGACTGTTGTTGTGGACAAACATGTAGAATTCTTGCATATGCATTTAATTTCAGGTCAGTAATTTACATTCTTATTCCCTTGGAATTGTAGATTATCAACATCTGTGGTAGGATAATACAAAAATGAGACAGTGAGGTTATGGAAAAAAGGGCCCTAAAACATAAACAAAGATATGAAACATGGCCAGACCCTTATTCTGTCATGGTGGAGATCCTTTCCGACGGTGTCCCTATAATGTGGATTCTGTAATTGCCACCACACTCAACAAAATGTTGCTATCCCAGGGTAATCATTCACCCCTGTTTGTTATATTGCTTTTCTAGTTGAAAAAGGCTGGCACCACTTTCCCCAGGCCATATCCAGAGCTGAGACCGTCGGAGGAGGTATGTTCTCCGCCATGCTGCGTGGTGTGGGGAGGGCAGAATGGGGCATTTCAGGGGGGTGGGATTGGTCAGTTGGGCCTGGGCTGGGTGAGGGATCAGTGGTGGCGCATTATCCAATCCTCTTTCCCAGGCCTGCCCACTGTTACACAGGCCTCCTGGATTTGCACCAGCAAAATAGCTGGTACACATCCGAGGAGACCCATTCAGGTGGCTGGGGCTTACACCGGGGGGGGGGAGGGAACCAACGTTTCCGTCCTCCGAGGTGACCTCCTAGCTTCTGGCTCAGCATTCTGGATTCAGTGGAGGCTGCACCAGCCCCGCTGCATCGCAGTGCACGGAGGTAGACAGAATTGTGCTGTCAATGGTTAACCTATGGAATGCCGTGAAATGTGGTGGTGGACACTAGCTCAGAAGGCTTTTGAAAAGGGAGGGTTATGCTTTCATGGGGATGGGTCTATCAACGACTGTTGGCCATGATGGCTCAATGGAGCCTCCATATTTGGGAAGAGTGTATTGCTGGCTAAGAGTTAGTGGAGGCATACAATGAGTAAAGTTGTTGCATTCATGTGCTGTTTGTAGGCTTCCTGGAGGCATCTGCCTGTTTGAGACAGGATTCTGGACATTGGACCCTTAGGTTTGAGTTTGATCACTCACTGGGACTTTTCTTTTTTCTTTATGAAAGTGATATGTAGGATAGCTGAAAAGGAAGAAATGCCAGCAGCATGGCTTGTGTGATCTGTCGCTTGTAGCTCTAAAAATCTTGGTATGCTGCTCTCAATCTTTAGGATCTCTGATCCCAGAAGTTTGGTAGAAGGAATTGCTATAAATTACATATTCAAATTCCTTCAACCCTAGTGTCTGATAAACAGGATGGTAATCCTTTGTTTTAATCTTATACTGAATGTCATTAGTACAGGATAAACATGACACCCCAAAGCACCCTCTGAAGTCTTAATTCAAAACACGCTTCTACTGGTGAATAATGTTAGTGGTTTTTTGGGGGTGTTTTTTGTTTTGCTTTCTTGGCAGTTCAGCCAGTTTACAACCTGAGGCATTTATATAATCTGCAATAGTAAATTCATGTCTTGTTGGTTGTAATGCTGGGCTGGCTGTCTCCAGACCACCTAGCTTGCAAGTGAGCATCTAAAAACAGGCTATTGGGGGAAAGTCAAAGATAGGTGAATGTGCTAAGTATTCCCATTATTGTGCAGGCAACAGAAACAACATTCCTTCATTTAGCTCAAGACTAACTTTCCATTGATTAGATTTAGCATTATTTACTGGTCAGATTTTGTTTTTAGATAAATGGTTGACTACTACTACTAGTACTAGTACTGGTAGTTTGCCTCCCCACCTGAGTTCTGGAGTCGCTCCTGGAAGTGCGAGCAGCCTGCTGCTGCAGGGGCAGCAAGCATTGAGAAAGCAGAGAGGAAGACAGACAGAGACAACACGAAAGCAGAGAGGAGGATGGAAACGAGAGGGAGGAGGATGGAGAGGGTGGAATAAAAAAGAAGGGAGTGAGCAGAGGAAGGGAAGGAGGTGAGGCTGGCTGGGACAGAGGTGATGGCTGGCCAAGAGGAGGGAGGGGCAGCCCAGGGAAGGAGTGGGAAAACGTGAAGAAGCTGGCAATGCAAAGAGAAAAGAGAGAGCATGGGGGGGGGGGCGTGAAGTAACCAGAGCAGACCCAGCTGGGAAAAGGCAAGGGAAGAAGAGGCAGGGAAAGACGTGCCCTCCTGGAGACCTACTGGACAGGCAGGCAGGGACTATCCCCTAGATGTAGGGTATCTTCCATACCCCTGCTACATCTCACAGAGAGAGTTGTGGGGAGTCTCGTCCAGTGGGTGGAGGGGCCCTTTAGCCTGGGCAGCTAGACTAGTTGGCACCTAGATTTCTCCAGGCATGTCCAGGCCACCCTTCATGAAGAGGGTTGCTGTTAGAAGGGAGAACAGGCAACACCCCAGAAGAATCCTTGGGGGCCTATGTACAGGAAGTGGGGAAATGTCTTGGTGGTGCAAGGTGCCAATAAAGGACTGGTGAGCAGCATCCCCTCTAGTGTCAGTTGTCCTTATTTCAGATCCAAGATCCATTCACCCAGACCCCAAAATAATGTCATACCCCAATCTCTATTATGTGGATCTGCCCCCTTGAGATACATCTTGGGGGGCGCCGGCTCCCACAAGTACATAAACAGAGGCAAAAATAACACAGATCATTCCATTTTAGGCCTCGTTTAAACATGAAACGTATGTGCCAGTTTGCCAAAACAGACCGTTTCTGTAGCTTTTTTATGTTGTTTGTCATACAGAGAGCAGAAGATATTGATCTCAGGTCTTTTGGGGGCTGCTGCTTGGTCCTGTCTATTTCTGCTGGGGCCTACCCCTTTACTGCTGGGCACCACCTTAGTGCCAGACCCCCTCCCCCTATTTTTCAAGAGTTGACAGTCATGTGAAATCAGCAACCCCCTCCTTGTGACATCACTGGGCCCAGCCTCAGAAATCTCAGGTTTCTGAATGTAACTGTGCTGGCATCCTATCAAAGCTAGTTTCACAAAAAAGGCCTTCTTTTGCCAGCCAGCTGCATATTTAAGTCAATTGACTAACCCCTGTGGACTCAGTATATTATAACATCAGGGATCCAGGGTATTAATAGGTATTAAAAACTCCTTGCCACAGGATGTGGTGATGGCACCTGGCCTAGATGCCTTTAAAAGGGGTTTGAATAGATTTATGGAGGAAAAGACCATCACAGGTTACAAGCCATAAGCAACCTCCTGGTTTTAGAAGTAGGTTTTCTCTGTGCCAGGTGCAGGGGAGTGGCAGCAGGAAACATGATTGGCTGTGTGCTCCCTGAGGCATCTGGTGGGGCCACTGTGTGATACAGGAAGCTGGACTAGATGGGCCTTTGGCCTGATCCAGCAGGGCTCTTCTTATGTTCTTATGGTGTACTAATGGTACACATGGGGAGTTTTAAAGGAAAAGTTTACTGCATAGGCCACAGTATGGGTAATGGCTTTTTATGCAGTGCATTTAATGTTTAAATGTGCCTCAGCTTGTCTAAAAGAGTGATGCCTACATTCCTGGTGGGTTTTCTAGTCCACATGTTAATGCTGAGGGAAAGCCTAACCCAAATGTCAAATTTTAGCTGACATTGCTGTCTGGAAAAATTTCAATTTCTGTTGCTGCTTGTTGTGCTGGGCAATTCAGCTATTTTGTTTTGGAAAACTTTAAATGCATGATGACCTTTAGTAATTCATACTTGAAAACTGTCAGGCTAAAAAAAAAAAAACTTCATTTGCTAGCTCTTCAGATTCTGTTTTGTGCCCAGGAACGTTTAGGAGTTTTTTTTAAAACCTCAAAAGCATAATTTTGATCAGCTCCAGAGAGTCTCAGCTTTTGGAAAGGATAATTTTGAGCCTTATGTTTTTAGAGAAATGTGATGATGGTTTACTAATGTGACAATGCCAAGGAACAAAGAGAAAGAAATCAATGTTTATTATTTTCAATATCGCAATGTAAAGGGCTTTAATGTTTTCTTATTCATTACTTTTACTATGTAAGTTGGCAAAATATCAGATTATGCTTCTGTGTCAGTTTTCTGATCTGATTATCTAGAACAGTTGAGACAATAGTGGTGGTTTCAGGGGAAGAATAATAATTATTTAATAGTCCAGTGTACATATTGCTTCACAGCAATGCTCTCAGTGTTTAAAAGTAACATTTCAAATTGCAACAAAAATATATCTAGCTATTCTAGTAAATTGCATTGCAAAAACTACTTTTATTTTAGTTAGCACTATAGGAATAAATGGACAGCCTCTCTTTTTGCTGGGCTGTTATTCCATGAGCAGGGGAGCTTTACCAGAGAAAATTCTTGGGGGGGGGGGAGTCTGGATAAAGCCTGCAAGGCTTATATCGCCTATTTGTTGAAACTGCTATCCACAGTGGGAGGTAGACATGCTCCAGCATTAGCAGGGATATTGCATACCATGAGTACAGCTTCATGCACTGCTGATCTCAACAGGTACACGATAATGAGCTAAGTACTGTATACTGTTTTGAAAAGGATATTGGCTTGCTTCACTTCCTGGAGTAGTAGGAGGCCCAAGAGATAGCTTCTGCATTAGTCTGTTTCCTTGTCATATGGATTGGAAGCACTGAAAACCTATGGTGTCTTTGTAGTATCTATAAGCTGTTGAAAGCAAGCAAATTCCTCAAGCAGCTAGCTCTACTGCTAATTCGCCATCAGATTCCCAGAGAGCACCTAATTTATCCCTGCATCAGCCGCTCTGACTTTATCTCCAAATTCAGACTGCAACTGCTGTCCTTCCTGCCGCATGCAAAGACTGGTCTTAAGGCGGATCCACACCGCACGCGTTCACGTTGGTCGCGTTCCGGCATGTTCCAGGAGCGTCCGACATGCCAAAAGTTGTCTCGGACTCTACTTGAGATGGGATGGGACCAGCCGGCAGGTGAACGCCGTCATGCACAAATAGCACCATACCGGATGCATGCGGACGTGGCTGGGCGCAACGCCCCGAGCTGCGTGTGTTGTGGATCTGCCTTTAGACTGAGCTCTGCAGGTATATTGCCCATTTAAGAAACATCTCCAGGTACTGAGAAAGATCAGCTGATCATCTCTGAAGGTTAAGCAATCAGTTTGAACAAAGCTAGTCACTCCACAGCTGTTTCAAACTGTTTGCTTGATTCTTCATGTTTCAGCATAAATTTACAATATGTAAGCTCAGTTTTCAAAAGTATCAAACCACAGTGCAGAGGTTTTCCCCACCCTACACACATACACAGCAATTGGCGTGCGGCTAGAACACTTTGTATATGCTCTGTTGCACTGAAGTTTCCCGCTAACATTTGGCATGCAGTGCAGTGAAATAAAATATCTTTGATGATGTTTTGGAAAGAGTTAGGACTTGTTATAAGCAGTACAAATATTTGTTTATACAGGGATTTCTTTCCCTTTCCTTACTAATGAAAATAAGCTGTCTAGGCCAAATTGTAGTCTCAAATACAATTTAATGCCAATGGTTTTAAAGGGGGTTGTGTAAGCTAGTGAAAGTCTATGGCTCCGAAGTAAGTTTCATTCCACCCCCTCCAGACAGTAGTTTAATTTTACTCGCCAGCTCCTCTTACTGATTGCTAAAATACTAGGATATGTGAATGTGGTTAAAATATATTCAGTGATCAAGATCCGCATTTTAAAAAAAAATGCTTTGCGTTTACAAAGATAAATACTCTGAACTCCTTTCCATCATCATGCAATAGGAGGAGGCAAACAAATGTTCCTCAGCTACAACTGGGTTCAATGATCAAATTCCCCTCTGGAACAACTTACTTGATAACACATGGGAGACAGCCTAACGCTGATGTGCTAGTGCCAAAGCAGCATTTTTCTGAGCCCAGTACAAGCTTGTGACACAAACTATCCTCCTCCCCCCAAAAGGCCTTTTCTATTTTTTTTTTAAAATGGGAGGTTGATTGGTGTCTATTAACTTCTTTAAATCCATATTGATTAAATTCTTGTGTTTCTGGGTGCTTTGTTTGTATTTATAGCCAGACATGGTATGGCATACATAGGCATGCATATTAATTATATCCAAATGGCCCCTGGGATCTACAGTCAGGTCTTCCATGTGTTCTGGAGACCAAAAGCCTACGTCATTTGATTTATTCATACTGTATGTGTTCAAGGGCTGCAATTCCAATTTGTCATTCTAGCTCTTCATGTGCCTTATTATTCTGGCGCTTGTCTCTCCATCTTGCTGCCAGTCAGACATCACATCCTCTTGGCTTCTCGTTATATATATATGTTAAAATAAAGTTAATGGGGATGACATCATGAATTACCCCACCAGGTGACACCAACGCAAGTGATACTGTTGCTGCAGGCTAGCTAGGCCTCTCGCCATCTTGAACCATGGGCCATAAGAGTTTGTAAGTTTTCCACTCTCATCCTTTCTAGCTACCTTAGCACATTCTTGACTCCCCTTTTCCTGTTGTTGGAAAAAGGACAAAGGAGAATGTAACATGCAGGAACCAAGATAAGGGGGCACACTTTCTGACTTCGCCTGAGAAATCCTGTTACAGGAACATCACACAGACCCTTGTCCTGTTTGTTAGGGTTAGCTAAAGATAAAGGACACATTCCAAGGGGAGGAGGGATTTTGCTTGGATATCATCGTTTCTCTGAATGTAACCTGAGTTGTACCACCCTTCATGAATATGTAAAATGTGTAGGTATAAGACCATGCTCAGTCCTTTGCCCGGGGTTCCAGCTCTGATTCGATTTGTATTGCTGGGACCCATGGCCATGTCAAATTTTCAAAATGGAATAAAGACTCTATGAAGATCTCTCTCTCTTAAGACTATGTTTTGTAATTCCTTTCGGGGCCTTTGGGCTAACTCACAGCAATCTAAAACTGTTTTACGAGGACAATACCACTGATCACAACCATGCAAAGAGGCTCATGTTCAAACTGTTTTACCATGTTTTCATAGTAACATGCTTCTTCATAACATGTCTGCAGAAAACTTGCCCTCTTGGCAAACCAGCCTTAGGGCAGAAGTACACAGGTTTCAGTGGTCTGCACTGACATTTCAGTAAACATGATTTAAATCTCAGAAAATTATTAGCTAATAATGGGTGACCCCTCTCCCCCTTGAGTTCTTGGAAAGAGTAAAAGCTCCAACAAACGTACCCTTGCAAAATGGGTGGAGAAGCAGCAGTGGGGACAGATTGTTTCAATCAGGAGAAACTTGTAAGCCCCATCTTTTAAGCCTGGATGCTCCTGAGTATGCTCAGATAATTTCTTGCCTGTGTCATGGGATGTGGAAGTTTCCTCTACCTCTTTGCCCAATTCAGTGAAATGGGAAGCATAGGAAATGACAAATCCCATGCACCCTAGCAGGCAATTTGCTAAGGAGCATTCAAGATTTGAGGATGATGCCTACAAGGCCTCTCCTCTCTGCAGTGACTCCTCCTCAAGGATAAGTCTGCTTGGGAAAAGGCAGATTACAAACTCAATATCAGTCAAGCCTAAGTAGGCCTTCACGCACAGCTCATATAGGACTTTACTACCCGTGATCTGAGTTTCCTCTGATCGCTGTCGTCTATGACACATAACATTTTACTTCTGAAATCTTCTGTTTCAGCAGGGGTATACTATTCACTGTAATTTTCTTTCCTCTTTGATATTCCTGTTGTGATTCAGTCTAAATCCATGTAGTGATGTTGATCAGGCTTGTATTTTCTTATTAAGCTGCTTGACTTTCCCTTTCATTGATGTTATGATTTCTGTATCTTCATTTTATGAATGATGCTCACAGCAGACCCATTGAGATTCCAGATGCACTCATTTGTTTTCTGTTTATACAAGTCTCCTAGGCAGTTTGCAGCTGCAGCCGGCACTGGTATGTATCATGGTCCTGGTTTTTTTTTTTAATGATTATTAAATTTCCTAACACAGATCTTTAAAGATAAACACTGTTTATGCCTGACAATGGATGAAGTTAAGTAAACATGTGGCAGACTATTTAGTCAAAGCACAACAAAAGGTTTTGAATCACTCTCTGAGGGGACTTGAGTACTTTCAGATATTTCAGAATGATAGTCCTGTAAAAGCTTGGCAGGACTACTAATTGATGCCCATTGTGCAGACTTTTTTTTTTTTTTATTGTGGCCATTTGTACCAAAAAACCCTGATCTGGGCCCACTGCACAGACATGCAACTAAATAGGCAGCAGATGCTAACATCATTCCATCGTTACCATCATAAACCTTACTTGAGTTAGAGATGTTAAGAGCATTGGTGTATTGTTAAAACAATGTAGCCGATCACATTTCTGAAATGTTTCAAAAGCTGGATGACTGTACAGTATTTTCAAAACAGATTTGTTACTCTCTTCTACTTGACCCTGTACCACAGTGTCGTTCCTAGAAGCCTGGCTTTGAGTGATCAGTTACTTGATTTTTTTGGTAAGAAACAACCAAACAAAAAAGCAGAATCAAAAAACCATTAGAAAAGAAGCAAGCAAGCTTAAATCTGGTGCTAGATAGAAGGATTTATTTGGGCGCAGAACATCAAAGGGAGTTTTGGAAACCTTTATCAGGTTGTAATGGAATTTTTTCTCATTGTTGTTTGGAACCTTTCCCTAGAAGAATCTCTCCCAAAGTGTTCATCTGAGAAGCTCTTGGACAGTAGAATATGATCTTTGTTTACACTGAGGCTGCAATCCTATCATGCAGTCCTATGCACTTATAATGGGACTTACTTCTATGTAGGATTGCACCGCCAGTGGTCTTTTTTGGTAACCTCTCTCTAAGGTCCTCTCTCTTTTATGATATAAGGCTGATGAGCAGCTAAATGGAAACATGATTCAGTGTTGATACAGAAACAAATTCTAGTGAGATGAACACCCAAGCAGGATTTTCTGATTTTGTTCCTGCCTGTTCCAGTGGAGTGCTATATGTTTACCTGAACTTTCTGATTGACTTCTTTCCTTCCTGCTTCATCTTAGATTTGATCTACATAGGAAGTAGCACAAAGCAGGAATTGGTGGAGACCTGAGATGGTGAAATGGCTATGTCACTTCAGCCTGAAAATGGACAATCATATACGCCCAGGGGTGCGTCACTGAATCCCGCCCCCAGTAGCACGCGACGCTGCCCCAGGTCCCCTAGTGGCTAACTACGCCACCGAGCCTAAGGGAGCACCCCACCCCTAGAACACATAGACAAAGAGAAAACATTATAGTGTAGACCAGGCATTTCACAAGCTGACTCTGCCTAGATGTTACCACTTCCTCAATTCTGGCTTGGCAGTCACTTTCTAGCTCAGTAACCACCTTTATTATTATAAATCATTTATACAGCACTTATTTAAAAATGCTCTAGTACCATCTCTACACTCAAGAGCATACCTAAATCTTGAGAGATCTACCTAAATGCTCTCTAATTATTAATCGATCAATCCTAACATATTGACTGTCAAAGTTAATGTAAAAAAAATCCATATTTAATGCCAGCATATGCCATGATGATTTAACATGCAGAGAGATCAAAACCTTCCCATCTTAGTTCTTAAGAACTTGACACGTCTTCCTCAAATGATTTGGTCTTGAATCTGCCATATTGTTTACTGGAATTTGAGAAATACAGAACTGTCCTTATAAGTGTTGATTTAGAGCACATTTGCTTGTGTTGGAATTTCTTCCACTTGAGAATGTTTTAAAATTTCCCAATGTGTGAGATTGATGGATCATTTCTGGTTTACCTCAGATAGCATGTGCATCGTACAGATGGGTTTTATGATATCTTTAGATCAGTGAAAGCAGTGAGTTCATGTTATGTGAATTATGGCTTCCAATACATTTTGGATTATCCATTCTCATTCTGAAGGAATAAAACTGCCTTTAGAACTTGTCATGTGTATTTCATTAGACATTTTCATTTGGCATATCCTTTTGGTCGCTCCTGTGATTCAGTGCAAAGCTTATTTCTGCCCTTTTCTTCCTCTGTAGTTATGACCCAATTCTGAGACGGTGTTCTCTGAGACAGTACTAGCCTTTTCTTCATTTTCCTAGAACACTCATCTGTGGGTTACTGCACCGTTGTTCAAACATTAGAATTTAATCTACCTTCTGTGATCCCAGCAGCCCTTTCAAGGCATGTTTGGCAGGTGTGTGTGTGTGTGTGTGTGTGTGTCTCATGCTCAACAATTGCTGTACCCAAGAATCTGTATTTGAGGGCAAATGGATGTTGTTATATTGTGGTGAAATTCTGTTGTGGGCAGTTGGTATTTTTGTAATGTTCCCTTACTAACAGACCAATCCTAACCAACTTTCCAGTGCCGATGCAGTTGCAATGCAACCCCGAGGTAAGGGAACAAATGTTCAGGATTGGGTATTATGTATAGTTGAAAGCAAGCACCCACTTCTGTCCAATGATTTTGTAAAACTATGCATGCCATGTAGTGACTGTAACCTTGCCATCACCTGTTGTGTTGGCTCTGGCTGTCGAGTACTGTACAACAGGTCTTACCATGCCCTCCCATGGTTGCAAGAATGTGACATGGCTTGAATTGTTTTCCATATGATCAGAGCCATCCTGTCAGACATTTAAAAATAACAAGCACGTGGTAAGTGGTTTGCCTGTTTTTCATTCAAATATCTGGAACAGAATTCTTGAATTTGTGTTCATGACAACGCTGGGCTGAAGGGTGTGTGGTCTTATGTTAAGCCAAAGCATAAGGGCCTTGGCTTCTTGAATTAGTGCTTGCTTGTTAATTTTTGGCCCCTTCCCCCCCTTTCTAGATGTAGCAAAGCTTCCCTGCTTGTGTAGCAGGACTGTGGCTGCTTTGCCGCCTATCTTCTTGTGCAGCTTGTGGTGATAGTACACTGGTGCTATTGAGTTCAACATCTTTTTCTTATACAAAACAAGCCACCAAATACGAATGAGCTTCCATATTTGTCTAAAAATGGCAGACAACGGGTTAGTAGTGGTAGTAGCAATGGCAATCGCATAACCAGTGTTTTAAGTCTGAGAATCTTCCAAGATTTGGGAATCAAACACAAATGCTTAGATTGCGCACTGGGAAGCCTTAGATGCAACAGGTGGGAACTGGTGCTCTCACTACTTAGAACTGGTAGAGTGAAAAATTCTAAATAGATTTTACAGCAAATCCTTTATCTACAGCAGGGGTGCACAACTTGGCAGTGGGTAGCGGCCGAAATGAATAGACTAAACTTCTTCGGGGCTGCAGATAGGTGTCGCGGGGGGCGTGGCAAGGAGCCATGATGTCACTTCCTCAGGAAGTGACATCACAGGGGGCGTGTCCATGAGCCAGAAAATCTCTGGAAATGCAACATATTAATAAATAAATAATGAGCCACCTGTGGCTCTTTAACATATAAAGTGCAGCTCTCGGAAATATGTTGGCTTCTTAATGCTTCTTAAATATTGTGGCTCTCAAACATCTGAAGTTTATCGTATGTGGCTCTTACATGAAGCAAGTTTGGCCACCCCTGGTATATACCGTATATATACCCATCAATCATCATCATCAGGGCCTTCCCTTCTGAAACCTTACATGGCGCGGAGGTTCCGTGTTGGGAAAAGTATTTCCTAACAAACTCTGTCTTGCACGTTCTGCAGCTCTCAAATGCATAACCGACCAGCAGAGGAAAAACGTGGCCACCCTGAAGTGAGGGTCCAACGGCCTGAAGAAGAGCTGAAGCATCACAGAATCAGCTGCCGGTCACCTTGGCGAGCTTAGATGTTCATTCACTCCTCCCAGAGCCTCTGCAGGGCTTTCAGTCAGAGCCCATGCTTACCTCAAAATCCCGGGATTTCTTCTTCAGCAATTCACAGTCACGTTGCTTCCTAAGGAAGTCGCCATCATCATAGCAGCCCAACTTCCCCGGGGATCTATGTCATAACCGCTGTGCCAACACCAACTCCGGCACTTCTGTAATGCAACTGGAAGCTTTGTCCACTCCTCGGACGATTCCGAAGCTTCCAGCCGTGTTACAGAAGCGACAGAGTTATGAGAGGTGCTTGGCTAGAGCGGCCCGACAAAGAAGCGATGTTGCCGCTCTAGCCAAAAAACCTTTGGGGGGGGGCCGCATGTTGTGCACCCTTGATCTACAGCTTCTGCTTGTCTTGGTGGCCAAACACCTGATTGACTCAGTCTCAGGTCTATCAAACATTCATTTCTTTGACCTGAATGACAGGGCTTCTGCTTGACTGTTGATGAATCAGCTAAGGACTCACAACCTCGAAGCATACCTGTAGATATCTGTTAGGATTGTTTAGCTTGTTCCTTGCTCATCACTTTGATTGTCATCCTTGTTCCCTTGGAGTGGAGGTGTTGGAACCCATAGTAAGCAGGCTTGGTGCACAATGAAATGCAACATTGCAGATTTAAGACATAATAAAGGTAAAACATGTTTTTAATTATTTTCCCAAAGACCATTTCTGTGCAATACACACCACAATAATGTCTTCATCAGAATTCCAAATCCTTGTTTGGAAGTCATGACTTCTGAAAATTGAATTACTTCCTCCTGTAGCTGTTGAAGGGAAGAGATTTCTTATTAAACATAATTGCTTTGCCTCTGGCATGCAAGGTAATAGCTCATTTTAAAGATCAACTTAATGCTTCTGCGAGTCTTTTCTTTCTTTCTTTCTTTCTTTCTTTCTTTCTTTCTTTCTTTCTTTCTTTCTTTCTTTCTTTCTTTCTTTCTTTCTTTCTGTTTTGCTATTTGGTAATCGTTGTTGCTATTTTCTGTCTGACATCATTTTATTTTGTTAAAGTTGACCAATCAAGCCAGATGGATTTTGGCTACTGAATTGCCAAGGGTTCACGACAGGAAGTGGTTCATTGTGTAACGTACATGAAGACTAACAACCCAATCCTATTCCACATCACCAGCGCAGATGCGCCACACCAAAAAGGCATGTACTGCATCTTATGATGGGGGGAGGGGTGACCCAAAGGCAAATGGAGGTAAGTAAAAAAATGTTTTACTTACCTCCACATAAGCCCTGGGACCACCTATGGGTCTCCTGGGATATATATCACCTATTCTGGTGACATATGCCCAAGGAGAGAAAAGGAGTGAAGAGGTCAGACCATAATAAATCAACAGCCACTAAGGCATGTACTTCTTGAACCTCGGCCAGACCCAAGCTCAGAAGAAACCTCCTACAAGGAAGAGACAGAGGTAACCCCTGAAGACAACTCTACCATGATCCTGTGCAGGGTCTTGGAGGGACTACTGAAATTAGCAGTTCCCTCTGAGGAATCTTAAATCCCAGGGTACCCAGCATCAGGGCCTCTGAGAGGGGGGAGGGTTAACAGGGTACAATTGTACCCAGGCCCAGGAGCAAAAAAGGGGGCCCAGGAGCAAAAAAGGGGGCCCAGGAGCCAAATTCACATGAAGGGGCCCCAAAGAAACTTTGTACCCTCTTATAAAATTCCTCTGCATGGCCCTGCCCAGCACCCCCCCATCTGGTCCCAGTACTTGCCCCCTAGCCCCACTGCATCACCTCCAGAAACCAAGAGGACAGATCTTTCTTGATAGCTCATCCACAATTTTTATTTTATTTATTTATTTATATATTTTTCACATTTTTATACCGCCCTTCCTCCAAGGAGCTCAGAGTGGTGTACATATTTCCTCCCCTCCTTTTTTTGTCCTCACAACAACCCTGTGAGGTAGGTGGGGCTGAGAGATAGTGACTGGCCCAAGGTCGCCCAGGAAGCTTCGTGGCTGAGCGGGTATTTGATCATGGATCTTCCAGGTCCAAGTCCGACTCCCAAACCACTACACCATCCTGGCTCCAACCAGTTCCCAGTTTTGTTCTTTGCTCACTTGTTTTGCTTCCATCAGCCCTCTGTCGCTGTGCATGGTGGCTGTGGCCTCTTGCTCTGGATCTTCAACCCTCCTCTTCATCTTGTTGCCCTGCCTGCCCTGCAGTTTCCTCAAGCTGTAGTGTAGACATCAGACCTGCATCCTGAACCAGGGAGTGGTCTCCTTTACCTCTGTCGGGCAGTCATGAACAGCAAGTACTGATGATCTTTTTCATGATCTCTTTTTATGGCGGAGATCATTTTTATTTTCTCATTGAAGCTAACTTCATAGAAGTTTTTCGTTTTAACCAATATGATGTGTGTTGTGTGAGCTACTCATAGGAAATAGTTTGACTGTTTACATCTTTTACTACCAAGCCAGTTTAGCATTTCAAATTATCCTGTAATGAAGTTCTAGAATTGGAGCACTTGAGACCAATTACCAAAATATTTATGATTTGGCAGCAAAGCCCACATATATTACTGTTCCACTGTTTAAAAACAAAACCCCTTTAACCTAGTGTTTTCAGATGTTTTCAGATACGTTTTGCTCTGAAATAGAGTGAGTCTGTAAAAATTAATTTGTTTGAGTCCTAGCACTCATTGGATAAGCCACATAAGTTGGAAAGCGTTTAAACATTAAAATGTCAGGTTTTCTTATCCTCAGATAAGCTTCTTGAATTTACAAGGTTGTTGTTTGGACTGATTTGTAGAGTCTTTGAATATCTCCTCTAAATGTGCTATCATTTTCATCTGCTGAACGCATGGTCTGGAAAAAAATATACCATATATCAAACCCCCCCCCCCCCCAGTAAAGCAATAAATCATAATATGCTATGTCAAGTGCATATTTCACTTGCTGCTGTGGTCTGGCCATTTTCTGTGCCCCATGGTAACTCTGGTTATGTGGGAAAAGCCACTATCACTTTCTTTCTTGCTATCTCCTCAGTTGACAAAAGTTAAAACTGTCAGGAATTGGAAGAAAACTGGAATTAAAAGGAGTGATGGTATGGTCTCCCCTAACATAAAAAGGACCCCATGTCATGATCCCTACCCTGAGCAGTAGCTTGGAGTCCAACTCTGAAGGGGGGAGCAGTTTGGTTGAAAGGACCTTGACACCAGATTGGAGCCTGGACCTGCCAGCTGTGAGGCCCCACAGTTGAGACCCTGTCGTCAGAGATCCCAGAACTTGAGACTCTGGAGCCAGCATCCACTGAGTCAAACCCCAAGCCCCTTGAGGAACCAGCCTCTCCCATACTCGAAACTTGTGCTCCCTTGAACTTGCACATCCGTGCAGCCTATGGGCTGGGAAGAATGTGATGGAGTGGAGGAGAACAACAAGATACCAGGTCGGAGAGATGCTCCTTTAAATCTGTCTGCTCTCCAGGCAGGGAGATGGATCCTAGGGAGGTGGGACATCTGGATATGAAGTTATTTATGAAACTGGCAGGTGCAAGTTGCACACCTGGAGCTCTGCAGGATTTAACAATCCACCATGCCTTGCCTTGTTTTATGAATTCCTGCTTGGAGGAGAGGACATGTCAAGTGAAGTATGTATGAAACCATCCTGAGGGTGGCTCTGTGTAGTTATGTCACAGACACAATTGCTGCAGGTAGGCTGATGTTAAACCAGTGTTTCCTACACCAAATGTAAAGTGTGTAAAGTTTCCTACACCAAATGTAAAGTGTGGACAACATATTGTTAAAGATCTAAGTGTATATGCCAGAATACCATGGGTTAAATGCTAAGTTCAGTTAGTTGTGACTAAAGAAGTTAGTTTGGAAATTGGTGGGACTTACTCAGGATTAAGGCCCCAATCTTGTCCCCCGCCAGGTTACGTGATGCAACTGTGCCAATGGAGCATGAGCTGTGTTTAAGGTGGGGGGAGGTGACCAGATGGCCCAGGAACGCTAACTAAAATTTTAAAAATATATTTTTTACTTTCCTCCCAGTTTTCCATCTGGTTGCCAATGGGTCTTCTCGGACTGATTGGTATGGGTCCGGGCCAGGAAAGGGGGTTAGAATCATACTGTAAACTGCAGCTGACAAGATCCACCCCCTACTGCCCCCAAACTGCCCCCTGTCCTTCCCACTCCCCACCGTGATCATCCCCAGTCCTCCCCCAAGCTGCCCATGACCCGCCCCTGCTGCCACCTTACCTGCTCTGCCATGGCTTCTGGGAACTGCTGGTGCATGCATGAGGTCTCCAGCATGACAGCACTGTTGCTTTTGTGATGCTGTAGCAGCACTTATGGCATAAGGACCCAATTGAAATGGGCTGCCCCTTCCTTTGTCATGATAGATACAACTTGATACAAACCCATGATTGGACCAAAGCTGCCTGGTGCTTGCACATGTTGTTAAAGTACATGTTGTTAAAGCCAGCTATGTTGTCCATATTTTACATGGTTTTGACAGAAAATACCAATATAACACAAGTGTACCCACAATATCTGCCATATGAGTGGGTTAGCTGGGTCAGTGCGGGTTGCGAAGTAAAGGGACAATTTGCTGTTGATGAAGATGGAAAATTACCATTCCAGGTGTTTTTGAAAGAAAGCTGAAATAATCGGAAGTCATTAAATCTCAGGAGCCATCATTATAACTTTTCTGCAAGGTGGAAAAACCTAAACATTCGTTAGAGAAGAGAGCTAAAGGCTTTTACCAGGACCCATGAGAGGGGGGCAAAGGGGGTAAATTGTCAAAAAGGGGGTCTAGGGGCTAAAGGAGGGGGTCCATAAAGTTCCTGGCATCTCAGCTGGCCTCATGGAAAGTGAAAAACAGTGGCTGGGCCAGGTCTACTGGGCAGGTAGACCTGGGTGCTGCATCGCGAAGCCTGGTAGACCTGGGTTCTAGAGACTTTTCCAGTTATTGCTCCCCCACCCTGTTTTGCTCCCTCCCCCTTTTAAAAGAGGCCCCAAATAAACTTTGATAAAATGCCTCTCAGAGGCTCTGGCTTTTAACCATGTATGCTTCATTGATTTTAATAATGCTTCTGAAAGAAGAGCAAAATGATTAAGTGCAAAGAGGACATCTCCTTCAGCAAAATCGCACTATAATTTAGGGCTGAGTTGAAATGGGGAGGGTTTTTTGTGAATTTATTTGTTCCCATGAAAAGTGCTCCTTCCTTCAGTCCTTCAAAAGCAGGCAAAATATTTATGGGTGTGTGTGTGTGTGTGTGTGTGTGTGTGTGTGTGTGTGTGTGTGTGTGTACCAGTTGCTGAGACAACTGACCTGATGCCTGTGAAGTGTGGCTGACTCAGCAGTTGGGACATTCTCTCCCTTCCCACATCAATTAAGAGAGAGGGCAAAACATTGGTTTCATTTATCCTCAATGTCATCATCACTTAGCCAAATCTGGTTGGCTACCTGATACAGTGATGTCATCACATTCCAAAGTAGCAGTAGAGAGGGAACTAAGATTCACAAACAGAAGCAAACAACAACAACAACAAAAAGGTTACCACCAAGGTACTTTTTCACACCCTCCAGGATAGTAGAGCTGAGAGATGCCCTATGCCACCTCACTTCTTCTTCCACTCCCAGGCTCTTCCTTTTTAAATTCAGGAAACAGGAAGATAAAGATGAGCAATGGCGGTGGCAGAGGCAAGGAATGGGGGAGTGTGTGCAAAATGGAAGGATGGTATCTCACCTACCTTGTCAAGTGTGGGGACTGGGGGTGGGCTTGGCCTGGATTCCTTTTTGAAAATGTGTATATGTTTTGGCATGTATGATTATATTAACTGGTTAGTAAATACACAGCCCAATGTCTAAAGACCCTTGGGTGCAGCAGTAGGTTGTATCTAGCTGGGTACTGAGATTGTCCCCCACCATGCTGATGACTGGTCTTTAGCTCTGACTGCACTGGTCCCCTGCTTGGTATGCCTGTTTTTGGACTTCCCCACAACTTGTGATCAACACAGTCACAGACAGTCTCTTCTGAGGAGAATGTACACACAACCCTGGTGATGAATATCAGGGATTTCCCCCCCCCCCTCTTTTTAGCACTGTGGCTGGGGGTAGGATGACAAATTGAGACAAGTTATCATAGGTTTCCATGTATGGATTGATCTTGCTGGATCAGGGACTATATATTGGTTCTAATGAATATACTTTCAACTAACAAATATTATTTTTGGCTCATGGAATTAGTTATTTTCAGCTGTCTTTCTTTTTTTAATACCCAAAAGTAATATTAAAAGCACTCCGTGGGATGCCAGAACATGCTGTTCTGTGCTAAGTAACATATGATTTAATGTAGAAGACATGTGAAATGAACGTAAAAGTACGGATCGAGACCTGAAATAACCAGGCGTTCCTTAAAAGAGAGTGGTTTTGGGAGCAGCGGGACTGAAGGAAGAGGCGGGTTGCCACTGCCCTGATCCTCTCCATGCTTGCCCTCAGTGAGTGAGAAGACAATAGAACAGCTGATTGAAGTGGCTGGATGGGGGCAATGGACAGACATACGGCGCACTCAAAGCAGTCACTTCAGTCAGCCTCATTGCTGGTCCGGCCCTGACGATCTGATTGATGTGTAGCTTTCAGCTGAAAATTTAATTCCACCGATTTGAGCCTTACACTCACAGAGAGGTTATCTATATCATGAAAGAGGAAATAAAGAAGTGGATAGCACAGTAACAAAACAATATAGCTCAGTAAAATATGGTTGCAGTCCAAGCACAGCAAAGAATGAGGAAATTACTACATGAAATTGGTATGGATTTCCTCAAGTATCCAAAAGGAATCAAACGGAAAACTGGTTATTCTAGTTGTTTGCAAAAATACACTATTGGAGGGTTCTCACAAATTCCTGGAGAAAGTTGGTGCATGTATGAGCTGTAGCATGTATTTTATTTACTGCTTACGTGGCACAGAAGTTAAGGTGGGTGCCTTAACATATAATTCTTATGTTCTTGAGTACATGAGTGAGGGAGAAATCCACCCTAAACTCCCGGCGCCGAAGCAAATGCTCTGGCGCCGGAAGCTGTCGCAAACATGCTGTAAGGCACGTTTGCGGCTACTTTAGAGTACGGGAGGCCGGCGCAAGGCTGGCCTCCCTCACTCTGGCACCAGAACCATGCGGCCGGCGGCGGAAGGGAAGTCAGCCGTCACCGGCCGCATGGGCGGTCCGGCTAGCGAGGCAGGGGGGCCATTGGGCGAGCTGGCCCGGGAGGGGAGCGGGGATGGCGTTGGCCATATCCCCATCCCTGGTGGACTGGCTCGGCCATTACACAGTCTCCTCCGACTTCCGCCAGCTATTTAGCTGGTGGAAATTCAAGGAGGTCGATAAGGCCGGCCCCTGTTTACATCCAAGGAAGGGGACAAACGTCCCCTTTCCTGAGTAGACCTATGGCCCACTGCATGGTGGGCCACAGAGAGGGATGGGATGGCCCAGGGCCGCCCGTCGGATCCTTACGCTGGATTAAGTTGCCCATTTGTGAGCACCTTAATTTTTCTCTTAACCAACAAATTCTGCTCATAGAATTTGATATTGGCAGTGATAAGCAGTACATTCATGCATCTATTGTTAGGTCATACAACATCTTGTAGATCAACAAAACTGGGACATATTTGAAGCCAGGAAACTAATATTAACAAATCAGAAATTATCCACTTAAATTGTTGACAATAACCACATAATCAGGGGATTGCCTATAGAATTCAAAAGTACACAGATTGAATTAAAATTTGAATCTGCAATACATTTTGAAATTTCAGTTTTAAAATGCTACAACTCTTTGATCTAAGGCAAGGTTGGCCATTCATTAAAATCCTCTACAGATTTATGTATTAACAAATTAATAAATTAATCTATTTATCAAAACTGTAGTGAAAATTGTCATCAGAAATCATCCTAAAACCAGCATAGTTATTATGGAAATATTAACAACTAACTTGAAAATGCTTGAAAAGTATCTTGAAAATGCTTCTTTTAAAAAGCGGGGGGGGGGGAATTGAGAGACATGGGGATAGTTTCTTGTAAAAGTTCATAAACAAGAGGACCTCTCACTGATTGGCCTAAGCAAATCATCGCCTAGTATGACTCCATGTCTCCACTTATGATTATTGCATCAACTTGCTTTTAAAAAATGGTTTCAATTGAAAATCATAACTTTGTGAACTCTGCACAATCTAATACTTTTCTTAATGACAATGGTAACTTTTTCTGATTTATGTGCCAAGATATTAGAGAGATCTATGTAGAAATACCAAAGTAAGGTTGCTTTCCAGTGTGTGGTTATTATTTATTTTGCGGGTGGGATTCAGTATCTTACTGATTTATTTGTAAGTTAAGCCTGAAAAGGGATATTTGCAGGGTTTTTTTTTTTTTAAATATGAGTTACCATATCATTAAATCATTTTGCAGACTAGAGTCTTCTCAAAGCTGCCAGCAAGGAATGATTTCAAGATTACAAGAAGGAAATATTGTTCCTAAATTATGAAAAAAGGATGAAGCATTATTAACCAGTTGGCACTGTTGATTACACACAGTGACTTCTTGCATATTGGCATAAGAAATGTGATTTGTGGTGTCTATAATAAAAGGTTTGGTTAGATTGTTTTCCATTGCCTCAAGTACCCTCAGTAAAACATAAGATAAGGAGTTTGGATCAAATGGACTACAACTTTAATGAGATTACACATGACCTGCAGTGGGTCCTTCCTTCTTCTCATCCTCCATCCCCTAAGGGATGATTCTACATTGAAGGAAACATCAAGCAATGGCCTATTCCCTATTTGGGCATTCCCACTTTAGCTCCAAGTTGTAGATAGTAATTGTCAAACTCGTTTTATACAGCAGGCTGAATAGCATTCATGGTGCCTGCTGAGGGCCGGAAGTGACATCATTAAGCAGATGATGGTCAGAAATAAGCACTTTGTTCTCTTGTAGAAACTCATCAGATGCAAATGACAGATGAAAACATATGCAAATCTTGATAATATTTTCAAGATATGGGAGAGCCCAATGATCATGCAGGCTGCCCTTTCAGCAGTGCTCCTTCTACCAAGGCTTCACAGCTCAGCAGCTGAAATGTGCTCTGCAAAGTGTTGTCTTGTTAGAAGCGGCACTGCTGAAAGGGCAGCCTTTGTGATAATTGGGCTCTCCCAGTGCCTCCCTCTCTCACCCCTCTTGGTCTGCCCCTTCCCCCATAGCATTCCTTGCTTTCTGAGGCATTCTTCCATCTCTTCCTCCCAGAGCCTAAGGAGAAGTGGCACTGCTGAAAGGGGAGCACTGGGAGGGAGAGCCCAATTATCACGTGGGCTGGATAAAGAGCTTCCACGGGTTGAATCCATCCTGTGGGCCTAATGTTTGACATTCCTGCTGTAGATCATCAGGTGAGAATTGCAGGCTTCTCATCAGTCCTTGTAAGGGGCCAAGAAATAGGGTGGGAGCGGGAGGATTGGGGTATAATGGTGAGAGGGCTAGGGCACGTTAGAGGCAGGAGGGGGGTGACACCCGGCACGGGCAACTTGCGCCAGATATTATCCCCTCTGAAGCAAGCTGACACGCCCCCTTTGTCTCCTCAGACTTACGGCAGCTAAAGAGCTGGTGCAGGTCTGAGGAGACCCATTGACAATCACAGTGCTTATGGAAGGGTAAGGGAAAATGTTTTCCCCTACCTCTCCTAAGCCTTCCAATCGCCCCCCCCCCCCATCATAGCATGCAGTGCAGCCTGTTTTGGTGTGGCTACATGCTATGGTGGGGAAAAGGATAGGACTGGGCTGCAAGATCAGTTTCCCTTGGACCTCCACCACCAAGGCCCAACCAACTGCCTCATGTGCCCTCATGAGATTTGGGCACCACCATCTTGGATCTCACGAGATTTCGTGAGATCCAAGTTGGTGGCGCCTGGAAAAAAGGTAAGTTTTACCTTTCTCAAGTGGCAGTGGTGGCGACGGAGGCTTCCACCGGGCCTGGAAAGCCCAGGACCGGAGCCCAGAACCCGGGACGGTCCCGAGTGTTCCGGGACGGATGGTAAGCCTATGTAAATGACACTGGCCTTTTGAGCCATTGCATCACATTGTTGTATTTTCTAACATTTTAATGGCTCTGAAAATCTGTTGAATTTCTGGATAAATCTAGTATTGTTACACTTTAGAACAGCAGTAGCTTCATACTGGAATATCATGAGGCCTAGGTAGAGATTTTTTTTTTTTGCTGAATCTTACCATTTTGCTCCTGGGAATCATATCACCTTGTCAAATATATGAGACTTTATTAATGTTTTTAGATATAGTTGATAAGGAGAAATTACTTCAAAAGATTGATTCATTTCAGTGAGGTTTTTTTTTGTGTGTGTGTGTTTGAATGTCCCTGATAACAACCTTCCAATATTCTGAAGTATCCTAAAATTCTATCATATTTTTTCCACTTAGTTTTAATTATATTCTGACTGAGTAACAGAATTTGGCTTGCTCTTTTGTTCTAGTATGACCTCCTAATTATTTTCATGCTTCCTAATAGCACAAAAAAAATTATCCAGTTTCATGATTTTAATTGCATGCTATTAATTTTAGAGCAAAAACTGTACTATATTTGTCTAACAAAATAAATGATAATGAAAAAATACAGATACTCTTTCAGACTATTAACAGTTTCCCATTTGTACTGAAGTGAGTAAATTATTACACTAGAACAGTTATGCTAAATAAGGATCAAGAGAGGAATTTTTCAAGGAGATTCAGTATCACCGCTGCTCTTTGTCATATTAATACCATTGACAATAAAACAACACAGGCCTTGGACACCAACTCTAAAAAACAGGTCCAAGAATATTACATTTACCCTACATGGATGATTTGAAGATACAGGTGTCCCCCTCTTAATGACGGATCACTTAACAATGATCTGGATTTATAACAGAGGTCCCCAGTAAAAAAGAGCAAAGCTGTTTTGGCTTTAGATAAGGACTTTGAAGTTCAGCACTGGGGCTTTATGCACAGTGCTGAACATCAAAGCCCTTATCTAAAGCCAAACAGCTAATGGGCAAGATAAGAGCTTGGATGATTAATGCTGGGGCTTCAAAACACAGCAAGACCCGCTTAATGACAGCTTCACTTTACGATAGGGATTTCAGAACGTATCCCCGTCGCTAAGCGGGGGACACCTGTATATGGAAAGTCAGTATCAGAGATCGATTCCTAATTAAATATACTTCGAATATTTAGTAATGACATTGCCAAGGAATTTGGGCTTGATGAATGTGCCATACTAGCATTGAACAGGGGGAAGATCTTTCAGCAAGAAGAAATCAGGATGCTAAAATAAATCCGAATTTCACATATAAAGGTCTAATCAGGCTGTGATTTACCAGAAGAGAGATCTCGATGTGAATAGCTCAATGAGAACCTCAACACAGTGTGCAGCAGCTTTTAAGATAATCCCATGCTAGGAATTATTAGGAAAGCTATTGAAATAAAACTGTCAGTATTATAATGACTTTCTAAAAATCGGTGGTGCATACACCTTAGAAATATGCGAACTGTTCTGGTTGTGCCATCTCAAAAAGGATATCCTAGAGCCAGAGAAGGTGCAGAAAAGAGTAAACAGTAGATTCAGGACAGCAGTAGACGGACAGAGAAAAAAACACCCTGCTTAACACAAGGCATTCTTAATACAGTATATAAAATTCTTTGCCACAACATGTGGTGATGACCACAAGCTTAAATAGCTTTAAAAGAAGTTTAGATAAATCTCGAGAGGGTAGATCTGTCAACTGTTACTGGCTATGATGGCTAAATTGAACCTCCATGTTGGAGGCAACGTGCCTCTGAATACCTGTTACTGGAGAACAATATCTGAGGAGGACTATTGCCTAGGTGCCGTGCTCGTGAGAATCAGGAGGTATCTTCCTAGAGGCACTGGACAATATGGACTCTCTCTTGGTCAAATCCATCAGAATTCTTCCTATATTCGTATGATAGGGATTTTTCTAAGACACCGTAATTATTCCATGGCAAGGGTGAATTAACACAGGACTCCCAAGGGAGTCTTCAACCAAGTACACCTCTTTAAGAAAGGACCACACTATGTCATTTCAGTTTTTGCACAGGATAGTAAACATCAGGTTAGAAATGAGAAAAATAACGTTACATGTAGTAGTTGAGTTGTAGTCGTTCTGCACGAATTCTGCATCTACGTACATAGCTGCTTGGAGAGATATATAGATGTGGGCTGCAGATCAAGTACTCTGTTAAGGAGAAGTCTCACAGCACGATCCTATGCAAGTTTGCGTGGCCGGCCTAAATGGCCAGCCGCTGCATCCTGTGTAGATTGTAGCTCGTGCCAGCGTGGGCCGGGCTCACCTCAGGGGGAAGGGATGTTTGTCCCCTTCCCCTGGTGTAAGTGGCGCAGACCCCAATGGGCCTCCACGGCCCAGCCTGGGGAGGGACTCAGGATATCAGCACAACTCAGCGCTGATATCCCTGCAACCTCCCAGGCTGGGCCAGTGGCCCCCCTCCCTCACCACCCCTGCCTGCCCTCCCCCCACCCCTGTACCAACCGGCATAGGACTTATTTGTGTCGGCCAGCGCAGGTCTGGGATGCCGGCGGTGTGAGTGGTGCTGGCCTCCGTGCCGGCGCAGCTTACGCGCAAGGCACTCAAAAGTGCTTTACAGCACTTTTACGACACCTTAGGCTGGCGGAGCGCTTGTTCTGCCATCCTATTTTTGCACTGGATCGGTCTGCCTGTCTGCTTGAACCATAATCATGAACATCTGGAGACTGAAAACAGAAACATTTCCATTTAACGGTTTTGAATAACAAGCACATAATGCAGTTGAATGAAGTACATTTTCTTCTCCCTTAATGTGTCGTAGATTTATAAATGAATTCTGAGCAGTAATCATTTCTATGCGCCAAACATCACATCAGTTAGGCTTTTGCTGTTCTTGACTAAAGTTGTGAGATCTGCATTCTCCCTCCTCAACAGCATATGTTGTGGATTAATATGGTGTTTTTAATGAAAAGTACTAATGGTTTGTACATGGACTCTACAGCTTAAGCCTAGTGTGATACTGAGTGTTTCAGTGGGCAGATGGGACTAGTAGTCCTTGATAGAAAGCAGAGTTTGAAACATGATTATTATTTTTTGTAAATATCAAACTTTCCAAGTCTCATTCATTAATAAAAGTGCCACATATTTCATTTGTTTAAAGAAAGATTGTTTTTGTACTTCATGTCCAGTTTCATTCACATCCGAATCCTTATTAGAGCTAACTTTGATAAATGCCTTCAGTTCACCATGTGTCCATGTGTCAAGAAGAATGTTTGCACGCGGCTGCCAGCAGGAGAGCTTACCTTCCTCTGGCGGCTGCATCCCAGTCTGGCGATGGAGTGAGGGAGGCTGGTCTTGCACCGGCCTCCCTTACTCCTGAGGTGTTGCGAACATACTTTATGGCATGTTCGCGACGTCTTGGAACGGCGGAGCGCTCACTCCGCCGTTCCAACGTTCCAGTGGATTGCACCCTAATACTAATAGTAACATGTGAAATAAGCTTTGTGCATCTATGTGATCCATTATGGCAGGACAAAGTCATTACTTGAGGATGACATTCTCTTGTCAGTCTCCCATGGAAATGTGAAATATCTCAGTGTGGTAAAATTTATATTTTTGTTTTGAAAAAAATATCACTCCCAAGGATATGATTGACACTAGATTCTATCATCCATCCATGTAACTGCTGAGTTGTCGTTTATTTTTGTGTGGAATAGCAGCCGTTTCTTAAGTTGCGTGTGATTGCATAATGCCAGTAAGGATAGGAGACTCAGGTAGTGGGTATTACTGTGTGTCTTTATTAGGAAGTGCATAATCATAGTATTGGGGGGGGGGGAGAGACCTTTGTAAAATCTTTGGTAACATAGATCTTGTTGTTATATCTGTGTGTGCCTCCTTTTTGGAAGTACAAATGTTATCTTGACACAGTGCTTAAGTATACAGAATTGGCATTTCATCAATGCCATATAAATAGAATGTTGTTTGCAAGAGGTTTGCTCCCCTGCTGGAATGCCAGTTGGAAAATTCGTCTCTTCAACTTTCCATAGTGTAATTTACTGCCCTAGCTTCAAATATGTTATGGAACGATAAAAGGTGCCAGTTCTGTTTGGCTACAATGGATGTGCACAAAAGGTACAGGGCAATATGAAGCAGCATTTTCCTGTAGTTTTCTTTGTTCTGGGCTGCTGTAGGGCAAGGGGGCTTTCAGTTGTCCATGTATTATTAGAAGAAACACAATATCACCTCTCCCTCTTTCCCTCCTATTTCTGCTACAGTCAATATTTCCATTGTACATTGTTTTGGACCAGAAATGATATTTTTCCTTACGTAGTTGTGTAAAGTCTTATATGATTGGTGACACTGTATAAACATTACCCAGAAATGCTAAATCTCATAGCTGAAGCGCATAACATAGAATTTCATCCATGAAGACAAAAGTGTTCCTCGGTCAGCCCAATTCTGTGTAAGGATACCCTGCTGGCCTAAAGGGCCGGCTGCGGTATTCTGTGGTCGCCCAGGGCTGCCGGGGCAACCCAGGAGCACAGGTTCCCGGGGCAACCCAGGAGCACCTCGGGCAAAGGGGACACTTGTCCCCTTCCCCAGGTGCAAGTCAACCAAGGCCCTATGGGCCTACTACTCAAATATACACCAGCTCTGAAGTTGACGTACATTCGAGCCCAGAGTGTAAGGGTGAACTGGGCTGGGAGAGGGCTTGGGATATCAGTGGAGCTCACCACCGATATCCCTGCCCCATCCCCGCCTGGGTCGCCCAATGGCCACCCTCCCACGCCGTCCAGTCTGCCCTCCCCCGCCCCTGCATCTGCTGGTGGAGGGCTTACCTTGCCTGGCAGGCACAGGGACAGTGCCTTGGCGGAGTGAAGGCTGCCAGCCTTTGTCTCGGCGACTCTTACTTGCTGGGAGTTTGCGATGCCTTCAAGCGGCAGAGCACACGCTCCACCACTTGATGTCTATGTGGGATTGCGCCATGAGTCTCTGCAGGTGTAGGCAGGGCAGCACCAGATGCAGGGCTTTATGGGGCATGTTCCCATGGCCCCAGAAGGGTGCATGCAGGAATGGTCTTCCCCCATCAGGGAACTGCTGTATAACTTGTGGCACCCTAGAAGTCTTGTTTGAAAATCTAGAGTTGTGAAATGACTCTAGAGTTTCATAACACTATATGTGATTCACTCTTCCTCCCCCTTCCCTATTAGGGAGGGGGTTTGATAGGATTGGGCTACTAGTGGCGAAAAACAGGTGTCTATATACATACATACATACATACATACATGCGTGTGTGCGCACACACACACACACACACACACACACACACACACACACACACACACACACACACTCTTCCTATTCACATTCAAAATAGCTGAGTCAGAAATTACAGAAAAGAATCACAGCATGGTCCATAAATGACTCCTTCAAAACTTCAGTGAGTCCTTTACTGAGGTTCTATTATTGAGGTTCTTTTATAACAGGCCTGCAGAACTTGCTGCCTAGAAGAAAATGTCTTTTCTTTTATGCATCTCCTGACTGCAAAAATAAGGATTTGTCAAGCACCTTGTATCATGCAACCAGATATGGCTGGTGTCAGCTTGGCGGGTTATAATTGTGCAGACCTATTTTATAGGAAATCATTTCAGAACAAACTTTCAAGAGTCTTTTCTCTCTCAAATTAATTACACTATGACAAAAGTTCCCCCCTCCACCTTGAATAGTCACTCATTGTGTATAAGATCTTGATTCTTTCACCATGTCACCATGCTGAATTATAATGGCATTTTAGAGTTGCCATGGAGATGATTACAGTGGCCTATAGGTCTCCTACAGGTTCAAAAAGACGGCATTTTGAGCTGTCACACATTCTGCATAGTTCTAATGTTGCTTTTCCTCCTAATTGGAACACAAGTTGCAGATTAGCCAATTTTCAAGGTTCATGCATAAACTATCCTTACTGATGAAGCCACACCTAGGGTGAAGGTACAGGATATTCAGTAAAGGTTTGAAGTTTATGCTCCTTTATAATAAGCTGCTGAAGTGGTAATTCAAAAGATAAATGGGATGAGAACAGAACAGAACAAGATTTACTGTCTGGAAATTACTGGCTAGCATGTTGTACATAATTATTTTGCATACTAAACAGAGTCAGAACTGAAAATGTGCCCTGAGGTGCTTATTGGAACAATGCATTAAAATATATTTTATTGACCTGTAAACTGATTGCAAAAGGTGTGTCATGCCTTTGAAAGGTCTGATGTAGTTTTATCTCATTGTACCAGAGTGCCCATTTATGTGGCTTGGCTGAATTCCAAACCGTGTAGTTGCATGCTGTTTGCTGCCAGTTTTGGTATTTTAGAATGATACCTGCATGGGGCTTTTCTTGATGGTCAGTTGCACTAACAGGGCAATCCTATGCACACTTACCTGAGAGCAAGCCCCACTGAACTGATTTCTGAATAGATATGTATAGGCTAGCACTGTTACAGTACAATCCTGTCTACAATTAGACTGGCGGAGCAATCACTCTGCTGGTCTAAGGTGTCGCAAACGTGCCGGAAAGCACGTTTGCAGCACCTGACGAGTAAACAGCACTGGCAGAGAGGCAGTGGCGTCACGAGTCGGCGCGTCACCCCGGGTGAGGGGTCGGCCGGCACGTCGCATCATCCTCACCCCCAGGCGCGTCAACCCCCACACCCCCAGCCGCATCACCCACCCCCCGCAGCCATGTCAACCCCCCAGTACTCACCCCATGGCCCACACGCTGGGAGAGGGTGACGCGTCACGCCAGCAGGCCGAGCTGCGTCTTCTTCGAGGGCTCGGCTGCTTCTAAGTAGGCCGGGCAAGGCTTTGAGTGGCACATGCGCACAACGCTGCTCGAAGCCCTGCCCTCAGAAGGGCCAAATGAAGACCCAATTGGTCTTCACATGAGAGCAGCAATTATACTTACTTAGCATACTTACTAAGAAACTGAAGGCTTACAGCCCAGGTTTTATGCCACCAGAATGAGTGTCCCAGTGGTGTGAAGCACTTTATGGCGGTCGCAAATATGACCCACCATCTGGAGCAGCCAGGCTGCTGTTGCGAGCAGCGAGCGGTGGTTGGCATCAGCAGAACTGTCATGTCTCCTGTAGCTGGTAAGTCAACCCAGGGGGGAGGGCAGGAGGGAGCCAGGGAGGGGCAGAACAGGGCAGGGAGGGGAATGAACAGGAGGAGATGAAGCAGAATGGGTGGTGCGATGACGACTGGAAAGGGGTAGTATTGGTGGCAATGCTGCCGCCAATATCTTATCCCCCTTTCAGACCCCAGTCCACCTTCCTGAGTCCACTTGGATTTGCACCAGTGATTTCACTGGTGCAGGTCTGAGTAGACCCGTTCTGGCACTGGAGATGTACTCCTGGGTAAGGGGACAAATGTTCTCTTACCTGGAAGAGACCTCCAGGACTGCCCCCCTGCGTGCTCGAGCGGTGCAGCTGCATTGGTGGGGGGGGGTGTAGGGAAAGGACAGGATTGGGGCTTTAGTTCATTCAAGAATTCTCCTTGCTGTGCAAATGAAAGATACCTACAAAACTGTGCAGATAGAGCATAATATACAACTAGTTAAACTGGAGGATTTTTCTATAATCCAACACAAAGTTAGGCACATTTAAATTTAGGTGTTCTTAAAGTTAGAGTGCATCTAATTTTGTGTTGCTTGTGAACTTTGGATTTACACTATTTTCCCTCAATGACTAGTGCAAAACAACAATCTTAAATCTAAGTACTATAATTTCTGTTTTTTTTAATTGGGCTGTTAATGAGACAGACTGATTGTAAATAAAACTTGGAGCCAAGCAAGAGTTGCAGCAAAATGAACTCCAACTTACCTGTGACCATGAAGCACCATTTCAAACCAAATTTGTTTTGCACAAATTAGTTTTTAAAGAGAATGAAAAAGTTAATGATAAAACACCAGCTCCGTACAACAAACAGGTTTTTTTTTCATACCCTTGTAGAATTAAAATTAATAGGAGGTCTGTTTTCTGTTCTTCAAAATGACACTTTGTAATAACATATCTTTGCTTGACAGTCAGTACATTGTGTTTATACTTTCTTTGAGGTACAAGCTGCTATATTGAACATTCTTTCCAAATGTTCTTACTTTATATAGCTTCTTTAGTCTTATTAAAGTATGTGTGAATGCACAGTGTTGTCGTGAAATCAGTGGTAACACTGTGAAAATAATATGCTGAGGGCCATTTATATAGTATATCGTTATTATTAAGAATATTTATGTTCTGCTTTTCAACAAGAGTTTTCACAAAGTGGTTTACATAGCTAAATAAATAAATAAATAAATAAATGGTTTCCTGTCCCAAAAGGGTTCACAATCTAAAAAAGACACAAAAGAAACCAGCAATCAGCTGCAGGACAAGATGCTCTGCTGGGGTGAAGAGGGACAGTTGCTGTACCTCTGATAAGTAAGAGAACCACCACTTAAAAGGTACCATTTGCCCAATCTGGATTAGGACTGCAATAGGGGTTTTACTCTGCCATGGTCCTGATCAGTGCTGTATGAACAGGGGTGGTGCCCCTCCCGGGCAGCATGCGGGGGGATCAAACAGGTGGCTGAGGGTGGCAAAATGGCAGCGGTGATTATGACAAACGTGGCGACGGCCGCAAAGAATGTGGCGATTGAGGCAGCGGCGGAACAGCTTGGAGGAGCCAGGAGAAGGATCCTGCCGCTTCCGCGCCGCAGCTGGTTGTGGGCCCACCCTCCTGGCCAGCCCCCAAGGGACATTTGGCTCCGATTGATGTCTCTCGGGGGCAGGGTGAATGATGTCAGCTGTCATGGGGAGGTCCCCCCGCGTTACTACGACTCTAGTCCTGATCTGGCTCATGCTCCTTGTGAATGCTATCTGCCCTGAAAGGAAAGCTCCCATTAGCACCAGGGTCCAATAGCAGCTGTGGGGACCTAATGTGGATCAGGACCGTGATGGGGGTGAAGGGTTAAAGCCCTCCCATTTTGGTTCCAATCTGGGTCATGCATGATGCTATTTAAATTATGCACATACCTCCAATTACGCAACAGACATATAATCTCATTTCATTTTGCTCTATAGCCCTTTTCAAATGTTTTTGTAGAGTTTAATGAACGTGTGTGTGTGTGTGTGTGTGTGTGTGTGTGTGTGTGTGTGTGTGTGTGTGTGTGTGTGTGTGTGTGTGTGTGTTAGAGGGTGGAGAAAATAGTATTGTAGCAGCAGGCTTTTCCTTGATGCATGAGCATCAGTTGTGTGAAGAGAGCCCTCTATGTGTACAACTATTTGTGGAGGTTCTCTACCCATATTCCAATGAATGTTCACACTTTGGGGAAAGAGCTTGCCACCATGATGCTGATGCTACCCCCCAATATGAATTTATTTCATGCTACCATAAACCTGAGAAAACCTTATGAGACATCAGATGAAATCTCCATTGAGGTGGGTGCATGACTGTGTGAATAGGATGTAAAGAAAAGCATTTTTAGTTATGTACTGACAATCCAAAACACTAATACAGTAATTATAGCAACTTAGTAAACATTGTGATGCCTTTCCCTGTCTTTCTCACGACTGGCATGCATGGCTTGGCTCTTTGCTGTGGAACTCAGTCAACAAATGAGCTCATTAAAATTAAAAGGTTCCCGATGACAGTCTGGATTTGGGATAACTTCCAGTCTGCATCCCATAACCAGCTGAAATTTGGAAATTAAGAAAAGTACGTCTAAGATGGTTCACTTCATCTATGTACCAACTTAAAAACTGGTTGGCTCTCAGACCATCAAGGTATATCATGGGGTCTCTGTGGTTGTTTTGTTGGCCTCTGGCTAGAAGAAGACCGTGTTTTGATTTACCCTTTAGAAGCCTTGAAAGAAAAATCCTGTTTGCTTTTAAGCCTTTACACATGCCTCTCTTTTAAAGCATGTAATATCTTTAAAAATGTAGAAAGTCCCCTAGGAGAAGATTTCTCATAATCAGGAATTTCCTTGGAAGAGCTTGCTCAATCAGTCTTAAGCAATCATTTTGTTACGTATAAAAGATTCAGGCGTGCGTTCGTTTGCTCATTGGAAACATCTTTCTCTTGCTGCTTGTCTCTGTTTGCGGAACAACAATCCGATAATTTGTTGAGGCATGACCCTGTCAACAAAGCCAGCCTTCTTTACCCATGGTCACCCCCCACGGCTATTAATCTGTCAAAGAAGCTGTCTTTATTGGGGACTGGAGATACTCATGCAGCGCACTTCATCCCCACAGACCGTGTGTACTCTAGACTTCGCCACATGCTGTTTCCACCACCAGTCCACGCAGCTGTGCAGACAGGGGTGACCGTGGGGCCATTTCACATTGTGAAGTCTGCACAGCCAGACGACTGCATTGGGCAGTTCTGCAGAGCCAAAATGAAAACACCTAAACAAACCAAACACTTGCCCTTTCCAGACTGCTCCTTACACTTTGTTCTGGACTAGAATGTTAACCTATGAGTGAAGGTTGATACGTGAACAAACGGCAAGTACTGGAGTGCTGAGGACCAGGGGTGGTGCGACCTGGAACCCCGCCTGATGTTGCCTCAGGTCCACTGTCCCTGCGCTAAAGAAAAAAACAACAACCAACCCCTTATTGCACTCTGCGCGCACTGCCTTGAAACCCGGAAGTGCAGGACTTCCAGTTTCATTTACCCCTGCCCTGCACCCCCCAAATAACTAAATACATGGGAGTTAAATACATGGGGCCGGGGGAGATGGGGTATCAAACAGGCAGGATACAAGAGTCAATGCTTCCATTGTCCTTTATTCAGGTCCATGACAGACCTAGTTAATACAACATAAAACAGGGCGGCGCTCTCCTGCCCTGATAGGTCCCTTCACTTCTGATCATGAGCCCTCTCCCATCTCTGGGGTCCCTGCATAAGTAGAGGCTCTAGTTCCTGCTGGAGTAAAGGCCAGTGTGGATAGCTGAGGGTCCAGCTCATGGGGTCCTTGTCTGAGGGGTCTGCGGTTGCCCACTGAAGGGGTAGGAGTTGGATGTGTGATCGGCCCCTTGCCTGGGAGGGGGCTGTAGTATCCTGCCCCTGCCCCCACACCAATCTATTGCTGTGACAAGCCCTTGGTGGGTGTAGTTCCCTTTTTTTCTCTCTCTCTCCCCCCCCCCCCATGGATACAGCCTGCGAGTCTCCTTTCCATTCCCTGCCTGGCCTTTGCTGTCTTGGGAGGCTTCCTTATCTTCAGAAGCCTTCAGGCCAGAGACACAGAGGAGGCTCACTCCTCTGTGTCTCTGGCCTGCCCACATACCTCTCAGGTAGCCTGGCTCCTGCCCTCACTTGCTACTCGGGCTGCCCCTTCTCCTTCCCTTCCTAGCCGATATGCTTTCTTTGGTTTTCCTTTCACTTTCTCTCTGTTTCTCTGTGCTCTGTGTGCTCCTTCTCCTCTTTCTCTTCCACCTAGTTGCCTCTTGCTCTGTACACCTACATTTCCCCTTCTCACCTTCTCACTTGAGGGCTGCTACTAACAGCCCAGTCCCTTGTCAGCATGGTGCCTTAGCCAGCCCCCCTCCCAGCCCCTCCCCCACAGTCCAGCTAATGAGCCTCTGGCAGACTGGCATCACTGCAAAGCACCACTGCATTTGGCTTCTGTCCCACTCTGGCGCAGGGTGGGAGCAGGATGCGAGTATGACGGGGGCACTGGTGTTTACTACTGATGGCTCAGTGACGCACCCAAACCAGGGAAAATCAATTAAAAAGTGTGTTGGATACAGTGTGATGGATAAACCTTTGGCTGCTTTCCAGTGCAGTCTGGTCCAAACGAGTCTGGATGAGGGAACGCATGATCCAGGGAAAGGACAGGGTACTACTGACCCAAAGTGTCATTTGTCTAGCACTTTCCAAAATACATCCAGTACCATTTAAAACTTTGCATAGTTGGTATGTCTCTACTTATTTTAAACACATCTGTCCATGCTGTTTAGTTTGTTTCCAAGAGGGGAAAAATCCATTTTTGATGCCAGCTAACAAAGTACTACAAAGCCAGTTCTAGTGCCTTTTGATCTGATTTGGTCTTGTTTAGACTGCTAGAAGTTAAGTAATGTTAAGCACTGCTGTTAATTTTTGCTGAAATACCAACAGTTCTATTCACGCATTGGAAGTTTCAGTTCAAACGGCTTTAGTGGAGACTTCAGCATCACCTTGGAAATGTGGCAAGCAACATCCTTAAAATTCCTTCCAGATGAAAAAAGTTGGTATATTATTTTTCTTCATAAAATGACCAAGAATACATAACAGTGCTTTGCATTTAAAACTGTATGTGTTTTAGCTTAAATCGCTACAATAGGGGGGAGGGCAATCAGGATTGGGACCATGAATTATGGGGAGAGATTACTTGAATCTTTTTCTTTCTTCCAAGGTATTGATGATTATGGCTCCCCAGGTTAGAAGTTGCAGAGGGCATTTTTTGTCAGGACCATGGCACAAGCAGATAAATACCCTCTCCCTGCATGCTGTGGTCCTGAGTCTGATCAGCTCACCCATATCTGCTATTTAAGCTAAACACACACACCTATGCATGGACACACAGGTTCAAACTGTGCATTGATCATAATGTGTGGCTTGGCCCAGCTACTGTCATGTTCTCTCCATACAAGCCTACCAACGTAGCCCATGAGACTGTAGTGTCTGCTTTCTTTGAAATCAGATGGGTCATATTTGTGAATGATGGGCCTGGTGGGGTTTTATTGTGTTGGAAAGGTCCAGTCAGGACACCAACAAATGCAACAGGGCTCAATTAAAAACACACACACACACACAACCCACTCTGTTGCAGGACTCTGAGCAGGATAAAGCCTCCAGGCAAGCAGTCAGGTAGAGCAGCGTTTCTCAAACTGTGGATTGAGACCCACTTGATGGGTCGCGACCTGTTTTCTGGTGGGTCCCACAGAGCCTCCAATGAAAACATGATGATGGAAATATCAGACAACTAATTGCCTTAAGCACTGAGGCTATTCAAAAATCAGATAGCTTCTAATTGCCCTGCAAACAGCTGAGCTCCTGCAGTTTGCAAGCTTGTGTAAATATAGGGAGATAAATGTTTGAGCGTCTTTTTTTCTGGGTTTTTTTCCCCTCATGCCTGTCAATGGCACGTAGTAGGGACCGGTGAAGGCTGGGTCACATACTGTAACTAAGCCCCTCAAGCATTGAGGCTAATCTTTAGGGCTGCCTCATTACGAGAAATGGATTGAGTTATTTACAAATAGATAAATAAATAAAATATTACTTTTCTTTATTATTATATTATATTTCTTTAATATTAAATATAATATTTCTTTCTAGATCACTTTTTTAAGTCTCGTAAAGGTAGGTGGGTCCCGATAGAGTGTCATTTTAAAAAGTGGGTCCCGGTGCTAAAACGTTTGGGAACCACTGAGATTGAGGATTTGGAGTGTTCCCCACCTGACTGAATATAAGCTGTGAGAACTACTCTTTATACTTGGGGGTTGGAGGTTCTCCTGGATGCGCAGCTTGGGGGTTCTCCTGGATGCGCAGCTGCTCCTGGATTCCCAGGTAGTGGCTGTGGCCAGGGGGGCTTTTGCCCAGCTTCGGCTGGTGCGCCAGCTGCGACCGTACTTGGATCGTGCAGACCTGGCCACAGTGACCCATGCCCTAGTGACATCTAGACTAGATTACTGCAATGCGCTCTACGTGGGGCTGCCTTTGAAGACTGTTCGGAAACTGCAACTAGTGCAGAATGCGGCGGCCCGGGTGGTTGCCGGGGCTTGTCGGTTCGACTCAGTCGGACCGTTGCTTCGGCAGCTACACTGGCTGCCGGTTCGTTTCCGGGCACAATTCAAAGTGCTAGTTTTGACTTTTAAAGCCCTTAACGGCTCGGGTCCAGGGTATCTGAGGGACCGCCTCCTTCCTTATAATCCGACCCGTACTCTGAGGTCATCAGGGGGGGCCCTGTTGACCGTGCCGCCATTGGCGGAAGTGAGGGGGATGGCGGCACGGAATAGGGCCTTCTCGGCGGTGGCGCCCCAATTGTGGAATTCCCTCCCCTTGGAATTAAGAACGACTCCCTCTTTAGAGGCCTTTCGGCGGGGCCTTAAGACGTTTTTATTCAGGACTGCTTTTAATGTCTGAAATGGTGGGCTGACTTTTTAACAAATGGTTTTAATATATGTAAATGCTGGTGACCCACTGGGGTTGTTTATTCTTAATCTTAAGTGTTTTAATTAATTTTAATGTGTTAATTGTGTTAACGTGTTTTTATGTATTTTAATATGTTGTAAGCCGCCTTGAGTGCCCTCGGGAGAAAGGCGGGCTACAAATTCTTTAAATAAATAAAAATAAATAAATATACAACCTCCGTGAAGGTTTCACCTCTATTTACATGGTATGGGGAGGGGTCTTAGTAGTACTCAGTAGCTGTAGAACCACTCACTTTTAGCACTAAGCCTAATGGGAGGAAAGTAAGTTTGTATGTTTGAATATCATTGTTTCCCATTCATTTCTCTGATCCTTCAGTAACATTACAGAGTTTGAATGTGGTCATTTGGTGGCATACCACGAGAGGGGATTCTTGTCTGGTGCTTTTGATACATTTCTGCCACCCCTCACTCCAGCTTTGGGGTATTTTCCTGCACCATTGTTGCTGAAGAAGGCTCCTGGCCATGTGTAATAGATAGGGACAATGGTTTCTTGAACAGGAGGGCTCACCCCCTGCCACACAGCAGACCATTTTTGAATGGAGGGGACTTTCAAAAGCAGTTTGTGAGAGTGTATTGGAGTCTGCTGCTCAAAGAAACAAGAAGTCAGGAATTCCATTGGGTGAGCTCAAGCCCTTGTGCATACCTGTCGTAGCCTGGTGGAAGCCAGCCAGTGACTAAGATGCTCTGATACCAGAAAAGTGCAAAGATGTGAATTTTGAACAACATTTCCTCAGTCCTTCTGCTCATGTATCCATCTTCTGTTGTAGCATCCTACTATTGGAAATTCCCTTTCCCTCACAATAGTCACCCAAAAACATATTTCTCTCTCTCTCTCTCTCTCTCTCTCTGCTTCTTGTTTCGGCTCAGTGCCTCACCTCCTGCTTTTAATTTTCAGTCACTCTCCATGATATGCATGTGTCTTGTCTGATTTAAGTTGTGAGCCTGCAGGCAAGGACTATTTACAATTAACTTTGTACAGTGCCTAGTCTCTCAGGCGCTTGATAAATATATTAGTTTTGTTATTATCTCATAAAAGCAACCACCAGCACTTCAGTAGACAGCAAGCCAAGTCACAGATGTGATGGAATGAATGGGTTGGGAAGGTTTCTTGTTTCACGTACTTGAACCAGACTCAAACTGGGAGATCCTGGCAGTCCTCCTAGTGGCTGTCAGGAATGTAAGGATAACAAATGGATGCCCCACAGGTGACAGAATGGAGGGGAGCTCCTTCTGTAGCAGGGAAAAGACTAAGGAGAGATACGATAGCCATCTGAGGGATGTCTCACAAGGAATGATGTGCTCTCTGTGGCTCCTGAGGGCAAGGCTAGAACCAATGGATTGAAAATACAGAGAAGTAGATGTATGGCTAGACATGAGGAAGCATTGCCTAGCTGCAAGAACTGTCTGGCATTGGAACAGTCTGCTCTCTTTGATTGGAGGTTTTCAAACAGAGGCTGGAGGCCACCGATGCTGTAGTTACCAGCACTAAGCAGGGGGGTTGAACTAGATGACCTCCAAGATCCCTTCAACTCTGCATTCTATGATGCCATGCTTCTACTGGAAGTGCAATTGCTCAGTGGTAGAGTGCATGTTTTACATGTTGAAGGTCTCAAGCAGTATCTGAAATTCCCAGTTGAAAAGGATGTTAGGAATCAAGACTCATTGCCGAGATGCAATAGAGTCAAGAAGGGATCCCTATATGGGCATAATGGGCTTTTTCTTCTCTATTCCAGGCTGGTCCTGAGCTGAGTGAAAATAATATACTACACAGCGCAATCCTGTGTAACAGTAGATGCACCCGTGTAAGTGCACTTATACCAGTGTAATTGCACTTACACCGGTGCATCTGCTGTTACACCAGTGCAAGATTACACAGGATTGCGCTGACAGTCATTGTGTGCTATAATAACTCCTTATAAATATCTCCTTTATAAGAAGGGCTGCTAATCTACACATGGGACAGGAGGCCTGAATGACCCTTTCTTATGGGCCCTTCTCCTTTCCAGAGTTCATCATGTCTATGGGGATGGATGGACCATGCCATTAGAATGTTTAACCACACAGGCTATATGAACATGTTTCTGTTTGAAGAGGAGGCTAACATCTGATAGTGCTTGACTCCTCATCATGTACTTCACTATCTCTCCCCCTGGATGATAGCCTGAATCACAACCCTTTCTATGCCTTCTACTTCTTCTCTTACATTATGCTTTTCTGCTCCTGCATCAATTTGACTTAACTACTCTGAACTTACAGCTGCAGAACCACTATTGATCTGCATAAGACAGCTTTCATTAGACTTTATGTGATTGTGAATGTTCTAATTGCAGAATAATATGCATGAGAAGAAACAAAAAACATATTTTCAGTTTAGAAAATATATTAATAACAAGTAGTGGGAACTCACTAAGTTGGTCATAGCTTCAGAAGCCAAGGAGATGCTGCATAAATAAACCAGGAAGGGAAAGCTACATAGCAAATGGGATCTCCTTGTATAAAGACATGAGCCAGACAAGTTCAGGGCTTCTACCCCTCTCTGGCTGCGATAATTCCTGAAGCATCATGAAACTTATATAAACAAATAAAAATGTTTATTTTGATTGCATACTTAAAGCTTAATTCCTGCAGAGGGGAGGACCTGCTCAGTAGTTAGATGTATCATAAAGGAGAGGTCATACTTCTCTATGAGATTTATCATTACCCACAAAAGATAGCAAATAAAATGTCAGCCGTTGTTTATTACAACATGCATGCATGCCTATAAAACCTGTAAAACAAACAGGCTGGGTGACTTCAAGTTAGCCTATAGCTATAAAAAAAGAAATCCGTCCAAACAGCTAAGTTTTGGCAGAACAGATACAAAAATGGGGAGTTTAATGTACAGGTGTCGGCTATAGTTTGGTTTTGAGTGATCATCATTTTTATTGGGAACAGAACTCTGTGGTATGAGACAGTCGGCTTTTCCTCATCTAAGATGCGAGGGAAAATAAAAGAATGACATTTATTTTGCTCCCAAATCAGCTGGCTGTCGTGCTCCATTAAACCTCTGTTTCTGCTAAATAAGTAAAAAAAAAAACTACATGCATGAAATGATATAATCAGTCTCCTGGATTCAGGCTATTCTGGGACATAATAAGAACAGGAGTATCACTTCTGGTGAATTGAGCTTTCCTACTGCTGCTTTGTCAATGTTTTTGATCTCTATAGTGCTGAATGCTTGAATGTTAAGGGAGATAATAATCTGCCAATTCCATAAGCTTTAAATTCACTGGAAAGCGACAAATGACTGAGTAGCTACATTTATTGTCAAAGCTGTAACATAAGAAAAGAAGCTTGCCAACTGGCACCAATACATTTTGACTTGGAAGAAATAGCTTGAATATCTTCCCTTCTGCTTCATGCACTTTCCCATTGTATGGTGATTTTCTTTCTTCAAAAACCACCTTAGAATCTGTTGCACACTGGCTGAGAGATACTTATCAGTGGCTCCATTGTAAATGGAGACTTATGTGGTTGGCTAAGGGGCTGAGAGGAAGCTGGAGGCTCTGCTCTGCACTGCAGCTCTGCAAATGAAAAGGGAAGGAGAAAACGGATACGGGCAGGAGAGACCATCACCCAAGCAGGCAGAGAACGTAAAGAATGCAGCTTCACAGCAGTGGATTCACTGGTGCTTGTTGACTGTGTTTGGGCGAAGAGGGATGTGGTTCTTATTAGCTTTCATAAGCCCTCAGTGTGCATCTCAGAAGCCAACTCTCTCCACATAACAGCTGCGATTGAGGAAGAGCAAGGCAGCAGAAGTTGAGACTTGGAAGGAGAGGTTTACAGAGATCGTGACAACACCTTTAAAAAACTTAAAAGACAAAAAGATGGCCGTATCGCTCTCCTGCTTGTTCAATAGGCAAAAAAAAAAAAAAAAAAAAGATGGTAGGCAAAGAAGTCAGTGAAGCAGAAATCAGTGACTTTCCAAGCTTTAAGGTATTTATGTTCCTTAAGCCTGTAGAGCTGATGCTGTTGTGTAATGAGTCTACAGGGAAATAACTAGAAATAAACTACCGTATTTATTGGCGTATAAGACGCACTTTTTTGTCTACATTTGTGACCCAAAATAGTAGGGTGCGTTTTATACGCCAATACTAAAAAATCCCTTTCCCCCCCTTGCCCATTTTAAAGCATTTTCGGGCTTACCGCGTTTTTCCGGAGCCAGAGAGCTCCCTTGTGCTTTCTTCCCTAACTAATCTATCTGATCTACAGCTGTTTGTCTGGTTTAATTTATGCACGTGCATGAGTTGAGCTTCTCAGCAGCCAGCAGAGGGCGCTGTGCTCAGTTCAGTTCAGCTGAGCTGCCGAGGGCCTGCTCTTGAATGCAGCATGGGTAAGCTTCTGAACTGGGCCTAATTGGGAGGCTTTGAAAACTGCATAGGTGGGGTGGGGGAAAAGAGTTGAGTCTGGGGTTTTTGTATTTGGGATTTATGTTTAAGAGTTGGTAAGAGTTGAGTCTGGGGGTGGTAAGAGTTGAGTCTGTTTTTTTTTGTACTTTTATGTTTTTTACTGTGGAAGCTGCAGGGGTGGGGTGGGGTGGGGGGGAAAGAGTTGAGTCTGGGGAGGTTTGTACTTGGGGTAAATGTTTTTTTTACTTTGGAACCTGTGCATTGGGTGGGTTGGGGGAAAAAGAGTTGAGTCTGGGTTTTTTTGTACTTGGGATTTAAATTCTGGTGCATTTTGTTCATGTGTCTTATTGCTGTGTGTTTTAAAAGAGATCCTGGTATTTTTGTGCAATTTATGTAAATTAGCTAATTAAGCAGCCAAGCAGTAAGTGGCCAAGTGGCCCAAAAATGCTTTAAATCTTTTTTTCTTGAAACCCAGGGCCAAAAGGAAGGTGCGTCTTATACGCCGGTGCGTTTTATACGCCGATAAATACGGTACCTACAGAACTGTCTTGGAGGGGGAAGGTGGTTGTGTAATTCAAATGACAGGCTGATGGTCATTTGACTCTCAAAATCTAATCAGCAATGGTTGTATTCTTGAAAAAGGACATCTGACATCCAGACTCAAAGATCTATGAACTAGCATTCAATTTCTGTAGTTTCTAAAGCTTCTATCCTAGAACAGAGCAGTGATGGGGACAGGGAGGAGGGTGGATCGGGACTGGGAAGAGGGTGGGTTTGGCAGCAGCGTTGGCCGAATCCTAACCTCCATCCCAGTCTCAATCCCCCAACCCGGGCCCACGCAGACTTGTGCCAGCGATATCGTTGGCACAGGTCCAGCTTGGCACGGGCTTTCCCCGGGGCAAAGAAACAAATGTTCCCTTACCCCAAGGAGGCCTCCAGAGGCCAAGCAGGTGCCACATTGGCACTGCTGCATTGCTGTGCGGGGAGTTAGTTGGGATTGGGCTGCTCATGCTATCCCCTTCGTTGAAAGCTGAACAGATCTTTGCACCACTTGTAGTGTAAGATTAGCAACACTGCAAAAATCCGTAATCTATCTCAGGGTGTGTTTCTGTTCAGGGTAAGCACAAAGATTTCCTCAGAAGATAATTTTTAGGGACAATCTTGAAATATGTACATTTCTAACACAGTTGAGATTATTTAGTGACAAATAAAGGCCCAATCCTATCCAGTGTTCCAGCACCGATGCAGCTGCAATGCACCCCCAAAGTAAGGGAACAATGTTCCCTTATTTTGAGGAGGCCTCCATAACTGCTCCCTCTGCAGGATGCACCACACGTCCTGTTGGCACGGCTGCATCAGCACTGGAAATTTGGATATGATTGGACCGTGAATGTATTTAATTACATGTATATGTATTTTAACGTTTTTATCTGTAAGCCGCCTTGATTGCCCTTCTTGGGAGAAAGGCAGGGTAGAAATTCTTTAAATAAATAAAAATAAAATAATTTATAAAGTAAAAGAGAAATAATAAAATATTAACACATACTACCCTGTTTTACAGTCCAGAGTTCCAAATAATCTTGCCTAAGTTCTTTTCTTAGGGCAAATAACTCACTTGTGAATTCTTTTTGAATTTCAGAAAATATATCTTAAATTGGCAGGAACTTGAAAACTTGCTGAAGATACTTTTTTTGTTTGTCAGCCACTCACCGGAGCTTGTACAGGGCTTTCATCAGAAGAAGGTTGAACCTCCTCAGGCCATGCAGGAGTATTTATTATTTATTTATTTTATTTATAGAATTTCTACCCCGCCTTTCTCCCACAAGGGCAACCAAGGCGGCTTACAATAAAAACATTAAAATACATGTATACATTTATAATCAAAAATTAAAACAATTAAAACAAACAATTAAAACAATTAATAGTACCCTTCTCCGCTCTCCACATCTTGGATGCTTAATGCATACAGTACTGTCTTTCTTTTTGGCATAAGGATTTACACTGGGTGGGTTATAGTTCTCCGAATCTGTTATGCAACTGTTGGAATCTCACATGATCTTGGACCACTGTATAAAGTAAGTAGCAACTTGTATTTTTCCACAAGAATGACTTATTGTGGCCCCTCCAAGAAACAAGACACAGGCAGCAATTTCATTGTTGTTGCTGGGAGGCTATAAGGTTTCATGTCTAATTTATCTGCTCAAAGCTCTCCTTTCCATACATAAACAAGTGACAATAATACCCCTAATTTTACACATTCTTTGCTCTGTTCCTATTATTATTAATATTTATATATCACTTTTCAGCAAAAAGTTCACGAAGGAGTTTACAGAGAAAATCAAAGAACTAAATGCAGAGGCGAGGCTAGCGGTTATGCCGCCCGGAGCTAGGGGGTGTTGGCCGCCCTGACGGTGGCCAACACCCCCCTAGCTCTGGGCAGCATAACCGCCCGCGATTGGGGGGGGCGACCCGGTACCCGCCCGCCCGCCGCCTCCCTCACGGCTTCTCCCTCCGGGTCCGCGCGACTCGGGAGGCCAGGAGAGAGCGTCCTCCCGTCACGCCAGCTCGGCCCCTACTGCCCAGGCCTGAGCCGGTGATTTCGCACATGCGTACAACGCCGATGCGTTGTACGCATGTGCGAAATCGCCGGCTCAGGCCTGGGCAGTATAGGCCGAGCCGGCGTGACGGGAGGACGCTCTCTCCCGACCTCCGGAGCTGCGCGGACCCGGCGGAGCCTCCGGGGGCCGGTTGGGCGGCCTCCCGCTGCCCTGTCTCGCCCGCCGTGTAGCTACACGGCGGGCGAGACAGGGCGGGCGAGCGGAGGGCGGGCGGCAAGTCAGGACGGAGCGGCGTTTCACCGCCCCAGCCTGAGTTGCCGCCTGGAGCCATTGCTCCCTCCGCTCCACCCTAAATACGTCTCTGACTAAATGGCTCCCTGTCCCAAAAGGGCGCAAAATCTAAAAATCAGATTTTACTCTCTCTCTCTCTCTCTCTCTCTCTCTTTCTGTGTGTGTGTGTGTGTGTGTGTGTGTGTGTATGTGTGTGTGTGTGTGTGTGTGTGTGTGTGTGTGTGTGTGAGAGAGAGAGAGAGAGAGAGAGAGAGAGAGAGTGCGTGTGCATTTCTGGTCTGTGCTTGTTTTGTTAGTAATTCACTGAGCTAATGATCCAGGATCTGCCCATGTTCCACTCTGTTCTACAAATAAAATGGCTAGACTGGAGACATTGATTTACAGCCGAATCCCAACTAAACACCCCCCCCCCCAACAGAGCACACACTGTATCCTGCGCAGGGTGTGTGTTTCGGAAGGAACATTTGTTCCCTTACCTCGAGGCAAGCCTCTGCTGCCCCAGTGGGTGTCCTCAGATCTGCGCCAGCCGGGGAGAGGAGAGAGGAGTGGGGAGAGGATCCTGGTGCATGCTGGTGCTACCAGAATCTACCCCTCCCCCATTCTGTTTCCAGCCTTCCCCCCCTCCCTGTGCACAGGCTGAAAAACAACTCCCCTCCTTTAGCTTGCCAAAAGAAAGCTATCTTTGGGCACCTGCTCACTCAGCCTGAGCAACTGGGCCAGGTGACAGAGCAGTCCAACCCCAGGCACATGAAGTCGGGGTAGGCCCTGGCAACTAAAAACAAAAACCAGTGATTTTTCCATTGCTCTTTTTCCATTGAAAACAAGTGGGGAGACAAGCTCTTTTTCCATTGAAAGCAAGTGGGGAGAGGGTGTACATAATGCCACTGGGTTCAGTGGGCCCGTCAAAATGTGTTAATGGGCCAGAAGTGGCCATTCATAGTTGGGGGATGCCTGATTTACAAGAAGTTTATGGAGTTAACGTCAGCTTAGATGCAGAATGTCAGCTTTTTGTTTGTTTTTGATTCAACGATTTGTGAGCACTTGGTATATAGCATTATTTGGTATATAGCATTTGGTATATAGCACGATTGGTGAGCACTATTTATATAGCCAATAAAAGCTATAACACTTAAAGTTTCCTAATCAGTTTATTCTGGCTATCCAAGCAGTGTAGGATTCCATATCATGAGCAAGCTTTGGCGACACTTACAGTAGGTTTGGCTGTGAAGATAACCTTGCCCTGAAATGTGTTGTGCATTCATACAAGAAAGAAAAGTGTTTCCCTATTGTGCTAACTGTTAACCTTATTTTAAGATATTGCAAGACACAACTGTGTGTGTGTTACCTTACTGGAAATATTTGCTCATGAGTGACTTGACACATCTCTGGGTTGGAAATTTCCAACCTCTGTGCGTGCCAAGGATGCTTTTGAAAGAACACTATGGTTCAAACTCTGAGCCTGAAATGTTCATTGGCTTCTGTAGAATTTATGACTTGGGCTTCAGTGATTGAGACTCTTGAGTATGCTTCTAGATGGTCACAAAAGAGTACGGAATTGCACAGAGTCTTGGGTGACATACCAAATGACCTGGCTTTGGTAACTGGAAGTCATGTCTGAGCATGATTTACAGTTGATTGCAGATGGAACAAGGGCAAGCAGTGTGCAGCAAAGTTCCCGTAAGTGCTGCTCAAAGTTTATTTATTATTATATTTAAAATGTTTTTTTTTACATTGCCTTGCCTTTTTCCCCACAGGGAGGCGCTCAAGGCAGCTTACAACAAATTAATAATCAGCAAAAACAATTATTACCAGGATAAACAAAATAAAATCACAGAGGCAGTGTAAAAGTAAAAACCATCAGAGGAGAGGCCAAAAGCAGCAAAAACCATAGCTCAAGGAGAAGAAATACATTTTCAGCTACCACGGGAATGCTGGTAGGAAGGGGGCCAACCTGATTTCAAGAGGCAGGGACTTTCACATGAGGGAGGCCACCACTGAGAAGACCCTCTTTCATGTCACTGCCAGCCAAAACTTCATTAGCAGCAGAAGATCCAAGATCCTCCAGCTGACTTCAGGAGATAGATCATATGGGGGGGGGCACTCTTTCAGGCACCCTGGTCCGGACAGCCCAATCCTACTTAAAGATCGGGTTGTCCGCCTGATCCAGCACTCCGCCTACTCGAGGAAGGGGATAATCGTCCCCTTCCCCGAGTGTAACGGCGGCTGGGGCCGATAGGCCTCCTCGGATTTCCATAAGCTATTTTGCTGGCGGAAGTCGGAGGCGAACGTGTAACGGCCCATGTGCCCTCTGGAGCCCGGCAGAGACAGGGATATGGCGGACGCCATGTCCCCGCCCCCGCCTGGGATGACTGGGCCACCCTCCCAGCTCCGCCGACCCTCCCCCCGTCCGCCGAGCGGCCTGCCCACCAGATCTACACTTACCTGGGTTCGGCAGCAAGCGGAGTCCTTGGCTGGCGGAGCAGGGCAGGCCGGCCTTGCGCCAGCCTGCCCTGGTCTAATGTAGTTCGCAAACGTGCTTTACAGCATGTTTGCGACTACTTTGGGCTATTCTGGGCGGCGGATCGCTAGGTTCGCTGCCCATAAGGTAAGTTGGATTGCACTCTGTTGTTTAAGAGCCCAATCCTATCCTTCCTCCCCGATGGTGCAGCTGCCTCAAAAACGAGCATGCTGTATCCAGAGGGAGGGGTGGTGGTGGATTGGGAGGCATCAGAGGCGAAAAGGGATTTAAATGCCCTTACATTTCTGCAGGCCTCCCACTCTCATCTGGAACAGACTGACAATTCATAATCTGTGTTAGAGATCTTCTAACATAGCACTTCTCCTTTGTCCAGATTTAATTTCAGCTTGTGTGCCCTCTTTTGGCAAACAACCAAGACAATTGATCCCAGACAATAGTTCATGTCATTCAAGTTGCCATATAAGTTGAATAGTACTTATTCAACTACTAATTTATTCACTTATCAGTCATCAAGTAATGAGAGATTCAGTAGTGTATATCAAGTCAAGTCAAAACCTTTAATGGCATAAAAGAACTGTACAGAACAAATATCTAAACCCAGCCAACCCAACAAATACAATTACCAAAAAGTACATAAAAACATACACACATACAATAACAAAATTAATAAAAATGTCTATATAACCCTTGTCACTCACTTACACAGGGACAGAATTACAATCAGAGGTTCGTCTGGTCCAGATTAAATCAAGATATTTGGCTACCAACTGAGTGTGACTCTCATTTTTCCCGTTCAATAAAAAACAGTGTCAATATCCAACCCAAAAGAAAAGGACAGAATTGGCAACAGAAACTGTTGACGCAGGTCATTATAATGGGGGCAATGAAGAATCATGTGGGATAAAGACTCGGGTGAAGCAAATCACATGAACAAGCCTGGATACATTCCGCTGATCTATAAAATCTGGTTCATAGAATAGTTGAGGGAAATACATTAAATCTTTCCAAGGGTAGTGTATGTGCCATTATCATGACTATGATAATACGGAAAATAGCTGGTACCGCAGAAGCTACTCAGTATACAATGCATATACTAATATGAATTACTTTAAGAACTGCATGAAGAAGTGAAAATCCAACCTGCACCAGAAGTGAAAACAGATCTAAGGCAAGCAAGCTTGGGCTAAGTTGGAAAGGCTCTACTAGACCTTTCTCCCTCATTTCCTGAGTGCTCTCCTGGGTAGAGAATTCCTAACACTCCATATTCACATCTGTTCTGGTTGCTTAATGGAATAGGATTCAGGTCTTAAACACACACAGTGTCAATCTAATTTGTCCTGTGAGATAGATACGGTCAAGAATATCACATCACACCAGATGTTTTTCTCATTTTAATGAGTCAGCGAAATTGTGTAATTGATGCTAGACAGCCTCTTGTTTAGGTACTTTTGTGTTTTGTATCAATGTCTGATTCTGATTAAGGCACACAGCACTGGTCTTGCTGTATGCAACTAAAGATATTCATTTATTATCTCAAGATAAGAAGATCATTTATTATCTTTTTTAACATCCTACTGGTACAGGTGGGGTGCTGCTGTTCTTATGCTCTTGTTTAATTGTAATAGTGATCGTTTTTATCATTTTTTTAGATGCTGTTTTTATTAATTTCCGTTTACTGTTTTTTATTGTTTTAAAAAGTGATTATTTTTTGTATTGTACTTTTTGTATTGTATACTTTTTCCTGTTGTAAGCCGCCTTGGGTCCCTTCGGGGAGAAAGGGGGGGGGTAAAAATATTGTAAATAAAAAAATTAAAAATAAGATTGAAAATGCTAACCTTGTACAGTATAACAGAAGCCAATAATAAATGATGAACAGAGAAATTAGGAGGTATACATGCAAGGTACTATTAGATGCCTCACAACATCATTTATAGTGTGCCAAAAGCACATTATTCCTGCTGTAATCCTTACAGCAATCCTGTAAACTAAGGAAGAATGGTTGCCCCCAGGGGCGTCACTGGTGCGTGGCGGGGCCGGCGGGCCGGGAGAAGGCCTGGCGCATCCTATTCGTCTGGTGGCTCGGCCTCTTCTGATGTGGGAGTTTTCTTGCCCTCTTGCCCTCAGTGGCATTGTGCGCATGTGCAAAAATGCGCGAAAATGCTGCTGAGGGCAAGAGGGCAGCCTCTTGCCCTCAGCGGCGTTGTGTGCATGCTCGAAAATACGCGCATGCGCACATCGAGCCGCTGGCCGAAGAGGCCGAGCTGCTGATGACGCCGCCTCCGCAGCCCCAGGGTGACGTGCGCCTGGTGACGCCACTGGTTGCCCCCATATTGCAGCTGGGAAACTGAGGCTGAGCGGGAGTAGCTTGCCTGGCCACGTATTGAAGCTTCAAGATTCAAACCAGGGAAGGCCTGCTTCACAGCTCTTAGCCACTACTACAATGTTGTTGTTCAGTTGTTAAGTCGTGTCCGACCCTTCGTGATCCCATGAACCGTATCCCGCCAGGCCTTCCTGTCCTCCACTATCTTCCTGAGTTCGCTCATTTTCATGTTCGTTGCATCGGTGATGCTGTCTAACCCTCTCATCCTTTGCCTTCCCCTTCTCCTTTTGCCTTCAATTTTTCCCAGCATCAGAGTCTTCTCCAGAGAGTCCTCTCTTCGCATTAGGTGGCCAAAATATTTGAGTTTCAGCCTTAGTACCTGTCCTTCCAGGGAACAGTCAGGGTTGATTTCATTTAGGATTGACTGATTTGATCTCCTAGCAGTCCAAGGGACTCTCAGGAGTCTTCTCCAGCACCACAGTTCAAAAGCATCTATTCTTCGGCGCTCAGCCTTCCTTATGGTCCAACTCTCGCAACCATACATTGCTACTGGGAACACCATCGCCCTGACTATACGAACTTTTGTTGGCATGGTGATATCTCTGCTTTTTATTATGCTGTCTAAGTTTGCCATAGCTTTCCTTCCAAGGAGTAAGCGTCTTTTAATTTCATGGCTGCTGTCTCCGTCTGCAGTGATCTTGGAGCCCAGAAAAGTAAAATCTGTTACTGCTTCCATTTCTGCCCCTTCTATTTGCCAGGAATTGATGGGCCCAGATGCCATGATCTTAGTTTTATTAATGTTGAGTTTCAAGCCAACTTTTGCACTCTCCTCTTTCACCCTCATCAAGAGGCTCTTTATTTCTTCACTTTCTGCCATTAGGGTGGTATCGTCTGCATATCTGAGGTTGTTGATATTTCTCCCGGCAATCTTGATTCCGGCTTGCGATTCATTCAGCCCTGCATTTCTCATAATGTACTCTGCATATAAGTTAAATAGGCAGGGTGACAATATACAGCCTTGCCGTACTCCCTTCCCAATTTTGAACCAGTCGGTTGTTCCATGGCCGGTCCGAACTGTTGCTTCTTGACCCGCATACAGGTTTCTCAGGAGACAGGTAAGGTGGTCTGGTACCCCCATCTCTTTAAGAATTTGCCACAGTTTGTTGTGATCCACACAATCAAAGGCTTTTGCGTAGTCAATGAAGCAGAAGTAGGTGGTTTTTTGGAACTCTCGGGCTTTCTCCATGATCCAGCGCATGTTGGCAATTTGATCTCTAGTTCCTCTGCCTCTTCGAAACCCAGCTTGTACGTCCGGTAGTTCTCGGTCCACGTACTGCTGAAGCCTAGCTTGTAGGATTTTCAGCATAACCTTGCTAGCATGTGAAATGAGTGCAATTGTGCGATAGTTTGAGCACTCTTTGGCACTGCCCTTCTTTGGAATTGGAATGTAAACTGACCTTTTCCAATCCTTTGGCCACTGCTGAGTTTTCCAAATTTGTTGGCATATTGAATGCAGCACTTTCACAGCATCATCATTTAGGATTTTAAGTAGCTCAGCTGGGATATTATCATCTCCACTAGCTTTGTTGTTAGTGATGCTACCTAAGGCCCACTTGACTTCACTCTCTAGGATGTCCGGCTCTGGGTCAGTGACCACACCAGCGTGGTCATCAGGAACATTAAGATCTTTCTTGTATAGTTCTTCTGTGTATTCTTGCCATCTCTTCTTAATCTCTTCTGCTTCTGTTAGGTCTCTGCCTTTTTTGTCCTTTATCATGCCCATCTTTGTACAAAACATTCCCTTGATATCTCCAATTTTCTTGAAGAGATCTCTAGTCCTCCCCATTCTGTTGTTTTCCTCGATTTCCTTGCATTGTTCATTTAAGAAGGCCTTCTTATCTCTCCTTGCTATTCTCTGGAAATCTGCATTCAGTTGTTTATATCTTTCCCTTTCACCTTTGCTTTTTGCATTCCTTCTTTCCACAGCTATTTGTAAAGCCTCATCTGACAGCCACTTTGCTTTCTTGCATTTCTTTTTCTTTGGGATGGTTTTCGTTGCTGCCTCCTGTACAATGTTACGAACTTCCGTCCATAGTTCTTCAGGCACTCTGTCTACCAGGTCTAATGCCCTAAATCTATTCTTCACCTCCACTGTATACTCATAAGGGATATGGTTTAGGTCATATCTGACTGGTCTAGTGGTGTTCCCTACATTCTTCAGTTTAAGCCTGAATTTTGCAATAAGAAGCTCATGATCTGAGCCACAGTCAGCTCCAGGTCTTGTTTTTACTGACTATAAAGAGCTTCTCCATCTTTGGCTGCAAAGCACATAATCTATCTGGTTTCGGTATTCACCATCTGGTGATGTCCATGTGTAGAGTCACCTCTTGTGTTGTTGGAAAAGAGTGTTTGCTATGACCAGCGTGTTCTCTTGACAGAACTCCGTTAGTCTTTGCCCTGCTTCATTTTGCGCTCCAAGGCCAAACTTGCCTGTTGTTCCGTTTATTTCTTGATTTCCTACTTTAGCATTCCAGTCTCCTATGATGTAAAGGACATCTTTTTTGGGTGTTAGTTCTAGAAGGTGTTGTAGGTCTTCATAGAACCGGTCAAGTTCATCTTCTTCGGCATCAGTGGTTGGGGCATACACTTGGATTACTGTAATGTTGAATGGTTTGCCTTGGATTCGAACTGAAATCATTCTGTCGTTTTTGAGGTTGCACCCCAGTACTGCCTTTCCCACTCTTTTATTGACTATGAGGGCTACTCCATTTCTTCTAAGGGATTCATGCCCACAGTAGTAGATATGATGGTCACCTGACTTAAATTCGCCCATGCCCGTCCATTTTAGTTCGCTGATTCCCAAGATGTCAATGTTCAATCTTATCATCTCATTTTTGACCACATCCAGCTTGCCTTGATTCATAGACCTCTCATTCCATGTTCCTAAGCAGTATTGCACCTTGCAGCATTGGATTTTCCTTTCAACCTCAGACACATCCACAGTTGGACGTCCTATTGGCTTTGGCCCAACCGCTTCACTCTTTCTGGGTCTACTTGGAATAGTCCTCCGCTCTTCCTCAGTAGCATATTGGACACCTTCCGACCTGAGGGGCTCATCTTCCGGCGTCATATCTTTTAGCCTTTTGGTACTGTTCATGGGATTTTCTTGGCAAGGTTACTGGAGTGGGTTGCCATTTCCTTCTCCAGTGGATCACTTTTAGTCAGAACTCTCTGCTACGACCTGTCCGTCTTGGGTGTCCCTGCACGGCATAGCTCATCATGAGCTGCTCATGGCTCATGGCTTCATTGAGTTACGCAAGCCCCTTCGCCACGACAAGGCAATGATCCATGAAGGAGCACTACTACAATAGCTTGTTCTAAATCTCTCAGCAACCCATTTTTAAAGGGCCTCAATAGACTAGGGGCGAATGGCCAGCAGTATTAGCTCTGCCTGCTAATTCATTCTTGTATGATAGGTCAGATATGTGGAAACGTCTCTGTGAGACAGATTTGAAAGAATGATAGTGATGTTGACAGTTTAGCGAATGTGCTAACCGAGTGGTTCTCAAACGTTATAGCACCGGGACGCACTTTTTAAAATGACACTCTATTGGTCTAGCCTTTTTTTTTAAAGATCTAGAAAGAAATATTTTATTTATTTACAAATACAGTAATACATTTTTATTTATTTATTTGCAAAAAACTTGATCCATTTCGCATAATGAGGCAGCCTTAACGAATAGCCCTCAAGGCTTGAAGGGCTTAGTTATGTGGCCCAGCCTTTACCTGCCCCCCACTACCTGTCATTGCTGGACTTGGGGAAAAAAGCACCAGAAAAAAGATGCTCAAATATTTATCTCCCTATATTTACACAGGCTTGCAAACTGCAGGAATTTAGCTCTTTGCAGGGCAATTAGCAGCTATCTTGCAAACTGCAGGAGCTCAGCTCTTTGAAGGGCAATTAGCAGCTATCTGATCTTTGAATAGCCTCGGGGCTTGAGGCAATTAGTTATGTGATCTTGCCATCACTGGTGTTTTCATTGGAGGCTCTGTTCAGTGATCCACCAGAAATTGGGTTGTGAATCACAATTTAGGAGACGCTGTGTGCTAACATTATGTGAATACCCAGGAGCCCCTAAACCTTACTTAGAAAAGGAATCTTTGCTTCTTCTAGTTCTGCTGATGGACGGGACCAGATTAAAATGATTGAAACTCCTTTTGGAGGACTCCCAAGTGCTAATGTTGAGTTCTTACTGTTCTAGGTTCTGAGGTTGAGTTCTTAATGTTGAATTCTTACACATTAAGGAAAGGCAGTCAATTTAGGCCACACCCACGTCCTGTGCCTGGTGATATTTAAGTGCTCCTATCACTCTGGACTCCAAACACCAATTTGAACAGCAAGTACCATTTCCCTCTGAGAATCCCCCACTGTCTATCTATGGGAACCTGGTCATGTGGACTGATCCGTCCAACCTGGACTCTGCCAGCCCTTTGAACCAGTAGGAACATGAACACAGGCTGTGGCAACCTGCCCTGTCCAGAGGTCTCAAGTGCTGCAACAGCTCATCCCGTTCTTGTAACTCAAGAAACATATGGATTTGCTTTTTTCTTGGCATTGCTACCAGGAAGCAGCTTGAAAGTTAGAAGAGACTCCTCACTGCTGAGTCTGAAGGCAGCACCAGTCATCTGTTTATTACACCAAGACCTTCAGGTTTTTGGTACACGTGGTGCTGCCAACCATGTACATAAACACACATCGAAAGCATGTGCTTTCAATCCTTTCTAGTAACATGCTCAAAAATAACTTTCATGTTATCTTCAAACTGTTATGGCAAATGATAACCAGAAACGCATTTCTTTGTTTTCGTGAGGCATGTACCCCCCCCCCCCAACAAAGAGCTGTAGGCTCCAACATGGGAAGCACTGGGGATAGATGGGCAATGATTGGTGAGTGAGATTCTTACCAGTACCCTGGTGTATTTGCTGATGCTTGAAGAATAGCCTTGGCCGAGCTTCCTTGTCAATCTAGCCTTGCTTTGTAGAAAGCCAAATCCAAACATTACAGAGTTAACTACCCCAAAGCAGTGCTGGCATGCGATTGTTTGGGGCAAAGCCCTGCACTGGCTGCCACACCCACTAAACTTACCAGCAGCAGTGGGCGGGCAATGGGAAGTGATGACTGATGCTCCTCCCACATTCCCCTTTGGCGTATGATGAGGAGAATCTTGGTGTACGAAGTTAGGGGGAAGAGGAGCTGCCACTCAGTCCCTTTGCCAATAAGAGAAGCTGCTCCTGCTATTGAGTCCCTCCTTCCACTCTCTCTATTAGCCAATGGGCTTTCTCCAATGACCCCTGTTTGGCCAAGAGACTCATGCAACAGCTTCCCTAAATAAGGTGCCAAACAAGATGGTGGTGTATGTCTCTCAGCTGACTTGCACTACCTCGGCTCCTATACCTGAAAGTTATGGGTGGTTCCTCAGCTGGTGATTTCTGGTTGACCCCTGCTTTATAAGTATGGAAGATCCCTTGTACACATCCTTGTCTTGTGATACAATACTGGCACACTGCACTGCTTCAACCCTGGGTAGATTTAAGGCAAATTGTTAATATTTTCAGTGTCTGGAGATAAGACAATCCTATCAGTGCCTTCTTGAAACGCTTCCACGTGTGACTCAGCTCCGCTGCAAGACGCTGCTGCTCCTGGCAGCTGGTCTGTAGTCCAGCAATTGCTTTGCTGATATGACTATGGTTCTGATTCACATTTGGAAAGTGCATCTGGCATCATCAGCACCAGTAGCTGCTATACAGTAAGAAAATGATGGGGCCAGATGGACATGAGCTCATGATTCCAGGTCAAGCAGTCACTGAGTTCGAAAGGATTCAGTATTGTCGAAAACTATAGCATTTGAGCTCCAAAGCCTTTAGTACTGCAATACATATCATGGAGTATTCCTGCAGGGATATGGTTGGCGCAACAGCATGAGCATACCATAGATATATAGCACATAACCCACCCTCCACCCTCAGTGCAGTTTAGTAGAAGGTGTGAAGTTGACTCTGCAAAATCAGTGAGCAAAATTCATCTCCTAGACAGGCTTCCATGTGTATTTCTAGGTGAATATTGAACATGCAGCATGAAATTGGTTACTAAGCAGCCTGTTGTAAATTCAGCATCAAGCCAGTTTTGTTCCTATGAAAATAAGAGAGCTTTTCCATAGGCCTCGTTTATGAACTGTTACTTGTGGGCCTAATAGGTAAGCTTGCCATATTTTCCCGGTTTCCAACTGGGACATCCCCATCTTTAATTAATTAATTAACTAATTCACTAATTAATTAATTAATTAATTTTTGGTGTGCGCAAAGCACCCACTCGCCACCAAAAGGACGGCCGTATATTTATTTATTTTGGCCATGAAAATGGCCATTTTGCTGCCGCTGCCACTTACCTGTCCCACCACCATTGCCACCGCCATCGTCCTTGCCACCGCCCTCACCGCCGCCGCCCTTCTCGTCACCACCGCCGCTGCCCTCCTCACTGCCGCCCTCCTCATCTTCGTCCTCGTCCTCCTCATTGCCACCGTCCTCGCACCACCGCCACCTGGAGCCTAGACGGCTACATCTGGCCAGGACTCTTGAAGCCGCCGCCGCTTTTAAAAATTTTTAAATTGACCTTTTTCCTGTCGGCCATCTTGGATCTCACGAAATTTCGCGAAATATAAGATGGCGGCGCCCAAATCTCATGATGGCATATGAGGCAGCGCCGCCATCTTGGATCTCACGAGATTTTGAGAGAACCAAGATGGCCGACAGGAAAAAAGTCTGTTTTAAAATTTTTAAAGGTGGCGGTGGCTGCGGCTTCACTGGGCCCGGAAAGTCAGGGCAATTCCGGGTTTTCCAGGATGGATGGCAAACCTACTAATAGGTTATGTCACTGTTAGGATTTTTTTTTTCATTTTTATTATCCCTATTTCTTTTCAGTGCCCTTATGGTCTCTTGGATGTTTTTTTTTAAGGGGGCCTTAACTATACCTTATCTCTTTTTAAATTGAAACCTGGTATACATTATTTAATAAAAGGTTATTCTTGTTATATTACTTACCTTTACTTTGGATTAACCCCCCCCCCCCTGGGAAGTTCCTAATTAGAACTCAGTGGGCAGTAGTGTAGTAGCTAATTAGTAATAAGGCATGAGAAATCTCACAATTTTAGTGACTAGTTTTAAGGAGGAAACAAGATGGAAACAACTTGCCAATCGATTTACAGGTTTCAGGATATATTTATCTGCGAGAAGCAGTAAAAACAGCAGATGACTGAATACAAATGCTTTGTTAGCAACAGGAACTGAGGATGCCATGAGATTTCAGTACAGTCACCTGTAGGGGGAACATCCTTGATGAGGTTATTTATCCATTACACATCTTCATGAACTCAGGCTGAGGTCACTGGAGTTTTAATAGCGAGTAACTATATCTTGACCCAGGATATCCTGTAGCTTTAATCATTTATAATCCTCTGTGTAGAACATTATCTCTAAAATTGTCAAACAAGGATGCCATTTTTAAAACATTAAATAGACATTAAATTTCTTTCCTGATGGTTGTAATTTGCTTGATACTGCTTAGACTCTTATTGTATTTCACCTGTAAAGTGCTTTCAGATTCTAAGCCTTAAGGCCGGTCGTGTATTTAGTGAGGATTGCGCTGCCCAAGCTGTAGAAATGTCACCTATCGGTTTATAAAGCAACAGTCTGGAAATGAGAAATGTGACCACAGTGATACTACAAGAATATTAACACCGTAATCATACACAGTTACTGAGAAGTAAGTCTGTCTTAGTTCCATGGGACTTAGGTAAAGTAAAGGTGACCCCTGACAATTAAGTCCAGTCGTGTCTGACTCTAGGGTGTGGTGCTCATCTCCATTTCAAAGCCGAAGAGCCAGCGTTGTCCGAAGACGCCTCCATGGTCATGTGGCCAGCATGACTCTCCTTGCCGCAGCGCGTAGCATGCAGCTGGAACACGGAGCGCTGTTTACCTTCCCGCAAGCGGTACCTATTTATCTACTCACATTAACATGCTTTGGAACTGCTAGGTTGGCAGGAGCTGGCCAAGCAACGAGAGCTCACCCCGTCGCGGATTCGAACTGCCGACCTTTCGATCGGATCGACAGCTCATGGTTCAGCGGTTTAACCCACTGTGCCACTTGCTAAAGGTGCATAAGATTGCAGATTCAATTAATGGAGCTTGGACTGTAGGATCCTTAACTGTAGCTCTGTAGGCGTCGCCATACTGAACAGGTATGCTTCAACAATGAAATTTGTTTCCAAATGCAGATAAATTTGGAAATTTAAAAGCCAGAATGTCCAAAAGGCCAGCACAGCCTGGAAAAACCTTGGGAGGTTTGTCTCCTTCCCCGAGTGTAGGGCTGCCTGGGGCCTATGGGCCTCCTCGGAAGTACACCAGCTCTGAAGCTGGTGTATATCCAAGGTGGCGAAGTAAGGCCAGCCTGGGCTGGGAAAGGGCCTAGGATATCAGCGGAGCGCACCGCCGATATCCCCGCCTTCTCCCAGTCCAGGCCGGCGACCACCCCCTGGCTGCCTTCGCCTGCCCTCCCCCACCCCTGTGTCCACTGACGCTGGACTTACCATCGTCAGCGGGCGCAGGGTCCAGAGGATAGCGGAGTGAGGGCTGCCTCCTTCACTCCTGAGTTGTCACAAACATGCTTTACGGCATGTTTGCAAAGCATTAGATACACAGGATTGTGCTGTAAGTGCATGAAGGGGACTAAACAGATTTAAAGTTAAGTGCCAGTAGAGGGATTTATTAATTTATCTTATGCTGGAAGAAACATTTTTGCATAATAAAGGTGCCAAAGGCAAAAAAAAAAGGCAAAAAATTACGTTTCATTAATTTAATGGTCAGGTCACATAATCAAGTGAAGTGGGATTAAATTTACAATAATTTAAAGTGAATCACTAACATTATGCTACTGATCAGATTACATGTAGAAATGGAAGTACATAGGTACCAAAAAAAAAGATTATCAGCAGTTTATGTGTTTAGACAGCAGATAGTGTACAAAACATATATAAGTTCAAGCGAAAAACAAAACAACACTGACATTCTTTAACTATTTTTCATAGTATTTTTAAAAGTGTAAGCATCTTTTATTACAAGCATTTTCTGCGACTACCTTAAAAGCGTCAGCACTGTCACACTTTAAAAAGATAACTAGTATCAAGTTCCTCTCTAGCATTAAATAGCACACTCAGTCCTGAACAACAATGGACCCCCTTTAACCTCACACAGGCTGCAATTTACAGAAGTAATTCAGCCGTCTGTAAAAGGTAACTATTCATTTATAAAAAGTTATATTAACTCCTCTCACCCTCCTTGAACCTGCACAAGTTCATTAGAACATTGGCCCCTTCTGTTTTAAGCCTTTCCCAGTTTCACAATGTCAAAATAACGCCAGAGCTAACTTTGATTTCAGTTTGCTAACGCTGATCTACTATTCCAGTTCTCAGAGACCTCAGGTGTGCTTCCCTAGCCTTTAAACCATGGTTCCCTACCTGGGGATCACGAAGCAGTTTCTGGGGGGGGGGTCGCGAAACATCAGCTGGATGGCCACATCCAAGATGGCGACTCACTCCCCAGAAAAAGAAGTGTCTGATGCTCTCTTGGGGCTTGTTTGCTCACCTTGTGTTACTTTCTGCTTGCCTTTTAGCATCTCTGTTAATATTAGCTCACTCCCCCCCCCATGGGGCTGCTTATGTTATGAGTACAACTTTAAAAATGTGATTTATTTTAAAAAGTGTGATTTATTAAACAGTTGTTGTTGTTGTTCAGTCGTTAAGTTGTGTCCGACCCTTCGTGATCCCATGAACCATATCCCGCCAGGCCTTCCTGTCCTCCACTATCTTCCTGTACTTATTAAACAGTATATTAAATTGTACTTATTAAACAGTACAATTTATTAAAAACAATGACATCACTTCCTGCTTACCGACATCACTTTCGGCACTAGGTCTTGGGGGGGGGTCCCAACAGATTGTCATTGGGGGTCCCGGTGTTAAAAAGTTTGGGAACCACTGCTTTAAATAGACCTGATCCTAGGCTGCTGTCCTCTTTCTGTCTCTGCCTCCAATTCCTTCTGTTTTCCAGCCTTTCCTTCTGATTCCCTGAGAAAGAACAATGTTTTCTGAGGGAGAACAGTTGAAAGGCAGGGACTGAAAAATATAAAGGGACTCACAAGCCCCTTGGTACAGGCAGTACACTCATGAATCTCTAACATAGTGCAATGTGTGTGTGTGTGTGTGTGTGTGTGTGTGTGTGTGTGTGTGTGTGTGTGTGTGTTTGCATCTTACTATTTAGGTGTATTCAAAACCCCACAAATACTGTACAACAGTAGTTGGATGTGAACATTCTTTTTTGTGTACTGTGGAAATATTCCGAATACTTAACCATTCGGCATACAGAATTGGATTGTGCAATCAGGAAAAAAAATATTCCTCGAGAAATTGGAGAACACATAATGGCATTGTATTATATTGCATAATATGGTGCCATTACTTCAGTCCATAGGACTATGTATAAAGCTGTGTGTCCGTAATTGCCAATTCAGCTTGCCTTTTGTGGTTTGTGTACTGACTCAGCTTTAATTTGTCGAGTTTTACATGTGTAAATATAATTATAAATATAGCAGCCTTAAGTCCATCAAAAACCTGCTTTACAACTGGTTCTCTGTGGTTTTTGCTATTACAGTCTTAGAGATATGATCCTACTTCATCACACGAACGGTCCAATCCTACCTCCCCCCTGCTGCTGCCAGAACGCACATTCTGCTGGCGGAAGGGAGGCCAGTGGAACGTGGCTGGCAGCTGGGTGCACTGACTGGCAGAGTGTCTGTCTGCTGATACAAGGTAAGTGGGGGTGGGAGGGAAGGGGAAGGAATGGGGAATTTTCTGGACAGGGAGGGAGGTGGAACAGGGAAGGAAGGGGATGGGATTGGCAACACTCATGTGTGGCCGCATCCTATCCCTCTCCCTTTCTGCCATCATTACAGTCCTCGGTTCTGCGCCAGCAAAATAGCTGGCGCAGGACCAAGGAAACCCATAAGGAAAGCAGAGTCTTTCCTCAGGGCAAGGGAACAAAAGTTCCCTTATCCTGAGGAGACTTCTGCAACAGCTCCCCCCCCCCGCCCCAACCTCAGGGCAAGGTCGGGCAACCCCACGCTCCATTGGCTGGGGTGAGTTAGGTACAATAGGGATGTAAGATTGCTATAGTTTTATGCCTGCCATGCCTATAATGCAGCTAGATTGGGGGAAACCATGCATATCCTGGCCTGTGCCAAAGCATTAGCCCTCTATCACTGTGGTGCCCACTGTATGTGTCGTGCCTGTTATTTTATAAGATAGGCTTACCATTCGTCCCGGTTTCGCCGGGACCGTCCCGGTATTCGGGGTTGATTCCCGGTCCAGTCCCGGGGGACGAATGGGCGCCGCCATCTTTTTTTTTTATTTTAAACTTACCAGGCAGCATCTTGGATCACGAAATCTCGCGTGATCCAAGATGTCGGCACCCAAATCTCGTGAGGGCATGATGCCCTCACGAGATTTGGGTGCCGACATCTTGGATCACGCGAGATTTCGTGATCCAAGATGCAGCTGCTGCCCGGTACGTTTAAAATTAAAAGAAGATGGCGGCGCGGCGAGTGGTTGTCCGCCCACTCTCTCACCGGCATGTGGAGCCAGTGAGGGAGCAGGCCAACCGACAGTCTGCTTGCCTGCGCCGCGCGAGCCTCTGGAGGCTCGCGCGGCGTGGGCAAGCAGGCTGCGATCCCCGGTCTCCCAGCGGCTCCGATGCGGTGCCGCTGGGAGACCGGGCGGGCCAGCCTGCTTGCCCGCGCGGCGCGAGCAAGCAGGCTGCGATCCCCGGTCTCCCAGCGGCACCGCATCGGAGCCGCTGGGAGACCGGGCGGGCCAGCCTGCTTGCCCGCGCGGCGCGAGCAAGCAGGCTGCGACCCCCGGTCTCCTAGCGGCTCCGATGCGGTGCCGCTGGGAGACCGGGCCAGCCAGCCTGCTTGCCCGGGCTTCGCGCGGCAGGAGGGGGCGCTTTGCGCCCCTTTAGTTTATTAATTATTTAATTAAAAATTTCGGATGCGCTTCGCGCGGCAGGAGGGAGCGCTTCGCGCCCCCTTTCCTTTATTAATTATTTAATTGAAAATTGATTTGAGCCCCATTATCGGTTATTTGTGTTTGAATTTTTGGTGGTTTTTTCTGGGTGTTTTGTACTTTGTGCTTGGTTACTCGTGGTTGATCGGTTATTTGTGTTTGAATTTTTGGTGGTTTTTTCTGGGTGTTTTGTACTTTGTGCTTGGTTACTCGTGGTTGATTCTAGTTTGTGCTTGGTTTCTCTCGTTGTTGATTCTAGTTTGTGCTTGGTTTCTCTCGTTGTTGATTCTACTTTGTGATTGGTTTTGGCTCTTTCTGCTTGGTTTTGCGTTGCTTTTACATTAATTAATTATTTGCCTTGCGGGGGGGGGTTATGGGGGGGTGTCCCGGTTTAAAGTTTTTAAAATATGGTAAGCCTATTATAAGATAAGGTAACTTTTATAAAAAAGAACTTTATAAAAGAACTAACAGCCCAATCCTATTTGCGCAGTACATTGTTACCCTGAGGTCCACCAGTTTATTGCACTGTCTGCTGTCGCAACAGCCTTTCTGCCAGTCTGTGGAGTGCTGCCATGGTTACAAGGCCTGGAAGGTTGTGCACTGCGTGTGCAATAGTGGCTCCCAGATGCCCCACGGCAGGCGGTAAGGTGACAGTGGGGGCAATTCAGGGCAGGGAGTGGTCTCTCTGGGCAGGGGACAGTTTGGGGGCAGGAGAGGGAAGATCTCGGTGGCAGCCATGAGATCCTATTCCCCTTTCCCTTTCCAGAAGTGCCCCCCTGAGTCTCCTTGGACTTATGCAAGCTAAATAGCTGATGTAGGTCCAAGGAGACCTACTGGAGGCTAGGCAGCTTAATGAGTGGTAAGTAAAAAAGTTTTTTACTCTCCTCTCCTGGGCCATCTGGTTGTTCCCCCCCCCCCCCCAGAATGCAGTGCTTGTTCCATCAGCATGCTATAGGCTGTCAGGGGATAGGATTGAGCAGTCAGTTCCACAAAAGCCCTGTTCAGAAGTTAGCCCTCATGCATTCTGTTGCATGAGGCCTTCCTAGAAGTGTACCTGGTTTAGTCTCACCCTGCCAGTGGATGCCCCAGCCCCTTGATCAGTATTTGCCTAGAATAGTAACAAATTCTGAAGTCAGGGAGCAGGGAGGGGGAGGAACAGGGTGGAGCAGCCATGTGCTGCTGCGGCATTACAAAAGGTGCACCGTTGTTGTGCATTCTGAGGCCGCTGGCGCAGATGGCTGGAGGCCCTGAATGCATGGCAGTGGCCGCTGGACACCATGGTGGAGCAGATTAGGTGTCTGAGCAGGTGGTTTGTGGGACGTTCAGGGGAGGAGCGAGGTGGGAGTGGTGAGGACAGGAGGCGGTTTCGGGGTGGGAGGGGAGGAGAGCTGATCTCAATGTCAGCTGTGCGCACCGGATTCTAATTCCCTTTCTCAGCCCAGCCTCGCTCCCTGGCTAGCTCCCTGAGGAGACCCATTGATAGCCAGGTAGCCTATAGAGAGGGAAGTGAAAAAGATTTTTACTTACCTCTCCTGGGCCGTCTGCTCCCCCCCCCCCCCCCCCAGCATGCAGCTTGTGCTCTGTTGACAACACTGCATGCTATGGACTGGTGGGAGATAGGATTGGGCTTTTGTATATTGTTGAAAATGTCAATTAAAAGAAAATAAACTTAAGAACTGACAGCAGAGTGCAATCAAGTTCATGTTACTGTAAGAATGCTGTTGACACGGGATCTTGCATGGAGATATTATTTGATTCAATGCCATTGAAAAGCTTTATCAAAACATGACAAATAAAAAATCTCTCCTCATGAAATTAAGATCAGATGAAGATGTAGAATGGTTTTTATTGACTATTGCATCATCATTGGACTAATGTATTTGTGCATCCATGTTAGGTTGGCTACCTGTATTATTAATTCAGCAGCAGGTTCCATTTCTCCACATCTTAATTGAATCAAGCTTCAGTTTCAATCATATCATATGTGGACAATTTCATTTCTGTTAAGAGAACTGTGTGTGCAAAACCTTCTGTACAATGACAGATTATTGAATCAGGACTGGATCAATTTTTTGTCTTGCTGACTGCTATCTAAAGTCAGCACAATTAATCTGTATGCCTGTCAGGGCAGAAAAAGGTTTTGAGGTGTGGTACATGAGGCCTTCATTTTCCTCTTGCAAGTCATTGATGATGATGCTTCTTATTTCTACATTCCCAGAGGTTTGAGCTCTATCAGTCTTTACTTTAGAGGCCTCTAAAACTTCCAATTTTATTTTGAATTAACTGTAGCTCCCCATTATACCTGAACTTCGAGAACTCTGGTTATTTCTAACTGTAGGTTGTTAAAACAAACTAGGATCAAATTGAGGCTTAATATCATGGTTTGTTAACAAACCACAATTAGAAATAACCTCAGTTTCCTGAGTTTGGAGAAACTGGGACACTGTGGTTTATTCAACAACAGAAACTTTCAATTGCTTTCTCTGGTTTGCAGAGGAGAGGGGGAGTGCATGAGCCCACAGTGGGGACAGGATCATCCATAAAAATCTGTCATCTGAACTGCCCCAGTTGGAAGCCGTATGCTAGGTCCTAGATGATTCATTGCACGTCAGCGATCCATACGGTAGATTTAGATATTGTAATGCTGACTAATATCTTCAGTACATATGCAGTTGAAGTGGTCTGGGGTGTCGTTCTTGAGGAATGAGAGAGATCTAGTTAAAACACAGCAAACATTGAATAATGCAGCAGAGGCTTCACTACGGTGGGTGCGGTACTGTAAGTTCCGCCCCGTCCTTGTTCCCGTTTACTCTCCGTTACGAAGGGGCCCCGCCCCCTCTCCATCGCAGCCCTTTGTAATGGAGAGCAAATGGGGACTAGGATGGGGCGGAACTTACAGTACCGCCCCCACCGTAGCGACCCCTCTGTAATGCAGTATATTCTTTATGTACTGACACAATCACTTCTACAACACAGAACACAACTGACAGCCATGCACTCCACCGGTCTTGGGTGTCGCAAATGTGCGATAAGGCATGTTTGCATCACCTGGTGAGGAGGCAGCGCTGGCACAAAGACCGGCTTCACTCTCCCCCGGCTATAACCGAAGGAGCGCCCGCCAGAGCAGGTACTTCTCTGCTGGGCTGCAGAGGGGTGTGGGGAGGGTGGAACAGGGTGTTCCGGGGGGGGGATCGTCAGAGGCCTCTTCCACCGAATCCTATCCCCCTTCCCGGGCCTGGCTGATGTTACACGAGTTATAGCTGAGGCACATCAGACCCATTTGGGCGGCTGGGGCTTACATTGGGGGAATAAAACAAACATTCCCTTCCCCCGAGGTGACCTCCCCGCTGCCTGCTCTGCGCTCTGGATGCAGTGAGTTATGAATTAGATTTCTTAAAGTTTTGTCAACAGCAATTCTTCAACTAATCTTATTTTCTGACAACAATACCCTTTTTTAATAGATTAAGGGCTCAATCCAACCCAACTTCCCTGGCTATTCTGGCCTAAACTAGGCCATAGTTAGGCTGCTGCTGTTCCTGAGTTAGGTAGTCCGGAATATCTGTGGCCCAGCACCAGCCCAGGATCAAGGCAAAACTTACCTCCGAAGCAGGCAGGCTCCCGCGGCTCGGCGTCCATCTCGTGCATGCGCCACACCCTTCCTGCGCTTGTCAGTGCTGATCAAGGCAGCCTGGTCGGCAAGGGCCCGGGCGTAGGCACCATAAGGCGCCCCGCGTCCATAGCAACCCGGTTGCTAGGGGCCTGGGCGCCGGCGCCGGCACTCTGTTCGCACCCGTCACGGGACAGTCGCAGGACAGTCGACGGAGGGTCGCAAAGACTGAGGGTCGCAAAGACTGAGGCACAGGGTGCCACAGGGCACCCTGTGCCTCAGCCACGTGCTGGAGGGGAGAGTCCCCACCCCCCCACCTGCAGCAGGCGTTGCCAACCCCATGCCATGGGGGGGTTGCACATGGGGGAAGCAGGGAACCTAATGGCAGGTGCCATGTTGCCTGCGCGATGTGTGGCGCGTGGGTGAACCCCGGTTGCTGAATGGGTGCGACCGTGTGCGGCTGCAGCGAGCGGCTCCACTATGGGCGCCATAGCAGCTTTCACTGTTTGCCTGCCCGGGCTGCCCCCCGACCCCCCCCTCCGTGGCTTGGGGGTCTAGCTGCCCTCCTGCTGCAATCTCCCTGGGAAGGTATTGGCAGCGCCTGGCTGCGATTTGTGCAGGGGCTTGACAGGTAGGGGCTGTCTGTGTGTGTGGGGGGCAATGCTTGTGTAACGTTCGGCACATGTGTTTCAAGGGGGCTCTGCCTGAGGGGCGTCTTTATTGTTCTGGAACCAGAGCAGAGTTGGCCAGGCGAGGCTGGCATGGGTGGTCACAGGCCCAGCAGCCGATCTCAAAGCAGCAGCAGCAGCCCAGGGACTTGGAGGCATGGGCTCTTCCCCTGTGGAACTGCAGCCTGAAGAACAAAAGGGGAGGGGAAACAAGTACGACAGCCAAGGGGTTGTGAAGCAGCAGCTGCTGTTGAGGAACGTTGCAGGACTGGCTCTTTGGGATGTGGCTGCATCGAGGCAGGTAAACGTGGGTCTCCCTCCCTGCAGCCCCTGGGGTGCTCCCAGTAAGGTAGGTGGCGGAGGATGTTCCTAGGAAGACATAAAACAAGGGGGGAGTTTAAAGTCCGCTTGGTGTCTGGTTGCAATAGCCTCTGAGATCACACCAGCGTGTTGGTGGCCGGGCAAAAGCCTGCAGGGAGAGAAAAAAAAAAAAAAACAGCTGCTAAGGGTTACACTCATGGCCTGGTTTGAGGTGCTTACCTGGACGTAAGGAGAGCAGAATCTTGTAAGGGACAAAGGTCAGAGAGAGAGAGAGAGAGAACACAACACAACTGTGGAGCATTGAACATGGCACGACAATACACAAACACTCACCTGTCAGTAGACCCTGTGGGGGCAAGGGGGAGAGAGAGAGACACACAGCTGTTGTCTACAGGCAAGTAACATTTCCACACACATGGAGGGTTCTGTTACCATGGCAAACAGGCAGATATCAAAGAACACAGTGGCTACAGGCAGAAATCCTATAATGCATTTGCTAACAGGCAGAAATCCTATCACACAGTTGCTAACAGGCAGATATCAGACAACACATTTGCTTACAGGCAGATATCAGATAACATTTCAGCACAGACCCCCCCCTGCTCTTACCTGCTGGTGTTGTGGCCATAGCCAGGGGTTGCCTGGGGGGGGGGAAGAAGCTGGGAGAGAGACATTGGTTAGCAAGAGCTTGCATGGAGACAGCTGCCCAGGCACAGCTGTTAACAGTTTGGCCGCAGCTAGAGAAGCTCTCTCTGCCCTTGAGGGGAGCAGAGAAGAGAAGTCCAGAGAAAACAGAGAAGTGAGGTGTTTGTGAATTTTGGAGCCAAGTGTTCCCCTCCACTACCAAAGTCCCATTTTGTGGCTGTGGGGATCAGAGCCCCACGCCATGTGCTCTGAGAGAGAGGGAGAATGGAGGCCTGGGGCTGGACTTTTGTGGGAAAGAGGCTGGGTGCGGCTGGGTGCTGATTAGGTGCCTATCTTCGGCCGTATCCAGATATTGCTGCCTAACTGTGGCCCAACTTGGGAGTGGGGTGTTTGAAATTTTCGGGAGAGGGCTGGAGTGTGTAAGGTAAAATGGCACCTATGGGTCTCCTCAAATTTAGGACCACCTTTTTGGTCGACCTAAATTTTAGGTCCGTTTCTGAGCTCGAGGGGGCATGTCGGAGCTTGCCAATGTCTGGATACGGACCTAAAATCAGGAACGCCCCCATTACGCCCCGACACGCCCACTCTTAGGCCGAACTTAGGACGGAATAGCTTGCGGCACCCGTTGTGTGCATGCGCGGCATTTGTGGTCCACCTGTCCTAAACCCGTCCTACATCTACATCTTTACCCGTCCTAAACCGAAGCCTTGTCCTCTCGCAACCGGTTCCAACTAAGCCCCGCCCACGCTTTAGAGGCTTGAACTGTATTTAACTGTCAACGTTCTTCTGAGGTCTTTTTCATCCAGCAGTGGTTACACTGCGTCTGCCTTGAAGAAGCTCCGTGTGAGGAGCAAAACGTCGGCTAAGAAACGAAGATCTTGTCTGTGGTTGGAACAGTTTACATTTGTGTGTCAGTGGTGACTGGCATTAAAGAAATCCATCACACAACTACGGTTTAAAGATTTTTATTTCTTCATTTGTGCCTACATGGCTGCGGAACCCATACTTCCCAAAACAGTGGTAATTATATCCGGTCATGAAAATCTCCATGAAACATATATGATAGGTGAAAGATCAACATTTGCATGTCATATTTTTGTTACATCCTTTTTGGTCAGGTGTCAGTATAATGTCAGTATCAGATGTCCTTTTAACTTTTATTGTGGACTCACAACAACCAGCATGATAGCTTTGATTGAACAGAACAGACACAGATAAGGTTGGCCCAAGACCTCCTGATGCCTGCGATGCCAAACAAATTCTCCCCCTTTACCCGATGATGTGCCAGCCTCTGCTCCTCGAACCCTCCAGTGCTCTAGCTCAGCACATTCCTCCTGTCCATATTTCCTCTTCCTCTCTGTTCAAATGTGCCCTCACCTTGAAGAGGTCGCCATGACTTTCCCTGCACTACAAAATGCAGTGTGCACCCTGTTGGCATGGCTGCATCAGCACTGTGCTGTTAATATTTGTAGTATAGCCCTTTCTGTACTAAACTCTTCACAATTATCTAATAACAGCCCAATCCTATGCATGCCTACTCAGAAGCAGAGGTGAAACAAGGGTGGAGCGGAGGCAAGTAGTTCTGCAAGACTCCGTTATACCGGAGTCAGCGGCCCCTCCCCTTGCTGTTGGAGCCATTCCAGCAGCAACAGGGGAGTGTCCTGCGTGTTGCCTTTGCTGCCAAAATGGCTCCAACAGCAAGGGGGAGGGGCCGTTGACTCCAGTGTAACGGAGTCTTGCAGAACTACTTGCCTTCGCTCCACCCTTGTTACGCTTCTGCTCAGAAGTAAAGTCCCATTATAGTCAGTGGGGTTTATTCCCAGGTAAATGTGCATAGGCTTGTGGCCTAAATGTTGTTCTTATTAGGAAAGTACTATTATTTATTTTCAGTATTTTTACCCCACTTTTCTCCCCGAAGGGACCCAATTATCTCCATATTGTAGCTGGGGAGCCGAGTCAACTTAGGGAAGCTCTGATTTGCAACTCTTTTAGCCACTATGCTGTACCAGTTCTGAGCAGTTGAGTTGTAAAATCTTAAAAAGTTAAAGAAACAGTGTTATCTTTTAGAAGTCTTCTTTAAGATCTGGAGAACTGCATTCAGTCCAGAATTGTCAGAATGCGGAGGAAGCAAATTTAGCAGTCATTCCAGTGATAAGCTGTTCATCCCCCATACATGCTAAACTGCATAGCAGCTTCAAGTTCTGTTATTTTCTATTCAAGCTGTTAAATACTGTATATTTCCTTCTATGTGCCTGGATAATTTTACATATAAATCAATAGAATGAATTTAATCCACTTTAATAGGAAGTTGATCAAGCAGGAACTGTGGAAACATGTGTAAAATATACTAATCTGGAATGAAAAGCAGGGAACTCTAATTCCTGGACAAGCGACACATTTGAAGTAATTATCTCATAATTCTGTATGATTAGACATATAAGTGTAAAATGCGATTCCCAGCTTTTGACAAACATCTAACTTTGATTCTGGGCTCTGAAAGGTCTTAACGTATCAGCTTTAAAAGTAACGGCATGATTCATTTGTGGGAAGTTATTTGCTCTGAAATATATCATTTATATCTTTAGCCTCCTATGTTGCATGATGGATTTCATGGCCACAAGCATGCTCTTTTCAAGAACAGCAATGTAAACCCTTAAAAGGATTCAGTGTGCAAAGGCACTTAACAGGGTTTTATTTAAAGTACATGTTGAATATGCATGAACACAAGATGAATGATGTCTTTCTGGACTCTAAGATAACCTTGAAATAATACTTATATATCATACTACTCTTTCGTGATCTGTTAGGCCGTCGGAAAGTCTGCAGAAATGAAAGACATCTGGGAAGCGTGGGAGGACAAGGGTTCAAAAACTGTATAAAATCATGAGTAAGAATGGATCACTTTTATGTGTGTGACACACTCGACAAATCCTATCCTATCCTAATCTTATATGAATGAACTATCTTCCTTTCCCCATGCAGATAACATCATCTATCAAGGAGATGCATAATCTGTGCAGACACCCAATTGCACAGACATCTGACTTGCATACTCTCTGCCATGTGTTTTTAGTGGGCAGAATTGTGTGAATCAGGAATCCATGCGATTTTGCACTTGTGCAGAGTGCCCCCATCACCCTGGAAGTTATCTGTGTGGTGAAAGGGATGGAGCACACCTGCTCTTTCACCAGCTTGGTAAATGTCTGAACCAGTCCACAAAGTTATTATGCTGCTTGGGCAGAGAGAAGGTATAGCAAGTAAAATTTCAGGCACCTGCAACTTGTTAAATTTGAAATGAACCTTATAACATCAAAATGGCATCTAAAGAATGGAATTCAAGGGAGTAGAGCTGGAAAAAGTTAACCGTGATAAGTATAAAAGGATAAGATTTAAAATTCCCAAATCCACATATTTTATTGATAAAGATACATTTATGAGTTTTGCTGGCATGCAATCTTAGCACAATGGCAAAAAATTGGCAATAATTATTATAGAAAGTATGTTGCCATTCTTAGCAAAGGAAACGCAAATACCATTGAAAATCCAGTTTTAAAACCATTTGACATTTGAAAGTAAGATACAGCAGCATTGTAGAGATGCGATACAATCTTCAAATACGTTCTAGTGCCAGGGACTTAATAAAATGTTCAGACAGAAAGTTTGTTTGGGGAAAATAAATTCATACGGGGACTTTTAACATTTAATATTTGTCATATTTTAAGGTGGAGCTGAACATGCAAGTTGCTGTATTAAGCTATAATTTTAAGGCTGCAATCCTAAATGCACTTACTTGGGAGTAAGTGCCATTGAAAAAAAATGAGACTTCTGAGTAAACCTGTAGCAGAGGATTGCGAATCATTTTTGGATCATTTTTAGTCTGCACACAAAATGTCATTGTCTGACCCATGCTCTGGATAATCTGTTTGGCTCAGGCAGCAGAGTGGTGGGAATGAACCTGTTGTAGTAGGACCTGTGAAACTTGAGCATAACCTTAGATAAAGTGGGTAGAATAACAGCAAACAAGGAAGGTAATCAGATTCAAAAGTAGCAGACAGAGAGGTAGGGAGCCCTAAATGGTACGCTACTCTCCAAATGAATGGAAAACCAGTTTAAACAGGACTTGGGAGTCTAGACTTTGTTGCTGGACAAGAGAGGGAAAGTCTGGTTTTGCTTCCACTATGTCTGCATATGGTGTTGCACATTTATGTGTTGCACATCTATGTGTACTGGTAACTGGACAGCAGAATGCCAGAAATGTGTGTGCATGTATGTGATGCAATGGCCTGCAAGTATGACCTTCAAACGGCTGCTGTGTGCTGCCATTGTCTTCCTGGCATTTCCGTTCCAACTGGAGTGGTGACAAGGCGAAGCTTGGTTGGCTGCCTTGTGAGCTTGCCAAAGGTGATAACTCAAGCAGAGTCAACATGAGCAGCAGTGAGGAGCCCTATATTGCTCAGCCCAAAGCCAGCCAGTAACAGAGATAAGCAAGCAGCAGCTGTAGATCTGAATGTTTCGAATTCCCGTGTGCATGTAGGGGTAGCTTGAACTGCACAGCCACTTGAATCGCACAGCCACTGCCACCTCTGGGCATGCATGCACACTCCTCCCATCCCCTGTTTCCTTTCAAATACCGTGTGATGCAGCCTCCCAGCCCTGCACCTCTTCTGAACAGGAGCAGGGGATGTTGGGAACCCAGCATGGTCTTTGTAAGAAAAGAAAAGGGGTGGTGGTTTCCAAGTCGCCTGTCTCTGCCTACTTGGGGCTTCGTAAGTAGCCCCAAGTAGGCAAGGAGAAGTGATTTGGAGGTGCGGCAGCTTGCTTGTTCCCCTCTTAGCAAGTTGGAAGAGGATCAGAGCACCCAGTGGAGCGGCAGACTGGAGAGGGTAGCGGACCATATGTGCCATGGGTTCACTGATCTGTCCTTGAGACTAGTCTCACCCGCAGCATTCCCTAACTTTAAAATGGGTAAATGGACATGCTTAATTACAGTACTTGATTATATAATAGGTCAGCCCAATATATAATATGTAAGCCCAGTATGACCGTGGAACAGTGTTCCGTGGTTGTAACTGGTCAAACAGCACCACGCACAGTGCGCTGCTAGTAGCCATTTGGTGCCGCTGCCACAAACAGCATTGGCGGTCTGCTGTTGCAGCCAGCAACCTGCTTTAGAGCAGGTAAGCCAAGGTAGGGGGCAGATCGTAGGCAGGGAAGGGAAGGAACGGAACATTCCAGGGGAGGAACCAGGGGACTGGGACAGGGAGGGGGTTGATCTGGTGGCAATGGAACATACCAAATCTGATCCCCTCTTTTGGAAACCTCCTTGCCCCTTTTTCCTCCTCGAACATAAGCCAGCAAAATAAGTGGCGTATATCTGAGGAGACCCACAGGTAGCCTGAAGACTTACAAGGACATAAGTAAAAAACATTTTACTTACCTCCTGTTTGCCTTTAGGTTACCCCACCCACCTTTTTGGTGCTGCTGCATTGGTGCTGCTGGTGATGGGGAATAGCACTGTGGCCTGTGTTACCAGACCATAGCTCGGCTTTCTGTTTTGAGTCATTGGCTTTTCATGTAGGCGATTTCCTGCTTTCTCATTGTGTCACAGTTGTAGTCTTGATTGTGTGGAGATCTGTGGTGACCTGGTTTTATTTGTGTATATTTTTGTAAAGAAGCAGAAAACTTGTAAGCACACACATTAGCTTAGGCAAACAGAGCATTTTTCGAGGCTCCATGACCTGTGTCCAAATGTTTAATTTAAAAGTCGGCAATCATAGTCAAGAGGCTATATTTGCTGAGGTCAGTACCATTAAATATGCCATTACAGTGAGTGAACTGCTGCAATTTTCAAAACACAGAGACAAAGAATTGCAGTTACAAATCTATAAACAACAACATCTTAAAATATTCTGTGGTACTTTTAAAATATACTATATACAGATGCTCCAAATTGGTAAAAACAAAATCAATGCAAGCTATTTCAAGATACTTGTGTTAATGAAACACACATTAAGGTAATAATAATAATAATAATAATAATAATAATAATAATAATAATATACAGTATTTATATACCGCCTTAGAGTACAAGTATTAATGTTTATGGTGGATTTTTTTTTAAAGTTCATTGTCAGAAGGATCACCCTTTAAACCCAAGTTGCTGCAAAACATTTAAAATTTTAAATGTTTTAATTGGGTAACTGGTAAGCTATCTAGAACAGGGGTTCCCAACCAGTGGTACGCGTACCCCTAGGAGTACATGGACCATCAGGCGGGGGTACGTCAGAAGCTGTCCATTATCAGCTGCTGCAATCAGCAGCTGATAACATTGGACACGTCTTTTTAAATCCCCGAGTCATCAGCTGTTTCGCGCTAGAGATAAGGGCTTGGAACTTTAGCTAGAGATAAGGGCTTGGATCTTTAGCACTAGAGAAAGGGCTTGGATCTTTAGTGCTGTGGCTTTCACAGCGCTAAAGATCCAAGCCCATTCTCTGTCTAGCGCTGAAACAGCTGATGACTTGGGGCTATAAAAAGAATGATCTCCAAGTCATCAGTGCTAGAAAGAGAAAGGGCTTGGATCTTTAGCGCTGTGAAAGCCACAACACTAAAGATCCAAGCCCATTCTCTTTCTAGCGCTGAAACAGCTGATGACTTTGGGGTTACCCCCAAGTCATCAGCTGTTTCAGCAAATGATTAATTAATTAGCTGATGCATTCGTTAATCCAATTAAGTAGCTAATTAATTAGGTATAAATTAGTAGGGGTACTCCAGATATTTGGACGGTAACAGAGGGCACCCGGACCTCCAAAGGTTGGGAACCCCTGATCTAGAAGTTCTCTACAAATTACTCAGCCTCTTTGCATCATCAAAGAGCATATTTCTTGTAATTTGTAATGTATCTGTTAATATAACATGCATTCAAAGAACTTTCACCAGCATTGCATTAACATATTCTTTACTAAAAATTAAACGGGTTTAATGACCGTGTCAACATCTTAACGTTTCACTCTGGAATTTGTACTGAGATTCTTCAGAAGTATGGAGGCAGTTTACATAGGCAGGCTTTCTAAACCAAAGCAGTTTTTACATTACAACAAATGTTCTAATCTTGCATAGAACGCTTCATTCCAGGTGGTTTTCTTCGTGGTCTGGCCTCTCTCTGGCATTCGCCTCACACGCTTTGATTTGACGGCAACACTGTCTCCCACTCAGAGTGCCAGCTGCAGAATTTTCTCTCTCACCGAGGCTTCTGCAGCTTGTCAGCGGTGTGTCAACAGCTCTCGATAGCTCACAGATGCTTCGAATCTGTGAACACACACGAATCTGAGAATTTTCATGAGTTTTGCCTTGTCAGTTTCTACAGTCCATTACCTGTAGACATGTTTAACAGATTCTAGCATCTCCTAACAGAAATCTAAAGAAGACTGACCCTTCCTAAAAGGAAGGACTCTCCTAAAAGAGTGATGGGAAAGTGAGCACCTTTCCAATTGTCAGCTGGAGCGTGGGCTGGGCCTGCACTTCAGCTGACGAACTCTCCGCAGCATGCCCCGCCCGCCCTTGCTGACAAGCGCAAAGGCACGCTGCTCCTGAGCACCTTTCCGTTCATCAGCTGGAGTGTGAGGGATGCACCAGTTCTTCAGCTGAAGTGCATGTCCTGCACTCCAGCTTTGTTGCCGTCCCTCTGGCACATGCGTCTTTTGCTTCTTTTCTTGGGGGACAAAGGCAGTGAGAGCGTGCAGGCGGCAGTGGTGATCACGGGGAACAGAAGCTGAAGTTGCCACTGCCATCGCCAAAACATGCCCGCTGTCACCCCCCTCTGCCTGGGGCGACCCGCACCACCGCCCCCCTTTGTATGCCACTGTGTGGGGTAATCTCCCATGTCCTGTGAGGCAGGTGTTGGAGCAAGTGCAGTGCTCCTTATGCACCTTTTAGTCATGTGCCAATGAGAATTCCAGCAGGTGAGAAAGTTCCACTCTATTGCTGCTGGGAGGCCCTTCTATCCAGAATTGGGATTGTCCCAGAGGCCACTGCCTCATCACATAGCCAAAATGACAGCGTAGGAAATAATCCATGGTAGGGGTGACCTGCAATAGTAGGGGCCATGCAATGAAGTCTGCAATGCCATGCAATGACCTGCATCAAATTAGTGACCTACAATGTCCTAATGTCTTTGGTTTATAATGGGCCCTTTGCCAATCATGGGTCTTGGCCCTGTTCAACCATGCCGGCTGCTCTGGACTTGTATGTAGATCCTTGTACAATGATAATGGGCACTGGCGTCACTCGAGGTGGGGCGGAATGGTAAGTTCCGCACTGTGTTAACCTCCGTTTACTCCCTGGCACGAGGCGGCCCCGCCCCTCGCCGTCTGAGCCATTCAGTATGGCGAAGGCAACGTGCAGGGAGTCTACTGCGTGTTGCCTTTGCCGCACTGAATGGCTCTGACAGCGAGGGGCTGGGGCTGCCACATGTAGGGTGTGTAAATGGAAGTTAGCACAGTGCAGAACTTACCGTTCGGCCCCACCTCGAGTGAAACCAGTGATAATGGGAGAGGGCATGGAAGAAATAGTGTGTGTCCCTCTTACGGTCACTTTTGCAGATCGTTACAACTTCCAAATGTGTTTGTGTGTGTGTGTGTGTGTGTGTGTGTGTGTGTGTGTGTGTGTGTGTGTGTGTGTGTGTGTGTGTGTGTGTGTGTGTGGGAGGGATGTAGAGACAGAGGAATTTCCAGGGAGTAGAACCAAATGGCTGTACCCCTGCTGCATGCACACAATGCTACAGTAACTGCAATGGGGAAAGTACTAGTAACTGCCTGTGTTATTGCAGCTTCTGTGGTTCAACAGTAAGGTAAAGGTGACCCCTGACAATTAAGTTCAGTTGTGTCCGACTCTAGGGTGTGGTGCTCATCTCCATTTCAAAGCCGAAGAGCCAGCATTGTCCGAAGACGCCTCCATGGTCATGTGGTCGGCATGACTCTCCTTGCCACAGCGCGTAGCATGCAGCTGGAACACAGAGCGCTGGTTCAACAGTACAAGGGTACAAACTGTTTTACTTACGCATATCCCATTGAATTTCAACATGAGTTTAGTTGTTATCCTGACAAGAGCACAACTAACTCCCATGGGAACACTTGAAAACTAATTCCTTCCAGCCAGTATAATTAATGACAAATACGTGAAGTAAGTGACAGAGAATTTAATAGAAAAATGAACGTTTAGACCTGGGAATTTTTTTAAAGAACTGGATAACATCTGAACTATCCGATGAAAGCAGAAGGAACCAGTTAATATCATAAACAGTCAATTAATTAAGACTGACAGCGCATGCATGTTGATATGCCCTGATGAATATGATATAGAATGATAGCAAAAAGTGGAGAAAACAGAGACTGTAATTATAAGCAATTAGAAGCATTAGGAGTAAGATATATTATAAGGAAGAAAAACAAATGTTAAATAATGAACGACTCCCTGTTTGTTAGAGGACGTGTTGTTTAGAAGACACCCTAAAAGAGGTTGGAAGCTCATTTCTATCATACATTATTTATGGCTCAAGACCTCAGCTAATGGCTCAGTCCTCTGCTCTAGTTCATCGAGCACATAGGTCTTGACGTATGTGTGAAGATCTGCTCAACACTTATGGTGGCAGCTGTTATCAATGCTGCTGGGCCAATGCTTTCCTGCTGTGGCCCTTCCAAGTTTTTTATGCTGGCAGTCTTAACATTGAGAGATGAGGGGATCTGGCAATAGATCAATGGTCTCTGACCAAAGTTGGCAATGAGACTGCTCAGTGGATCAGTGCATTCATACACAAATGTGTTGTGTGCTGTTTGAAGCAAAAATGTCCCAGCTACAATACATATCTAGATCTATATTAACCTGCTCTAAGCTGAAATTGTAAATGTGAAACTTGGCTGAAAGAGAAGTGTCTTGGATGTACACAGCCCAATCCTATCCGGCCGCTAGGCCAGCATAGGATGACTGCTCCGGCCCAGGACCATTGCAAAAGCTGCCGTAAGGCGGTTGCGCTAGCCCCAGGCTGGCGCAGAGGCCTGCACCGGCTACTGCGGGCCAGATCCAGATAGCATGTGGTACTGGTAAGCTGCGGCTGGGCCATGTGGCGCAGGGATGGGAGGTGGGCATTCCGGAGCGTCCTGGGGTGCTGGCAGTGCAGGGGCTGGTGGCCCAAGAGGGGGTGGGATCGGCGTCAGCAGTGTACACCGTATCCCAAGCCCGTTTTTCCCGACACCGGCCTACTTGATTTGTGCCACGAAAATGGCAGGCGCAGATCTGAGGAGACCCATTGCAGGGACTGGGGCTTTACCTGGGATAAGGGAACTTTTGTTCCCTTACCTCTAGGAGACCTCCAACCCTGCCTACTCTGCTCAGGATACAGCACTGCTGGCGCTAGCATAACTGGATCGCTGTGCAGAGCGTAGAATAGGATTGTGCCCACGATGTGTTTAAGGTATAGCGACCTGTATCTTTGACAGAAATATTTGATTAGGAGGAAAGATTTGCTTAACATCTCAGCAATAAAAACCAGAAATGAATGCTCAGCTGGACACCCTGTCATTTCACCACCCACTGCCAACTTCTATGTCTGGGCCAAACTAGATGTTGCTGTGTCAGGCCCATGTGCAGAATTGCATTTTCCACCAAAACCCAAAAAGTGGACTCTCGAGAGTTAACCCCTACTGGGAGAAAAAATATTTTAAAAACTAGTTTCAGGTGAAAAAGAGAAGCCAGCAGGAGAGTTTATCTCTCCTTTCCTGCCCATCCATGCTGAACTTTTAAGTCCCTGAAACACCTTATAAGGAATTGGCAGGGCCCAAGTTGAGTCCCACTTTTGGCATGTCTAGTTGCATCCTTGCTTGCGGTCTAGCAAAACAAGATATTCCAACCCCAACTGAAACATGCTAAGATCAAAACATTACAACGTATTTATCTTGACTGTCTCATACACACAGGACTTTACTTACAAAAAATGTCAGTAAAATAAAATAAACAGAAAAATGCACAGAGTGGACAGATACTATTTATAGAATGGTGAGAGTGGTTTAAAGCAGGCTCTGTGTGTTTCATTCAGATGTACCTTTTCTGCTCCAGTGACACTGCACAGTTTACTTTTGCAGAAAACAAGGGTGGAGCTGCGTCTTCTTATTTGATTTGTCCCCCATCCCCTGAAAGACAGTGGCTCAAAGTCAAAAGTAATAGTGGAGGAAAGTCAATGCATCTAGGAATCAGAAGCAGAGAAGAAACGTGAGAGGCCAGCCTTGATCTGGACAGTGTCATCTCTTTCTCTTCCTCCCATACACATAAATATAAGATTCTGCCTGAAAAATAATGAGATATGACTGTCTATCTAGATATGAATGTGTAAAATGTCTGGGGGTAGAGAAAGAAAGGGGGGAAATGTGAGGGCTTTGGGATAGAGTAGTGGAGTGAGTTGGGCTCTGCACAGGCCTAGGGCTGTGCTGTTTTGTGTGTTGCAAGCTGCCCTACAGCTACAGTGTGTGGGATCACACAGGTTGCAATCCTGTGCATGCTTACATGAGTGTCTACTTACATCTGAGTAGACATGCATAGGATTGCAACCTTTTCTCAGGGTGGATTGGATTTCTGTAAGCTTTTGCATTGAGCTGTTAAGACAGTAGCCTCAGTGCTTGTGTTGTGACAGAACATTTTTCCCATTATGTGAGCCAGACTTTCTGAACGTTTTTGGACCATGCTTTTCTTTGTCTTAAAATATAATACATGGTGCCATTCAAATTGTGGAGCTGGTAGGAAGCCAGGTTCCAACTGTGGTTAAGGAATCTGCACATGTTTTTTTTTTTTAATGTTGTATTTATCTTCACCCACAGATGCTTAGATGTCTGAAAACCCATGTGCTGAGACATTTAAGGCATTGGAGGTTACTGAAAACATCTTTCACAATGCTTACCTATTTACAGATTGTGCTCTGTATAGCAACCCTATTAGCTCAATGACTGCATCACTTTCAAAGTGGTGTAGTAAAGCCACTAGACTATGCAATGGACACAAGAGGAATCCCCTGTCCCTACTTAGGTAGTAAGTACAACCAGCCAAAATGGACTAAAAAGGGCTAAACAAGGGAAGTGTGTGTGAGTGTGATCTTGTGCTTGTTCTGTCCCTATCCAACCACATCAACAGCCTTGCATATCACAGATGTGGAGTTTTGCCATGGGCACCAGGCAATTTGTGCTGGATACTGTGAACTGCCACTGTGTGACAGCAGCTCCTACAACTGGTTTATATCTGTCAGAATGATAACTGCGAAGACCAGCCGCCCAATACTAGTGCTATGTAGCCTTCAGCCTGAAGGACAATGGCCGAATGGAGGTTGCTCAGCAGTTGTGCTTGATGGTGTGCCCTTAACAGGACTGTGAGTATATGGAAAGTACAAAAAACTTTGCATGCTCAAAAATTGTGCCATATAACGATCGAAAGGTCGGCAGTTCAAATCTGTGACGGGGTGAGCTCTTGTTGCTTGGCCAGCTCCTGCCAACCTAGCAGTTCCAAAGCATGTTAATGTGAGTAGATAAATAGGTACCACTTGCGGGAAGGTAAACAGCGCTCTGTGTTCCAGCCGCATGCTACGCGCTGCGGCAAGGATAGTCATGCCGGCCACATGACCATGGAGGCGTCTTCGGACAACGCTGGCTCTTCGGCTTTGAAATGGGGATGAGCACCACACCCTAGAGTCGGACACAACTGGACTTAATTGTCAGGGGTCACCTTTACCTTTACCTATGAATGTTTACTCAGAAGTATGTCCCATTGCATTCAGTGGGGTTTACTGTCAAGTGACGGGCAGTGCAATCCTGTGTAAGGATTCAGCCGGCGGCCAAGGGATCCTGAGCCCAAGGCTGCCTGTCAGATGGCGGGCTGGAGGTCTACTCAGGGAAGGGGATGCTCATCCCCTTCCCCGGGTGTAAACCGGGGAAGGCCCAATAGGCCTCCTCGGATTTCCGTCAGCTAAATAGCCCCCTCCCTGGCCGGCTAAGCCAATGGCTCCCCTCCCTTGCCCGCCGGACTGCCCACGCAATCGCCAGCGGGAGAGCTTACCTTCCTCCAGTGGCCGCATCCTTGGCCCGGCGATGGAGTGAGGGAGGCCAGCCTTGTGCCGGCTTCCCTTACTCCTAAGGCATCACTTTACGGCATGTTCGCGGCGTCTTGGAACGGCGGAGTGCTCGGTCCGCCATTCCGAAGATCCCCAGGATTGCACCCTGTGTACTTGAACTGCAGCCTTAAGCACTTTGAGTCCCATTTATCGTAACTGTCCCATTGAGCTGAATGTGACATAAGATGCTTAACTTGGGCTAGAATCGGATTGTGCCTTATTTATTTTCAGTTAAAGCTTGGAAAAGAAATATACTTATGTTTATCTCCATTTATTTACTTTGTGTGTTTGACAACAGTTTTGGCCTAATGTTCTCTCTGGAATGCTTAATGGATTTGTTGAATTCAGGCCTAAATAAGTAAATCAAACTATAGAAAGAATCAGTGTTCAGTTTCACAATCCTACAAAGTGCAATCTATTGGTAGGGGCAGGAGAAAATGGTGATAACGAAATAAAAACACAAAGCACTGCTTTCTGCTAAGAAACCTGAAAAATAATAATAGTTGCCTTCGCCACACAGTATTAATAATAAAATAATAATAAAAATGGGGAGAATTTGGAATCAAAACACATAACCGCTTTCTGCTATTTCATTTTGGTTAAACACCGAAATCTGCGAAAAAAAATTAAACCATTTTCTCCCACCTCTTACATTGTCCTCCTTCAAAGTGCACCAAGTTGCATCTTCTCCTTTATGTGATCCTCCTGCAAGTTGTTCATAGAGCTGCTCCTGGTCACCATGGAAAAGGACAAGGGTGGCTGGACTACCTTATTGCAAGGTGAATTTTGCTTTAATGGAAGAACTGTGCTGCTGGGTGCCACTGTTGTTTGACTTAAATAGAAATATTTCAATCAATTACGGCATTATAAGTGCGGTGGAAGTAAATTTAACAAGGGACTTTTGTTCTTGTTTTGTCAAGGGATATAGCTGAAACCTCACTCGACCAGTCTGGAATTGAGAGAGTCAGTGGTAGTCAAATGTGAGCTGAGCTCCAACTCATGCGTAAAGATAAGAGGCATTGGATTATATTATAATCAGGTGTTCCAAAATGGGACAAAAGACATATAAAGAAGGGAACACAGGGATTATCAGAGAGAAGTTTGGGTATGTGTCAAAAAGTTAGAACTGATAAATACATGTTATAGGGCCATCCAGATTGGAGCAATAATGTGCCCCAGACATCACATGCAGTTCATTCTGCAGATATGTTAGGACTGCATATTGTAAGCAAAGCTACAATACAATGTCCATCCATGTGATGTGTGTTTATAAAAGGATAGTTATATTTGTTAAATGTTTGGGAAAATGAAAACTCTGGGATGATCCTCACAAAGCAAAGGAGCACAACCAGCTTTAGAACTCTAACAGTGCAATCCTATGCATGTCTATTCAGAAGTAAGTCTCACTGTACTCAGTGTGGCTCAGGGCCACTCAGAGGAAGTTTATCAGGGGGTACAAAGTTTCTTTTGGGCCCCTTCACCAGAGGTGTCACTGGGGGGGACGGTACTGTAAGTTCCGCACCATTCTAATCCCCGTTTACTCCCTGGTATGAGGTAGCCCCGCCCCATCGCCGTCGGAGCCATTCTGTGCGGCGAAGGCAACGGGCATGGAGTCTCCTGCCCATTGCCTTCACCGCACGAAATGGCTCTGACGACAGAGGCGTTGCTACAGTGGGGGCGGTACTATAATTTCCACACCGTCGTAGTCCCAATTTACTCCCCGGTACGAAGTGCCCCCCCCTCGCCGTCAGAGCCATTCAGTGAGGTGAAGGCAATGGGCAGGAGACTCCCTGCCCGTTGCCTTCGCCATACTGAATGGCTCTGATGGCGAGGGGGCAGGACCACCTCGTACTGGGGAGTAAACGGGGATTAGAACCGTGCGAAACTTACAGTACCGCCCCCCTCCAGCAACGCCTCTGCACTTCCCTTCATGTGAATTTGGCTCCTGTGGCCCCTTTTTGCTCATTTTTGACCCTGGACCCGGGTATGATTGCACCCCCTTAACCCCCCTCTCCAAGGCCCTGATGGGGCTTACTTGCAGGAAACTGCATAGAACGTCTCTTCAAGCAAGAAAGGTTGTAAAGTAACATTGCATGTTCTTTTCTGTCTCACAGTGCCTAAAAGGATCAAAAGGCAACAAAAGCCGTAGGTCCACTGAATGAAATGCAAGTGTAAATTTACATGAACTGAATATCTCACCAGAAGGCCAGGGCTCTACTCATACAGCTACTCTGTGTGTCCAATAAAACAAAATCTTTCTCTCCGGATAATTGCAGAAGAAGCCAAGTTTTATATCATTCTTCTGTCTTGATAGCAACAGTATCGACCTACAGTTTGACAACTTCTGCCATAGCCCTTCTTAAATAAATTCATGTTAATAATTTATTTCTACTTCCTTGTGTTTTTTTTTCCCTTCATGGTGCTGAAGTTTTTCCTTGTTTTCGGCTGAACAGATCCTTTTTAATATACGGTGTAACTGGTTTTTTTTTTCCAGAATGCATTTATGCCAAGCTCATAGAAACTGGTATGTTTTTTTGTGTGTCTCTTGAACACTGTTAATTTTTTTTCTAAAAGTCTAATGCTAAAAGCAATTTTCTCCCATGGGTGTTGTCTCCACTATAGCTCTGGTTGTATGGATTATTTAGCAACAGTTAAGATCAGACAGCATTTGGGATGAATCCATCAAAATTTGAATGTCTTTCAGAACAATCTGCAGAATGAACAAAAGATAGCAGAGACCCAGAAACTCTCCCCACCCCAACTAGATTTTCTTCAAATGCATAATACCAAATATAATTTCTTGTTCTGCTCATATCAGACAAATGAGACAACCTGTTTGTTCTAAGTATTGAGCTGCCCCAGGAAGAAGAAAAAGAAATAGTAGGATAGAGTTGATCAGAAAAAAAAGTCTAGTAGCCTGCTCATGTGTGAAGAAGACTCCTGTTGAAAAGTGGGGATAAAAATCTAATAAACAAATGACAAATAAAATACCATAGCCAAAGCAAGTAAGGCGATATCTGGATCATCTTGAGACAAACAAAAGTCAGGCTGTTACCAACTGAAACTGAGCAAGTTCACTCGACTTCCTTGCCTTTACTAATTTATTTGCCAGTAATCTTTGTGTGTATGCGCGCGTGTGATGTTTTGTCAGCTGCCCTCAGAACGCCGCTGAACGAAGGTGTGGTGTACAGTATATACAGTAAATGTATAAAATAAATAAAACACAACTATTCTTAACCACATCCCTAGGAACACAGTCCAACTGCACTGGAGAGTCTTCTGGGATAATTGGATTTGAAATTCCCAGCCTTGGTGTCTCTCCCTCACTAGAACCGCGCTGACAGTGAAAACGACTCTCTCATTAGTCAAAACCAGTATTTTATCCGCAGTGGATTCAGGCTTGACGTAACGCAGCCCTTCTCTGCCCAGCAATGTCAGGGACGAAGCATTTTTATATGGAAACCTCAGCGCAAATGCCAGACCACGAGAACAACCAGTCTCTTCGCTGCGAGGATGTTTAGGGTTTAGGGTTTCAAACTGTTCCAGAGGGAGCACATCTGCGCTCTCCAACGGAGATCGAAAACACCTCTCTGGAGAACGGCGGCGGATGATCTGTTTGTTTTCACGGGTGTGGAAGTGGAAAAAATGCCCCTCTTTTTTTCCCCCAGGTGTGCTTTTGGGCTCTGAGTCCTGGCAGAGCCCGAGGAGGGCGGACGTCTGGAAAGCCAACAGAGGAGGAGGAGAAAGCCACTCCCGACGGGGGACTGCGGAGGGGGAGACGGAGCGGGCAGGCAACAAGCGTGTCGTTCGCGCCTGCTGAAAGGGGCGGGCATGTGGGCGAGCCTTGGGGGTCGGCAGCAGCAGCAGCAGCAGGCACGGCGGCAGCCTCCGTCCGCCCAGTGCGCTGGCCGGGAGTCGCAAGACGCACGGAGCGGGGCGGCTGCTGCCGAGCCAGTCGCTGCCATGGAAGCCGAGCGGGGCAGGCGAGCGAGCGCTGCCTGGACCGAACGCAAGAGGTAAGCAGCTTTCCGCGCGGGGCGGCCGAGCGCCGGGCAAACTTTTGAGCGAGGAGGAGGACACGAAGAGGACGAGGATCCCAAGACCGGCTCTTCGGCTGGGGAAGGGAGGGAGGCAGCGGGCGGACGTGCAACGGGCTGCGGGCTTGGGAGCAGCAGAGGGGTCGGACAACCGAACGGTCGTCCGCGTGCCAGAATGGTCGTGCGTGTGGTGGAGACGCCAGATCTGACGATCGGAGATATGGGGTGCAGAGTGCTCTGGAGTCTCGCGCTGGTGGTATGGTGAGCAGCCCTCTCAGCTCCCCATCCTGCGCCCTGACCTGCCCTCCCCTTCTAACCCCCGCCCTGCCCTAGCTAGTTTCTTCCATCCACTCCAGCCTCCTACTACTCCGTAGGAATTGCCGCTAAGCCGCTTTCTGTCCTTGAATCACGGTCCACCTTTCTTCTCACCCTGTATCTGTCCTTTCTACATCAGTTCCTCCTTCGCCCTTATTTACAACTTTACCGCTTCAGCTCTGTGCTTGTCCCACCACGAATCCCAGTTTCCCCACCTTTTAGCACCCTCCAGTCCTTCACCCTCTCACCCCCCCTTGTTTCCATACTGCAACCATAGGCTGCAACACTCCTCAGCCTCCTACTACCCAGTCTCCAGTGGATCCCGAATCCTTTCCTCACCCCCCCCCCCCCATCCTTGTCTGTCTTCCAACTTGCCCTCCTATTTCCAAAAGTCTGGCTCAACTTCCTTCCTAACTGCAAGTTTCCGGTTCCCATCCCTTCTCCCACCCTGTACAGGAATCCTCACATATTCACTTGTAATTGCTCCTTTCTCCTGGTGCTCCACCTTTGTCTTTTCTGTACCTGAACTTAGTATCCCTACTCCTTCCCTTTCTCCAGCTGCACCTGTTCACCCCCTTAAGCCTCCAACTATCCTTTTTTCCCTCTTGGTGCCCAGTATTTTCTGCTACACATACTGCAATGCATACACTGAATTTGTGCCAGAGTGTGCCATCCAGCTGCACCAGATTTCTTGCTTTAGTTCCTGACCTTGCAGCTTTGGCTAAGACCAGTGCATATCTTCTTAGTAATCTACAGCAGTGGTTCTCAAACGTTTTAGCACCGGGACCCACTTTTTAAAATGACACAGTATTGGGACCCACTTAGCTTTTCGAGACTTTAAAAAAAGGTGATCTAGAAATAAATAAATATATTTACAGTATTTAAGTAAAGGACTCAGCTGTTTGCAGGGTAATTAGCAGCTATCTTGAAAACTGCAGGGGCTCAGTTCTTTGAAGGGCAATTAGTAGCTATCTGATTTTTGAATAGCCTCAGGGCTTATGGCAATTACTTTTCCGATCTTTCCATCACCTGGGACCCACCAGAAATCAGGTCGCGACCCACCAAGTGGGTCCCTCCTCACCCACAGTTTGAGAAACACTGATCTACAGTATTTGGGCAATGAAATACCAGCTTTGGTACTGGATCTAACAACTTTGCTAGTCCATGCTGTTCTGTACAATTCAACAACGCCGTAGTTTCTGAAGACAAGGATGTCTGCTGAATGGGATGTGGTGGAGCCTCTTAAAGTAATGGGTGCCTTGCGCCCCGTTTGTGGATGTGCATGTGTATGTGCACATATAGTTATATCATATATGTGCATGTGTACGTACATGAGATAAAACAAATGTATGTGGGGTGTGGGTTTTTTTTTTTTGCAAGTGATGTTAGGAACAGCTTTCAAATTTCCCACATCTAGTCCAAACTGAATGAAAAAGCAGTGCCGATCACATTTAGTTTGCTGTTAATGTCGATATAGCGTATAGCGATCTCCACACAGGACACATTCCAGAGAAGAACCAAACGTATCGTTTGTGAAGATGGAAAGATATTTCTTTTATGTAAAATGATTCCGGCTTTTAAACCTGGAATACTCAAATAATTTTACATCAATGCAGGCCATGACACTTTTACAGCTTATCTATTTCTTTTATGTTACCATTTTACAGTGGTAGTCACAGCTAACTTTTACCAAAATTAGGTTTTTATTCCTTGGTGGGAAGTGTTAGTAGCAGAAAAAATGGGCCAGCTTGCCAATCATTTGTAGAGTGTACGTTTTCTGTGCAAACAACTGCATCACTAAATGTAGATTCAGTATTGGGCCTATGTATTTTGTAAGTTCCGTATAGGGCCCATAGCCCTAAATGATAGTTTAGTAATACTTCTATCAAAACTCCGCTACTGTTGAAGTAACATACAGCAAGTTCTCACTTAAAGTTGTGGATGGGCTTTTCTTGGAAACTGCAACTTTAAGCGAAACGACTTATAATGAAACCAATTTTACCATAGACTAATTGATAAATGTAAAGTTCCTATGGCATTTCCCCATCAACTTTAAAACGAAAGGACTTTAAACAAAGCGACCTTATGTGAGGACTTGCTGTACTTGTACTTGAATCTAATCTCATCTCATTGAAGAGCCTTTCCATCTTTCTGTTTGCAAGTATAACTTTTCAAAGCACCACTTTTGGGTGGATACCACTTTTGTGGTATATCACCACCAGAGTCAGCAGCTGTCCACAAGGGTGGGAGGCTAGCCCTGTAGTTGGACTTGCCCTATATTTTTGACAAACGGTGCCTCTTTGGAAGAATCAAGCAGCTGCACAGCCATTTCTTGCCTACTGGTGCTCCACCACCCCAGCCATTTCCACTTCCAGCCAGGTCAGGTCATATGGGGCGGTGCCACGTGGTGACTATGCAGTGGAGCCAACTACCACCTGCCAAGAAGTACCACTGGTTGAAAAGCACTGCTGCAAACTGATCTAAGTGTAGTTTGCCAATTCAAGAGACTTTGTGAATTGCAACCCTTATCTTCCAGATGTCCTTAATTCCATTAAGTTCTATGCTTTTTCTGTGCTCAAGTGGCCAGTTTGCCACGTTGACCAGCAGAACTTCTGCAGCACATTTTTCTGGAGCATCCCAAACATAAAGTTCAGAAAGTTGGAGAATATAGCTGTATTTTGCAAGAGTGTGGTGAGTATGTGGGCTGAGGAAGGGATGAGTGTGCAGATGGTCAGCCAGCTCAACACCAGTGACTGCGTCCTATTTGGGACAATGAAGAACAATGCTCATTTAGTATTGTTGTGGAATTTCTGCAGATTCGTGTGTGTGTGTGCGTGTTGTTTTTTAACTAAAGAAAAACATTGAAATGGAAAAAATTAAAACTGATTTTAAAAAAATCTATTTACTTAAACTTTATTCCAAATATTACAACCAGATTGTAAATTTTGGAAGTTCTTGTATAAAACATTTTATAATTAAATAATAATAATAATGAAATAAATGTATCAGTATTCTGCTTCACATGTAGGGTGATAATGCTATCTATTTCTCCCATGTTCCTGGAAAAGGGCATGGTGTTGTAGTAGCTCTCAGATCTCTGAAGCTCAAGCAATTCCGTTCAATCTACTGTCTGCATTGCTGGTTGGTTCTTGTTTTCTAGGCAAACCCTTTTTATCATTTGGAATGATCAACTAATCCTTTCCAAGGCACAGTGTAGCAGGATGCTTCTTGCATGGTGATTGGGTGCGGAGAGCATGCTATGGAGGAGTTGCGTGAACAGATTATGGGTCTACATCCGATGTAGTCCATTGAAAAGGTGACTCTAATAAATGTTGATACCGTTGACCAATGTGAAGTTCCAGCAAAAGTTTCTGCAGAAGCGTTGTTGGTCCCTCCCTAACATGTGCATCTTTTACACAGTCTGTCATCTGTAAAGTCATAGTGTGGTTTTATTATTGCCTTTGTGTCTCCTTAATGAACTGGCAAAGCAGTCTTATGCACGCCTACTCAGAAGTAAGTCCCATTTAGTTTAATGGAACATACTCCCAGTTAATGTGTAAGGGATTGCAGCCTGAGTTATTCAGACCTGTCATTTTACCACATGTATCAATAAAATATAAAATCCAATTTGCCTTTAGCAGATGTTACTTGATAGCTGTACTGTAACAACAAAACTGCATGTGTTAAAACTTTTCATTATGAACAATTGTTGGTTAGTAATACATCACAATATTAAATGTAAATTAAAACCAAGCCCTGATATTACATCCCTGGAAGAGTTTACATATAGCAAAACACCTATTAGTCTCCTGTGTACCAACAAAATATATCTTAGAAATGCTTTCAGCAATAAACATGCCCTAAATGATTCACGATGCGAACTGTAAATGCGGCATTTTGCCTCTTATGGCTATTTTGATTTATCAGCATATAATTATTTCTATAGAAAATGCTTTTCATCATTAATGCTTTTCATCCATTTTCAGTTTGTTTCTAATAGCTGTAGTTTCTTTGGAAGCTGTATACTTTTACACAGCTCTAGCGAAAGATATTTTCTAAGGATGGCTTTTTTCCCCACCAGAAGGAGGGGTGTTTTCTTTGTTTGTTTTTTTACAATTCTCATCCAGCTGATATGCGTAGGGATAGATTCTTGTCAAACTGTTCAGCTCACTCATCAAGCACTGGGTTCCATGGCCACTATATGCCAGCAAATCCCATTTGTCAAGCTTGCTGGGTTTATGGAGTGAAAAAGCCCAAACTGTTGTACATGATACAACTGCAAAATCACCTCCTAATGGACAGAAAATGTATGTGAGAATGTGTTGCAAGATAAAATTTAGTTTACTGTGCTGAATGTAATATTGGGTTAATTACACAGAAGAAAATATTTTAAAATATTCTAAGTTTTCATTGATGTTAAATTTTCAAATTCTTATGATTTACTTCACTGCAAAGAAGTACCGTAACTGTTCTGCGCTAATGTAAGTTTCCAAGCATGATAGTAACATTGATAGTATTATTTTCCTGATAATACGTCCAGGGAAGTTAGAGAGATATTTTTTCTTTGGATGGCAGAGAGCACCGAATAGTTATGCATCCTACTATGACAATAAGCCTCTGCAAACCATGGGCTTTCATTTTGCTACTCTTTCTCTTCTTTTTTTTACTTACAAGAGGAAGAAAAACATTTTCTTTGAAGTAAACCACAGTTCCATATTACATCTACACTTGGGCAGCTGTGGTTTACTTCAAACCACAGCTAGGGAACAAACTAAGATACGAAACCATGATTTGATCCTTGTTTGTTTTTCCTAACTGCAGTTTGAAGTAAACCACAGTGTTCCCGGTTTGGATGTAATACGCGACTGTGGTTTACTTCATAGTGAAAGTGTTTCTTCTCCTTTCACTCATAAATAGGGAAGAGAAGTGCATAAGTGTACATAGGAAACTATGGTTTCTATTACATCTGAACTGGACTGTCATGTTCTATTACAGAACAATCCCCCACTGAGTTCTTGCCTACTGAGCTCTAAGCCCCACTGAGTTCAATGAGACTTACTTCTAGGTATGTATGTACATATGATTTCAGCCTTTGCATCATTTAAGAACATAAGAAAAGTTCTATTGGATCAGGCCAAAGGCCCAGCTGTCAAGCATCCTGTTTTTCACAGTAGCCTATAGGCTGAGTCTGGGAATACTTCTCTCCTGCCATTGATCCTCTGCGGCTGGTATTCAGAGGTCTAATGTATCTCTGATCCTCCATATGATCTGGTGATGATTTTTAGTTTTCTGATTGCTCACTCAGATACCATTTTGAAAATTTCACAGCTGGGCAGCCCGATCTTGCGTAAATCCTACAGCGGAGGAGCGCGCTCTTTGACGCTCTAGTAGGCCATCACAAATGTGCCATAAAGCACGTTTGTGATGACTTTGGAGTAAGGGCCGCCGGCGCAGATGCCAGGAGCCCTTACTCTGCCGCCCTCCGGACCCGGCACCCACTGGTCCTGCAGGGGTGGGGGAGGGAGGGCCAAATGGCGAGGGAGGGGGCCATTGGCCGAACCAGGCTAGGAGAGGGCAGGGATATCGGCGGTGCGCTCTGCCAATATCCTCAGTCCTTTCCCAGCCCAGTTTGGCCTTATCCCGCTGCCTCCGATGTATGTCAGCTTCAGATCTGGCATAGATCCAAGGAGGCCCATAGGCCCTGGGAAGCCCTATACTTGGGGAAGGGGATGAAAGTCCCCTTCTCCCGAGGTGTTCCCCGGCCAGCCTGGTGTGGCTAGAAAAAAATGCTTTCCTTGCATAACTAGACACTTCATTAGTAAAATACAAATGTTATGGAAGAGTGAGATTTATGATTGACAAAATATAGCAAAGGCAGAATGGCAAAGACCAAAACCAGACAGCTCAGTTCAGAAGTATGCACATCTGATTGCAGAAGAATGGTGAGTAGAGATTTACTACACTGGCTATTTAACAGAGATGAGACTATTTCAGAAACATTAGAACATAATTTCTAGAAAAGAAATGCCCTTTCACAGGGGTTCCCAAATATTCAGCTGCCAGGGCCATAACACCCAGTTTTGTTCTTGTGGTTTGCCAGAGCAGATCAATTATAGAAAATGATATATACATTTTGTACTAAGTTTAAGAATTTTAACAATAGTAGAAAAATAGTTACAATCTTTAGCTGTAGGGCTGCTCTCTCTCTCTCTCTCTCTCTCTCTCTCTCTCTCTCTCTCTCTCTCTCTCTCTCTCTCTCTCAGCTGAGCTCTCAGTGAGAGTGACCCAACCCAGCAGGGGAAAGAATGTGTGTGATGGTGGGTGGGGGGAGATGAGGAAAGAGTGGGTGTGTGTGCATGTAATTATAATATCACAAAAGTCAGTGGGCCATTCCAAATGTGTTGTTGGGCTAGATGTTGCTCATGTGCCATAGTTCACAGACCCTTGAGCATTGATTACACAAATAATTCTTGTATTACTGACATATTGCTCAACTTTGGTTTAAGGGTAGTGTGGTTGTTTGCATGTGTCCCATCTTGGTTCCACTGTATCATCTGCACAGGAGCTTATGCCTGTATATCCAAATGCATGTATATGTGTAAGCAATACACTCAATTTTGACAATTTGAAATTGTGTGTGAGCTCCTGTGCAAATGTGACAGTGAATATGTGGCGCTAGGAGTCTCAATCTCAATATGCCTCTCTACACATAAAATTTAAATGCAGGCCTGAACAGGGCTTATAATTGAATTTAATATAATTTACTTTCAGGTAAATGTATACAGCAAGTCCTCACTTAAAGTTGTTGATAGGTTCTTCTTAGAAACTGCAACTTTAAGGGAAACGACTTATAATGAAACCAGTTTTACCATTGGCTAAATGATAAATGTAAACGTTCCCATGGCATTTTCCAATCAACTTTAAACAAAACTACTTTAAATGAAACAACTTTAACAGCGCAATCCTATCCAACTTACACCACCGGTGTAACCTGCGGTGCAGCGAGAACGGGAGGCCCCAGAACAGAAAGGGGATTCAAATCCCCTTCAAAGGGGATTTAAATCTCCCCTCCCCTCCAAACCCTCCCGCCCTGCCCTTCCCTGCTGGTTACACCGGTGGTGTAGGTTGGATAGGATTGCGCTGTGAGTGAGAACTTATTGTACAGGGTTTTTAGCATTCATTAATTAGTTCTACATATAGAAGAAGTTTGCTGTTTTGAAATACTATGCTACATTACACTCTGTAAGCATTGTGTAGATTAAATTATTACCACATATGTTAGATGAGATATGTTAGATAAGAAATTAATTGCCATTTTTTGTGTTCTAAAATCCTTTTATAAAAAAATGTATTGCAGATGCCGACCGGTTTCCTGACTACCGAGATGCTTTGAATCCTGAGTTTACTTTTCTAACAATGAACAGTTCAAAATCACTGGCGTTGGCTGGAATTGGTATACTTTCCAACACAACCTGTCACACCGAAAAGAAGATCTCTGTGTTTTTTTCAGTAATCTTCATGACAGTGGGGATTTTTTCCAACAGTCTTGCAATTGCAATTCTCATGAAGGCATATCAGCGGTTTAGACAGAAATCAAAAGCATCTTTTTTGCTTTTTGCTAGTGGATTGGTTATCACAGATCTGTTGGGCCATCTCATCACTGGAACTATTGCAGTGTTTGTATATGCATCTGACAAAGACTGGATTCGAATTAATCAGTCCAATGTTCTCTGCAGTGTTTTTGGGATTTGTATGGTGTTCTTTGGACTCTGTCCCCTTTTTCTGGGCAGCGTGATGGCTGTTGAACGCTGCATTGGAGTCACTAAGCCAATATTCCATTCAACAAAAATGACTTCTAAACATGTAAAAATGATGTTGACGATGGTATGTCTTTTTGCCATTTTCATAGCTTTGCTGCCTATTCTTAGGTTAAGAGCCTACCAAATTCAGGCATCAAGGACCTGGTGCTTCTATAAAACGGAGCATATTGAAGACTGGGAAGACAGATTTTACCTCTTACTTTTTTCATGCTTGGGGTTACTGGCCCTCGGTATTTCATTCGTGTGCAATGCTGTGACGGGAATTACTCTCTTAAGAGTCAAATTTAAAAGTCAACATAGACAAGGCAGATCTCATCACTTTGAAATGATCATTCAGCTCTTGGCTATAATGTGTGTTTCCTGCATTTGCTGGAGCCCTTTCCTGGTAAGAGCCTCATATCTTTGCCGCTTTTGAATGCACATCTCTTTATGAAGTTTTTCCTTTTTAACCGTATGTTTTTTAAAAGGTTTGGATGAAACTTGATGCTTCCTGTGTTAGAACTGACCTTATTGTTTCAACAGCTCATAGTTCAAATGGTACAAAGAGTTAGGTATCTGCAAACTGTATACCATCTTCATTATGGATATAATCTTGCCAAAGTTAAGCACTGTGCAGTTCCATGGATTTCATTGGGAGAAAAATAAGCACGTGTTGCTCAGAGTCTTTGGCTTAATGTTTCAAATAAACAACAGATTAACTAAATGACAGTCTATGGGCCATATGGCATACGACTGTGAAGGATGAAAAAAACCAAAAAGGTTCTTGTAACACAGTTTACTATACAGCATTAAGTGAATTATTAATAATCAGTTATAATCACAGTTTGGAGGAGGGGTAATTATCAAAGCATAAGGTGTATTTTGCAAGTAAAGCCTTCAGGACAATAAGATATTGCTTTCAAGCATCCATTCACTTATTTAAAGTAATAAGCTAATATTAAGCTTAAGTAATATTGACTATAATACCAGTCCCTAACCTTTTCCAGAATGAAAAATATTTGACTTTGCACAATGCAGTTCATTAAATTCAGAAGTATTATGAATAGCATTGGTACATTTACAGCACAATCCTTTTTATATATATATATATATATATATATATATATATATATATATATATATATATATATATATATATAAACATAAAAACAATACATATTTCATAAAGTTATAGCAAGCGCGAAGCAATACATCCTACTAGCATACTATTCACCACTTTCTACATATAATTTCCAACTAAGCCAAAACAACACCCACATTCTATTCACTAAATCCGCATATCATCACATCATTCCTCTCCCTCTCTCCTAAAAAGTCAATAAATGGTTTCCAATTATTCACGAAAAAGTTAACTGACTTTTCCTTAATTAAAATTGTAAGTTTATCCATTTCAGCATAGTCCAAAACTTTCAGCCACCAATCTTCCAGCGAAGGTATCTCCGAATTCTTCCAATATTGTGCATATAAAATTCTTGCCGCAGCTATCATATATAAAAACAAAGTTTGAAATTTTTCGCCTACGTGATCCTCCCACATACCCAACAAAAATGTTTCCGGTTTCATTTGAACCTTAATCTTTAAAATCAACTCAATCTGTTTATGAATCTGAGTCCAGTACTTCTTTGCTTGGGGGCATGTCCACCACATATGGTAAAAAGTTCCTTCTTGCTTTTTACATTTCCAACATCTATTCGTCACCTTCTCATACATTTTTGCTAATTTGCTTGGGGTTATATACCATCTATATATCATTTTATACATATTTTCTTTAATATTAACATTTAACGTAAATTTCAACTGTTTTAACCATAGTTGTTCCCATTGGGCATTTACAGCACAATCCTATGCATGTCAACTCAGAAGTAAGCCCCACTGAGCTCTCTTATAGCCCAATCATCACCCCTACCAGCCCATAGCACACAGCGCTGCTGATGGAGCATGCACTCCATGCTATGGTGGGGGCACAACCAGATGGCCCAGGAGAGGTAAGTAAAAATCGTTTTTGCTTACCACCTGCTAGGCTGCCTGGTTTCCAGTGGGTCTCCTTGGACCTACGCCAGCTCGTTCGCTGGCATAAGTTCAACGAGACACCTGGAGGTGGGTCCAGGCCAGGAAGCAGGAACAGGTTCTGCTGCTGAGATCCTCCCCCCCCCCCCAGCCTGATCTGCTCCCTGCCCTGAACCACCCAAATCCTCCCCCAAACTACTCCCCCACTGCTAACCTACCTGCTCCGGTGGGGGCTCAGTGAGCCACTGTCATTTGTAAGGGGGTCTCTGGCTATTTGTGCTGGTGGCTCCCGTCCACACAACAGCTGCATGGCGTTTGCATCAGCGTCCTGGGCTTCACAGTGGCAGATTGCAAGCTGCCAATAGAATCGGGCCATTAGGCTGGTGGAGCGTGTGCTGTATCCAGTGAGTTGTGTTGGTCATGGAAAGGTGACATTCAAAATAGCCAGCAGGAGGTAAGTAAAAAACAGTTTTTACTTACCCCCAGTAAGCTACAATCGCCTATGAGTTTCCTCGAACCTACGCCAGCCATTTTGCTGGCGTAGGTCCAAGGAGAGAAAGGGGAGGGGCAGCCTAAGAAAGTGGGATAGGATCTAGCATGTATCGGTGCCATCGAGATCCACTGGGTCCCCGCCCACTGGTCTCTCCCTCCTGCCCATGACACGGCTCCACCGCCAACTTGCCATTACTGACTGAGGCCTCAGAAGCTGCTGCTGTGCACACTGGGCTGTTGCCCATTTGCAGTAGTGGCCCAGAGGTGCATGATGTCTTTCCTGCTGCTGTAAAGGGCCTTGTGCTGCCAGAATGCTAATTCCAGCAACTCAAGACCCCAATAGGATTTGGGCCTGAAGCTGCTGTTAGTCCAGTGAGAAGGTAGCATCCATTTCCATCAAAGGAAGTAGCCCTTCCAATGCTAACACTGCTCTTGGGAAATGATTTTGGTCAGATTTTGGCATAGAAGGAAAGTGTTAGATACCCTCTACCTGTGTACTATGGTCTTGACTCTGATCGAGCAGTCCGTTTTTTGTTTTTGTTTTTTAAATTTAAACCAACACTCACACAGGGGCAAACTATGCAGTTCATGTAATGGGTAGTTTGGTTCTTATTTTGGCAGCAGGGGCGTCACTACCCCCGTTGGCGCCCGGAGCAACGGGGTGTGTGGCGCCCCTATAATTAATATCGCCGCGGCCGAAGGCTGCGGCGCGATCCGGAGGGGGGGCGCACTCCGGGAGGAGCCGGCTTGCGCGCTCCGGGAGGCGGCGACCCCCCCTCAACCGGGAGAGCTGGCTCGGGGACGTGTTCCCCGGCCGGCTGCCTGGGGCCTTCTAAGGAAGGCACGCGAGAATGGTATTTATACCGTTCTTTTTGTGCATGCTCAGACTTACTGAGGGAAAAAGGGCAGCCTTTTTCCCTCAGTAACAGTCTGAGCATGCGCAAAAAGAACGGTATAAATACTGTTCTCGCACGCCTTCCTTAGAAGGCCCCGGGCAGCCGGCCGGGGAAGACGTCCCCGAGCCGGCTCCCGATTGAGGGGGCGGTCGGACTCGAGTCCGACTCGGACTCGCGGGCGGGGTGCCGGGCGGGACGCCCTTCGGGCGATGGCGCCCGGAGCGGGTGCTCTGCCCGCTCCGCCCTAGTTTCGCCTCTGTTTGGCAGATCACATCTTTATATTCCAAAATTCTGTTCAGCATTCCTTCTGGGAAATAGATGGTTTCCAACATAGGTAGAAATAATCAGAGGCCAGAATAATTGCACTGAGGTGCTCAGACATTGCTCTGATATTATTGTGCTGAAAAATGAGTGTCCTCTCTCTCTCTCTCTCTCTCTCTCTCTCTCTCTCTCTCTCTCTCTCTCCTGGTCAGCTTACTACACTTTCCTGGCAGTGTCAGTGAACTGGAACTAGAAATAAGTCCTAGAGAATGTGAACTATGAAATAGATGAGTAGCTATCTCATATATTAGACCAAGTTCTGGTAAATGATTATGCAAGCATTTGAGAACAGGGCATCTCTGTTGTGAGAATGAAAGGTAGTTACCAGTAAGATCCAGGGCCAAGAATTCATAGTGGCTCAACTGTCACGCCTATGAGTTTTCCTGGAAATTATATGCGGGGGACGATGGAAGTCTTCAGTGAATAAGAATGTTACACCATATTTCAGTTTCATTTCCATCCACGTTTGTAATTCAGATTAGGATTGACAACTTTTTCTTTTCTGGCAAAGCATCTGTACCTTCCACAGTTGTGTGTGAATCAGAAATTGAGTAGTTAAACTTTCCCCATCCTGTAGTTCTAAGCGGAGTAAATGTTCACCTTCTGAGTTTCTGCTTCTCATGCAACTATTAAAAGCATAGTTCTGTCAGAAAAAAAAATGTTGGCTATTCAAATGTCAATACTTTTGGAAGCCATTCCTGTCCTAAGACTTACTACACTGGTGCAACTTAATGCAAAAGCAAATGCAATGTCACAAGCTATTATATTTTAATAGCAAGGACACTGTCATTTGTAGTCAGATACATAAGTCAAATATTTAGGATATAAATGTTATTAATGTTGGTAGATAATAAAAGTTTAATCGCAGAATATAACATCATACTTTTTAATACAGTACATTAACCAGCGGAAAATTTTTCTTTAGGCCTGGGAATCGAATTGAAATTTACGACACTGTTAAATTCAACGTACAATGGCCCCAAAAGGGATTTTGGCTTCTTAAACCATTATAACATTCTGTAACCTCTAGGTTGTTAAAGTATTTTATACAAAATAGATGTGTTCACTCTATTTATTCTCTGTCGTAAATATCTTGCACCCAGTTAAATAAGTTCCTTGAAATTTACCTGGATTTTTAAGTAAATGAATTTGACAACTGAAAGTTTTGAAGTCCGCTGTACATTGGTCAGTATTAATTACCTTTTACAGTGTAGACAAAGGGCGCGATCCTGTGTAAGGATCCGGTTGGCGGCCCAGGGTTGCCCGCCGGATCCTGTGTCCAAGGGTGCCTGTCGTTCGGTGGACTGGAGGTCTACTCGGGGAAGGGGATGCTCGTCCCCTTCCCCAGGTGTAAACCAAGGCCGGTCTGATGGGCCTCCTTGGATTTCTGCCAGCTGAATAGCTGACAGAAGTCAGAGAAGGCCATATAACAATCTAGCTGCCTAACGGGAACGGGGATATAGCAGACGCAATCCCCCGCTCCCTCTCAGGCCGGCTAGGCCAATGGCCCCCTCCCTCCCTCCGGACCACCCACGCGGCCGCCAGGGGAGCATTTACCTTCCTCCGGCGGCCACTTGCCGGTCTGGTGACGGAGTGAGGGAGGCCGGCCTTGTGCTGGCCTCCCTTACTCCTGAGGCATCGTGAACATGCTTTATAGCACGTTCGTGACATCTTGGAATGGCAGAGCGCTTGCTCTGCAGTTCCGAAGATCCCCAGGGTTATGCTGAAAAAGTAGTACAGTATGTGACTCAAGATTGAACTTTTGTTACTTACAGGGTGTTTACCATATACATTTTAGTCTTGGGAACAAAATGGCAACTGATATAGAATCAGGCTTCAATGAATTAGAATTTGATGCTCAAGTGTAGAGAATCTATACAATTTAAGAAACATATATACAGTATTTCTTATATATTTATTATATAAGAGTTTTTCTCTTATATACGATAACAAAGAAAAGGACTCAGGGTATGTGAAAAGTTGTTTTTATTCTGGTTACCACTGGAGTTCAGCAAGGGACAAGCAACGTCTCAGGGAGCGCTTGCCCTCCCTCACTTGTTGCCCCTCTACTGAAGTGTTTTACTGCTTGATTGTAGAATGGTCAATATTTGGGTTAAGGTGAAAAGTTCATTGGAAGATACACACCTGTTGTTTATAAGCCACATATCACTGTAACTGGCTTCAACACAGTGATTTTAAGGAAGCTTAAGTCCTTGAAGAGCAAATTACCAACCTAATGGTGTAGTGGTTTGGGAGTCGGACTTAGACCTGGAAGATCCAGGTTCAAATCCCCACTCAGCCACGAAGCTTCCTGGGTGACCTTGGGCCAGTCACTATCTCTCAGCCCCACCTACCTCACAGGGTTGTTGTGAGGACAAAAAGGAGGGGAGGAAATATGTACACCACTCTGAGCTCCTTGGAGGAAGGGCGGTATAAAAATGTGAAAAATAAAATAAATAAAAATAAATTTGCAATTCATAGCTTGTATCCTCCTTGGATGTTTTTGCTAGGTTTTTCTCAGATGCATGATGCTGATAATATAGACAATGCATATAATTAGGCTTACCATATGTCCCAGAATGGCCGGAACCCTCCCAGATTTCAGAGTCCTGTCCCGGTGTCTCGGGGCGTATGGTAGCCATCCCGGAAAATCTGGGGGTGCCGCTGACATTTTCCCTCCAGCCGCTCTTGCACAATGCGGCCTGGAACACGGACAACGCGCCATTTTTCGCGAGCCGCACGCATGCGCACAAGCGGCTTGGAAGCCCTTCTAAACGAAGGGCTTCCAGGCCGTGTTGTGCGCGAGCCTCGCACACAACGCGGCATGGAAGCCCTTCTTTTCCCCATGGTAGCCCACCAGCTGCATGAGGGAAGGCCACAAGCAAGAGAGAAAGGCATGCTTGTCTCACACCGTTTCTATCCTGCAACTGATAATTCAGAGGCATGCTGCTGCTGTAACTGGAGGTAGTGCATAGCTGTCATGACTCATAGCGATTGACAGACCTGTCCTTCATGAAATGGCTCAAGACCTCTCATGCACTGGCAGGTTGCAGAGAAAGCTCAGATTGCAGAGAAAGTTGGAGAATATGGTAGGAGGTAAAAAAAAAGAAAACTGAATTTGAGGAGTTATTCCAGTTATTCAAGATAGTTCTTCTGTGTGCTTACCTCTTTTAAAAGGGGAAAAAAACCCATTTCTGAGATTAAAAAAGAGTATTCACCATTTTTCACTTTTCTACTGTGTGGATCAGAGTATTTTAATGAAAACCTAATTATGTGCTACCTATAAGACGTGAACTTGTCTTTTGAAGAGGAGACAGAATATTCTTCTGCCCATACTCTGCAAGGTATTTCTTCTTGTGGTTTTACTATCTATCACCCATGTATCCCTATTACTTTTTCACACCTTGTTGCTTCCTAACTTCTTAGAAAAAGAAAAAAAGAAAAAGGTAAGAATTTACCAGCTTCACTGGAAGGAGGCAGAGGAAGACAAATTGTACTTGATCACGCATAACTGGCAAACAAATTACAGAAGATATTTTCTTAATAAAGGGAGCATTCCTTAATCATTTTTTCTAATGTATAAATTGGTGTTCTTTCTGGAACATTATTGTTCTCTCTCTCTCTCTCTTTGCTTCAGGCTTTTCAGTATGTACCTCTGGCGAGTAACTATTGCCTTCAGGGAAACAGGCAGGAGGTGCTTTCAAAATGCTCCAAATGCCTCACATGGGTATAGGGGTTACTAAGACTTTTGTGGGGAGCTAGTAACTTTTGTGGATCTATTTGCAAGTCTAAAATGGTCCATTTGTAATTTCTCTATAAGGCCCTGTTTGTCTTTAGAGTAAAATTCTGAAAAAAAATATTTCAAAAAATATTGAGTTACACATGCGCTACAACGTCTTCCACTGAAATCTGTGGGGCTTAAAAGTGCTTCACTTTGCCTGAACGATGTCCTTATTTTCTAGAAAAAGACTGGTGTACTTAACCAGTGACTTCTGATAGATATAAAGACTCTAGTAGTGGTCCTAAACAGTAGCATAGGCAGAGGGGGTGGTGGCGTGGTAAGTGCTGCACGGTGTTACACGGAGGTGCAAAGTTGCCCCTCTCACTTGCTGTCAGAGCCAGCCCTTCGCTGCTGGACTGGCTTTGATGGTGAGTGGGAGGGGTCACTTTACATCGTGTAATGCCGTGCAGCACTTACCGCGCCACCCTCTTCTGGCTACTTCTAGGGCTTCCTAGAAGCCCCCCATCCAAACTTGCATCCTGCGACAAGGCTGGAAGGTGGGATGAGCCTTCACGCGACCCAGAAGTGAGTTGGTAAACACCGTGGTTTTAACCTTTTTTCTTTTTAAAACTATTTTAGCGGACCCTGGTAGCGGATCCTCACTATCCGCTGGGGGGAGGGTCCGGAATGGATCCCCTGCGGATAGTGAGGGCCAACTGTATTTAGGAACAAATTTACAACATCCATGCACAAAGGATCTCAAAAAGACTCCCCCCCCCTTTCTCCTGGCATGTACAGTATCAGTATACTAGGAAATGGGAGGCTTGCACACACCTCCATATACTGTTGGCTCTTCCATCTCTATGTACTGCAGATTATTTATGTTCTGGAATCTCAAGTAATGTGATGGACATGGAGAAGTAGGGCTTGATGGTGGTGTTGGAGTCACACACTGTACACACATGTCGCATTCTCTTTACTCTGGTGTGCTGCTTGTACATGTGCTGGGGAGGGGGAGTGCATTTCACTGAATATGTGATCATTTTAAATGTACAGCTGGAAATGTTCGATTGGAGGCCATCGCTGCTCTTGTTACCAGTGTAGTGGGAATACTTAAAACAAATAAGTTGTTTGTTTCCTTAGATGCTGCCTTTCCACCCCTCAATAGCCCTAAAAAGAAAACATTACAGTAAATAAAAACAATAAAAATCCTTAAACCATAAAACAAAGCCATTATAAAACAGACTCAGAAATGAAACTTCACACCAGACAGCACAAAATGATGCCCTTGTGCAATAGTTAAGCACAGCAAAGACCAATGCCGGTTGTTGTTTTGGGCCATCTCTTCCTATTATCATCCGAAGAGCCAGGCCCTGTGTTTTACGCTTACATTTTGTGTTGGGAAATTGTAGATTCCATAAAGAAAATGTCTTTCCCATTGGGACATGCATGCTTGAATATTTTTGCAACAATCCTTGCTCAAAGTCCAATGGAATCTTTCCTCAATGAATCTCTAAGGGAAATCTTGCCATAGAAAAAGTGTGAGCTTCTTCAGCAGAAAACGTTTCTTAGGATTGTTCCTGTTTCCTGTCAGTTTCTTATGCATAGTTTCTTAAGGAAGAGGAGATCAAAGTTGAGATGTAGAAAATTAGGTTGCTTGAGAGCCGGTGGACATCTGAGGAGGCCTATTGGGGCCTTCCAGCTCTATACCGGGGGAAGTGGGTGAACATCCCCTTCCCCCGAGGAGACCCCAAGCCATGCTGGAATGGCCCGGGAAGAGCATAGATTCCTGTGGCTGTCCCTATGGGCCAGCTGTGGATCTTTACGCAGGATTGCACTGTTAAGGTCTTTGCTTTCTGTCCCTTACGCCTGGGCATAACTCCTTTGTATTCAGTAGAACTATGTCATTTTGTATCCGCTAACAGCCCAATTCTAACCAACTTTCTAGCTCCAACGGGGCATGCGCTGCATTCTGTGGGGAAGGAGCAGGCACAGAGGGCTCGTCAAGGTAAGGGAATGTAAGGGAACTTACCTTTTTTCCTGTAGGCCATCTTGGATCTCGTGAAATATTTCACGAGATCCAAGATGGCGGCGCTCATGAGATTTGGGCACCAGCATCTTGGATCTCATGAGATTTTGCAAGATCCAAGATGGCCGATGGGGAAAAAAGGTAAGTTTTTTAAATGCGGTAGCAGCGGAGGCTTCACCGGGCCCAGAAAGTCCAGGACCGACCCAGGACCGACCCAGGACCGGAGCCTGGAAACTGGGGCGGTCCCGTGTTTTCCAGGATGGATGGCAAGCCTATCTAGAAGCATTCTTTCATTTTCCTTTGAGATGATGGTGATCTTTAATGCTCACATGTGTTTGTTAGGATGCATTTCTTGTGATAGTGGTATGCTTGGTCAAGTTAGCTGTGTCCTCTGCATGTTTACTCAGAAGGAAATCTTGCTGTGTTCAATTGGACTTGCTTCTAGGTAAACATGCATAGGATTGTAATTAAATCTGGGCAGTGGGATAGAACTGGCATAGAACTGGGATGCTAGTCTATGTTTTTTTGATGCATTTTAGAACATTTTGAATCCTCAGTAAAGAATATGCTGAAATATGAAATTAAAAGAATAAAATAAACAAGTTCCCACAGACAGAGGCAATTTACATTTTTGTCAGTCTATGAGCTTTCATGAAATAGAGCTTTCTTCTACTTGCTTGTAGTATGACCTGAAAGGATTTTAATTGCATTTTGGATGTTTTATGATATTTCTCCTCGGGGATAGAAATGTTCAATTACGGCTTTTTAATAAAACAATTAAAATACCAACTACATTTTCCTTAGCAATTTTAGATAGCCATGGGGGGGGGGGGATATTTACTCTGCAAGAATAAAAAACTGCAATTACAAAGAAGTGAAATTGGGTCTGTGTATAAGGAAAATTGCACATTGCTGCATGTTTCAATTACAATGTTTCAATGTCATGTTTCAATGTCACACCATCATTCACCATTTGTCCTGTGATCATTTCAAATGTGCAACTGAAAATTGACTAGTAAAATGTAATTGTTGTACTTTTTTGTGTATCTTTTGTGTACACACTGAGAGTTAGAGGAAAGAAGCATGAGTTATGTCAGTTATGTATGTCTATGAATATTTGGAGGGTGGTGGTAAATTGTGACTATCCAGCCTTTTTTCATAGCTTGGGTATTACAAAGTAACTACTTGGTGAAGTGATTGTACAGTCTCATTACCACTTCTTAGCTTAGCTTCCTGGTGCGTCCATTCAGAAAACATTTCTCCACCACTTTTTGTTAGCACTGTAGGACATTTGGTTGATGTAAATAACACGTCAACCTTGGGAGAGTAGGATTGTGCACATCTGCTTTACTCCTTCCCAGGTCCAGTTCACCACCAGCCCCATTCCACCCCAGACCCAGCTTGTCTCTCTACATTGGTCATAATATAATATATAATTGTCTCATAGGTATTGCTTTTAAGGTTTTAAGATTTTTTTAAGGTATGTGCATGAGATGCATACACATTCCATCAAAAGCAACACATTGTGAATATGCACCATCCACACTGGAATGCACATTTGGATATGTAGTCAATTTACCTGATTGAGCAATTGAAATCTGCATGGATGCATGCAGAGATTGACTGCCCAATCCTATTGGGCCTTGCTGCCGACAGAAGACAAGTTCTGTTGGCAGTGACTGCTGCAAAACGCCATAAAGTGCACTCGGGCAGCATGCTGAGTAACGTGCTGCTGGAGCTCTGTCAGAAAGGCCTTCTCGTGTGCTCTAGCAGATCCCTGGCTGCCTGCTGATGACACCAAGGTGGTGGTAGAGGGTGGAATGGGGTGGGGAGGGTGAAATTGGGTGGGGAAGAGGGAGAAATGGGGGCAGGAAGGCTGTGGGGAGGGGATGGATGGCACACGGTGAATCCTGTCTCCCCCCCCCCTTTTCAGCCTTCCTGCCCTGTTTCTCTCCCGAGGACTTCTCTCCAAGGAGACCCATTGAAGAGCGGGAGGCTTATGAAGGTGTAAAGGGATTTAAATCCCCTTTGCTTCTGAAGCCTCCTGATCCATACCCCCCCCCCCCGCTGGACACAGTAGACCCGTTTTTGGCATGGCTGAACCAGTGGGGGGGGGGATAGAATTGGGCTGTGTCTTAGTTGGACTTGGCTAAAGAAGTACTGATAGGGATGGTGAGGAAGAAATGTTTTCTCCTCTTGCCCTGCTCCTCTTCTTCCCCCTCTATGGAAGTTTTAATTAACAGGACATATTTGTATACAGTATTTGGGAATATATGTATTGAGAACCTCCTGACGGTACCCCCTACACCAGAGGTTCCCAAACTCCGGGGAAGAGCCTCCACTGCTCTAACTGTTTGCAGGGTCCCCCTCAGAGCACCAAAGGCACATCCAGGATTGCGCTGCCACCGCCACCACCACCACCACAAGAAAAAGTGCTTTTTTTAACCTTTTTTTCCGCTGAAACCGGAAGTGGGTCCCGATTGCATCGGTGGGCCATTCTGAGGCACGGAGAGACCTGCTGAGGGGTCCGCAGGCTCCATGCACCCCCCTGGGGGACCAGCGCACCCCTGAAGGAAGGTAAAAAAGGCACTTTTCCCACAGTGGCGGCGGCGGTGGCGGGATCCTGGACACGCCATTGACGTCATTGCAGGTCACATCTCCCCTTAAGGGAGGGTAAACCCATTGTTCCTGGCTGGAGCGTCGCAATGTCCAACTTTGGGAACCTCTGCCCTACATGCTGACTGAGGGGAGCCTGCTGGCACACCATCAAGGCTGCACTCATTGCCAAACAACGCAACAATGCAGCGGGTGGCTTTGTGCACCTCCGGAGTGGTTTTTATGACTTCTGTGAGGCAGTCGCCACTGGCAGAACGCAAGTTCCACCAGTGTATAGGCCCTATAAGTAGTGACACACACGCGCGTGCGTTTGCGCGCGCGCGCACACACACACACACACACACACACACACACACACACAGAAGAGAGAGAGAATTCTTTGAATTCTCATCATGTCAAACTCACAGCACTAGCCCCTTGATGAAGTGATACACAGCCCTGCCAGGTTTTCTCTTCTTGACAATCAGTTCCTATTGGACCAAATGGGTTTTCTTGTTCTCTCAGATGCAACAATGTTATTAATTAAGCAATCACATCTGAATATAATTCTACACTTTGCAAATTATAGACCTTGCTCTTTTATCGCATTTAGTAGAAATAATGGGCAGAGTTCTCAATAAAAATAAAAATGCTCCAAGTAAATGTACTTCAAGTACATCTTCCCACTCTTTCAACAGCTATGCTAATGAAGTGAAGGCAAAGGATGAAGACATTGAGCCTTGTTTTCTATTGGGGAAGTTTGCAATACTTACTTTCTTAAAGGAAATGACTAAAGTTTCTAGAAACATTTCTATAATTGCATTGAACAACTCTAATTTATGTTTTGTAGTTTCTGAATTGACACACCATCTACACTAATCACATGCATCCTATTCTCATATTCAAAAACACTATTTATATACCATTGCCTCACACACAGCATAGCAATTGATGGGCAGCCCAACAATCCTGTCTAGCAGGATGTGGCGGTGCAAATAAAGCGCCCACCACATCCTGTGCAGGATGGGGCCCGCACCGGTGCAGCCAGAGGCCTCCTCAGGGAAAAGGGATGTTCGTCCCCTTTCCCCGAATAGAGCCCCAGTCGCCCCAATGAGTTTACTTGAATGTGCGCCAGCTATTTTGCTGACGCACATTCGAGCTGGCTGTGAAATGCTGGCCAGGCCCGGGAAGGGGGATAGGATTCGGTGGAGAGTGCAGCCGATGATCCCTCCCTCCTTCCGGGCCTGATGGGCCAATCCCACTCCCCAGGAATGCCCCTTTACACCCTCCCCATAACCCTCCACTGCCCGGTGGGGACCTCACTTTCCCCAGTGGGTGCAGCGTTATCCTTGGCAGGAGTATAGCGGCGCCGGTGCCGCAAACATGCTTTACAGCACATTTGCAACACTCTAGACTGGTGGAGCAATCGCTCCACTAGTCTATGTCTAGACAAAATTGCACTGTAAAACTCTGATTTCCCATCAGCAGATCACAACATTATCTGTCCTTAGGACTCATGCGTTGACACTTTTAAAAACCTCTTTGCAGTTGAAATGTCCATAAACATTGCTTTACACATTAGCAGTCATACTAGTCCTTAGAAATCTCATTGCAGTTAACTGAAACCAAAGCTCATAAAGGCAGTAGCTTGGAAGGTTTTCATTCTGCAGCCTGTGTTTTTCTTCAGTTTTCCTTTTGCAAATTCACCTGATTTTGATCTGATCCAATCAAAGTCGCTATTCTGCAAACCTGCCTGTTCTAAATCCAGTTCAACTCAAATTCATTATGACTAGGTTCTGTTGAAACTAGTGGAGAAAACTAATTGGGATGAACTTGTTTTCAGGGAGAATTACAGCACAATCCTGTGTATTCTACACCTTGCAAATTACACAGTGGGACTTACTCAGAAGTCCCACTGTGTTCAATGAGACTCCCAGGTAAGCGTGTATAGGATTGTAGCTTTAGACATGATTAACTTTAATTGGACTGGGGCTCCAACTTGATGAGTCAAAAAGCACAATCCTATGCAAGTCTACTCATAAGTAAGTTCCATTGTGTCCAATATGTACTCCCAGGAAAGTGTGTATATAGGATTGCAGCCTCAATATAGCATAATACATTGAATTCCATTTCATTATAAATAGTTGAACGCACCCAATTCTCACTTTACTAAAACCAGATGAATTTTAAAGTAGCAAGATAAAAACAAGGCATTGTTTACTAGAAGATTACAAATCTTTAGACAATAAACACATTTTATTTTCTCTGGTCAACATCATTGTTCTGCAAATCTGCTTGTTCTAAATCTAAATAAAGTAGCTTTTCTGCTCCTTTATGTAACAGCCCCTAATCACTGATATCTAGAGCTTCAGCCATGTTACATTATAAGATTGTCATGTAAAAAGGGGGTTGTTAGAATACTTAGAATGGAATACTTAGCCCTTCCCATATCATCTTGGTGAAATCTATGCAGATAACATAAGAACATAAGAAGAGCCCTGCTGGATCAGGCCAAAAGCCCATCTAGTCCAGCTTCCTGTGTCACACAGTGGCCCCACCAGATGCCTCAGGGAGCACACAAGACAACAAGATACCTGTGTCCAGTCGCCACTCCCTTGCACCTGGCACAGAGAAAACCCACTTCTAAAACCAGGAGGTTGCTTATGGCTTGTAACCTGTGATGGTCTTTTCCTCCATGAATCTGTCCAAACCCCTTTTAAAGGCATCTAGGCCAGGTGCCATCACCACATCCTGTGGCAAGGAGTTCCACAGATGAATTACACGCTGGGTTAAGAAATATTTTCTTTTGTCTGTTCTAACTCTCCCTCCACTCAATTTTATATGCCATTTCAGATTGTCTGACAATTTTAGTTAACACTAGTTAGTGTTAATTGTGTAGATTGTGCATAGGTGTTAATTGTGTAGATTTTGCATAGGTGTGTGCTAATTGGTATAGATGAGATTTGTAGTACAGGATGTTTAAGCTTCCATGAGACAGGAAGCATGCAGAAATCTAAAGAGTTAGCCAGTTTTAAGTGTATCAAGTTTAGGAATGTGCTCAGTGGATGCTGAACTATAAAAGCAGGTTCAGACAAATTGACAAAGCTGTTTATGCTGGCATGCTACTTTGGCATTCCTCAGTCCGATGCCAGTTCCCAAGCCAACCTTCTGCCAATCTGCTAATTCCCTGGACTCTCTCTTAAATAATAATAATAATCCTACTGACTTTCTCTGCTGTCACATTCTTGCTTCGTCCACTCTTTTCTAGGCAGATCTATGATTTTCTAAGAACGGAATACAACACTTTAACAGAAGGGTAACATGAATTTCCTTACTTTGTATATCATGGTCTCTTGATACAAGACCAGACTCAGCACTTTTATAGACTGAACTGTTTTATATGCCACCAAATCAGCTGATTTCCAAATATGCAGCAGTGTCCAGTAACGTAAGGCAAACAGACAGTGAAATTGTACAAATTAGGGATAACCCAAGTGATTGTTTCTGTCTTTTACATGATCTCATTTTCTGATTTATGATATAATTTGTTTCATTTGGTAGGTAACCATGGCCAATATTGGAATACATGAACATCATTACCCGGAATCCTGTGAAACAATACTTTTTGCTCTCCGAATGGCAACATGGAATCAGATTTTAGATCCATGGGTATACATTCTTCTAAGAAAAGCTGTTCTGAAAAAACTCTACAAGATTGCAAGGAGATTTTGTGGTGTGCGTCTCATTAACTTGCATACGTGGGAACTCAGCTCCATTAAGAATTCTTTAAAAGTTGCAGCAATTTCTGAGTCACCTATTAGTTCCAAACAAGCAAATCAGCAGCCACTCAATTCAACGGTGCAATAAAGTGAAACAGAGAACGCTTAAAGGATGGGGTAATGGTCCCTAAGTAACTCAAAATTTAATAGTGTTGAGTCATCTGTTCAAAACAGGAGATCTGGCTCCATTTTGTGATATTTATCATTCAGGAATTGCTATCCTTAGATGTTCATTTTCCCAATATAAATTTTAGAAGATTATTTATGTAATCTGCTCCTCCAAACCTTGGGTCAAATTTTGCAGGACTGACTATAGAAAAAAAAATGCTTTAACAATGCTTTAACTTAAAATTACAATACTTTATAATAAAATTCAAAAAGTTATGTTAAAAAACACCTGACTTGTAACCATATAGGGTGATACTAGCAGCTCCAGAAATGCAATTGAATTAAATATAATTTCATTTTAAAGATCATAGGCACAATCCAGTCATGTCAGGCACGTTTTGTCATATTCAAAACGGGGTGGCCATGCACAGGCACGCTGCTCGCCGCCGGCGGGCACGGTCGGAATGGAAGGGTAATGTAACTCCTCCTATCTGCTGCGCTGCCTGCGAGGGAGCTTTGTCTTTTTCCTCCTCCACCAACAAATGAGAGAAAGAGACGTCGAGTCGGGGGAGAGACGAACTGGAGGAACGCGGAGCGTCTCCGGCGGGGGAAAACCGGAGTGTGCGTGCTTTGTAAGCTCGGGTCCTCGGTCCTGTGGAACTGGATTCTCGTGGACCACAATGGAATTACTTGTGCGTAGGGGTGCTGGGCGCTGGGAGACTCTCTTGCCATGTGCACTTTCCCGCGATTGGCTAGGAGGGGGCTGGCTTGCGTGCGCATAATGTGATGTGCGTAATGACGTCACGTTACTTCTGGGGCCCTCGGCCATCTCCACCCCCTGGCCCCGGGCGGGCTAGCAACACCATTGTTTCTTCCATGTTTCACCAGGAGGAAGGAATGGGAAATGGCTAGGATGAGTAGGGAATTGTCTCCATTCTATAAGCAAGAATGTTAACAGAGCAGATTATTAGTACATCAGCTTAGTATGTTCACCAGCCTTCATTTTTGGGATCTTGATGTCACATTTTTAGATACCAGCTCCTTGCATTACTGCATAAATATTTTAAATTCCATAACATATCTAGTGGTGCAATCCTGTGTAACTTTCTGCTGGTGCAGACACAGCTCTGCTGGTGCTGGGTGTCATAAACGTGCTATAAGGCACGTTTTTGGCACCCGACGAGTAAGCAGCACTGGCAGAGAGTGGGTAGGTAGCGGGCGACAAGTAAGCGGCACCGCCTTGGGCTGCAACCACTTCTGGGAGACACAGATAGGTCCTGCGCCAGTCGGGGCAGAGATGTGAGGAGGGCGGACTGTGGTGGAAAGGGGGGGGTGATTGACCAGCCAGGCCAGGGAGGGACGGGTGAGGAATCATTGGTGACGCGCTACGCTGAATCCTATCCCCTGTCCTGGGCCTGGCCGGTCTTACACCGGCTCCTCAGATTTGCGCCGGCCATTTTGCCGGCGCACATCCAAGGAAACCCATTGGGTCTGCTGGGGCTCTACCCAGGGGGAAAGGGACAAATGGGCCCAGTCTTGAGTAGGATGCAGTGGCCACCTTAGGTGCGCCGCTGCTGAATTCTAGACAGGATTGCGCTCAGTGACGTTGCCTTAGGTGGGGCAGAACGCTAAGTTCTGCAGCACGCTGACCCTTCGTTACTCACTGGAACGAGGCGGCACCGCCCCCTCGCTCTCGGAGCCATTCAGTGCGGCGAAGGCAACGCGCAGCCGCCTCGTGCCAGTGAGTAACGAAGTGTCACTGCGCTGTGGAACTTAGTTGCCAGACATCCTACAGCGCAATCAGTGGCGTCGCTCTAGGTGGGGCAGAACAGTAAGTACATAGGATTTTTCCTGCCCCCTATATATTCTTTATCCATTATTTTAAAAGAAGTAATAACAGGAAAGGTAGAGATGTTAGTTCTGTTCCCATAGTTTGTTTACAAGCAAAAGTAAAGCAGTAGAAAAGTTGTGAATGTACTTAAGACAAGTCACATGCCTGGCCTTGAATGGCTTTCTTTTATGACAAGTGAATCAGTGTGTAAAAAAGTATCATTTTTGCTGCTGCTGCTATTATGATGATCACTACTATTTGTGTGTGTGTGTGTGTGTGTGTGTGTGTGTGTGTGTGTGTGTGTGTGTGTTCAACAGTGTGCTAATTGCTGTATAGAGCACAGAAGGGACATCATCCCAAGGGTTTACAATCTACAGGGCATCTCAAGAAAATGTACACACACTTTATAATGTCAAATTAATTATGCTATAATTCACACATATACACTATTGCATATGGTGTGCGCAGAGGCAGTTGCTTGACTAAGGGATCTGCAGACATCCAAACTGTGTGACGCTGGGACGGTTCCACACATCTCTTCTATTGCTTCTCTTAGATGTTTGAGTGCTGCACGTTTTCAACAATGATGTATGAATTAGAGCTCATTAAAATGTGTGTACGTTTTTTGAGACACCCTGTATATTAGATGCATAATAAAGCAAGAGTAAAGGGAGGGGACAGAGCTGGATAAAGAGTAACAAAACTTAAAACTGCACAACTTGGGACCTGTTATATGGCCTGCCAGACACTTACCCTTCCCTTTGGGGGGGGATGGGTTAGACTCAAACATTGGTAATGACAAGAGATTTGAACTCCTGGAGGAGCTCCCACCATACATGGTTGGTGGGCTGTGTTTACTGGGTGGTCACTATTTGTGCAATCAAAAATATATTGACAGAGATAATGGTAGGGCAGAGGAACTTAGCATCAAACCACTCCCTCTCAGCATCAGGTTCCCAGCTGCAATATGGGCATAATAATACTTCCTTCCCACACAAGGTTTTTGTAAGGATTATATCAAAATAATCCATGTGAAGTGCTTTGTACACTCAGAAAGCGCTATGCAAATACTAAGTATTATTACTAATATTACTAGCAATAGTAACGTTGATAATAGTAATATTAATAATAATAGTAATATTACTACAATAGTAACAATTCAACAGACAGATGCAGTGGGAGGAGTGAATTTAGCCACTTGCTGTCAATGGTCTAACATTCATACTATTACACTGATTCCCAAATCCTAATCCCCCAGCAGCCTACCCGGTGCAGCGTGCCTGCTGCATCCTATGGTGGGGAGGTGACCAGATGGCCCAGGAGAGGTAAGTACAAATAGTTTTTGCTTACTTCCCTGTAAGCTGCCTGGCTGCCAATGGGTCTCCTAGGACTTACACCAGCTATTCAGCTGGTGTAAGTCTGAGGAGCCTCAGGGGAGCGCATTGGATTAGGAAAAGGGTGAAAGGATCCTGGCATGCTCAACTGCTGCCAAGATCCGTCCCCTCCTGCCCTCAAACCTCCCCCCTGCGGGCCCTGCTTCCTGCCCTCTCCCGAACAGCCCTCGATCCCCCCCACCTTACCTGGTCTGGCACAGCCTGACTGAACTGTTGGTGAGTGTGTGGGGCCTCCAGCTGTTTGCGCCAGTGGTGCCACAGCACACGACAACGGTGCGCCTTTTGTGAAGCCACACCAGGACTTACAGCAGTGATTGCAAGACCCGCCACCATAAGCCCATGATTAGATTGGGCTATGAATTTATGCCATAAATCCAGCCCTGGAAAGCACGGTTTAATTTCTGATGGGAAAGAGAGTCTCTCCTTGCCACATCAATGCTATTACCCTGCACAGTACCGTTGAAATGACTTGGAAAGTCAGTGCTAAAACTGTTCTCTTTATTGTACAGAACATGATGTCAGTGTATCTAATAACATGCTTCAGTTTTAGTGTTCAGGTTGAGAAATTTGCTTCAGCAACTGTAAATTAATGTTCAACCATGGAATTGAGGAAATATTTGAGTAGTGAAAAGAGCATGTGATTTTTCTAATATTGTTGTGTGAATAAATGTTAGTGTGTATATTTTTCATTCTGGCTGAATTATTTTTTAAAAGTATGTATATTTGTTTTCTTATATTCTGTGCATTGATATAGATTGAATGTAAGATGCAGTGCCTCATTAAACGTGTTACAAATGTGTCTTGAGAGTAATGTCATTTTTGGAGTGGCAAGAGGGAACCTCAACGTCTGAGACGAAATGATGGCTCTGCTTTGAAAGGCACAGAAATGTCATAAATGTTAGAAACCATGTTTTGGCAGCAGCATGGTTTGGACATTTTAAGTTGACTCATTTGAAGACCTGATCCTTTTGTGGCTTCACCCTTGGAAAAAGTAGTGGAACTAACAGCATGAAATCATCTCAGTCCTCGTATGTTTTGCAATGTAGTAGAGACATCGTCAGGGCCAGCCCAAGACCTCCTGGAGTCACATGTTGCCTCAGTACCCAGTGGCATACTCTGGATTCAAAAAGAATGCAGAGAATGGAAGTGTGGAGGAGATGAGATCTCAGATGCTCTAGTTCATCATGCTCTTTCCTCCACACTTTCAATCTGTTCCCCTCTTCCACTGCAGAGAGAGAGAGAGAGAGGAAGAGAAGCCGAAGTGGGCGGTGTGCACTCCCAACCAAACTGCTGCCTCAGTTGGCCTCAGGGGTGTCACTAGTGGGCTGCAGACAGGGTGCAGACAGGGAGGGGTGACACCAAAATGACTTTTGTTACTAGAGGTGTGAAAATGGACCATTACCCTTTCTCTACCACTGACGCTGGGATTGAGAAGGCTTTGGGGTTTTTTGCCAAGAGGCTTGAAGTTTGGGGGTTGCAGTAGGGCTTCCATTCCTTCTGTCTACCGGAGTCTAGCTAGTCAGTGACTGGTTTGGTGACTGTTCCATGTTATTCCCCCCCCCCCATTGAATGCTGGGGTTTCTTAGGGGGTTGACAGGGTTTATGTCACTACTATTGCCATTACATTCAGTGATATATGGAAATTACGATTTATGAGTAACATTAGTACAAAAAACATTACTAAGGAATGGATTCTGTATGGTCTGGTATGGAAGGAGGTCCATGGAGGTGACACCATGAGTTCTTGCACCGGGTGCGCCAAACCCTCGTGACACCTCTGGTTGGCCTCATTGATAGCCTGTTCCTGGATACTGTTAATCTCTTTTTCTGCATCTTCCTGATCCAGATGTTCCTTTTCTTTAAGAAAATTGATTCTATAATCTGAAGAGATTGGGACATTTGAATTTCTGGATATTTGGCAGCAAACCTCTTGTCTGGACTGTACCACTTTACACTGCAGGAAAGGGCTGCACATGTGAATGCTCCTTGATATAAATAATTCGCTCCATATAGAAAGTGAATATTCTTCGATGGCAGAACGCTAGTTTCACTGGCCTGTGCAATCACAAAAGCACAGTAAAGTGCTTTGCGACAGTGCAGGGCCTTTCAGCGCTGGTGGGAAGGCTGGAGTCTTCCCACTGGTGCTGGTGGCTGCATGGACACTCACTGGAGCAGATAAGTCCACACAGGGGGTGGAATGGGGTGGAAGAAGGGCAAGGAGGGGACTGGATGGGGGATGGGGAGGGGGAAGGATGGGAACAGGTGGATCAGGCCCGGGAGGGGGTGGGATTGGTGGCACCGGCGCATGCCCTATCATATCCCCCTTCCTGGGCCTGATCCGCTGACATGGATCAACGCTATAGAGCTGGCGCAGGTCTGAGTTGACCCTTTGCGCATGCTGGGAGACAAATATCCCCTAACCCAGGGGTGGGGAACGTCCAGCCCGCGGGCCGGATCCGACCCGCGTGTCGATCCGGTCCGGCCCCTGCGGGACCGGAGGTTCCACCGCCTGCCTAGTCACATTAAAATCGGCCTTTCCGCAGCTGCGCAGATCGCCGTTGAGGCCGAGAGATTGCCCTCTCGGTCTCAACGGCGATCTGCGCAGCTGCAGAAAGGCCGATTTCAGAAGGAGGAGGCGCCGAGGTGACACGTCACCTCGGCACCTTCTCCTTCTGAAAGCGGCCTTTCTGCAGCTGCGCAGATCACCGTTGAGGCCGAGAGATTGCCCTCTCGGCCTCAACGGCGATCTGCGCAACTGCAGAAAGGCCGATTTAAACTGGAGCTGACGCGGGAAGGCGGTGGCGGCAGTTGCTGCCGCCGCCCTGGAGCCTCAGGTAAGCATCCGTGGGTGGGAGGGTGGGAGGGAGAGTGGTCCGTGGGTGGGTGGGTTAGAAGGGTAGATTCGCGGGGGGGGTGTCAAATTTGCGGGGGGGGGGGGGGAATTTCGGCCGGCCTATTGGCCAGCCCGCGCCCAATTTTCCCAATGGGGAAATGGCCCCCCACCGGAAATAGGTTCCCCACCCCTGCCCTAACCCAAGGAGACCTCCAGCATGCAAAACTCCCCTTGCAGAATGCAGCGGAAGCCACACCAGCGCTGCTGCATCGCCGCACAGGGAGTAGGATTGAGCTGTCACAAGGTTTCAATTGTTATTGTTTTGGTTGTCCTTACTGGAATATGATAGGGAATAGCTTATGATTTGTGGCTGTATGAGACTGTCAGCTATACTATTGTAACTCTTGTCTCAAAAATAAAACAGATGACAAAATCTCAATTCTGCTATAATAAATGAAAACTTTCAGTGCACTGGTTTGCTACTTTGTCCTGCTGAGAGCATTCTTATAATTTAAAACAGAGTTGCATTACTCCATAAATGTGGAACAGCTTGACACTTTGCTAATAATAATAATAATAATAATAATAATAATAATAATAATAATAATAAAACCCTGAACACAATGCAGTGCCATCTCAGTTTCCACATGGGTAATTGGCAATAAAGAAGTACTGATATATTCTAGAGACAGCTTTTTCTTTCTTTACAAGATTTTTCAGTGACCCCTATAGGATTTGTTGAAGTCAAGATAATAAACACAAAATGAAATTGCAGATCACATTTAAGAAGGAACTTTTTACCATATGTGGTGGACATGCCCCCAAGCAAAGAAGTATTGGACTCAGATTCATAAACAGATTGAGTTGATTTTAAAGATTAAGGTTCAAATGAAACCGGAAACCTTTTTGTTGGGTATGTGGGATGATCATGTAGGCGAAAAATTTCAAACTTTGTTTTTATATATGATAGCTGTGGCAAGAATTTTATATGCACAATATTGGAAGAATTCGGAGATACCTTCGTTGGAAGACTGGTGGCTGAAAGTTTTGGACTATGCTGAAATGGATAAACTTACAATTTTAATTAAGGAAAAGTCAGTTAACCTTTTCGAGAATAACTGGAAACCATTTATTGATTTTTTAAGAGAGAGAGAGAACAACGATGTGATGATATGCGGATTTAATGAATAGAATGTGGGTGTTATTTTGGCTTAGTTGGATATTATATGCAGAAAATAGTGAATAGTATGCTAGTAGGATGCTTTGTGCTTGCTTTAACTTTATGAAATATGTATTGTTTTTATGTTTTAATATATTAATTTTATATATATAAAAAGAAATTGCAGATCACATTTATGACACGTTTGAAATGTATATTTGCTAGTCAAAACTTCTGCTCAACAGTTATGGTGACAAATCTCAATAAAATGACAGTCTTCCCGTCTGATTATCCAAGTTGAAATCTGGAGCTCAAGTAACTTGATCAACAGAAGGGAGCCAGGTACTACAAACCCTGGTATGTGCAGCTTTCCATGTGCAGCTTTCCAATACTCAGTAAGGCATTTCAGGCACCCTGAAAACTACATGTCCCAGAGCTCCTTGCAACTAGGACATTCCTAAGCATGAGCACAAGGAGCCCTGGGACAGGTAGTTCCCATCTGACATCTGACTGAGTGCTCTAACATCAACCTGTGCATGCCAACTTACATTTTAACCTGAAGAATGATGAGTTCAAGCAATTTGTCTTGCAAACCAGGTAAATGACTGTTTCATGACTGTAAATGATGGAATGACTGTTGCGAGCCAAGCATTCAAGCTATCGGCTTGCAACGCCCTGCAGTCTCAATGCAGCAATCGAGTGCCTCCACAATCCCCAGGCCTTGTGCAGGGGGCGGGACCGGTCAAGGAACACCCACAGTTTACCACTGATGACTGGCATTTCCAAAACTATTGTCTGAGATGAAACTGGAAAATCTATGCCCATGATTCTGCATTAATTCTTCAATTAAATAGAAGGCATTTTAATTTAGCATTTCACAACCACGTTGTAAATTAAAAGTTTGGGGCATTTTTTCCACAAAGTCATGCAAAACATACAAATACCACATCAAAGCATGACTGTAAACAAGCAGAGTGACCTTTTGAAATGACAAAGCAAAATCTAAACTTCAGTGTTCCTTGTAGCAAGGTAATTCTGGATCTCATCCGACCGAAAATATGACAGTGTCTTATATTAATTTTGGCTCCAAAAATGCAGTAGGTATTATTTTCAGGGAGGTCTTATTTTCCCAACCTGTGCCCCCCCCCCGGCACTTACTTTGACCGATTAAAGCTTCATTCTTTCCTGAGGGTGCAAGGCTCCTCAAGGCCTGGAAAGTCTGCACTTGAGTCCTCCACCATAGAGATGACATGCTAGAGAGGCCAGCAAGGCCTGCAAGGAGGCTGCAACCTTGCAGAGTCTCTCTAGCACGTCATCTCTATGGTGGAGGACCCAAGTGCAGGTCTTCCAGAGCCTTGCACCCTCTGGAAAGAATGAAGCTTAAATCAGTCAAAGTATGTGCTGGGGGGGGGGGTTTGCATCTGTCTGGTTGATGCTCCTAGCTAGGTCTTACTTTCAGGGAGGTCTTATATTTATGAGTGCCATCAAAAATCATGCAAAAATGACAGTAGGTCTTACTTTCAGGGGAGGTCTTATTTTAGGTGAAACAGGGTATCACACTAGGATGTAGTCCATCTATTCCCTATAGCAACTAATAATCCAAAGCAAAGTGTGAATCTGCCATAAATATGATCACAACAAGGGAATACTTCAAATAAGAAAACTGAAATGTAGACAAATTTTTACCTGTAGAAATTAGATAATAATTTGAGTGACTATTTCCAGGTATACATGTGCACATTTTAATTGTATTGCTGACTTGCGTTGCTAGAAAAGCAAAAACATAACTCATCTCCCAATTTGCGAAAGCACCCTACACCCAAACCATGCTTGGCAACTTTGCTTGGCAAAGACCATCATGGAGAGAAAAACAGCTAAACCCCAATTGTCAAATCCTGCTATCTGCCAAGTCTGCTGACATCATCAAAGGGTGGGGTTAGCAGTTATAAATCAGCATGTCTGGCTTGGATAACAGACCAGAATATGAAATATATTGAAACCAAGATCATAAAACATCTGGGGGAAAGAATTTGATAAAAAGTGGCCAATAGGGTAAACTCTACTCTCTTACGTATCTATTAAACACACACACACACACACACACACACACACACACACACACACACACACAGAGAGAGAGAGAGAGAGAGAGAAAGAGAACTAATTAGAAAACAGATGGGAATTGGGAATAAAGTTAATTAATGTATTTTGTGCAGATTTAAAAAGACATTTCTGAATTATTCTGGTACTGTTGAAGACTGACTACACTGATTAAGCAAACTATCTTTGGAATTGCAGGAATTGTCTGAAGAAGGGACAGAGCAGGTTAATCATGTGACAATAATCATTGTCAATAACATGACAATACAGTAATCAGTGACAGAGCTGATGATTGTAAATTATTATTCATAATTCCTATTGTTCTCTCCATGCAAATTATTATATCACGTTTCCAGGCAAGGCAGACCAAGGGCATTGCAATGCTTACTGCAATCTCCAAGACAATGGCTTCAGGTCAGAGAAATGCAGTCACACGTAAGTCCCATTTAAATGAATGTCCTTAGCAGCCCAATTCTGCGCAAGATGCACCGGCTGGCCTAAACGGCTGACTGCTGCGTCCTTCACAGGATGTGTCCTGCGCCGGCAGAGCCAGGGCACACCTCGAGGAAAAGGGATGCTCGTCCCTTCCCCCAGTGTCAGCCTGAGTGGCCCCACTTGGCCTCCTTGGATGTGCGCCAGCTCACCAAGACAAGCGTCGGTGGCACAGCTGCAGGAAAAAGAGGGGGTCGAAAAGCAGAAAGTAAACTTTTATCTCTTAAAACCCACCACTTCCCAACACGTTCCTTGCAGTCCCAAATGCAGTCCTGAATTATTTGGTGTTCTCTGCAAACCTGGCCATTTAACTGGTCTCACCTGACTTCAAATCAGCTATCAACAAGTTAAATAGCACTAGTTACAATACAAATCCTTGGAGGAACCCACTTTCTCCTCCTTTCCATTGTGAGACCTACTCTCTGCTCCCTGTTTAACCAGTTACTGATCCACGAGAGGACCCATATTCTTATCACATAACTGCTAGGTTAACTCAAGAACACTGGCGTTACTACAGGGAGGCGGAGCTGTAAGTTCTGCTGAAATCGGAGCCTCCCTTACACGGAGGAACGAAGCAGCCCTGCCCCTCACCTTCGGAGACTTTCAGGGAAGCGAAAGCAACGCGCAGGGAGTCTCCTGCACATTGCTTTCACTTCCCTGAAAGGCTCCGAAGGTGAGGGGCGGGGCTGCTTCGTTCCTCCGTGTAAGGGAGGCTCCGATTTCAGCAGAACTTACAGCTCCGCCCCCCCTGTAGTGACGCCAGTGCTCAAGAAGAGCCTTCCTTGAGGGACTCCGCAGTTTGGATGTTCAAGTACACAGGATCTACCAAATCATTCCTATTCACATGCTACATTCTCAAAGGACTGGTGAGCCAAAACTTTGAGGACATTTTTAGTGACTAGTGACATATTTGTCAGGAGATCAGCAGTTGCATACAGTACTTCAGTTTGAACTCTTGGGTATATATGCCATCTGGACCTAGTTGTTAAGTTATTTATTGTTAAGTTATCAGTGAACCCTAGAGCTTCATCTCTTGTCACCTCTATTTGACTCAGTTCTCCAAACACCTTCCCTGAAAAAAGCTGATTCAGATATCTTGGACATACCTTGGACAGATGGTCCTGTTGCCATCTGAAACTAGATGGCAACAGGACCATTTCAGAATCTTTTAGAGAGAATCATCAGAGTTGGAAGGAAGCTTGGAGGTCATCGTGTCCAACCCCCTGCTCAGTACAGGCTAAATGCGACAGAGACACGGCCATCCAGCCTCAGCTTGAAGTTAAAGAACTGATATGAGAAATGCAGTCAACAGTGGCGGAACTTCAGTGGAGTGCGTGGAGCAGGAGCTCCAGGCGCTTGGGCGGGCGGGGGGCGCGCACGGAGCACTCAGCGTCGGGAAGCACTGTACTGTCTCGGCTCTCCCTCCCTCCCTGGAGCCTGTTCGGCTCCAAAATGAGTCCAAAATGGGTGGGGGGGGCGTGTTGACGTGACACGACGCAGGCCCCGCCCCCATGCGCCAGGAGGGCGTCCGTCATTTCTGGAAGTCAACATCTGTACTAACTTTTCTCATTAAGATGATCATGTCAGGGTTTATTCTTCAGAGATAAAAATGCTCACATTTTCCCCCACCATTTAAACCACTGAAATATGACATTTCATTAAATATGACATTTCACTGCAAACACCCACAGAAACCACTAGCGCTGTGGGCATATGCAGTCATTCTGAGTCTGATCTTCTGCACACTTCTTGAGAAGTTCTGCTGAAATCAGTGGGATTTACTTCCAGTTGCTGTAAGTAACCTTTCCTGAAGAGTTATTTTTTCTGCTTTTAATTCTACAGAGTCATTTGTAAAGTGAAGGATGCTTGAGCCAAATTACTTTGGTTCCCGAGTTCAAGTACCCACCACATTTCTTGGAAAGAAAATGGTTTGAGGTAAAGGAGTGTTGACAATTATTCATACTGACATAATTTAAGCAATTACTAATTATCCATACCAGATATTCTATACCCAGCAGGACATCACATAATATTTTGTGTCCCAAAGGATGTTTCCTTACATTTGCTTGAAGAGTGTTTAAAAAGTCAAGACAGAGTAATAGTAGTAGATAGTTGTCTCAAGAACACATTAGACAGCATTTAAGTGGAGTATTTTCAGCCCCTGGATTTGTAATACCTGTACTACTTAGCATTTGTATAGTGCTTTTTGTTTGTTCAAAGCATTTCACATGCATTGTCAGGATATTATCCTTACCAGTTGGATCACTCATGTAACACTGGTCCCTTAGTTAATGAGTTAATTGAAATAAGCCTGGAAGCAACCTGTCAATTCCTCCAGAGATTCTACACCAATTTAAAGTAACACTATCACACAATGGATTCTACCCAGCTTAAAGTAATACTGTCACAAAACAGTATCAATGATTGTTAGGCTTACCATCGTCCCGGAATCAACGCTGGCTTCGGCCTAGAGCGGACCCGAGCCGCTCCCAATGGTGCACTGCGTCTGCCCAACAGGGTTCCTGCTTCTGTAGTGTCGTTGACCGGAAGTTCCGGAAGCCCATTGGACAGTCGCAGTGCACCCTTGGGAGCGGCTCGGGTCCACTCTAGGCCGAAGCCAGTGTCGATTCCGGGACGATGGTAAGGCTAATGATTGTCCACATGATATTATCACATAACCAGAGATACTACATGAGTTCTGAAATGATACTGGCCCATAAACACAGACAGCTACGTTAACATATCACACATCAATAGAACTCATTCCAATAAAGTACCACAATTGTCTGTGTCTATTTAACAGTATCCATGAATATATCAGACAACCCCCCTCTATTCAACCCCATGAGCAAACAGCCCACCCCACTCACAAACCCACATACCATATCTGTAGTTGGCCCTCCCCCCGTTAAGACCTGCACTCCTATACATCAATTGAACGAAAAAATCCTGGGATATACAGTGCTGGATTCTGCTTCCAGGCTTATTTCAATTAACTCATTAACTAAGGGGCCGGTGTTGAATGAGTGAATGCAAACACCTGAGTCTACAGAGAGGCTTAATATAGTAGTAGTTGGCTACTAGTGTATCTGTTACTTCTGAGGATGCCTCAAGTGTTTAAGATGAAACGTAAAGTTTTTTAACATCTTTATATTTTGAAATAAAAGTGTATATACAACGGAGTTTTCCTGGTATGATGCTTGTTTTTAACTCTGAGACCTTTATAGGCTTGCACTAGTACAGCCCAATTCTGTGTAACTCTTGCACCGGTGTAACAGTAGATCCACTGGTGTAAGTGCACTTATGCCAGTGTAACTTGACGTACACCGACGGATGCAGGATGGACACTGGCATAACCCCCCCTCGGACGCTGCGCATGCGCAGTTCAGACACAGGATGGACGCCAGCGCAACTCTGTCAGCGCAGGGGGCATTCCAAGGGTGTCTGAATGCTCCCAGAATGCCTCCTGTGCTGGCAGAGTTGCAGCGGTGTTCGTACCGCATCCAAACTGTGCATACACGGCATCTGAGGGGGTTATGCTGGTGTCCATCCTGTGTCCGTCAGTGTACGGCAAGTTATATTAGCATAAGTGCACTTACACCGGTGGATCTACTGTTACACCGGTGCAAGAGTTACAAAAGATTGGGCTGTGAGTCTACAATCCTTTGTATGGATCTTTTTTCCTTACGAAGAGTTGCAAATATTATAAATATAGCAAAACTCTGTTTACATTTTTTTCCCCCAGGATTCAGCAGCTTTACCATAAAGTTTTAGTTCCTTGGGCCTTTTTTAATGGCCATGTCCTCAGCAGTTTCTTATCTTCTCCTTCTTTTCTTTGGACCCCACTCCTAGCCCCATCTTCTTTTGTTCAATGCTTGCTCTCAAGTAATCAACAATTATTTTGATATTTATTCAATATAATAGGAACAGTAAAATTTCTTGGGCCAGGCCTTGGTTCACTGATCATGCGATTGTTGTATTCAGACTGTGAATTAACTATGCTGTGCAGAAGCAGTGGCTGGAGGGGGGCGGTGGGCCCCCAGCGGTACATGGTGTTGGGCCCCCAGCGGCATGTGGGGGGTGTCAAAGCAGCCAGCGATGGGGTGGATTGGGCTGTTTTGGCGGCGTGAGTGGGCGGCGGTGACAGGCTTAGCCTTCCTGCCCGCCCTGTGCCTCTCTGTGAGATAAAAATGGCGGCGACATCACTTCAGGCACCAGGGGGGGAGGCGGTTGTAGCTCCACCTGTGATACTGCGCATGGTCTACTTAAGGTGTAGCCGTCAGTGTACGGCAACGCTTCCCCATCTCTCTCTTGCTCTGGGCTTCGAGAAAGCCTTATAGGCCTCTGTTTTATAGCTGTCCAAAAGGGCTGTTAAGTTAACCATGTTTAATGAAGGGTGGGGACTTAATGACTCATCGAGGTTCAGCTGACAAAAGAACTGTCAGCAGAATGGGATTTCTGAGAGTTTCAATTTTATATCCAGACCTGACTCATTCCATGGAGGGAATTTCCAAGTCATATGGCTACTCCATGTGGCTAGTCATATGATTACTCCAAAGGCACTCTTTGAGCCTGGATCAAGCAGTGCATGTGACCAAGGCATAATCTGCATTGTTTGTCAGAAGCACAAACCACAGTTTGGCACATCACCACAAACCACAGTTTGGCACATCACCACAAACCTTTCTAACAAGGGTTGAGTGACAGACTGTTAAATAGCAATCTAAATTCATCAAAGAGAGAGAAAACCCATGAATCAACTGCAGGGGGTGTATGGTTGGTTATGCCCAGAATGAACATGACAGTAGACCTTGACTTCCATTGAAAACAATGGAACTTAATCCAACAAATATGTTTAGAACAGGGCTTGCAAATACCTACTGTGGGATCCTATAATTCCCCACTATAAGTTCTCATAAATATGAGAGCATCTTGCATTATTTATATTTGCAGAATTAAAGCTCCAAGAAATCAATTTTTTAAAGCCAAGAGTAAGTGTCCCTTTTCTTCATTAAAGTTAGCATATTCATTTCAGCATGAACGTTACAGAGGCAAGTCTACTCATAGGAATAAAAATAATTTCCCAGTATTTTATCTGCTTAAAAAGTTGTGAACAATTATAATAATATAGCAATATAATATATTTTATATCAGTCTTCAACAGCGTTTTCAAGATGTTTTGCAAAGCATAATGAACAATAAAAGTAAATGCAATCCAGATCACGAAAAAGAACAATTTTGTCAGACAACTGAAGCACTAGGAAATAATTGCACAACTGAAAAGGCCCTCTCCCCAATGTGGGAGAATCACACATCTGGTCCCATGCCATGTAGGTCATTAAAGCCAAGGTCACACTAGGCTTAGCCTAGCCATGCAAGGCAAAGATAGCTGTGCGGTGGGAGGCCACTTTTAAACAGTTAAAAGAAGGGAGAGGTGAGGTGACGAAGAGGAGAATCATCCCACCTTTTAACAGTGTTTCACTAATATTTATATGATGTGAACACATACATTTCTGATTATTTGGAGAAACATTTTATTCTTGCTCGGTCTTCTGCAAAGCAAGTTTGTTTTCGACCCACTCTAAGACTTGCGTGCTGCTGGAACCTAAACCCTGAGCAACAGTAACAGCTAATGGCATGTGCCAGCTAAAGACTTAGTAATCTTAGTAGTCTAGTTTAGTAGTTTAGTTAGTTTAGTTTACTTACAGCGCAATCCTGCGTAAGGATCCGGCCAGTGGCCAACGGCCACCCACTAGATCCTTAGCCCCGGTGGCCGTTTTGCTGCTGGGCCAGAGGTCCACTCGGGGAAGGGGACACTCGTCCCCTTCCCCGGGTGTAACCCCAGGCCGGCCCGATCGGCCTCCTCGGATTTCCGCCAGCTATTTGTTGGAGGCCATGTAACGGTCTAGCTGTAACGGTCTAGCTGGTGGGGGCCAGGATATGGCCGAGGTCATCCCCCCTCTTGGGCTGGCTAGGCCAATGGTCCCCTCCCCCACCCGCCTAACCGCCCCCACGCCTGCCGGATCCTTACCTGGCTTCGCTGGTGGACGCTCTGGCGATGGAGCAAGGGAGGCCTCTGAGCCGGCTTCCCTTGCTCCAGAGTAGTTGCGAACGTGCTTTATGGCACGTTCGCGACTGCTTCTGGCGATGGAACACTAGTTCCGTCACTGACGCAATCTGTAGGATTGCGCAGTTAGTTTAGTAGTCACATTTGGAAAAGATGAAGTGTTAACTTTTGCTTTCAGTTATGGCTGTACAACCCCATTAATGTTTCTGGTTAAAATGTCTAACAGTATCTAAAAAAACAATCAAAAATCTACACTGATGGTTTCAATTTCCTAATAGGCATCTTGTAATTCAAGTTATGCCAGCACATAATTTTTATTTAAGTCAGCTGGATTTTTTGAAGGTACTTTAACACAAATAATCAAAAAAATCTCATTTAAGTTACGGTATATTGGATTAATGTTTCCATTAAACATATGGGCCCAGTTCAGACATAATTCTAAATCTTGGTTTAGCATCCATTATGAGAATCAGTTTGAGAATCATTATCATTATGAGCATCCATTATGAGAATTATGGCGACCTTTTTTGAGGTTTCATATTTGTTCCCCTCTTCTTTCTCTTGTACTTTCATGCAAGGGAAGGAGACTGAAAGGTTTCACTTCCAGTTATGAATAATCTGCGGATTCCCAATAGTGCCTAAACTTAGGATACTGTAGTTTATTCTGACCATGGTTAGTTCAAATAAACCAGGAGCAATCTTTGACAAGTAGCTGCAGTTCAGCACACTGAAAATAAATCCAGACAATATGGACTTAATGCTGGTAGATTTCACTAGTGCTCTGAATGCGCTAGTCCTTCTTGTGATAAGTCCTTGTGAAAAGCCCTGTTTTCAGACGAAAACCAGAAGTGGTTGTAAATCGCCGCAGAGTGGCAATCTAAAGCTCAGGGAGGCCTGCAGAGGGGTCCGCAGGCCTCCCTGTACCCTCTGGAGGCCCTGGTAAGTCTGAAAACTCCTTTTTTGAACATTTCCCCCCCCAGCGGCGATCCCCAGGATCACCACCACCTCCATACTTTTCCTGCCCCTTAAGGGACATTGGAAGCATCTGGTTATCCTGGTGGGTCGCGACCCTCCAGTTTGAGTGCTGCTCTATGAATCATTACAATTAGCTATCATTTGCAATCAGCAAGCCTTTCACATAATAGGCATCAAATCAACAGTTGTCAAAAGTTCAAAGTAAGAACTCTCCTAACAGCTCAATCCTACCCAGTTCCTCCACTGGTGCAGCAGTGGTGGAGGGCAGAATGGGAGGCTTTGGAAGGGAAAGGGGATTTAAATCCTTTAAAGGGGAATGTAAAGGGATTTACGGAAAGGTGGCTTTTGATCTCAAGAAAACCGTAAATACGGATAAGCTTTCTACATATCAGAATGTACTGATAGTGCTGTTCTAAGTGTTACAGGATACCTAAAAAGGAGTCCTGGATGGCTCGACAATCTCCAAGACTTCAAATGGTACAAAGATATTGTATTATAGCAGCTCTTGGCCTTTTACGCGCTGTGAGGTAGAAATAGGCTTGGCAGCTGGCGCTTCTTCTGTCACTACAATGCTGAGAAGAGAGATATGGTTAGTTTATGAGTTTTCTGTACAGCTTATCTAAAAAAATCATTCAATGCTTCTTAGAGCATTTCAAGAAAACATCAACAATCAATTATCCAAATGGAATAATAATAATGATACATTTTAAAAGCACAATGTAAAATGCAGCCTATGCTGAACTACGCAGGCAGGGATAATAAAGACACAAAAACTAGAACTTAATAAAATAATAAAAATTCTTGAATAGCCTTCCTAAAAAGGAAAAGTCTCACATTGCATCTTAAACATTTGCAGGCACATGCTTAGCTCCGTCTCCTATGGAATTGATTTACAGCAGTGGTTCCCTAACTGGGGCGTCATGACGCCCCAGCCGGGAAAAAAGGGTTGCTATGCCCTTAAGGGGCATGGCAACCCGCAGTGACGACGACAGCGCGCCCGGGATCGCGCTGCTGCCGCCACCGCCATGCCCAAAATCGCCCTTTTTACCTGCATTGGTGGGCAGTGGGTGTCCGGCGGGGTGTGTGGGGAGCCTGCGGACCCCTCTGCAGGCCTCCCCAAGCGTCGGAGCAGCGCTCCGACGTGATCGCAACTCACTTCCAGTTTACACAGAGGTGTCTGGATTTCCATGAAGGATGCTTCACCTCTCCGTATCATCAGATTTATCAGAACATCTGTGATTGTAAATTGAACTTGCCAGTAAAGGAACTGGGGAATATCATTCCCCCATATATAAACAGTTTTCCTTTTACTTGAACCTTGACTACTATAGGTAGAGCTGCTCCACATCACTTTATTGTTGAAATCAGGACAGATCTTCAGAAAAACTGTGCATAATAAACAGCCTGAGAGAGCTATAGTTACTGTAGAACTGCAAATCCTCTTCCCAAATGTGGATATTTCCTAACATTCATCTACTCAAGAAAGGTTTGAGTTAGAGATGTTGCCTTTACAAGCATTTGGTATAACAAATACTTGTATTTTGCACACTTCCATGGGAGTAAACCCCACTGAACACAGTTGGTCTTACTTCTGAGTAGTCATGCATAGAATCAGGATGCCCGTGACTTCAGAGGTCTAAAGTGGGAATTTAATATGCCTTGGAAAGAAAATTGTACTGGATCTTTTGCTGAAAATGATACTCAGTCATAAAGCCAATTCCTAATATCTGGAAAAATGTGTCTTCTTCAAAATCTGAAGCCAAACTTTGAGGGGATATAGGATATTACTGTACAGGTTGCTTTTAAACGGTTTTGATGGTGGAGGTGTAAAGCTCTCAGGGATTTGTTTTCAAGAGGATTCAAAATGAATTCAATCTGGTGTTGATAGACTTGGAGAATGAGCACCAGGGAAACACACTTGCCAGTTGGCCAGAGAGACCCTCTTTCCTTTGCAGTGTAGTTTTGCACCACTTGTAATTGTGTTCTGGAAGGACCTTGTACTTGTGAGGTTGATGAGGTTAGAAAATATTGCCACAGACATTTATTTTGATAGAAATGATGTTTGGATAACAGGCTTCTATTAACATATTCCTACATTTTGATTGACTCTGTTTTTGAATCTTTACTGGAAAATGAACGTTGTGGGTTAGAACTCTTCTGAACTGCCTACTTGAAAGCAGCACTGATCTACATATTGGTTTTCCTATACTGTATTTTTAATGGATTATTTATATTGCATACCTGTATTTGTAGGCATGTGATTTATCATCATCATCATCATCATCATCAATAATTCATCATCATAATTAGAGCAAATTACACTAACAGTTTACACCAACTCAGCTCCAGAAAACTATGTTGCTTGGAACAGCAAGAATCCTATGAAGATATCTCTGCGATTCCCAGGATCTTGGCTTGACCCCAAATGGCAGAATATAACCAATTCAGCATAGGCTGTGATGAAGTATAATAACAATTAAAAAGTAGAATCAATTCAGCGGCTTTAACATTCTTAATTTATGCAAGTTGTTTACAATTTGCAGCCCAAGGTTTCACTGTAGTTGGTGTGTTGGCTTTATAGAACATAGGTTCTAGACCAGTAAAGACATTGATGCACTCTGTGGTGTTATTTAATTAAAAAATAAACCCATAGGATCTGAGCAGCGCAAAGTCTCCTGGCCAGTCCTGTTGCCAAGGCTGCTGCCCTTACCCAACAGCGCACCAGTCACTTCTCCTCCTCCTCCCACTCTCTGGGTTCAAAACGAAAGAGGGAAGTGGAGCAGAAGAGGACATTATAGCCCACTCCTTTCTTCTCACTTCCTCTTCTGCACTATTCCATCTGTCCTTTTTGAATCCAGGGGAGAGAAGGAGAAGTGGTGGAGAAGTGGTGGGCAGAAGTGGGTATCCCTGTCAATTCACTGCGTGAGCTCAGAAGTCCTCGTAGGTGGGCTGGCGTTGTGCAAAATCCAACATAATGTCATATATGTTTCTTGATAGAAATTGTCGCATCTCCTGGGAGGCTGGGCAGAACTCCACAAGGAAAGCGGCACATCAAAGAGGTGTCGGTGGCTCATACCTGGAGGCGCAACGTCTCGCCCAAGGAACGAAGGTCCAGATGGTCCAGAAGGTTGAAACGAGATGGTTTATTTAGAACAAAAGGGCCAACAGAAAACTCCCCAGGCCCTCCCCCTTAGTACCTCAGTTTCTTCACTAAACCACCAGGTGAGGACCCTCCAGGTGCTTGAGCTGACCAAAAGGGAATGTAGCTTCTCTCTGTCGGCCATCCATAGCGGGTTTTCCTTTTGATGCAGGGCACCGATGCCCCAATGGGATCAGGGTTCCTCCAGTGACTTGGAGCTGCTTCTAGTGGTGTGGTGGTGGCTTCCCAACAGGGGCAAAGAGGGGGTCCTCGTAGGAAAGTAGAGTGCCCTGGCTGAGGTTGAGGAGCCCAGCATGGGCAACTGGGGCAACCACTCGGGAAACCTCTAAGTGTAGTGTAGGGTGACAGGAGCAGGGGTTCACTGGGGAGGGGGGAAGCTAGGCATGGCAAAGAGAGGGCTCGGAAGCCGGACAGGTTCCCCAGCAGTTGGGAAGCCCACTCTCCCCAGTGACGCCGTGGCAGCTTCAATGTCAATTCCTCCCCACCTGCTCTTATAGGCTGGGTGGTTGGGCCATGCCGCTGTGGCTGTTCCCGCAGGGACTCACTACCGTGTGGGTCTGGATCCTGTCACGGGTCCTGTGCAGACTTAGGCACCAAGCCACCTGGATCCTGCCCAGACTTACAACCCAAGGAAGCGGGATTGCGTGGGGCTGGGGGAGTCGGGCCTGGACAGGACTTACAGACATATTATGTAGACTTTTGAGTTTAAACTCCCATTATTGAGCCAAAATCAAGGACAACGCAATGTTGATTTCAAAATGAGGGTGTTGGAGATTGCAAAACAAAACGTCGTATGATAATACTAACATTTCAAACAGCCTGAGGTAATAATTCAGTTATTCTTAATTACACAGTTAAGAACACAGACACACCCATGAATCACTATACTTAAAAAAAACATAGAGTAAAGAATCATAAGGGACTTGAGGAATGTGTCATTGTCCCAGAACTATGTGATAAGTTGGTAGGCCTAGAGAAGCACAACACATTACAAGAAATGCGTTATTGCAGCTGAAAAATAGCAGACTTGTGCTAAGCTTTCTACACTCTCCTCCCGGTAGCATGTAAAACAATTTTCAGTGCATCTTGATGTTGTTAAGCTGTATTTCCTCATCTTCACAAGCATCAGCCAATGACGTAGAGCTGGGGAGGAGACGTGGATAGTGTAATAATGTCAGGACATGGGTAAGTTGTTTCACTACATGGAGGTGAAGGGGGAGAATGATACCGGGCTGCAGCTTTATATTTCTTGTAACTTATCATTCCACTGCAAGAGTGCGCTACCAATGAGTGGTGCTGAAAACAACATTGATGACTCCTAGGTACATGTATGCCAGGCTTAAGATCCAGCCATCAAAAATGCTGTAACAATAGTACAGATCATAGCACAATTAAAACAGGAGCATAAAAACAGCAGCACCCCCACCTGTACCAGTGAGATGTTTAAAAAGGCAAGGGCTCAGAAGGCTTCTTGGAACAAGAAGGTTTTTAGGCCTCGCCGGAAAGTGTCTGAGGAGGGAGCAGTTCGTAAGTCAAAGGGGAGGGAATTCCATATGGTTGGTGCCACTATCAGCATGCATGATTGACATTTCATGAAATACATAAGAACATAAGAACATAAGAAGAGACCTGCTGGATCAGGCCAAAGGCCCATCTAGTCCAGCTTCCTGTATCACACAGTGGCCCCACCAGATGCCTCAGGGAGCACAAGACAACAAGATACTAGTATCCTGTCGCCACTCCCTTGCACCTGGCACAAAGAAAACCTACTCCTACAACCAGGAGGTTGCTTATCCCCATCATGGCTTGTAAGCTGTGATGGAATTTTCCTCCATAAATTTGTCCAATCCCCTTTTAAAGGCATCCAGGCCAGGTGCCATCACCACCTCCTGTGTCAAGGAGTTCCACAAACCAATACGTGGATGTATTTATTTTTCCTCTTAGTTGAGTTCATAATTGTATAGGAAAAAAGGGTACATTTGAAGCAGTCATTCTTTTTCACAGAACAGAAGAGGAGTTCTAATGGACTGTTAGGCTACAGAAGGAAGACTGACACAATAATCTTGTGCATGTCTACTCAGTGATAGGTTCCACTGTGTTCAGTGAGACTTTCTCACACAGCATACTAGGTTTCCAGCCTTACGCTGCAATCCATAACACATTTTCCTGGGAGTAAGCTCCATTGAATTCAGTGGGACTTACTTTTGAATAGACATGCATAGGATTGCACTGTTAATCTATTTCTGTCCACACAAGAAAAATGTACATTAATAAGAGTGGATGCAGTATTAATGGTTTTCAATTTGTCTTTTATTAAACTCTAAAATAATTATTAGATTTAATTCATGGTTTAAAGATTTAGTGGCTCCATTAACACACTTCAAAGACTCCCTTTCTTTGCTTGTGTTCTTCCCTTCTTTTGTTTCGTCACTAATCAATGAATGTTCATACTGGGCTTTTGATTTTGTTATCCAGGGATTGTTTTGTCATTCTCACATAATTTATTTAAAGACTTATTTTGTCAGTTAGAAGAAAACACAAACTAGTGGGTAGGGAAGAGATGTATTTTATGATTAGGACAGAACCTTAATCAGAATGTACATCCTGACTGCCACTTGGCTTCCCCGTCCAGTTCAAGGGCCTGGTTTTTTACTTATAAACCTCTAATGGCCTGATCCGGCCTAAGGTTAGGCCGGCAGATCGAGTGCTCCGCCAGCCTACTGTGTCACGAAAATGCCATAAAACACTTTCGCAGCACCATGGGAGTAAGCGGCACCAGTGTGGAGGCCGGTGCCGCTCACTCTGCTGCCCTACACAACCCGCGCCGCCAGACGCAGGAGAGTGTCACACTGGGCATGTGGAGGGTGTGGGGAGGATGGGCCGGGGTGACGGGGAGGGGGTCATTGGAAGGCCAGGCCCGGGAGTGGACGGGGATATCGGCAGCGCACTCCGCCATATCCACACCCCCTTCCTGGGCCTTACACGGCCTCCCTGGACATGGTGCACATCCGAGGAGGCCCATTGGGGCCATGCTGACGGATCACACTGCATCCATTGATGGGGGTGGGGTGGGGGATGGAGCGACCAGAAAAAGATTTTTACTTACCTCTTGGTAGGCATTCTGGCAGCCTATGGGTCTCTTTGGACCCATGCCAGCTATGTAGCTGGAATAAGTCCAAGGAAAGTGGTGAGGCAGCCAGGGAAAGAGAAGATAGGATCCTGGTGCAAGTTGCTGCCGCCAAGATCCACTCCCTCCTTACCCTGAACCACCGCTGCCTTCTCCCTTCCCTGCCCCAAAACTCCCCTGAACCTCCTCCTTCCCACCCGCGACATGCCCCTGCTGCCCACTTACTGGGGTCAGTGTAGCTCGGGCTCTGTGGCGGCAGATGTGTGAGGTATTGGTGCTTTTCATTAGCAGCTCCCAATGGCCTGGCAGCGGCACAATGCGTGCACCATTGCTTGACCTTTTACAACAGCAGAACTAAAGATCTGTAATCATAGAAGTCCCATAGGGTTGGGCCCCAAATAGCCTTTCTGGGGGTGAAAAAGACCTTCCATACCTACGTGGAAGGACACATTTGGATCCAATCCATTATTGCTGCCGAACATCGAGTCTGGACACTTGTACCTTTACAGATATAGTAACTTCTGCTGTTTTGCATTAATGTATGGTTGCTGAAATATAAAAAACTGTTTGCCAGAGTAATTTACAACCAATTTAATTGCCTATCCACTTTCATTGTATTAGATCACCTAATGAGAGACAAAATATATTAAAGTAATAGCTTTAAGAACCAACATCTGTCAGGGAACTGTGTAAGCTCTTGAACAATAATATAGAAAATAGCATCCACCAAACAAAGCTGCCTTACTACCTCTATCAAGTTCCATCCTGCTTCCCATTACAACTCCTGTGCAATACACTTCTTATTCAAAATCCTATGTCAAGAACCACATCATCTGCAGGGATTTATGATTACTTGGACAGTCCTTAGGATTCTAGGCGTAGACTAATTGTCTCCATTCCTGCTTTCTGAGTAGAACATTTGTGATACCTGTTGCTGTACCTGTTGCTGTACAGCAACAGGTATCACAAATATAGCAACAGGTATCACAAACAGGTATACCTGTTGCTGTTGCTGGAGAGATAAAGACAGGGTCTTTAGTCAGTGATATAGACTTGAGTCTATTGACTCGGACTTGAATCAGACTCAACTCGTGTCAGTGACTTGAATCCGACTTGACTTGGCGATTGTAAAAGACTCGAGACTTGGACCCTTTAACAACAAGTCCAATTTTATTCAAGTTTAAACCCGTTTTCCCCATTAAATAGATAGGGACTCGCAACTCGCAACCAAAGACTCGGGACATGGGGGCAAAGACTTGGGACTTGACTTGAGACTTGGACCCAGAGACTTGGGACTTGACTCGAGACTTGGAGTCAGAGACTTGATCCACATCCCTGGTCTTAGTACCTCATAAGGAGACTATTGGTCAAATCTATCATCTATTTACTGCAGCGCATTGGCTCATAAGATCAAACACGTATCTTCATAGAAACCCCATGAATTACACACTTATAGTTACACATTGAAAAAACACGCACGTTCACAGTACCTCATCCTGTATGTTTCATTTAACCTTTAATGTACTTGCACCAGTTTTGTGTGTCAAGATGAAATGGTAGGAATTCAGCTGTAGGGAAGAAAGTAGCAAAATAGCTAAGTGATCTCCCTTTTGTTACTATGTCCACAGCCCTCTTTCCTTTGTCATTTAATGCTTTCATCTTTCCAGTTACTTCCTTACAAGTGTGCTCATTATTAGTAATGATGATATAAACCTTTTTACAAATGATAATCATAAACATCTTCAGCATTGCCAAGAAAAATGGTCTCATTTCCCCTGAATGACTGTAAATGTGAAGATTACTCCAATGGGCATGATGTAGAAGCAAGTAATCGCAATGGTATGCAGTTTGTTCCCAACTGTGTTTTGACACACATATATTGAATAAACCACAAACGCTTACAAGGTCAGGTCAACCCAACACTGTAGTCAAGACTGTTATGAGATTGGCCTTTACTGTCCAGATTATCCTTTGCCATGAGCCCAAGAGAGCATGAGACTAAAGAGCAGTAAATAATGCATTGAATGACATGTGTTTCCTTCATAGTTTGCACCATTGTGCTTTCAGAAAATCATGAAAAGCACAGGCAGAATGTCATATCCAGAGTGTAGCACAATGGATATGTGCGTGATTGTCATACATAACCATTTATAAAATGTTCTAGCTTTGATATTTTCTATGTACATAACACTGGAAACATTTTTGAACATTCGTTTGAAAAGGACAAGCCATAACATTTTCTACTTTCAAATACATAACAGGAGACAGACAACAGTACAGAATACAGCTGATTAAGAAGAGACAAAACAAATTAGAATTAACTCCTGCACATTCAATGATTCTGCAAACTCTAGATGCTGATCAATGCAATTAGACATGGATTAGATATTTAAATTTCTTCTACGAATACAGCATTCAGTGTGATACTGAGTGGAAAGAAAATCTTATGTGGTGGCCTTGATCTGTGTCAGACGTTGTCCTCAAGATGTTGTTGTTGTTGTTATTGTTCAGTCGTTAAGTCATGTCCGACCCTTCGTGATCCCATGAACCACATCCCGCCAGGCCTTCCTGTCGTCCACTATCTTCCTGAGTTCGCTCATTTTCATGTTCGTTGCATCGGTGATGTAGCCAACTTCATAAGTAAGGTGAATTTCAACTGGAGAGGAGGCCTTTTCAGTGGTGGTGCCTCACTTCTGGAGCAGTAGTGTAGCTAGCGGAGCAGAGTGCTGCACGGTGCCACACAGTGGTGCAAAGTGGCCCCTCCCACTTGTCATTGGAGCCATTCATCAGAGCTTGTAAGTTGTTGCAAACTCTGCGGTGACAGCACTTCCTAGTCCCACCACCGCAGGACCCCGTGCCTCAGAAGAGCTTCCAATTGCTCTTGGAAGCTCTTCTGAGGTGCAGAGAGGGGGGGCGCTGTAGAAGGCTCTGGACGGCCGGCGCAACCCCCAGTAAATGAAAATACCCCTTTTTCTGCGATGGCAGGATCCTGGAAGTGCTGTCACTGATGTTGCTGCAGAGTCCTTGAAAACGTACAGGCTCCCTTACTCACTTGTAAATGTTTGAGAATCACTGGACTACAGTATACCTTCTATTTCTCTTTCATGTTCTATCCCACATTAGCAACATGAACATATAGTAATTCCGGGGTCCTGCTGCCACCGACGCATGTCACCACACCCCTTAACGTGGTAGCGACTGCGTCCGGATTTCATGGTGGGTCAAACCCACCAGTTTGATAATCACTGTTGTAGTCAATACAATTTACATTTGTACTATGTACCAGTTTCAGCCAATGATAGTATAAATGCTCATAGATTTACCTCACCCTTAAAGGAAAATGATATTGAGACAGTGGTGCTAGTGGCATCAGCTGTATTGATAATAGAGTCTTGGAGTTATGATGCAACTGAGATAGGCTGCACTCTTGTCTGGCAGTGTGACCTGATCCTGGGAAAATGTTCATCAGCACAGTAACTTATGGAGCAGAGATGGCCAACTGACACCCCAGGAACTGGATTCAGTCTGCAAAGCAAAGTTATATTGTTCCTGGCATTCTAATCAATTCTAATTAATATCTTCCTTTCGGTTTTGCATTACCTATACTTAAGAGTGAATCTCTTACTACTAGGTAGTACTGATTATCTGTCTGTCTGTCTAAAGAATTTATATCCTGCCTTTCTTCTGGTAAGGATAATCAATAAAACAACAATATTAAAACTACAACAATAAAACATTAAAGCAATTAAAAGAAATAAAACAAGACATGCTCCAATGGATCACACAAAACATTAACAATGCATATGTTTAAAAAGAATGTATAAAAAAATTATAGAATCTGATTATCTGCAAAGAGGTTTAATGATGTGGTAAATGTGCTTTCAGTTCCTGGAACACTGTCTGGAGTCTCAAGTGTTCCCTGAGACAGCTGAAATGGGTCACCCTCATGTAGGAACATTAAATCCAAAGCATCATAACCAGCAAAAAGTTCTCCTTTGCTTCTCTGACTTGGTTTTCATGCAGGTACTGTGAGTGGCAGAGCACTGATTATTTCCAAGGAACTTAATGAAAAAAAAAACCCTAACCCCAAATCAACAATAATTTGTACCAATAATGCACCATCTGGGACAAGTGCTGACTTTCTTCCCCTCTGATCTTTTTTTCCCCCTCTGCCTTGAAGATGAGAACAAGAACTGAACATACTGGTTGGAATAGTCACAATGGACACACAAGAGGAAGAATATATTGCTTTGTCCTGAGTACATATTAGTCCAGAGTGGAATTGTTGATGATGATTTAATATCAGTTTAAATTATTCTCTGATTCATAGCATTCAATTAAACTCACAAAACGATAGGTAGAAATTAAGGCAGCATAGGCTAGAACAAAACAGATGGCATGAAAATTACTTTGGATGTTCAGTACAGCAGTAATGTTTCAGTTTCATTCACTAAGAAGAATGAGAGCACGGTGTAAAAACTGGGTCAGTTGAATCAGTTCCTTGTCAGAAAACGATTGCTAAAGCCATTTAGTACACAAGCACATGCCTTGACCCTTCTACATGTACCTGGCTTCTTTTCATATGCATTTCTGAGCATTCCAGGTATGGGACAAATGCCTTGCTGTGCTTTGCCTTGAGAACACTATTTTATTGTGCAATAAATGTCACAGTTGTTGTGGGTGATTCAAACTGATTCTTTTCAGCTAATGCATCTCTTGCAGAGAAAATATATTTTCCACTCACTTAACAGTATTTTATTGGTGAGAGATTCCAACAACACCCACCTTGGAACCAGGAAGGTTACACCTCTACATGAGCCATGGGACAAGCTTTTACCATAAGAGCTAGCCAGGGGAATTATTATGATACAGACCCTGACCATAAGTCCCATAGGAATTTTGAGGTGGACGGGTTCTCTTTTCAGATCCTGTTTTATAGGACGCCATTTACTTTTGGCACTTGCAAAAGCTGTCATAGAAGACGATGCCGAGGCCGCAAAACCTTTGTTTCTGTACATGAAACAAAGTTTTTGCAGCATTGGCATCATCTTGTATATGACAGCTTTTGCAAGTACAAAAACTAAATGACATCCTATAAAACTTGTGCCCAGTTTGCCAGATGATTTTACCAAGATTTTAACCTTCCTTTAGGCATGCCCTAACAGGATCTGAAGAGAGAACTCATCTATCTCAAAATTCCTATGGGACTTATGGTCAGGGACTAGACTATTTACAGTGCAATCCTGCGGGACATAAGAAAGGCGGAGTGAGTGCTCCGCTGTTCCAAGATGTCGTGAATGTGCCATAAAGCACTTCACGACGCCTTGGGAGTAAAGGAGGCCGGCGCAAGGCCAGCTGCCCTCACTTTGCCGCTGGGACGACCCCACGGCCACCAGGGGAAGGTAAGGCTCCCGCCGGCAGGGGCAGTCCGAGCAGCAAGGGAGGGGGGCCATTGGCCAAGCCGGCTTGGGAGGGGGCGGGGATGGTGTCCGCCATATCACCGGCCCCTGCTGGGCCAACTCGGCCGTTACATGGCCTCCTCGACTTCCGCCAGCTATTTAGCTGGTGGAAATCTGAGGAGGCAGATTGGACCTTTCCCGTTTTACACCAGGGGAAGGGGACGAACATCCGCTTCCCTGAGTAGACCTCTGGGCCGCAGCAGTGAGGCCGGAATGGTGATAGGATCCGGCAGAAGGTCCTGGGCCGCCGGCCGAATCTCTACGGTGGATTGCGCTGTAATACATGTCTCTCTTTAAGAAGGTGCAGTGGCCAGTCTTCCAGATGCCAGAACTATGCTACCCCATGGCAGACTAACAGAAAAACACCCAGAGCTTCCTGGTGTTTGGACCTAAATAACTTTGGTTTGATTATGTCATCCTTACCTGAGTGGAGCCTACCTAGCTCTCTATCCCACCCTTTTACCGTCCCAGACAGACAGGTTCACAGCCCAATTGGCAAGGCAGGCAATCTCTACACAGAATGCCTTCTGCAGATAGGACGATCCACATCTACAGGTGGCTGGGAGATAATAGAGTTTAAAAACAAAGGACAAAGGCTGCTGAACCTGCACAGGAGCTCCTATGAAGTTAAAAGTGTTCAAAAATACCCCAACAAAAAAGGCAAAAAGATAGGGTGAAAAAAATGGGCATTCATTACATCCTGGCACTCAATTACAGGAAAACATTGCTACCTTGGGATAACCTTAATACAATTATACAGAGGATGCTGCTCAGTGGGTTAATGCAGAGTGTTTACAGTGAAAACAGATAAAAAGCAGATGTGACTCCAAACCTATAAATGCATAAAGCATATTTATCAGTAGGTTTAGGGGTACAAGCAGGAGGCAGTGATTATGTTGAAAGGTTGAGGCAATCAAAGCAGTTCAAGATACAGAGTTGCCTGCAGGATATCAGGATTACATAGAGAGGTTGCATTCAACAGAGACAATACAAACAGGAGGTGCATTGGAAGGATTATATCAGGGGTTCTCAACCAATGGTACTCGTACCATCAGTGGTACTTCGGCTAACTGCTGGTGGTACTCGGATCACCGGACCACTGGAACCCCGCTCCGTGGTGCTTTTGGTGGCGAATTTTCTCTCCTGAGATGCTCCTGTCTTTGGCTAAGCCTCTCGGGAATGCTAGGAAGTGCCCCCCACCCACCCACCAAGAGCCTCCTACCTGCATTTTCTGGCCTCTAAAAACCTGAAAATAACTGGTGATGATATCATAGCCAGTCACTTCCGGTGGTAAGCAGTAGGAGAGTGGCGCTGGAGGTGGTACTTGGCCAGGATGGGTTGAGAACCCCTGGATTATATAATTGCATCCTATGGAATCAGGAGGTTAAACATATGGGAATATCTCAGGGTGTGCGACTGTGAAGGAAAGTGGCATTCAGGATGGGGTTTGAGACTTGACCTGATTTTCAGCAGAGTGACTTGAATCTCAAAAAAAGCAGTGCCCAGAGTTCATACTGTCCATTTTAGATATTCCTAATGAGATAGTCCATAATACAGATGATATTGGCAGGCAGGGCTGGCTTGGCTGGTGTTCCCTGGCATCAGATATGTAAATTGTCCATAATTAAATATGACAGTATAATGCAATAGAAAAATAGTACAAGAAAAACATCACATGTAACTAACACAGCAATTCTGACTACCTGATGGGCGGCCCAAGCTGCCCACTGGATCCTATCCTCATTCCGGGCTGATTGAGATCAGCCTGGAGGTCTACGTTTGTCCCCTTCCCCCTGTGTAGCGTGGCCCGGCCCCAATGGACCTCCTTGGATTTCCGCCAGCTATTTAGCTGGTGGAAGTAAGAGGAGGCCATGTAAAGGCTGTGCCGGCCCAGGAAGGGGCGAGGGTATGACGTCCGCCATCCCCGCCCCCTCCCGGGCTGGATCCACCAACCCCCGGCCTCCCTTGCCTCCCGGACCGCCCCCGCCAGGGATCTCTTACCTCCTCTTGCGGCCACATGGGCGATCCGGCGGCAAAGTAAGGGCTGCCAGCCTCGCGCCAGCGGCCCTTACTCACGAGTCTCACGAACGTGCTTTATAGCATGTTCGTGACGGCTTCCGGTGGAGGAGCACTTGCTCTGCCGCCGGATTGTTAGTCAGAATTGTGCTGTGACAATGTAGCTCAGGGAACAGAGAGGGACTTGGACGGGGTAGAACTGGGTTCATGGGCCAATGTGATCATGGATTATTTGAGAGACCATGGGCCAATCAGTATGAATGCCTCAGCAATGGAAGTAGAGAAGTGCTAAAGCATAAAGTGCTTGCTTTTTGCATTTGCCAAAGTTTGCTAATAGTTAAGACTGCTTAAGATAGTTAAGACTAGCTAAGATTTTAAAGGAGATGAGGACTAGGACCAGGACTTCTGACCTAACTTTCTAGGGTCAGAAATGCAAGCTGAGGTGCTTGACTGGGAACAAGAACTTGTATCAGCATCTTGAGTGCATTAGTGCATGAAATCTCCAGTTTTTATTTTATGTGGCCAAGACTCATTTTTCAGATTCTTTTGAAAGATGCACAAGGGATATATAACAATACAGCAGTGACATTTATTCTGTTAATACTGTAAGCTTGAAGGTTAGACAATATTGTTTATTTAAAGTTAAGTAACAGAAAGAGAAGAAGGTCAATTACAGTTTTTGGCAACCTCGCCATCAGTTAAGCACAATAAAGCATCAACACAACAAACCAATGGATTCCCTACAGGTAATCTCCAATGCCAGGCACCAATGTGTATTACAAACAAAATCCCCAACTTTCTTTGCTAAAACTCAGACCTCTCCCCATAGCTCAGAAGAACTTGTGGAGACAGATGGAGATGGACTATAGTGGTGAAACTGCATTGTAGAAAACAGAGTACGATGTTGTGAGGAACATGAAGAGTGAATTCCAAAGACAGCAGATATTATTCTTCCCTGGATAATCTAGTTGAAAGTTGTCCAGGATGTGTCTGTCTACTGTCTGGATGTCAAGTGCATTTTTAAAAAAATGAATTTCTTCTCTTCCAATGTGTTAAGTAATTCTGGGTGAAGCAGGAAGCACCTGATAGTCATATGTAAGCTTTGGCTTTAACCAGTCATATAAAACATTTCTTTCTGGCTATTGGAGGAATTCTTATAAGCACAGGAGAGCATCTCCAGTCATGGTTCTGCATTTAATAGCAGTGAAAGCCAACTCTGTTGCCAGAAATGTCTGTATCCTGCATGGGCTTTTGGGGTTTTGACTTGTTGTTTTACAAACTCCAGATACAGAATTAAAGAACAAAATACAAAGGCCATCTGGCAAGCTATTGAACACTTTCAACGGATGTGCAGTGCGATCCTAAGTATGTTTTACTCAGAAGTGCTAATGAGTTCAATGTAGTTTATGGCTTAATAAGGAATATGCTTAGGATTGCAGCAGACTCATCATAATGGCTGTATCCTTCGACTTAAAATACAATGCAAGCCTTGCATTGTATTTTAAGTTGATTTCCAACATGGACCTGAGATTGCTGTGGCCACTATTTAGTACACCAATGTGCAGGGTAAGAACTCAGCAGTACAGCAGGTCCTCACTTAAAGTTGTCGATAGGATCTTCTTGGAAACTGCGCCTTTAAGCGAAATGACTTAGAATGAAACCAATTTTACTTAGGCTAATTGGTAAATGTAAACGTTCCTAGGGTATTTTCTCATCAACTTTAAAGTGAAACAACTTAAACAACTTTAAGTGAGGACTTACTGTATATTGACAGCAAATACAGATGGCTACGCTGATAACTGGAGAAAGACTACTCTATGGATTGTGTCCTTCATTAATTAATTGATTAATTTGAATCATTGATATCTCGCTTTTCCCTGTTTGTAACAGGCTGATTCATATGTGCACGTGCTTCACTGCATGTATGAATGAACTGTCGGAGATCAAGTCCCATAGTCAGCCAGCCCCATGGTGTCCAGGAACCAGGCAGCAGATGGACACAAGTCCTCTTCATGCTGCCACCAGCAGCTATGCAGATGGCAGTGAAGCAGGAACCATAGCTTAGCAAAAGGACATCTACCTTGCATGGAGAAGGCCCTGGGTTCAATCCTTGACATCTTCAGGTAGAGCAGAGAAAGATTCCAGTCTGAAACCTTGGAGAGCCAGTACCAGTCAGTGTGGACAATACAGAGATGCATGGACCAATGGCCTGACTCCTCGATATAAGGCAGTTTCCTATGTTCCTAAGGACATGGGAACTTTCCCAGCTGGACACCATTAATGTATCCAGCCAGGAATGCTAACTGGGCAGTGGACCAGTGGCAATTCTCCTTCTACTACAGCTATAGGTAGCAGCGTGGACAAGGACTTACGAGTGCTGGGCTGCCTATTTCCCATTGCTTCTTTGAAAGTCTCCCATTGGGCTCTCGCTGGCTTACTGAGAGATGGTGGAAAGTTACAGCAACAAATGGCAAGTGGCCCCATTGGCCCTGGCATACCAGGGAGCGGTGGGGTCTTGGGAATCAGCAGCAGCTGGCCATTGCCGCTTCAGAAGTCAGGCATGCATGGGTGTAGGCTGTTGTGTGGGCATGGACCCCCAGCACGTACACCGTCAGACCCTGCCTATGGAGCTACCCCATACCATTCTGAGTATCCATGTTTTGTTTTCAGAAGTGGAACTGAAGGCTACAAGCTTTTGATAAGGTGTTCCATCTGTTGGTTAAAAGACAGGCAGCGGTATTGCTGTAGTCTCTCACACAATTATCAATTCAGCAGCTAGCTCACAGTAGGTAATCTTGAAGAACCATGCTGCAGTGAGCAGAGAACCTAATTTGGGAATAACATCCTGGCACACAGGTTAGGAACAGTGGTTTCAGACACTTACAGCGCAATCCTATCTAACTTATGCCACCGGTGTAACCAGTGGTGCAACGAGAATGGGAGGCCCCAGAACGGAAAGGGGATTCAAATCCCCTTTGAATTCCCCTTTTGGAGGGGATTTGAATCCCCTTTCTGTTCTGGGGCCTCATGTTCTCGCTGCACCGCTGGTTACTCCGGTGGCATAAGTTGGATAGGATTGCGCTGTTAGGAACTTTGAATAAACTAAAGGATCCATTCAACATAGATGCCAAAGTTTTCTTGGGGAAAAAAATATCCAGCATTTAGTCAGCTTCCTAAATCCTGAAGATACATCTTGTAGAGTGATTTTTCCTCTCCAGATACCTGCTAGAAATTAAATTACTAGAAAATAATTATATTTGCTTAGGATCTATTTCCCCCTTTCTGTCGAGACCTGGTTATTGTACCAGCTGTTTGCCTGGAATAGAAAAAGATGAACAAAATTATGAGAGATTCATTTTGCATTCCCTCCAATATATGTATAAACACCAATTCTTTCCAGGCCCTTTTATCTCTATTTACCACATGTCTTCCTTTTGGGGAAAAACAAAACAAAACACCAGTGCCTTCTTGCTCCCTTTATTCAGTTCTTGGTGTTTTTCTTAACACCTCTCTATCTGGACAAGTCTTCTTGCTTTACCCACTACCAGACAATTGGCAGTCTGAATGCACGTGACCATTTGAGTTTTAAAAGTAACCAGTGGCCTTCAGCTTTTGTCTTTATTCTACTTTAGATGGATGCAAGGAGGAAATCGATGTTACAAATTTACAGATGATGGCAAGGATGAATATACTGTAATGCTCAAATTTACAAATGTGAGCACTGCACAGTATTTCATTTTTTATACATGTATTTTCAGTTCACATCATGTGACTCTCTAAGGGTCAGAGGAGATGTGACTTCGAATGTGTGTATGGTTCTCTGTCTCATTTTCTTTTAACCCCATAAGCCTTTTTTTCTTTCATCAGATGTGAGATGAAGCATCTTTCACCAGCTGTTTCAGTATTGGGTTCCCTGCTAACTCTCCTATCAGCTGCTTTCAGTTATCTTAAAACATTTCACCACAGAGGCTCTTGAAATATGTACTGCTCAGGAAAGCAATGATCCAGGGGACAAGGCCTGATTTCTTCAGTCAAATGGCAGGGGGGATAGAAAGAGCCAGATCATACATGAGAATATGAAGAGAGGTACACAGAACAAGAGATACTGTACAGTAGTTATTCACTCAAGCAGTACAATTAATGTCATGTCTGTTTTCAGCCTCAAATCCATTGATTTCCTCATTGCCTATGCAATGAATATTATTTTTCAAAATCCGTTTATCTTGTGCTAGATGCTTGCCTGACATCGTTTTACAGAAATCTCACTACCATCATAGAACTGAGACAGTCTTTGCAAACATACATATGGTTTCTGTTTCCAAGGTGTTCACCCAGCTGGCCCCTCCATGAGGCCAGTGCCAGCCCATCCATGTAGGGACCTGACGCAGATTGCATTGGTGGCAGGTTGCAAGGGGTCTGGAGGGCAGCGGATCCAGGCTACCTTTCACCCTGTTGCGGCCACCACCTCCCTTCAGCCTGCCACCAATACAAGCGGTCCCTATAAATGAAACTGGAAGTCCCACACTTGCAGGTTTCACGGCAACACGCAAGGAGTATGGTAAGGGGTTGGGGCTTGTTTGTTTTTTTAGCAGTGGACCCGAGACAGCGTCAGGTGGTATTCTGGGTCACGCGGCCCCTGCATGAGGCCAACTGAAGCGGTTGCCTCAGGTAGCAGATTGGTGAGGGGAGGACATCTCTGTGCTTGCTTCCACTGCTCCTCTTTCTCCTTCTGCTCCCTGGATTGGAAAAGGATGAGGGGGACAGAGAGGAAGAGAACATGTGGAAGGGAGGAGAGTGCTGAGCTAGAACATTGGAGAGTGGGAGAAGTAGAGGTTGGCACATCACTGAGTAATGGGGGCAGCATCTGGCATGCCACCTCAGGTGTCAGGAGGTTTTGGCCCAGCACTGGGTGTCCAGGTAAACTCCTTAACTGAAAGTGCAATCTTAACCAACTTTCCAGTGCAAGTGTAGCCATGCCAGCAGGCTGCAGGGGCAGGTGGCCTCCTCAAGGTGTGGAGGGAATATTTATTCCCTTACCTTGCGACTGCATTATGGCTGCACTGGCGCTGGGAAGTTGGTTAGGACTGCACTGAAAGCTTTGACTTAAAAAGACCTAACAGAGGTTGGAAAGAGCGAAGAGAGTCAAAAGAAATAATGAGAATTTAAAGCAGTCATGCCAGCAATTGTTTCTGAGAAAAACAGATTTGGGAGTTGAGTTTGAGAATTACTGCTGAAGATAATAAAAGTTTCTGGTTCCATGGATGTCATCTTTACTCGGTTATGGAACGGAAGTACTAGGTACTGGCGTCGAAAACATCTAGACAGTAATTTTATCAGAAGGGTTCCTAAGGTTGCATTTGTGAAGCCCGTGATTTAAGAGGAATGCAGACATATTTATGCAAAAGCATTGTAAATTACATGCACGTTTTGTGTCCAGAAGACATGTCCATTATAAACAAGGTGTCTTGGTAGCTTCTTCTGGAAATAATTTTTCACAGATGTTTTATTGACAACAGTGTGGCCTTATGTAGATGGAATATTTTGCTTCCAAGGATTGATGGCAGAAAAACTGACAGGGAGATTGAGTCTGAAATGGAGTTCTAAGTCTTTAAAAAAACCACAGTGGCAATGCACTGTCACTTACCCCGCAGGACCCAATTGATGACATCGGATAGGAGCGGTAGACAAATCCCATTATTTTTAATGGATTCGCATAATCCTCAGAAAGAAGTCTTATCCGGATTCCCAGTCTGAACATCCAAATTCCCAGCCCAGTTTTAGAGCTGTCGCACAGGCCAACAGTCATGCTGTAATGGGATGAAAAACAAATATATATCTGCTCACTTTTGAGCTGCCTGAAGGTAAGAGCCAAATATTTCCCTTCCAGACCCATGCAGACTCTGTGGCTTTGGTCTGCAAATCTCCCAGCTAAAGACTACACCGTGACATAATGTTTGACATGGAGGCATGTCCTTTGTTATCTTCCTCTAAGAAGAAGGGGTATCTTCTTAGCGTCAAGGTTGCCTCATATCATATTTACAATGATGTGCCTGTAGAAACCAATCTTTTAATCAACTGTAACTTAAAAGAGATTTCTAGAATATTTTGGGGTCCCATTTCTGTCTTAAAACCTACCTGTTCCGTCAATGGTGTGTGTGTGTGTGTGTGTGTGTGTGTGTGTGTGTGTGTGTGTGTGTGTGTGTGTGTGTGTCTGAAATAGCTTAGGGTCAGAGTACCTGAAGAACTGTCTGCACTCTTATGAAATGACCCATACTCTGAGGTTAGTTAGAGCAAGGGACTCTTACATATTCTTCTCTCAATGAGGGTTCTGCTGGCACTGACATGAGAGAGGGTCTTCTCTGTGGTGGTGCCCTATATGTGGAACTCCCTGCTGTTAGACAGCAGGATCCCCCCCCCCCCCCCGGTTCTGCCAACAGCTGAAAACTCATTTATATTCTCTGGTTTATGGGGATTCTTTTGTTATCCTGTCATCATAAAAATGCTTTTTTGTTGTTCTTCATTTGCTATTTGCTTTTATTTTTATGCTAGTTTGATGATTTGTTATAATTTAATTGTTTATTGTTTTAGTTTGATTGTAAACTACCTTGAACACCTCCCACTGAGAGAAGAAAGGTAGGATAAAAATGTTTTAAATAAAGCTAAAACAAAACATTGCCTTCATTAACTGGGGCAGATTGAATTTTATTAGCTCTAGATAATCTTTTAGTGGAGCAGTCCATTTGTATTCTTGGGCAACCGGAGTGGCTAAATAATTTCTTTTCTTATTGAATGTGGAGAAATTACAATAAAAAAAAAATCTGTACATTTGCACAGATTCTGATTTAGTAATTTTCCTAAATAGAAATGTTGCTGTGTATGTACAGGCAGTATTATACATACATCTTCAGCTAAGGAAAATATTAACTACCCTGTACTGTGTCTTTTAAGGACTAAGGGAGACCAACTGATTGCATTGTCACCTTAATAGCACTCTGGTTACAGGGCTGTGGCTTCACAACACAGCTTTTCCCCTTTCCTCTTTTTCTTTTTAAAAGTGTCTAATAGTTTCATTAAGCAAAAGGAGAGCAAGGCTCACTACTGTGGATGACTATGAGAGCTCGTTTAGCTATTGTTAGTGGGTTATTTATGCTGTCCTTCCTGCCCTGTTGAAATAATACAGCTCATTCACCACTAGAGCCTAGAATTATCTGGATAAGGAACAAGTTGTTTCTGGTAAGGAGGACATACCAGGCAGAAAACACAGATACAATCCAAATGTGTAGGCTTTCTCAACGTTTCCCATAGGAGACTACCATTTAAGGAAGTTTTTGCATGCTTTCTGTCCATGTCTCAGACCACCACATGTGATTATTCTCCAGCACTTACCAGCCTGGTTATTATGTAGTATCAAAAGTAACCACAGCAGATGCACGCCGCTGGTCCTACATAGGAATTTTGTCTCAGCTATTCCACCTGCAGATTTTCAGTGCCTGTTGAATTGGTAGTTTGCATCACAGCAATAGGGGTGAATTCACAAACTTGTGTATATGTTTGCAGGATACTAGTATAGCATTTGCTCAGTAATAAGTAGTAAGAGCCAGGATGGTGTAGTGGTTTGGGAGTTGGACTTAGACCTGGAAGATCCAGGTTCAAATCCCCGCTCAGCCGTGAAGCTTCCTGGGTGACCTTGGGCCAGTCACTATCTCTCAGCCCCACCTACCTCACAGGGTTGTTGTGAGGACAAAAAGTAGGGGAGGAAATATGTACACCACTCTGAGCTCCTTGGAGGAAGGGCGGTATAAAAATGTGAAAAATAAATAAATAAATAAATAAATTAATATCCCCAGTTCATGAAGTTCCAACACAAGTTACTCTGTTCAGAAATTACAGCTGTTTGCCTTTTAGCACATCAGGAAAATATCACTAAGGGAGAATGATTGGATGTTACCAGGTTGGCTTTTCACCAGTACAGTCTCTGCTTCAGCTCTGATTTTCATGGTAAAACAATCAGCATAGCTCAGAGCATGAGGCCAATAGAACTAGGGAGCAACTGGTCTGAGCCATTCTACAAGATAGTCAGGTGGACTGAGAGAACAAAAGAAACCAAGGTTTAGAGACAGGGGAAAAAAATTAGATCTTATATAATTATCCATGGAACATTATACTTTTCTCTTCAAGTGATTTGTTCCAGAAAAATTGGAACAAATATCTTTACAAAAATCCAATATTTGATCCAAGACTTTGTGTAATCAAACTTTCCATATGTTTCTTTTTTTTTAATTTACTGCCAGTTGTTCCCTTTCAGTCAGTCTCAACATCTTCGTCACAGCTTTAACAAACAATTTTGTCCCATTGAAAAACTAAAGAAGACAAATTAAAATTGAGTTTAGAAGTCATCCACAGACACAAAATGTAGGCGTCATACGTCTTTGGCCCACAAAAATGCTTCAGATGAGATATACGGGCGGCGATGGGGGTGGGGAATGGGTGGATCAGGTCCAGGAAAGGGTGGGTCAGTGTCTTATCTCCCTTCCTGGTCTTGATCCCCTGACCCGGGTCCATGCAGATTTGTGCCAATGATAATAGCTGGTGCAGATCTAAGTAGACCCATGGGCTTACCGCTCAGAAAGGGAATAAATGTTCCCTTACCCTGAGGCCTCCAGAGGCATGTGCCACATAGGTGCAGCTGCATTGCCACATGGGGGAGTTAAGTGGGATTGGGCTGCCCAGTGTAAACTAGGCCAGATGTTTGGCAGCTGAACTAATATTTGGAAGCATTAAGTATTGATATTTTTGGATGGAATAACAAGACAAAAGCTTGCAAGATAGAAGCTGTATTTCAATAGTATAAGTCCAAGATCCTTTGTTGTGGAAACCATTGGACTGACATATCAAAAGAGAGCTCAGTATATGGAGCATTGGACTTTTGAATGGGTGACTGCAATTCAAATCCCATCTTGGTCATGGACTTATGAATAACCCTGAAAGAGTCAAAATCTTTTCCCATCAGTTCTTCAAAAGAACTGATAAAATTGAGATAAAATTGTGTTCCAGGGGTTTCTGGAGGAAACATGAGAAAGGTAAGTAGATGTAGACAAAGTATGATAGAGCTGAAATGCAACCATCTGTAAAATATGAGATGAGAATATTTTTCAACTAGGGCAAGACAACTATAGAACAAATGTGAAAGACGTGTAAGAAGTGAGTTACTTGTCACATTAGCCACACACTTACTTAAGGCACAATCCTCCATAAATGCAGGCTAGGGGAGCGCTCACTCTGCCAGACGTAGGTGTTGTGGCACCGGGAGAGTAAGTGGCACTGTTGTGGATGCCAGTGCCCCTCACTCCGCCATCCCCTGAACTTCATGCTGCCGGACCCAGGTAAGCCGGGGGAGGAGTGCCAGGGTGGCGGGGGATGGGAGGGGGGCCGGCCCGGCCTGGGAGGGGGCGGGGATATCGGTGCCAGTCTGCATCAATATCCCCATCCCCTTCCTGGGCCGGCCTTACATGGCCTCCCTAGACATGCTCCAGCTAAAGAGCTGGCGCTCATCTGAGGAGGCCCATTGGGGTATCCGGGGCTTGTACTGAGTGAAGGGGACGAACGTCCCCTTCCCCTGCGGTGAGGCCCAACCATGCCAGCACAGTCCACATCCTGCCTTGGATGCATTGGCTGGCTATTTCGACCGGATGCTGCATCTTAGGCAGGATCGGTCTGTTAGCATTGCCTCTCAGCTCATTTGGTAGACTTGGTGTGCGAAACCTCATTTGATCAGTGTTTCCCAAACTTTTTCAACCTGTGGCTCTTTTGACCATTGGTGACCATTGGCCATGGCTCCCCATTACATTATGTTGATGCCTGCCAATTGGCTTTGCACTGTTTTCTGAGAGGATTCCATGGCAGTCTGCAGCCCCCCTGGCTGGTTCCGTGGCTCCCCTGGGAGCCGCACCTCCCAGTTTGGGAACCACTGGTCTAGTGGAATATTAGTTGCTTTATTGATGATGATGATGATGATGATGATAAAGTATTTATCATTTGATAACTCAATAATTGTCTTGATGACTTAAATAGTCTGTGATAATTATGATAATTGATAACTTGAATAGTCTTGATAACTGTGATGGGTCACAGTTGAATGTTTGAACTGGTTTGATGGTATACTGTGTTTGAGTTGACATTGAATAATATGAAAGGTCTCTCTCTCTCTCTGGTGATGTTGATCAGTGGTGATCAGTGATGACACATTCAAGCCAGTACCAGATGCTTTAGTTGTCATGTGATAAACTTCTATGTGTGACTGACTTTTAAGGTAAGTAAATAAGGATTATTACCTTCATATTACTGCTGATGCTGAGAGGAAACTGCTTGCCTAAAGCCACCTAGCAAATTCATGGCAGATGCAAGACCTGAACTGGGGGAGTCCCAATTTGCAGCTCATGATCTGAGCCGCTACACTATTCCTTAGTCCATATACTTAGGCTTACCAGATGTGGGGGGCGGGCGGAAGCGATAATGGCCAGGATACGGCTGGGATTGGGGGTGTGGCCGGGGGCATAGCCAGGGGCGGGGACTTCATCCCAGAGCTCTCCGTAACGGCCTGAACCCGGGCTGTTTCGGAGTGCTTCCAGCCTCGTCGCGTAGTCCCGCGAGGCTGGAAGCTCTCCGAGATGACCCGAGTTCACTCGGGCTGCTTCGGAGAGCTTAGACTAGAGCCTCATCGCATGGTCGCGCGAGGCTGGAGGCTCTCAGAAATGACCCAAGTTCACTCAGGCCGTTTCGGAGAGCTTCTAGCCTCGTGCGAGTACACGACGAGGCTGGAAGCACTTTGAAAAGTTCCGAGTGAACTTGGAAATTTTCAAAGTGCTTGCAGTCTCGCGCAGCTGCGCGAGGCTGGAAAAAACCAGGGGCAAGTCCCAGCTGGATGGGACAATGATGGAGACCGGCTGGGAGCCTGGGATTGGGCTCCCAAACTGTGATTGTCCCGGCCAGAACCGGGACTATGGTAAGGCTACATATACCTATCCTCATTACTACTGAACATGACCTCAGCCAAGCAGGATCCACTCAGACAAGTGGCTCCCATGCAGCTTGGGCATTGTTTAAAGGTTCCCATACTTGCAAAAACATAACAAATCTTTATTTTTAGATAGAACAATAGATAGTACATTCTTTTCAGTGTACAACAAACTGTGAATGTGAACAAATGGCGGTTTAAGAAAGCTTATGTCAAAGTGCACTTCCATATCGTTCTATAAAGTCTCGCTTCTTGTTCTAACTTTTTTGTGACTATACAATATCTGCTGTGAAAAGATCTTAAAAAAGATCTGAATCTTATGGGAAAATGTTTGGAATAGTCCATTGCCTAGGGGTTTGGATTAGAAATATATATATTTTGGCAGGAGACAGAAGTAATATAAGTGGCTATTTCAATCTCAGTTTCTCAAACCTTGGCCAATTTCCCCAAAGTCACTGTAAAATCACCATATATGTATGGACAACCGGATCTGTTTACATGTGTGTATTATTCCTAATGTTTCTTATTTTTTGTTGAGGCTGCCAAGCAAAAAAGCATGTACTTGTGTTCCCAATGGCTAGTATCACATACTGTATATTGTTATTTATACAGATCCGTCAGTGTTTGTGGTTCTTAACAGTGTACGTGCTTACTGACTTGACTTGACTAGCATTCACACTAACAGCTTATCTGGCCCAAACAGATTTGCTACTGGCATGCTAATGCTGTATGCGTTTGGGCCAGATCACAGTAAGCATCTTTTCAATGTGACACCAATCACATAGAACAAATACACAGGTGTTTTTGTGCAGTAGCGTCATGCTCAAATTGGGCCTTAGAACTGACAGCTCAGAAACACGTACTGTATTTATTTACTCAAGGTATTTGTATCCTGCCTTTTGACCATATCAAAATGGTGCCCAAGTTGGCTTTTAATAAAGCAGGCCAGCTTGAACTGAACAGAGAACACAGTGACTAATGCATAAAACGCAACAGCAAAACAAGCACAATAAAATGGCAGCAAAAATAAATCCCTGCAGTAAAAATGTAATAAAAGGCAGAATAGCATTAAGACAACATAAAACCAGCAGCAACTGCAAATTAAAAGCCAGCTGGAATGTAAACCATTTTATCATCCGCCAAAAGGATGAGGCCAGACATATCTCTTTTAAGATGCTTCTTTTTCATTTGCACTGAAGATTTTTAACCTCCACTCGTTTTGTGCAACTAGTTGAGGAATAAGAACATAAGAACATAAGAAGAGCCCTGCTGGATCGGGCCAAAAACCCATCTAGTCCAGCTTCCTGCATCACACAGTAGCCCCACCAGATGCCTCAGGGAGCACACAGCCAACAAGATAACCTGTTTCCTGTTGTCACTCCCTTGCACCTGGCACAGAGAAAACCCACTTCTAAAACCAGGAGGTTGCTTATGGCTTGTAACCTGTGATGGTCTTTTCCTCCATGAATCTGTCCAAACCCCTTTTAAAGGCATCTAGGCCAGGTGCCATCACTACATCCTGTGGCAAGGAGTTCCACAGATGAATTACACGCTGGGTAAAGAAATATTTTCTTTTGTCCGTTCTAACTCTCCCTCCACTCAGTTTTAGTGCATGTCCCCTGGTTCTGGTGTTGTGCGAGAGGGAGAAGAATTTCCCTCTATCCACTCTTTCCAACCCATGCATAATTTTATACGTCTCAATCATGTCCCCCCCCCTCAGGCGCCTTTTTTCTAGACTGAAAAGCCCCAGACGCTGTAGCCTTTCCTCATAAGGGAGGTGCTCCAGCCCACGAATCATTCTGGTCGCTCCTTTCTGCACCTTTTCCAATTGAACTATATCCTTTTTGAGGTGTGGTGACCAGAACTGGACACAATACTCCAGATGTGGCCTTACCATCGATTTGTACAAAGGCATAATGATATTGGCCGTTTTATTCTCAATCCCTTTTTTAATGATCCCGAGCATGGAATTGGCCTTCTTCACAGCCACCGCACACTGGGTCGACACTTTCATCGACCTGTCCACCAGCACCCCAAGATCTCTCTCTTGATCTGTCACAGACAACTCAGAACCCATTAGCGTATATGTGAAATTTTGGTTTCTTGCCCCAATGTGCATCACTTTGCACTTACTTACATTGAAGCACATCTGCCATTTTGCTGCCCATTCTCCCAGTTTGGAGAGATCCTTCTGGAGCTCTTCACAATCCCTGCTGGTCTTCACCACCCGGAAATGTTTAGTGTCATCCGCAAACTTGGCCACCTCGCTGCTTATCCCCAACTCCAGGTCATTTATGAATAAGTTGAAAAGCACCGGTCCCAAGACCGATCCTTGGGGCACACCGCTTTTCACCTCTCGCCATTGTGAAAATTGCCCATTGACTCCCACTCGCTGTTTCCTGGTCTTCAACCAGTTCCTAATCCACAAGAGGACCTGCCCTCTTATTCCCTTACTGTGGAGTTTTCTCAGGAGCCTTTCATGAGGGACCGTGTCAAACGCCTTCTGAAAATCCAGATATATAATATCCACGGGTTCACTTGCATCCACATGCCTGTTGACCTTTTCAAAAAATTCTAAAAGGTTTGTGAGGCAAGACTTCCCCTTGCAGAAGCCATGCTGACTCTCCCTCAGCAGAGCTTGTTCTTCTATGTGTTTTAAGATTTTATCTTTAATGAGACTTTCCACCATCTTCCCTGGAACAGAGGTTAGGCTGACCGGCCTGTAGTTTCCCGGGTCCCCCCTCCTTCCTTTTTTAAAGATTGGCGTGACATTAGCTATCCTCCAATCCTCTGGCACAGTGGCCGTTTTAAGGGACAAGTTGCATATTTTGGTCAAGAGGTCAGCATTCTTCAGTTCATTTCATTCTTCAGTTCCTTCAGAACTCTTGGGTGGATGCCATCAGGGCCTGGTGATTTATTGATCTTTATTTTGTCAATTAAGTCTGAGACGTCTTCTCTTTTAACCTCCATTTGACTTAATTCTTTAGTCAGGGGAGACCGTTCTGGCAGCGGTATTTGCCCGAGGTCTTCTGCCATGAAGACAGAGGCAAAGAACTCGTTTAATTTCTCGCAGTCTCCAAGTCCCCTTTTATCACCCCTTTCTCTCCCTCACCATCCAGCGGACCAACCGTTTCCCTGGCAGGTTTCCTGCTTCTAACATATTTGAAGAAGCTTTTATTGTTCCCTTTTATGTTGCCTGCCATACGTTCCTCAAAGTCTTTCTTGGCCTCCCGTATCATCTTTTTACATTTCTTTTGCCACAGTTTGTGCTCCTGTTTATTTTCCTCATTAGGGCAAGACTTCCATTTATGGAAGGAAGCTTCCTTGCCTTTTATAGCCTCTTTAACTGTGCTTGTTAGTCATGCCGGCACCCTCCTGGACTTAGTTGAGCCCTTCCTTTGTGGGATACACTTCCTCCTTTGTGGGATACACTCCCGCTGGGCCTCTATGACTGTTGTTTTAAACAGCCTCCATGCACTCTGGAGCGATTGGACATCTTAAGATGGACATTCAACATTTTACCCATTTACAGTATAGGGACAGGGCAGTTGAGATTCTGAATGGTTGCATAAAGCTTCTTATGGTTACACTGAGAACAGAATATGGGTCTCTATCCTGAAGCATTCAAGATGTTTCTTATTTAAGAAAAAATGGTGGTGAAGTTTTGAGAAGTTTTCTGAATGACATCTGCCTCAAGATTCCTCTCTCCTACGCACAGCTTGCATGTAAAGGCACCTGAAACTGTTTGTGGGCAGACAAGAATGGTTGGAAAGCTAGGGACTGATTCTAGAGCAGAAATCTCCACAATAACATTATTGGAAGCCTTTAAGGTGCCACAAGACTCTCTTTACAAAATGAGAAAAGGATGCACAAACTTCTAGCAATTGTAATTTTCTTTTCAAGCTGCTAGAAAGAGGATGGTGGGGAAATGAAAGTGAATTTCTCATCATCTAAGTTGAGTTCAACTAAAGTTGAAAGCAACCTCTGAATTCAAAGAACCGACACTGAACTTTGCAAAAACAAACATGTAATCTGGTTCAAAATGGATGCCTCCTGTCTAATCAGTGTCTGCTTGATGAAATGAGCAAAGCAGCAGGTTAGTGTTGTGAGGGCATCTGAAAGGGATAATCATGGTCCACAGCCTAGGTCATCTTCTTCAACTCCTGTCATCAGTAGCTTTCTCCAGGACCTGCTCTTATTGATCCCTATTAGAATGCAATTTCACACCCCAAAGCAATACTGTATACTGCAGAGGCTCAGAAGGGAGCGATGTTGATGGCACCCCCAATGGCTTCCTCATCAGAAGTGTTCCACTTGGAAGAGGACAGATGTTGGTGAACAAACCCAACAATCTCATTTGGTTCTCTGAGAGTCCAGCTGAGCTACTGGTGCTTCTTGTGTTATACAACTAGTAATAAAGGCTCTACAGGTCAATTTTGCTTACAGGCAAATGTGCAGAAAATCAATTTTGATTGTCTTTGTTTGTCAGTGCAGGATGGAAAAAAACCCACAAATTAATATGCAACCAATTACATGAGGCATCACGTCCACCAGATTGACAGTAAAATAAACCCAAAAGAATTTTAAAAAATGGTAGGTGCTGCTTGTGGAAGCAAAGAGATAAAAAGTGACTTTTAAAAAGACACTTAATGTCTGGCTACTAAAAAATATCACCTGGGGAAAATGTTTGTGTGTATTGGTTGTTGAGGTGTGTGTGTGTGTGTGTGTGTGTGTGTGTGTGTGTGTGTGTGTGTGTTTCTTTGCCTAGGTGGGTTGGGTGTTTGTCTTGCTCTGGTGGCCTGGGGGTTACAAAACAGTGTAACTTGGCCTCTCCCACTCGCCCCCGGAGTGCCTTCACCACCGGAATGGCTCTGGGGGTGAGTGGGAGGGGCCGTGTTACACAGGTTTGCAAGGTGCGGTGCAGCACCTTGCACCACTTACAGTGCCGCACCCCTCCAGCAATACCACTGCTTGGAGCGGAAGGGAGGGGCGATTGACACTGCTGTTGGTAGCATGAGGGGTCTGGGTGGGAAGATATGGCAGTGGGGGCAGAGCAGGCCATTCCAGGCGAAATGGGCTATTCCATCGATGGGCTATTCCTCTTTCTAGTCCTCCCCCCCCCCAGCCATTAGACTACTGGTGTCCTCTCCAGCCCAAAGCTGCTGCTGTTGAATGTCAAATCAGTGAACCATAAGACCCTGATTGCTCTTGGGTGAGAACACAGACCTGGCATGTATAATAATGGGGACCTGGTTGGATGAGGCGGGTGCTGTTGGTCTCTCTCAGCTTTGTCCTCCAGGTTTCTGACAGCCCGTTCCAACCCAAGGGCTAAGCAGCACAAGCCAGACCTAAAGTCAGCCTAAGTCGTTTAGGGCGAAATTATGTCTGGAACGCGACCATTTACGGCGAAGTTAGGTCGAAGTACATAAAGTCAAAGTTATGTCGAAGTTAGGACAAAGGACATAAAGTCAACATAAAAGTGGGCGTTCCAGGGGCGGACCGTGGGCGTAACAGGGGCGGCAACCAATTAACGTTGGATTCCAGACCCTGGCAAGCACAGACACGCCCCCTCCAACACAAATGCTGACACAAATTTTAGGTCGACCAAAAAGGTGGACACAAATTCGAGGAGACCCATAGGAGCCATTTTACCTTACCCACTCCAGCCCTCTCCTGAAAAGTTCTAACACCCTACTCCTGACTTAGGTCAGAGTTATGTCAGAGTTGTGGCAGCAAGGTCTGGAAACGGACAGAGTTATGCCAAAGATAGGGAGCCTATCAGCACCCAGCCCCACCCAGCCTCTTTCCCACAAAAGCCCGGCCCCAGACCTCCAGTCTCTCTCTCTCTCTCTCTCTCTCTCTCTCTCTCTCTCTCTCTCTCTGAGCACGTGGCATGGGGCTCTGTCCCCCACAGCCACAAAGTGGGACTTTGTCGGTGGAGGGCAAAATTCACAAACACCCCACTTCTCTCTTCTCCTCTCTCCTCTCTGCCCCCCTCAAGGGCAGAAAGGGCTGTTCTGGCTGTGGCCAAACTGTTTACAGCTGTGCCTGGGCAGCTGTCTCCATGCAAGCATTTGCTAACCCATGTCTTTCTCCCAGCCCCTCCCCCCCGAGGCAACAACACCAGCAGGTAACAGCAGGTAAGAGCAGGGTATGTGCTGACAAGTGGTCTGACTTCTGCGTCTTTGCATATAGAAATATATGATACATGCCTCTTTACCAATGTGCCCGCTCATGTCTGCCTGCAATGCCTTCTCTGAAATGCCTCTTTACCAATGTGCCCTCTCATGTCTGCCTGCAATGCCTTCTCTGAAATGCCTCTTTACCAATGTGCCCTCTCATGTCTGCCTGCAATGCCTTCTCTGAAATGCCTCTTTACCAATGTGCCCTCTCATGTCTGCCTGCAATGCCTTCTCTGAAATGCCTCTTTACCAATGTGCCCTCTCATGTCTGCCTGCAATGCCTGCTATGATATATAGGATACATGCTGCTTTACCACTGTTGTGTCTGATTGCCGCCTGTTGTCATGTGAGCAGACAACACCACGAGTGCGGTGCTGTTAACCTTCTGTAGACACCAGCTGTTCTCCCCCCCCTTTTCTCCACAGGGTCAACTGACAGGTCAGTATTGCTAGGATTGCCATGGTTGTGACCCAATGTATGTGTTGTCTTCAATCTCTTTGACCCGTTTCCCTTACAGGATCATGCTCGCCTTACACTCAGGTAAGCAGCTCAGACCATGCTATGTGTGTCACACATATCAGCTGTATTTTATTTCTCTCCCTGCAGGCTTTTGCAACCGACACACTGGCATTTCTTCAATGGCGATTGCTACCACACACCAGCTGCCATGTAACACCCCCTTGTTTTTTGTCTCCCCAGGAACGTCCACTACCACCTACCTTCCTGGGAGCACCCCTGGGACTCCAGGCAGGGTGCCCCACTGTCATCTGCCTCGATGCTGCCAGAGGTCAGGGAGCCAGCCCTGCAACCCTCCTCAGCTGCCGGCGCTGCTGCTGCTCCACCTCCCTGGCTGTCGGCGCTGCTGCTGCTCCACCTCCCTGGCTGTCGTACTTGCTGTCCCTCCCCTTTCTATGGAGCAGGCTGTGGTTCCACAGGGGAAGAGCCTGCATGTCCAGGTCCATGGAGCAGGTGTGCTGCTGCTGCTTTCTGATTGGCTGCTGTGATTACCCCTGGCAGCCTTGCCTGGCCATCTCTGCTAACGTTCCAGAACAATAAAGATGCCCCTCGGGCAGAGCCCCAGTGAAACATATGTGCCCAGTGTTACACAAGCATTGCCCCCCCACACAAAGACAGCCCCCAGCACTGAAGCCCCTGCATGAATCCCATCCAGGGACTGCCACTTCCTTCCCAGGGAGAACACAGCCGAGGGGCTGCCAGACCCCCATGGCACAGAGGGGAGGGGGGAGTTGGGGGGGCCTCTCAGGCAGGCAAACAGTGACAGGTGCCACGGAGCCTACACGGAACTGCGTCTGTGTAGTGGCTGCTCGGCAACCGGGGATCTCACCCGCCAGGGCGTCCACCCGTCACGAAGCCACGTCCGCCCATGGTCCGCCCGTCACGAAGCCACTTCCACCCATGGTCCGCCCGTTTCTGTGTGGCTTCCGCCCAATGTCCGTCTACATAAGAGGCGCCTGTTTCTGCATCGCCTTCATCTGCGGAGCGCCCCCTGTGTCCCTATTGGTCTCTGCAGACCCCTCTCCCTGTATCTCTCTCCCACCAGCCTTGTTGTCTGTCTGTTTCTGACCCACCCGTGCCCCTCCCCAGCACCCCCTGTCTGCCTGTCTGTGTGTCTGCCTCCCCTCCCACTCCTTGATGCTGGCAGCTGGCAACCCCCCACCCCGCCAGAGCACCTGCCGCGAGGCGCCGTTGTCGCCCCATCTGGGGGTGTGATAAGCTGCGTGAGCCCTTCACGCTCGCAGCAGACAAGCCCGAGGCATCTCTCGGTCTTGGCCGGGGCACAGAGCAGAACGCACGCCGGGCTGCCTTCTTTGTGGGCATTGCCCCGGCCCTGGAGGCCCTGGGCTTCAGGCAGCACACAGGCAAGTCCTGTCAGAGGTGGTTCCAGACGTCATGAGACCCCCCTTGTGTGTGACGTTCCCACCCCCTCCTTCCCTTCCCTCCCCCGCTCACCCCCCCATGACTCCCACGTGCAGCCTCAACGTGGCCTGGGGGTGGCATCGCCTTCTGCAGGAGGGCGGGGACGGCCACTCTCCCCTGCAGCAGGCGGCTACTGCACAGGGTGCCCTGTGGCGGCTGGCTCAGGCACCTCGCTCACCTGTCACCTGCCCTGCGCCCACCACATGACTGGCGCTTCCCCCATGCCTGCGGCCAGCCCCTTTGTGACCGGGCTGCGACAGACCCTTGGGCAGCTGCCATGGATGGACGCTGACAAATGCAGACAGAGGCCTGCACATGCACGAGCCAGACACTGAGCCTGGAGAGCATGCCTGCCTGGGAGGTAAGTGTTGCCTGGATCCTGGAGTGGTGCTGGGCCACAGAAACTGCAGCCTGCTTAACTCAGGCATAACTCTGACATAACTCAGACATAACTTAGGTCGAACTTATGCTGAACTTAGGCCACTCGTATGCCAGACTTGCGGAGGAGTTGGGTTGGAATGGGCTGTGAGTGATGCAGTAGCCAACTTTAAAAGCCTGTCCAGACTGGGAGTTCTGTTTTGTTCATTACCTGCATGGTGTATTTCTAAATGGATTGACCTTCCTGAGATGACCTTAGACAAACTTAGGCTAAACCAAGCAAGGAGTTTTAGAAGTCTTTAAACATGTCAGGCCACTGGGACAGGTGGTGCTTCCTCCCCTTTTCGTCAGCTGCTTCCCTTATCCCCACCTATACAGTATTTTGCAGTTATACAGAAGTATTTTTTCTGCTGTAGAAACAGCTATCATGGAACTGAAGGGGACATATAATAGCATGTGTGTCTAATGAAAGAATTCTGTGTTACTCAAAAGCTTGCAATCTTTAATTTTATAATTGGATGCGCACAAAGTAACCCTACGTTATTCCTGCTAGCTTACTACTATATTCGATCATCTGAATGTTCTGTGTATTCAGCTGGCAGTTCCAATAAATGTCATACAGTACACGTAGATCACCTGATTGCTTCATTTTATGGTATGATATTCTGCATATTGCCCACATCTCTAGTAAAAGAAAGCATTTTTTAATGAATCTTCCATTCCTATTCAGCTGCAGATGCAAACAGTTGTATGAAAAAGAATGTTTCTCCTTTATTGGACAAAAGCTGATATTCTTATTTTTTTGCACCCAGTGCATCTTTTAGGAACTAAAATTATCTATTAGGGCAGTAATAAAAATATTAACCTTCTTTTCTCAGCATTTCATAACTCTGAATGCTTTAGTTGGACCTTTTTATATTGGTTGATTTAAGAAATCTAATATCCTTCAAGATACTGATTCATCTTTTGGCACCTTCAGTTAGCTAGTCTAGTGTTATTTTTATTAAATCCATATGAAATTATGACATATCTAGAAAACACAAGCACAGATGTAGTTTAGAAACCTGTGAACTCAAATTGCTTAGTTACGTAAATGGCCTGAAACTGGATTTTAAAATGTGTAAACACTAACAGAAACATTGGTTTTGCTAGATTTGTAAGGTTTTTCTCCAGAATTTACTTTGATTTACATGTGACAAGCAATTTCAATCAACATCAGTCACCTGGCATAACTGAAAATGCAGACCAAAGGGAGGTGACTTGAGAACCATAAGTATAAGAATGAGCTAGGAATTGGGGTGAAAGAGGTTATATTAAAGCAAATATGCAAGCTGAGGATCGAGTCCTTTATATGGTCGGACACGACTTAACGACTGAACAACACCTTAGAATTCATGTTTTGGATTATGTGTGATGTACAACACTGTTCTTCGAGGGCCATCTTGTGGCAATTGGGAGTATGTACATCCAGAATCAACATATACAGCTGGTTAGCGGGCTTAGGATTCAGGCCAGGTATGGTTTTTCTGTCTGAATCCATAGCTGCTGTGAGACAAGACATGCATCTTAGAATTCTTCCTATTTTGTGTGGGGTGTCTGTGAAATGCTAAATAATTTGAGACATTAGTCAGTTCAACGTGTAGAGCAGGTTCTATTTTATCTACTTGAAAATGATTGACAGCGCAATCCTGTGTGTAAGGATTCGGTTGGCGACCCATGGCCGCCCTTTGAATCCTGAGCCCCGGTGACCATTCTGCCGCTAGGCCGGAGGTCTACTCAGGGAAGGGTACGCTCGTCCACTTCCCTGGGTGTAAATCCAGGCCGGCCCGATGGGCCTCTTCAGATTTCCGCCATCTAAATAGCTGGTGGAAGTAGAGGAGGCTGTATAACTGCCTAGCCGGCCCGGCGGGGACAGGGATATGGCCGAGACCATCCCCACCCCCTCCCAGGCCAGCTAGGCCAATGGCCCCCTCCCTCGCCCGCCGAATCCCGACTCACCTCGTCTGGCAAACGCATGGGCGCTCCGGAGCAAGGGAGGCCGGCCTCTGCGCCAGCCTACTTTGCTCCAGAGCAGTCGCAAATATGCTTTCTGGCACGTTTGTGACTGCTGCCGGCGATGGAACGCTTGTTCCGTCGCCGTCTATTTTTACAGGATTGTGCTGTCAGACTGCAATCCTATGCACATTTACTTGGACCTACGTTCAATTGAAAGTCTAATAAGGATTGGGCTGCATAATTTGTAGCGATCCAAGTAGTCATTTAGTTCTCAGAATATATACCGTATTGGTCTGAATATAAGACTCACTTTTTTCTCCTAATTTAAGTTTTTAAACTAGGGTGGGGCATCTTATAACCAGGCTGTTGCAATTTAATGCAAGTGATTTAATTAATTTTTTTTAATAGCACCAAACTTTAAGGGTGCGTCTTATAATCAGGTGCGTCTTATACTCGGGACAATACGGTATTTCTAGAATGGATCCTAGCCAGGACCAGATCTGTACATGCAACCACAGGGCTCCCGTTGTTGTCAAAGACCAGTCTCCCCCCCCTCCCCCGTCTATCTTATTTTGGTTTCTGGTTCGCATTTCTTAGGAGGTAATGCTAAACTCTTAGGGAAGGCCATGCTAGTCAAGGGCCATTAAAGGGAAGTAAGGCTGTAGTGCTGCAGGGCATCCACTTGTCTCCTTTCTTTCAAGAGCTTGCAAATGTAGATGCTCCATCCTGATAGAATCTTGCTGCAAGCAGGAGTCCTGCTGCATAATAAAAGTTCCAGTTGCCCCTTTCACTATTGCTCCTTTCTTCCATTTAACCCCTGCCTGTTCAAAACAGAGTTAGGGGCCAATCTTAACTAAGCATTCAGCTGGCGGCCCAGCAGCATAAGCGACACACCACTGGCACAAGCAATGAGGCCGCCAGTGCACATGGCTGGCAACCATGCATGTGGGCCAATGGAGAGGCCTCCCACTGACAGTGCTGGTAAAATGGCGGGAGGAGGAAGAGGGCAGGGAGGGGGAGGAATGGGGGAATGTCTGGGTGGGGAGGGGGGTAGTTGGGAGGCGGAACAGATGTGGGCAGCTATGCGACAAATGTTCCCTTACATTGAGGAGACCTCCACAACTGACCCCCCCTCGCAGGATGCAATGAGCACTCGGTTGCTGCAGCTGCATCGGCAGGGTTTTTTTTTTTTTAGTTAGGATTGGGTTGTTATTTACTCTCCCACATGGCATGATCCTGCGTAGATATCCGCCTGTGGAGTGTGCGCTCTGCAGGTGGAAGGTGCCATAAACGCGCCGTAACGCGCGTTTTCGGCACCCATGGAGTAAGGGTCGCCGGCCACAGAGAGCCGATGTACATTTGAGGAGGCCCATTGGGGCCAGGCAGCCCTACACTGGGGGAAGGGGACAAATGCGCCAGAGCAGCCCAAAAAGGGCTGAGGATCCTGCAGCCGGCCCTATGGGCTGGCTGTGGATCTTTGCACAGGACTGGACTGACAATCACTTAAATTCTGTGTAGCTGATTTCTCAAGCAAAGTAACTGGCTTCATAAGCCAAGTAAACGTGCATTTTCCTTGCTTCTTAATCAACTCTGTCTTCTTTGAAAAGCTTAGTCTCGTGGTTACTGGTAGCCTAACTAGAGGCACTTTGAGATTGTTTGGGCAGCTATTCATGTCAATGATTCCCAAACTGTCAGACACCTGCTGAATTTGACCTTTTGCTCCAGAAGTATTGCTAACTTTCCTCATTTGAGTGTAGTGTGTGAACGTGACACATGTAAGAATAGCAGTCGCTGGCGGTGAGACTTCCATGATGGCAGGGTTTGCTGGCGGTGGCTGGTGATGGGATTGGCCTGTAGGAGTTTTTTCAGTTACTTCAAAGTGATATCGATGTGTTGTATATACATGATGAAATGTATGAAGTGAGTATTTCCCATTGTCAACAGAACAACTCTTTCTTGTGAGAAGATAGAGGTGGTGGTGAAGTAATTGCTGCATCTTCCCTTTCTTTCTTATGGAAAATGTAAGTTCCGTTTTGATTATTTTCACAAAGCAGAGAAAATGACTGGCAAGCCTACAGTGTTCAAAGTACACCCGACAGAGGAACTACGGTACTTTATACAAGCACTTTGCCACTTATTGCAAAGAACAGCTATCTTGATTCTTCTGTCTGGAAGCTTTGTAATAAAACTAATAACTCAGAAAAAAAAGATGTGTGATTAACTGAGCCACTGCCTAGGAACTAACAATTCCTAAATGTTCTGATATATGTTTCATGGAACAAGAACATGCTGTCTCTGATTATTATATTACTTGGCAGAAGCATTGTAAGAATGGTACCTTGACTCACCTATAGTACTTTTTTATATCTCAGAAAAAATGAATAAACCTGAGAACGGCACAAAGAGATGAGACAGCGATGGCAATGCGCCTAGCTTCAAACAAAGATATCTAAACAAGAAAATGAAAGCTGAAGATCTGGGAATTGCATGAAGTTCTGTACCTGAGAAAAATAGGGAGGAGGAACGAAATATCAAACGATAATATAATGAGCTGTATAGCGGCACTGTAACTTGGCCTTCAAAATGTTTTAGATGCATTCTTCTAAATGCAAAGCTATAACAATAAAGGATTGCTGCCTTCAGCTTTCCTGTGGAGCAAGAAAATGCTGAATGCTATCCATTACTCTGGATGCTACCCAATAATAATATTTCTATAGCTGAAATTCTCACAATTGATGTTTTGTATCTGACATTTCTGTTTTTTTCCCAAAACAGTAGTGTTAACTTTGCAGTCTAAGAACATATTCAGAACATATTCATACTTTTTAAAAGGAAGTAAAAGGTTGATTTTCCATTGGGCTCATTTAAAATGGTTACATATCACCCACAATTGTCAATGGTAAACTGCTTACATAACTACTGCCATTGTGATTCACTTTTCTATCAGGTACCACCCTGTAAGGATAATCTAGGTTTTTTAACAGCCCAATCCTATCCCCTGCCACCAGTGTTGATGCAGTCATGCCAAAAAGGCGCGTGCTGCCTGCATCCTATGGTGGTGGTGGAGTGGCGACACAAGGGCAAACGGAAGGTAAGTAAAAAGTATTTTAACTTACCTCTGCATAAGCCCTTGGGCCGCCTATGGGTGGCATATGTTCAAGGAGGGAAAAGGCTTACAAAAGAGAGAATAAGCTCGGCATACACCATTGCCACTGGATCTACCCCCTCTTGCCTCCTCCCTGTCCCTTTGTTCCTCCCCCTTCATCACCCAGAAACACCTCTGTTCCTCCCTGTCCCTCCCCTGTCCCACCCACCCCCACTGCTGCCTTACCTGGTGCTGGCGGATGGTGTCCTCACCGCCAGCAATGGCACTGCCGCCGTTCCTGTGCCCTCTGGTGGCATTGGTGACTGTGACAATGTCGCTCCATGCAGACCAGGATCCAGACACTTCTACCTGGTTCTTGACATGTCTGCCGGCAGCCCTTAGAAGATTGCATTGGGCTATAAATCATTTTGACTATTTTGTCAAGGGGGAGGAAAGGAGTGGGGTGAGCCTGGGGTGGTTTGAGGGCAGGAGGGGATGAATCTCAGTGGCACTAGCACATGCCAGATCCTATCCTCGTTTTCCCATCTCAACACACACCCTGCTTCTCCTTGAACCCGCCAGCTAAATAGCTGGTGTAGGTCCAAGGAGACCCATTGGCTGCCAGGCAGCCTACAGAGAGGTAAGCTACAAATATTTTTACTTACCTCTCCTGGGCAATCTGGTCACCCCCCTTGTTACCAAAAGAGCTGGTTCTTAGGGGAAATTAGCACAGCCCAATTAGGAACGAGGGATCTTTTAGACTGGATAAACAAATCAGCGTAATGCAGAGCTTCCCTTTTAACTTAGCAAAGAGAGACTGAGAGAAATAACTTCAAATAAAGGAGTATGGATTTATTAAAAACAGAACAAAAGGGTAACATTGTTCATACATAGGATTAATAGAAAATACATTTCCTTTTACCCTAACAAACAGTGTATATGTTCCTGATTTATTGTGGTGGTTGTTTGTAATGCAGAGTGTATTTGGTGCAAATGAAAGGAAAAGGGGTTTTAGGAGTGAAGTTTGTAAGTCCCTACTTCTCCAATCCTGTTTCTATACAGAAGAATAGATGCTTTTGAACTGTGGTGCTGAAGAAGACTCCTGAGAGTCCCTTGGACTGCTAGGAGATCAAATCAGTCAATCCGAAATGAAATCAACCCTGAATGTTCCCTGGAAGGACAGGTATTGAGGCTGAAGCACAAATATTTTGGCCACCTAATGCGAAGAGAGGACTCTCTGGAGAAGACTCAGATGCTGGGAAAGATTGAAGGCAAAAGGAGAAGGGGAAGGCAAAGGATGAGATGGTTAGACAGCATCACTGATGCAACGAACATGAAAATGAGCAAACTCAGGAAGATAGTGGAGGACAGGAAGGCCCACCTATGCCTCTTTCACCACAGGCCAAGAGCTAAGTTGTATGCCTACTCTCTTCTCAAGGAAGCGCCTCACCTCTCAGGCTGCAGTGAGAGGCATCATGCTCCGCCTTTTGAATCAGTCAGGCTGCTGGAATAGTTGCTCTAAAAATAAAATCAGGAAAGGTCGAAATAACATTTTCGCCGCTGTCTTGAAACTTGAAAGAAGCGTTTCGTGTTTCGTTTCATGGAAATTCCCGCCTCCCGTTTTAGCAACGAACCCCTAACTAAGCCGGCTGCCGGCACATGTCCCACCCAGGCTCGGCAACGAGCAGTTTCCTGTGCAGCTCTTCACTTTTGCTTTCGGTTTCCCAGTAAAGAAGGAAGTAGGAACGGTCGGAGACGCGCTCGAAGAAAAAGGTGCTACGCTACGAACAGGAGAGCATCGCCTCCAACGACAAAGAACCATCACAGTAAGAGCGCTCAGATTTGTGCGGCCGAATTATTGCCCTTGCCCCGTAGTTCTAGGAACACACGCGGGGGTGGGGGGGATACAGCAGTCCAGTTTATTGGCCGTTGTGTGTGTGTGTGTGTGTGTGAGTGAGAGTGAGAGTGAGAGTGAGAGAGAGAGTGAGAGAGAGTGAGTTTTACCTCCGTTGATGGAATGTTAAAGGATTGAATTACTGAGTTTATACGGTTTAAGAAAGACCGTCAGCGATGAAAGACCAGGAACTCTAGTTGCGCGCATGCTTCGAAAAGATGCTGCCATGCTTGCTAAACAAACGGACAAACCCGCTTCCTTGTTCACCGGCTGGGACTTTGACTCAAGGCTTTCTGTCCGAGGTTTTCCGTACTTCTCACCGTGCTTGCTTCTCCTTGCGTTACAAAATATTTTAAAGGTTCTGTAATGCAAGGATAACGCAGCGATTGAAGAGAATGCTGTGTTGTCCTTGGCGTTATAAAACTTTAAAAATGTTGCTTATTTGCACCGGTATGCAAGTCGACAACACAATCCTATATCGCTCACTGGGGATAATTTAAAAGTGTGCAGTCTTTTGTGTCCTTGCATGAAAGTAGCCCCATTGAATTCAATGGCACTTTTGAGTAAGTATGGATGCGATAATTGCCTCAAATATCTGCAGCTTATAACTATTTTAAGGAGTACACAGGAAACCTCCAAACACTAGGTAATACTTCCAGTTCAGTCTCTGTTGGCTCTCTCTACCAAGTACACCACCCCAAAATTTATCAATATTATAGAGACTACCATGTTTCTCTTTCACTTCTGCTTTCTGCCTAACAAGAGGCTTGTGCTAGATGTTATGTATTCTAAAAATGGAGAATCAGCCATTGTTGTCTCCTGCCCATCCCCAGTAGTCTTCTTGGGTGCAAACTGAGATCAGTTTCTAACTCCCAGTGGGGCTAAACAATATGAGTCTGTATAACCCCCCCCCCCAATACATTGCAGACTGGTTGATAGAACACATGCTCAGCTCCCCCACCTGTTTTGCTTTGCTTAACATCTAACCTGATGAAGAGATCTGAGGAACTCCAAAAATTTAGTACTTTGCAGTCCAATCCTATCTAAACTCCACTCCTGCTGATGCAGCTGCACCACTGGAGCGCGTACTGCATCCTGCGGGGAGGCAGTCCCAGAGGTCTCTAGGTAAGGGAACATTTGCTTCCTTGCCTTACCATATTTCTCTTTTACTTCTGTTTTCACAGCCAAGCACGCTACCAGCCCTCCAGCCAGGGCTACCAGCCCTCCAGTGTTGTGTAGACTATGTAGACTGCCACCAGTCTTTACAGCCAGTCCTTCAGCCAGGGGAACTGAAGGCCTTTAGGTGTTCCAGCTACTAGGAAAGAACAGAGACTTCCAAGCCACAGAGCCCCTCCTTCCCCAGTACTGGCAAAATACGGAATGTAACTTTTGTGGTCAACACTGAACTTAGACTGAACCAAGATGTCCCATGCAGTAAGCACACACAAATTGTATAAGCACACACGTTTGTATAAGACTGTATACGTTTATTAAAAAGAAAAAGGGAAGGAAAGATAGCAACAAACTTTAAGAATACCGTTTAGGAATAATACTTAGGAAGACAGAATACTAGGAAGATAGAGTAGAACAAAGCTAAAACTTCTAGCGTAGTAGTAGTAGTAGTAGTAATTAATAACAATCAGTATTTATATACTGCTTTTCTTATTCATCGGATTTCTCCTCTGACTTTAATTCAAAGGCGGTTTACATAGGCATTACTAAACCCCATGAGGCTTTTACAATAATACAAATGTTCTCATCTTTCATAGAACGTCTTCATTCCAGGTAGTTTCCTTCACAGTCCAACCTCTCTCTGGCATTTGCCTCCCACGCATCAACTGCCAGCTGCAGCTTACTCTCACAGAGACTCTGCAGCTCGTCAGTGGCATGATCTAATCAAGATCATGCTAAATAATGACCATTGATTGAAGCAAAACACTACCATACTGTGGGGCATCGGGTGTCACCCTTCACTAGAGTTTTGCAAATTCAGGCTTCTTCCCATGTTGGCATAATCTCGTTTGCAAGCACAAGTCTTCCTGAATAATAAATAAAGCTTAACTGCCCAGTGGTCAGGTCATCTTTCAGAACCCTTTCTCCACAATGTCTCTCCTTCCAATCATTTAAAACACATTGCTGCCCACATCCTGGCATGCCTTTGTCCCTTCAGGAGCCTTTTTGATTGGGGTGCAGTTAAACCATTTTGCCTTCCTAGAAAGATGCGCCTCAACTCAGTCAAGCCCAGGAAACTCCTGGCTGCACACCCAGAAGACGGTCCAGATACCATGACAGTGGACCCTCCTTATCTGCGGGGAAGTGTTCCCAGATCTCCCGCAGTTAAGGCAAATCTCCAGATGTTTAAATCCACAGATTGGCCCTTTAAAAAGTAAAAAAGGGTTAAAAATCTTGCTTTTACCTTCTCACGCCTTCTCATGCCAAATCACTCAATTTTCAGGCTTTAATAAGGCTTTAGAAGCAATCACTATACTTGCAGAAAATGTTGCAATTTTGTCCTCCCATCAATCTGGCAATGGGTAGCATGGCTTCCAAAGGCCAGCGGGTGGCGCAGTGGGTTAAACCGCTGAACCATGAGCTGTTGATCGAAAGATCGGCAGTTCGAATCCGCAACGGGGTGAGCTCTCATTGCTTGGCCAGCTCCTGCCAACCTAGCAGTTCCAAAGCATGTTAATGCGAGTAGATAAATAGGTACCGCTTGCGGGAAGGTAAACAGCGTTCCGTGTTCCAGCCGCATGCTATGCGCTGCGGCAAGGAGAGTCATGCCGGCCACATGACCACGGAGGCGTCTTCGGACAACACCTTTACCTTTTTAGCATGGCTTCCGGTCATGGGGATTCCCTGAGTGAGTGCAATGTTTCTCCATGCACAAAGCTGCCTCCTCCACATATGCCACCCCATCACATTGATGGACATTTCGTATTTCAGAAGCCTGGTGTGAAATGGAGTCCTTTGCAGATGACGTTATGATTGAATGCAAATAATGATGGCGATATTCAAACATGAAAGGCCACCTTTGTAAAACCTTCTTGCTCTTTGTAGATTCAGAATGGCTGATGTCAAATCCCGGCTGACCAAAGAAGAGAAGCAGCTGCTGCAGCGTTTCTTGGGAAGCAGGCACCTAAGCCTCCTCTATAAGGGAAGCATTCATACTTACCATTCGAATGCCTTTCATAGCATTTGCAACTGCCAAGGTCCAACTGTAGTCGTGGCATACAATGCAAGTGGCTATATTTTTGGAGCCTTTACTAGTCAAAGTTATACTTCATCTGGGAACTATAAGAATGATAATGAAGCTTTCCTCTTTAGACTAAAAGGGAAAGAGGAAGAGTCTAGCCCACTAAAATTCCCAGTGAAAGTATCCACACAGGCTGTATACGATGTTACAGGATATGGTCCTTATTTTGGATCAGGATCCCTTGTATTCTTGTCACAAAATACTGCATTAGTGGCCACAAAGGCTGATGCTGGCACCTACACGTTCCGTCCAGAAGATTTACACGGGAATGACCAGGTCCTCTTGGAATGTGAAGTATATCGAGTTGAAGGTGAGTTGAAAGAAAAAAAATACAGGTTGAGTATCCCTTACCCGGACTGCTTGGGACAGGATGCTGTCTGGATTTTGGCTTTGTCTGGATTTTGGAATATTTGCATAAATATAATGAGATATCTTGGGGATGGGACCCAGAACTAAACATGAAATTCATTTTTGTCTCATGGGCTGCAATCCTATTCATACCTAACTGGGTGTAAGCCCCATTGACTAAAACGGGGCTTACTTCTGAGTATAAGATTGGGCTGATATACACCTTATATACACATAGCCTGAAGTTAATTTTATACAATATTTTAAATAATTTTGTGCCCCAGAATGATTTTGTGCCCCAGAATGCTTTGCACTATGCCAGCCAGGTGCGCTAAAAAATTTTTTAAGTCATAGCCCCCAAAATGTTTGAATTTTGGAATAGTCTGGATTTCGGATAAGGGGTAATCAACCTGTATATTGAATATGTTGAAGGTCATCCCATTGTGCTCTTACAGTATTCTGATGTTTTCCTTTAGATGTTGGACTTTTCATGGAAACTCCGTGGAGGCTGGTTGAATGGACAGCTGGGTAGGTTAACAACTTCAGCATATCTTTATTACAACCTGCACCATAAATACATGGTAAGGACAGTCCATCTTGGGATTCAAGTAGCTGATGTCACTGTCTTGTGCCATAAGCACGTTTGCGCAACAGGTTTTCAATGCAGGAGTTAAAAGACTTGCCCCCATCAAAAATGACTGAAATTTGCCCTGTGAACAATGTAAAGATGGACATTTTCAGAACTGCAGGTGTTGTGAGCCCTTTTGGGACAGGGAGCCATTGAATCATTTGATTTTGTCTGTAAACCGCTTTGTGAACTTATTGTTGAAAAGCGATATATAAATACTGTTAATGTTATTAATATGCACCTTTGAGGGTTTTTTTTAATCTTAACAGAGAAAGATTGAAACTGATGGATGAAATAAGAACATACGAGCCTTATTTGAATTCAGTGCCACAGTTTCGGGTGCTGTTCCTTGGGCCAGTTGGAGCTGGGAAGTCCAGCTTTTTCAACTCTGTCAATTCTACTTTTCGGGGCCATGTGACAAATCAAGCCATTGCAGGATCAGATTCCACAAGTGTGACAATGCAGGTAGGCATGCACTGCTACATTTAATATGAAAATACTTTAATATGTATACAGTACCTAAGAACCATTGTTTTTATGGAGTGCATCTAAATACTTGTTCACATAGATAAAGGATAAAGTAGAATTAACTACTGAGTTTAAAAGTAAGGGGCCTGCCCCGGTGCAGCCAGAGTCCTCCTTGGGGTAAAGGGATGTTTGTTCCTTTACCACAAGTAATGACCCAGCTGCCTCAATGAATCTCAGATGTGTGCTGGCAAAATGGTCCAAAAGGATCTCTCCAATTGGCTAGAGAGCAAGAAGATGGCAGATGAAATTGAATCAAGTAAAATAAAGAGACAGAAAAACGGTAACTTCATATGTATATGCTGTTGAAAGGCAACTTGAGAAACCTTAAAGAGTTTGTTGAACACACACACACACACACACACACACACACAGAGAGAGAGAGAGAGAGAGAGAGAGAGAGAGAGAGAGAGAGAGAGAGAGAAGCATGCAGGCCTGCTGACTTGGCAACAAGAAATGAGGGTTCTGAGCATCCTCTGATCTGACATTTTCTGCTTAAATTTGTTACAAATTCTGTGATCTTTCTAGTAAATGCTAAAACTGTAATTTCATGTTCTGAAGCCAGGCAGTAGTGAGATCTGTCTATCAACCTAGGCATAGAGTGGGATTGCATGAATCCCAAGGTTTTTTCAAGGAAAGGTCAGTCACATCTTCAAGGTGCCCCCCCATTTGAATAATCACCCCATCCCTACAGTAAATCTTTTCCATTTACATGTGTAAAAAGAGGAAAGAAAGTGGATTTGAACATATTTCAATATGATGCCTTTCTGAATAAACAGTACAGGACCTATGGAATTAGAGATCAAAGCACTGGAAAGCCATTGCCCATCATTTTCTGTGATACCATGGGACTAGAGGAGAAACAAGGAGCCGGTCTAAATGTTGATGAAGTGAGCAACCTGTTGAAAGGCCACGTTCCTGATAGGTACCAGGTAGGATGCAGTACTTGATACTCTTCACTTGAAATAGAATATGTGAATCAGCTATGTTTGCAGTGGGACACTTCTGTTGCAAGTTTCATTGTTGTTCCTAGTGCATGGTTCATGAGCACTGACAAATGATGTATGTTAACACAGCATACACAGATATGCTTCCTCTTTGTCCATTTTCTTCCTTTCCAGGTTCATTCTCTGACTTCATCAGTGCTACTGCTTCATCTGAAGTTGTGGTATAGGCATATCTACTCAGCTGTGGACCCCAATGGGCCTACTTCTTTTGCTGGCATAAATCTGAGTAGGTCCAAGGGATGTGTTGAGACTGCACTGGGGGCATAGGATATCGACATACCCCCAGTTCACAGCCCAATCCTGTGTAGATCTGCCGCAGCATGCAAATAGGCCTCCATTACCTGGGCTGGCAGAGCACCTGGGCACTTCTGGCAAGTGGTCGAAGCCTCCAGTCGTTTCCACTGCGACTCCATTGTAGGCGACAGCGGCACAACATTTGTGCTGTTGTAGAGCCATTTACAACAGCAGATCCTGAGATGCTTGGGCCATAAGTCACCTTTAGGTGCTTGCTTCTGAAAGAAAGCATGGGAAAGGAGAAGATCCTGCTATCACAGTAGCTAATCTGGTTGCCAGCTGGGGTATTAGGAGTTTTTGAACGTGTGTTATCATTTTAGATCCCCCTGTTCTCAATGTATATTATGAAGGCTGTAATCCTGTACACACATACCTGAGAGTAAGCCACTTTGACTGTATTGGGACTTACTTCTTTGAGTAAATATGTATAGGATTGTCTGCCCAATCCTATCCCCCATCATCTTACACAATTCAGCCGCTCTATGGAGGCGCACACTGCTTGCTATGGTCGGTGTGTGTGTGTGATCAGAAGGTCACTTCCAAGGTAAGGGACCTTTTGTTCCCTTACCTCCAGGTAGGACACCTGATGGCCCATGGGTCTCCTTGGACCTACATCAGCTCTATAGCTGGTGTAAGTCTGAGGAGAGTAAGGAGGCAGCGTGGGCTAAATTTTGGGGGATAGGATCATGTTTGCTGTTGAGATCTGCCCCATCTGGCCTGCTCCCCACCCCCTGAAATGTCCAGTTCCTTCCCCTCTCTGCCTGCTGAAATGCCCACTGTGCCTGCCTACCTGTTTCACCTGCAGCAGTACTCCTCTGATGCTGTCACAGTTTTGTAGCGGCGGCTCAAAATGGTCCACCAATGACACGCTGTGCGCGATGTCGCAAAGCCATTTACAACAGCAAGACTCTGTTCTGCTGTCGTAGGGCAGTCCATAGGATTGGGCTCTGTATTGCTAGTGAAGTATATCTTCAGCCAATGGCATATCCCCAGATGAGTATCACAGCATTGTTTCATCTAAGAAGTTGTAGTTGGATTCAACCTGATATGTTGTTTTTGCTGAAGACATGTTGAATCGTAGATTCTTCTCTAGCACTGTGTTATCTGAAGGTGGTTCTAGTCTAGTTACTTTTGATTATTATTGCTATTACCTTTTTTATTTTCAGTTTAATCCATGTACTGCTATACAGCCAAATGTGCCTGGCTATGTCAAATGCCCATCTCTGAAAGACCAGATTCACTGTGTTGTATTCATTATTGATGGCTCCAAAGTTGAGATCCTCCCTGAGAAGATAGAAGAAAAGCTGAAAGCTATTCGAAGAAAAGCAGTCGCGTTTGGTCAGTGAGGTGTACCAATATTTTCTAGTTAAAACAGGAGATGGTCTTGTCCAGTTCTGCCTGATCTCTTCCATGTGCCATTCAATCGATTGGTCTTTGACTTTGGGAACATCACTTCATTTATTGTGAGCTGATCACATCCCACAAAGGCTTTAAGACATCTTCTTGAAGTGCGCGGCCTATTTAGAGGTAGATGATTAGGGGTTCCATACTACACAGTAATAGCTACGCCGTATCATACATAATACTGTACTACTGTCTTAAGCAGTTTTAAGGTAATTTCTTCACCCTGTTTGTTGCAAGTCAGTGGTCAAGATTCTGGGTGAATCCCTGGAGTCAGACTTTACAAGGAGCTTCATCCAACATATGATGAACTCCTACTCAGGATCTGTTCCACATATGCTTTACCAGAAAAGGAAGGTTTTCAAACAGGTAGAAGGAGAGTTTACAGTTAAGATCAGCTTGTATAAGTGAGACCCATTTATTTGTTTGAAGAATATATAGCCCGTCTTATAACATTAAAACAACATCAAAACAATTAAAATAAGTAAAACAAGACAAGCCCCAATGGATCACATAAAACAGATTAAAATCACATTTGATTAAAAAGCCAGCCCATCATGTTAACTATCAAACAACAGCCTAAATAAAAGGTCTTAAGGCCCCACCAAAAGGTTTCCAAGGAGGGAGCCATGTTTAATTCCAAGGGGAGGGAATTCCACAATCAGGGCGCCACCACTGAGAAGGCCCTGTTCCTTGCCGTCATCAACCTCACCTCCGTCAGTGGTGGCATGGTTAAAAGGGCCCCTTCTGATGACCTCAGAGGATGGGTTGGATTATATGGAAGGAGGATGGGTCAGATTATGTGCTTTCCTCTCAAAAGCATCAGGTCCTGTATTCAAATTCATATCTAAAGGCCCTATTTTGTGTTTCTGAGTACGTCAGTTTATATCAGTGGTCCCCAAATTCACCGACGGTGTGATGCCCTTCCTCTCGCTGGTGCCAGTTGCAAAACCCAGAAGTAAGTGCCGGTGACACGTGATGACATCATCAGCACTTCTATGGCAGTAACAAGGTCAGGGCGGGCAGCTGGGCAAAGAACACACACCGCGTGTAACACATAGCCTGCAGCGCAGAGCCTCTGCTCCATGGTCTGTCATGTCGCGGTCACCCTGCTGAGTGGCTCAGGCAGTAAGTGGGTTCGCCACTGTTCCCGAAGGAGCTGGGAGGCACACTTCAGGAAACACTGGTTTATATATATAACTGAATGAAAAAAGCAGTCCTGCAGCGCTGCAGACAAGCTGAAATGTTTAGTATTAATGTTTTGAATGTTATGTTTGGTCAGCTACTTATTTAGAAGAGTTTTTCAGTAATTATAGCTAAGTGCAAAAATACAAAAGATTGGAAGAGAGTTTTTCACGGTACTGCCCTTTTCATAACTCATTGTCTTTGTGCAGGTGTGCCACAGCTCCTTATATTGACAAAAGTGGATGAAGTATGCCCTCTTCTTGAAGAAGATGTTTCAAATGTGTACAGTAGCAAGGCTGTTCAGATGCAGGTAATGTGATTATTGTCTTGGATATTTACTCAGTTGCTTTGAACAGGCAAAATTGTTCTCACACTGTAAATCTTTGTTGAGCATGCTTAATATCACGTTGTCAAGAATGACTAAACCCTGTGAATAGATCAATACCCTAAATAGTTTAGGTAGCCAACTACCCCTTCTTGTCTTTTAGAATATTTTAAAATACTTCTCCATGCAAAACCCCCAGTCAGTGCATGTAGTGCATGAGCACACTGAAGTTTATTTAGTGCAGACATCTTCCTGATTTGCTGGTTTACTACATTCAAGATATTTTTTGGCATAGGGGAGAATTCAGAAATATGGGTCTACACCTGCAGTCTAAAGTAGAACTGTCCAGAATTCTCCCATCTTGCTCGATGTACTGTGTAGGTTGAGCCTCTGTCGTCACACTCAGCATCCCATCCTGGGAATAGGTGCTGTATACCAAAGTGCTAGTTCCTTGCCACTTCCTGATTGAGAGGCAATACAGGAGCTCTATCAATTCTCTCAGTGTATTGCTGAGGAAGGTCATCAGGCTAAGCATCTTTTTCTGCCAGACTCTCTTGACAGCTTGCCTGTCTGCTGCTGGCCTTTGTGGGGAGAGCATGTGTGTGATAGAGCACATGCTTTTCATACTGGAGGTCCCAGGATCAGTTCCTGGAAGCATCATTGCATAGGGCTAGGAGAGACTCCTGTCTGAAACCTTGGAGAGTCACTGTTGGTCCATATTATAGACCATTCTGACCTGTGAGCAGAGCAGAACTAGATGGACCAGTGATCCTGTGTTCCATCTTTCCTACTGTGACCTGCCAGCCCTGGGTCCTGCATGCCTGACAATATGACATACTAAGCTTTGTTTCATACATTATTACTGTTTCTTATTTGCATACATGGTGTTCTGACAATAGCTTGGTAATATCATGCTCAGCTTTCTTGGGAAGCAATAAGGCAGGAAAATTGTCAGGATGCTCTTGGTAAGAAACTACGTAATCCTGTTTCTTTCCATACAGATGAAGTTAATCGAAGAAAAACTTGGCATCCCTCTGAATCAGATCGTTCCTGTTAAAAATTACTCGTCGGAGCTGGAGCTTAAGAAAGATGTTGATATCCTGATACTCTTGGCTGTGAGGCAGATACTGCGTTCATCTGAAAGCTGCCTTGAGAATTTCCGTTGGGACAACAGTAATGTGGATTATTCTGAATAATGAAGTGCTTGTTGAAACCATTTCTGTTTCTGTTTTTTGCTAAGATGTTTAGAAGCGTAATAGTTTGAACGACGTTTTGATCGTCTTTTTACGATCATCATCAGGTTCTAGGTGCAACAACCTTGGCGAGATGGTAGCCTTTGGTACTCGGTTAGGTCATAACTGTATGTAAGTAAGCCACATCGGGCTGCAAGGATGGTAAAACAATTGTCTCTCAACCGCAGGTTTAAAAGACGCAGCAGTGCTGTCCAGCTGGAGATCATTAACACGGTAGTATTCAGTTCCGGTTTGTAGTCTGCAGTAGCGATCTTCCCAGCGAAAGCTCTCAAAAGACCTGAGATTACCTCGGACTTACAGAGGGGAGGACAGAGTTCTCAGCTTTTTCCCTCAATGCTAGAGCCCAGATTTTGTTCATAAACGATGTTTCTTCCCTTCTGTTCAATAAAAACTGATGATTTTTGAAAATCTCAATCGCCTCCCTGTGATTTCTCTGTCGATTTCTCTGTCGATTAATGATCTCCAGCTGGCCAGCAGTGCTGCGTCTTTTAAACCTGCGGTTGAGAGACAATTGTTTTACCATCCTTGCAGCCTGATGTGGCTTTGCTTTTGCCTGATGAAGGTCATCGATAGATGATGGAAATATTGCATTTAGATTAATTTTAAATTCATAAAGTTTTAAACAGAGTTTTTCATTGTGTTTTTAGCTCGTGATTTTAACAATTTTTTGCATCATGACTTTTAATCTTGTTGTTGCTTCTGTGAGAATAATTACTTTTCTCTTACTGCACGCTGTTAGTGTACTCATTTATCTCTTACATCTGGGGATTTTATGTTCTCTTTTAATAATTAAGTCCTGGGCTGGAGAGGAAGAAGTGGAAGCTATCATTTACCCACAAGAGTACATAAGAACATAAGAACAGCCCTGCTCGATCAGGCCAAAAGCCCATCTAGTCCAGCTTCCTGTATCACACAGTGGCCCCACCAGATGCCTTAGAGAGCACAAGACAACAAGATAACCTGTTTCCCGTTGACACTCCCTTGCACCTGGCACAGAGAAAACCCACTTCTAAAACCAGGAGGTTGCTTATGGCTTGTAACCTGTGATGGTCTTTTCCTCCATGAATCTGTCCAAACCCCTTTTGAAGGCATCTAGGCCAGGTGCCATCACCACATCCTGTGGCAAGGAGTTCCACAGATGAATTACACGCTGGGTAAAGAAATATTTTCTTTTGTCCGTTCTAACTCTCCCTCCACTCAATTTTAGTGCATGTCCCCTGGTTCTGGTGTTGTGCGAGAGGGAGAAGAATTTCCCTCTATCCACTCTCTCCATCCCATGCATAATTTTATACGTCTCAATCATGTCCCCCCTCAGGCGCCTTTTTTCTAGACTGAAAAGCCCCAGACGCTGTAGCCTTTCCTCATAAGGGAGGTGCTCCAGCCCATGAATCATTCTGGTCGCTCTTTTCTGCACCTTTTCCAATTCAACTAATATCCTTTTTGAGGTGTGGTGACCAGAACTGGACACAATACTCCAGATGTGACCTTACCATCGATTTGTACAAAGGCATAATGATATTGGCCGTTTTATTCTCAATCCCTTTTTTAATGATCCTGAGCATGGAATTGGCCTTCTTCACAGCCGCCGCACGCTGGGTCGACACTTTCATCGACCTGTCCACTTTCATCGACCTGAGTAGAATTTTGTGGGGTGTTGTGGAGAGAAGTCTTCAACACGTGCAGGTCTCTGGGGAAGAGGAAGCATGGGGATGAAAGGAGCCAGGGGTGCTCAATCCACAAACCCCAATACTCACCCCTGTCTGGGCAAGGAAGGGAAAGCGCTTGCCCCTCAGGAGGGGGGGTTATATTCTTTACACTCTGTCTGTGGCAATCATCTTGTAAAGGTATTCAGGTCTACTTCTAGAGGAAAGAAACAAAAAATAAAAGGTTTTCCTGCTTGTTCTTGCCTGTTCTTTCTTGTCTGTGCCACCTAGTGGCTTGTATATACAGTAAGCCACTGTTCTTCAGCTTTGGGGTCAGTGACCCCAATAGGGTCGCATAGTCTCATTTGTGGGGTTGCGGCAACTTATGGGAACCAAAATGGCATCTGGGGGTAATGCTGGAGGTGGTAGGGAACGTGCTGCAGGTGCTTTGATAGGGATTTCATTCCCCTCCTTTTGATTTGCTTGGGGAGGGGGGACCACGACTTGGCTCTCCTGTTCTAGAATGACCCTGCCGCAGGTGGGGCAGATCAGGTCCCAGGAGGGGGGGCAGGATCAATGGTGGGTCCCCAGTATCATACTTTATTTATTGGGGTCATGGCATGAAAAAGGTTGAAGACTGCTGCAGTAAGCAATATGCAACAGTGCAGATCGGTGATAAGGAGCAGAAGCAGAGCAACAGGAAGCAACAGAACACCTTCGAAGCTTGTTGGAGAGGCTCCGCAACTGAGAGAGATTGGAACGGCAAATAAGCAACCTCCTAGCAGCTGATTACTGCCTGTTGAGGCCTTGGGGGATCAGTGTTCCATAGGCAAGACTGGAGCAACAATTAGCAACACTGAATTGCAAGACAGAGGGGAGATCGGAAAACCAGATAGGGACAGTCTGGCAGTCGCACAAAGAACCACTGGCGGTATACATGTACCACAGGTTGGGAACCTCTGCAATAGAATGTTTCTTCTAGCTCTGACACAGCTGAAACACAGTTGTATACAAAATATTTTCACAGGATCAGATGTGGCTTTGGGTACTTGAAAATGGGGGTGGTCAGGGACCACTGTTGGTCAGGTCCATTTCACGTGCACCTTCTCAACTTATTTTGATGAAAGAGGAGAAACAGGCCCGAGGTCCTTCTGCTTCCAGCTCACTTTGTATTCACATCCAGCTTAACCTTCAACCTGTCATGGTCATTTTCAGTGGTTCATAATCATATTGCCCAGGATTTGGAGGGTCAGGATGATCTATTTCAGATCCCACCTCTGAAAAATATGCTAAACCTGTGCTGGACTAGTGTTCCCTTTCCTTTTTGCTTTGGATTTCTCATGTGGATGACAACATTTAGCATCACTCATCAGACTGTGTCGTCATGCACTTGTCCTACAGTTTGAGGAACATAAAATGTGCAGTGATGGTTATTGAACAGAACACTCTTTCTCCCTGAGGCGAATAATAAATGTCTATGCTGTTTGGCAGTCATAAATATTTATAATTTGCCATAGTAACAGATAAAATAGATGCCCTGTTGTGACATACGTAAATAACGTTCAATGAAAAAGAAATCCAATTTTAAAAATTGAAACTTTTTCTGTAAAGAAATTTAGGATTGTTGGGTTTTTTTTTTTAAAAAGAACCTTGATTTTCTTTTCCGTGCTAGATTGGAAATGGGAGACAAGTGAATAGGAGTGCGGGAGATGGTATGGTGGACACACAACACTGGCCATGGACATCAAGAAAAAGGTATAGCTCAAGGCACTCACAAAGCCAAGGTATAGCTCAAGGCACTCACAGTACATTCTGTCTGAATGATTAGATTGTATTTTATGACATCTTACAACAACAACAACAATGCCAAACCCAGGTCTTCTCTAAATCTTGGATTGCCACTATTTCCCCTGGTTTGTCTTCATCACCAACCATATTCAACCAACCAACCATATTAAAAAAAGCAGACTGTTTTGTCTGATTTTTAAATACCGGGCAAGTGGCACTGGGAAAGGGAAAGAGTTTTGCCCCACGGAAGAATGGTGTGAACTAGCCATTGACTGGGGGTGTGGTTTTGCAGGGCCACGGGAGCCTGCAGATCTGGCCACCTCAGTTTTGGCAGCAGACCAGCTCACAGTCCCCAGCCACCCAACCTATGAACAATCTGAGATTAGCTGGTTGCCTCTGGAGCTGAGTAGGCATTTTTTGCTCTCTGTCTTGTTGACGTTAGTGGAGATTTGTTGTTGTTGTTGTTGTTGTTGTTGTTGCCTGCTCTAAATTGTTTGGGTAAGGCTGGGTTTGTTTAGCCAGTTTGGTCACAGTTCACAAGTTTTCTGTGGGTATGGGGTTAAGAACAGGGATTGGTATGCACCCTGAGGTTAGCTGAATGGTTAAAGGGAAACCAAGACTGACAATAGAGGTCTCCGTGGCTGAAGGAGCTGGATGGGATCCCTTTGAGCAAGGATTGTGGTGTCAGCCTCAGAGGCTTGATGGCAGTTTATAGCTTCCTTGATCCCCCTACTATTGTTCTGGGAGGGGGGGTAGATGGTGAGAAGCTGGGTGTTGTCAGTTGGCAATCCTTTGTTTTGAGTCAGGGTGGGAATGCTCAAAGGGCGTATAGACCATGGCTGTTGTTTCCCCAAGCATAGGAACCCATAGTAGATGGAAGTGGGGTTGAGGCTGGGAAGTTCACATTGCAGATTTGTTTCTCTCAATAAACTCTGGCCCATTTTAACCCACACCTCTTTGCCCCTGGGTCTGTATTGGGGATATGTGTGCAATGCACTGTTGGAGGCTGGTGTAGATGGAATGTCTTTGCAGCAGGAAAGACAAGTGTTGTTACCATATAATGGTGCTGTATTTGTTTATATATCAAGCAATGCTATTGTTGTTGTTTTTTTTAAAGGAAATGCTGTATCTTGCCCAATAATTTGTTAGCTGCTACAGTATCTGTGTTAAACTTGTGATGGACCACTAAGCAACAATAAACATTCTGTTTCTGCAGAATATTTTTAGTTTCATTGCTTTGGGGATAAGGAAAAATAAGAAAGACCAAACATATGTCTTAAGCAAAGTATTTATTAAGAATATCGTAAACATTTGATTTTAGTTCAATTCTGATTTATGTGAATTAACATATTGTGATTTTTACATTCCTGCATGACTCTCCAGTTGCTCAGTATCCTGAGCTTTCTGCAAATTAATTGCCGTATATGGGAAGGTTATTTACGCGGTCAGGCGTTCTTCATTTGCTCATGGATGATGTCACATTCTGGTGTACGGCATTCAGCTCTCCAGATTCAGAATCTGTCAGAAAAGTAAAATTGCTGTCAGTAAACTGTGGTAAAAAAAAAGAACTGCAATTTGAAAGCAATATATTTTAAGAGCTGCAGATGCTTTTTATGAAACAGACAATGTTCTTTGCACTGTAATGAATAAAAATATCTAACTACTGTAGTTTGTTGACTAGGTGTACCCACAGCACTTCACTCAGCACTGGAGTAGAGGCATCTAGCAAAGCTCCGAGATCTCCCTGGAGCTGGAAATGCAGGATCTCAGATGATCTCACGAGACTTGGTGAGATTCAAGTTGGTGGTCGCCAGGAAGTGGCAGGGAAGGAGGCTCGGGGGGGGGGTGTTAAAAGGAGAGGAAAAGCAGCAAGGGGTAGTGGCAGAAGTGACGAGTGGAGCGTAGAAGGACAGAGGAATGGAGGAGGAAAAGGCCCCAGAGAGAATACGGGAGAGAGGGAAAGAGATGGGGGTGAAGGAGAGCCCAGCGAAGGAGAAGGGTGGAAGAGAGAAGGAAAGCCCTAGCAAGGAGAAGGAGGAAAGAGAGAAGGAATAAGTGAGTACACAGCCAGAAGAGAATAAACATATAAATGGCAGAGGTAAAGGGAACCCCTAGGAAAACGTAAGCGAGGCAGAAGAATCTTCGACAAGGCTTGGACAAGGGAAGAGAAACAAAAAGAAGAGTGGTACTTTGTATTGATATCTGTGGGACAGAGTTCATGCCCACGGGCAGGCGAGTGGGGAAGTTTCCTGCTAGGGAAGAGGCTCAACTAGTGAATGCAAGGAGACGGATACTGTTACCAGAACTGTACTGGGACTAAATTGCTGAACGTTGAACTATGAAACTTGTGCTCTGATGAAAATAATCCTTAGCCTGCATCTTTGGGGTAGTCTGCCTTAAATTCTTGATAACTGGTAAGCAGATCACCTCCAGTAATGTCACAAACTAACCCATTTGATGCTACTCTCTCTGCCCCCTTGGGATGTATCTCAGTATGTTTTATGTATATATAATATTTTACGTATTTTAAACTTTTAATAAACGACGGATATCCTGAGATAATGCATGTTTTTAATTCAGAAATCTGGACCAGTCATGAGAATCTGAGATTGTACATGTTGACTGTCTTTTTGTCAAAGGTTATAATGCTTTTTTTTTCATCCACCTCACACATAGCTGGAGCAAAAGTAACAGATTCAAGAGTGCACATAGACCGCTATAGCAATGTGGAAAAATTGTGAAAGGCCTCTGAGTTTTATCCCTTCAAACGGAGCTGTATTCTTTAGGACACCAGGACATTTGCCTGAATGTTGAATTCGAACAGCAACCTGTTGGCATGACCACTGACCAGCCCATTTTTCAATGCCAACATTGGCTCAACAGTGCCACTGAAACATTTGTATTCCAGTTGAGCTGCCCAGTTATGTGGCTACGAACAAGCAAGAAAACAACTTCCAACAGTGTGGCAAAGGACATGAAGGCTGAATTCAAGTTGAAAGTGATACGTAGGCAAGAAGGTTCCGTCATAATCTAAGGATAGATTAGATTAGATTAGATTAGATAGATAGATAGATAGATAGATAGATAGATAGATAGATAGATAGATTTTAGAAGTGGGTTTTCTCTGTGCCAGGTGCAAGGGAGTGACAACGGGAAACAGGTTATCTTGTTGTCTTGTGCTCCCTGAGGCATCTGGTGGGGCCACTGTGTGATACAGGAAGCTGGACTAGATGGGCTTTTGGCCTGATCCAGCAGGGCTCTTCTTATGTTCTTATGTTCTTATGATAGCCTGTGCTCAAAATTCAAACCCAATGCATGATATAAAAGCAATATTCATTTACCTTCTTCACCTCTGACTATCCAGGATACGAATTCTTTAGTAGAATGTATTTTTGACACTAAATCTGGAATCTGATAATGGGGCTGTGGGTCCATGTGTAAATCGAATGGAACACACATAATCTCCTTGTATCTGGTTTTCTGAAAAGGAAATATGTACATGAGGACTCAAAACACCCCCACGAGATGCAGTGCACGCCCCATCAGTGCAGCCGTGTTGGCACCAGGGGAGTTATACGAGTATCCAACTGCAATCCTATAGACACTTTCCTGGGAGTAAGTCTCACTGAACACAATGGGACTTAATTCTGAGTAGGCATTCATAGGCTTGTGCTGTACATTTTAAAGTAAGTTATTCAGACTTTGTTGAAGGAACATGTGTTCTGGAGCCCACTCTCTTTTGGCAGTTCATTTCATCTCTCTCAACACCAGCCCTGACGTCTTGCATAACATGCCTATACTAATCCCAGCACCACACACTTTGAGACCACTGGCTATATTCATAGCCATTTAATCATTTCATTTTGTCTGTAAACCACTTTGTGAACATTTTGTTGAAAAGCGGTATATAAATACTGTTAATAATAATAATAATGTTAATATATCAATACTTGGCCATTTATAGTCTAATTCGGGGTGGCCAGCATTAGGGCCTCTGCGTTCTTAAGAGTTGTGTAGAAGACAGAACCTTGGCAGCTGCAATTGCTGATGGTGCTGCTAAAGCAGCTACAGCTGCTGTAATGCCCTCCCCTATACAACCATTAAACTATACAACCAGGAGCATTCATGTTGAAAGGTTGGCCACCCCTAGTCTAATTCCTCAAAAACAAAACACAAACTATACTTGTATAACGCTATTTGAGGCAAATGGACAATGCTCACATACCCCATGAAGTTGAACTTCGACATCAACTGTATATGGAGCTTGCTCAATAATTTTCAGTAGGATGTCATGAGAAGAATTCTGTTCGCAGTCTTCTAAAGAGCCCCAAATGCGTCTGTTTTGAGGAAAAATTGATTCTGCAAACCTAGAAGAAATCAAGACATGGTTTTTGTCAGAATCATTTAAAACCAAAGAGTGTAACAACTAAAATGATGTCAAATAATGTAATTGCTATACCACTGAGTTAGTTTCCATGGGATGCATGAAGATGAAGGATCTCTGCATTTTGCCACCATTTTGATGCATGGTTGTTCTACACCCCGACCTGTGGAAGTCTTTACTTCAAATCTGTAATCCTGGCTTTGATCACCATAGCGCATATTAACCTTTAGAGGAAATAAAAGTAGTAATTAATATCACTGATAATGAAACGAAAATCTAACGGTTTTTCATACCATAAAATAATGACTTCATGATGTGATTCACAGCGCAATCCTGTGTAACCTTGCACTGGTGTAACAGTAGATGCACTGGTGTAAGTGCACTTACACCGGTGCATCTGCTGTTACACCAGTGCAAGTTTACATAGGATTGCACTGTCAATTTGAAACTATAACTGTGGCTTGGGACCAGATTTACTAGAAGTCCTGTTCCCACATGAGATCTTCTTCAAAGCCCTTCAGAGGCTCAGAGTGATTCCACTGTTTGAAGTGACGAGAGTGGCCAGGAAATCCAGAGCCTTCTCAATAGGACGCCACTCCATTTGCTTCTCTCACCTGAGAAAACTGCTCCTTTCTGCTGCTTTTAGCCAAGCATGACTGATATTGCCGTTACATGTGTTCTCTGTAGGTGATCATCATATTATTTGTTTCTTTTTCAGTGATTTCAATAGGACTTTCTATTGTCTGTTTTTGGCTGCCTCATGAATACTTTAGGAGGTGCAGTGTAAATATTTTACAAATCAATTAAGTGCCTGCAAGAAACATCTGACTACATCTTTTCTGTACTTTTTGTTGATCAGGATGGACAGAAACCTCATGAGAAATTTCATTTATGAAATCTTTTGAAAACTCATTGGTTTCTCTTTAAACTTCCAATGTCACTCCCCCCCCCCCAGAAAGTAACAGCGCAATCCTATCCAACTTACACCACCGGTATAACCAGCAGGGGAGGGCAGGGCGGGAGGCTTTGGAGGGGAGGGGAGATTTACATCCCCTTTGAATCCCCCTTTAGAGGGGATTTGAATCCCCTTTCCGTTCTGGGGCCTCCCGTTCTCGCTGCACCACTGGTTACACTGGTGGTGTAAGTTGGATAGAATCGTGCTGTTAGGTGCCAACCCTAACTCCTCGGATCTGTGCAGTAAGTCTTGAAACACTGAGGGCTTGAAATGCTACACTAACTGTCCTATGTGTCCTACACTAGTGTCCTACACTAACTGAGTCATCCTAATGAACATGAGTAAAAGAAAGAAATACATATAAAGGTGCTTCAGAATTTTAGTTCTTTTAGACTGTCTCAGTATGACCAGACTGAGACAGGCATCAGCTTCTTGCTGAGGTATTCCCCCACCCACCCCCTTTACCCATACATGATACAGAACTTTGGAGGAAAACAGGGCCATGACCTATTGAAAGTTACAATGCTAGGCACCAATTGGCAAATGCAGTGGGTCCTGACTAAACTCTACCCTTCCTAGTGTGGGCACCTAATTAAGAGCTGACCTGTCGTGGTCCTCCATTGGGTGAACCATCCTGGCTCCGAAACTAGGGTCACCTCATGACTTCTCCAGCTCCTTCACTGCCAAGGAAGCTGAATTTCTCCACCCACCCTGAGACAGGTAACCACTAAGTTAGGCATCCTAATTCAAGCCTGGGGTCAAACCAGGCTGCATACCCAATCTGGGTAGACTCTGGGAACTGGCTCTGGTTTTTCACCCTGATTTTTGCTTGCCTAAGGGCAGAAAGCTGATCCCTAACCCTCTTCTCTGACCTGCACTATCCTGCCAGCCATGGGTGACTTGGCTAAAAATCCCAACCCTAAGGGCAGTCTGGGGTAGGTGAAAAAACTCCCTTCAATGGCCAATTTGGAGAGGAGCAAAACATTCCTATCTGGCCCTGGATAGCGGCCAGCTACTCTCAAACTGTTGCCCGAGCGGGTGCTTTGCAGCTGCACAAAAGTGGCTGCAGGAGGCCTCAGCACTTGTGAGATAACTGTAAAACAGCTCACTGTTTTACATGGTGACATATTACATTTTCAGAAAGTAGATGTTTGAAAACCTCATGACGATTGCAGCTGCTTATATCTTTACCTGGACTAAGGAAGATGACACAACAGCATCCAACGATCCTTTCCACCTCGCATCGTAAAGGCTATTTGCAGCAATGTGTGTACGGAGTTTGTTGTCTTTGGACTCAAAATGTGTCAAATATCGGTAGCCCTGCTTTTTATTGTCAGCCCGATCTGCTTCAACCACAATTGTATGAGACAGAGTTTGGTCATCCCAGCTGTCAGACTGAAAAACAGGCAAACAAAAAGGACACTGTTTAAATGCTGTTATCTTAAATTGCCTTTAAGAGAATTTCCCACAGAGAACAGAGTAAGAATTTGTGGACTAAGGAAGGTATGCTACAGAAGTGTAAAGGTTACTTTTGACCCCCCTCTACTTTTCCAGGGCTGCTTAAAAGGTTTTAGTTGGCAGCTCAATATATCTCATAGGACAAAAGAAGATCCCTGCTGCATCAGGCCAAGGGGGCCATCTAGTTCAGTATCCACATAGTCCAACCTCTGGGAAGCTCTCAAGTAGGAGATGAAGTCATGCCTTCTCTCACTGCTGCCCCCTGCAGCTGAACATGGAGGTAGCATATAGCCGCTGTGACTAATAGCTACCTCCCAACCACCATCTTTCATAGAGTTGATGTCTGGGATTAAGGTGACAGGTCTTCGTTTGGACAAGGGGCTTTGATCACTTGGGGAAAAAAAAAGAGAGATTGTAGGTTGCTTGAGGAATTCAGTTATAGCTGTGTCAATGCGACCAGATTTTCAAAACATGTGGACGTTTATATGACAGAGTTTGCAGAATGTTCCATATTTAACCCTTAGTATCTCCATATTTAACCTGTAGTAGGTAGAGGAAAAATTCCTGTCTGAAGCTCTGGGGAGCCATACCACTCTGTGTTGACACTACTGAGCTACAGTAGATGGTCTGACTCAATAGAAGGCCATTTCCTTTGCAGTTGTGCTCTTATGAGTGTTTCAAACTAAGCAGCACAGGAGAAACACTTTGTAATCTCTCTTGGTATTTATTTGAGCATATAAGAAAGCCCTGTCAAGCACACAGGCTTTCCGAAGTCAAACACACTGAAGAACGCCCTATGTCCTTTTTAAACAATCTGAAAACATGCCATACTGAAGATGACAACTGAATTGTGGGAATGTGGTATACCTGATCATTTGTGTTTTACCATTTTGTTTTGTAAAATCCAAGTGGGAAATAATATTTAAAAAACCTTCCTATGAACTAATTATCTGATTGCTATTACCTCTTGTGACATGCTAGTTTCGCTACCTCTGCTACTAGGGTCACTATGACGATCTCTGCCTCTGTTGCTTCTGCCGTACTCATCATCATTTCTGCTGTTGTAGTCCTCTGCCCAACGTTCACTCTGTAACATAAAACGGAGAGAGAGAGAGAGAGAGAGAGAGAGAGAGAGAGAGAGAGAGAGAGAGAGAGAGAGATGGTATGCCATGGTATAATTATTGGCAATATATAAGATTTAACTGAAAGTTTTTCTATCCCCATATCCAGGATTGGCCCAAGACGTCTTGATGCCTGAGGTGTCATGCAAAATGCTGCTCCTCTTATCTGATGATGTGCCAGCTTCCACTTCTCCCACTCTCCAATTTTCTCACTCAGCACTCTCCCTTCACATTTCCTCTTCCTCTCTGTCCCCCTTTTCCCTTTTCAATCCAGAGAGAAGAAGAAGGAGCAGTAGTGAAGTCAAGTAGGCCGACAGAGATGGGTGCCTCCCCACAAATCTGCTGCCTGAGGCAATCGCTTCAGTTGGCCTCATGGATGGACCAGCCCTGCCCATATCTTAGACGCAGTAGGCAGTAAATTTCAGATACTGTGGAACATTACCTGGTGGCTTATGACATCTTTGCAGATAGCTGCACTATATGCTAGCATGTCTTTTGGCACCCATAGTGAGTGACTCACTGTGGGAAAGAATTGGTTACATCTGGGCCTTTGTGGTAGTGTTTTAAGCAGTGGACAGGGTGGTGGAGGTAAGCTTGTTCTGTGCGTTTGCTCTGAGGATGCTACCAATTTGAGTAGCGAAACGTCAGACATTTTACATCTTTTATGCTTTAGTTTTTATTAGCTATTTATGAAACGACGGAATTCCCGGAAATTATGAATGATTTTTAATTCTGTTTTACATAGGAGCTTTTTCTCTATACAACAGGAAGGTATTACAGAAAGTTGCCATACACCAATGTGAAGGCCCTTGGTGATTTCCAACCCTTTATATTGATTTGATAAGGACTATGACCTGCCTGTCTGAAATGGCCATAATTTGATGGGTTGTTGTAAGGGAAATTAAGATGGCAATAACAATCATTTCATTGTTGATGTTTGTACTTTGTATTAATTTGTTCCAAGGAAAGACAAAAATAGAAGATGTTGAATTCTGTCTTCTTCCCTATAAAGGAGGTCAGTTTTAGGATCATAATAGTATTAGATCCACTTGTTTGGCATGGTTTGTCTCAAAACAGATGTTAAGCAATGAGAATGGCAGTGTTGCAAAATTTTAACAAAAATGGGTACAAAAATGCATATTCATTAATACTTGAATGAACTAATCTCAGCCATAGTAGAAAACACTTACCTGTTCTTGACGGTGAACTGTTTTTTTCAAAACTTTTCTATGAGATCTGCTACTTTGTTTCTCTGACTGTTTTTTCCCATGGCGAGTATCTCTATCGCTCTCCTCGATGTTTTCATCCTATTGGAGTTAGCCAGAGAAATGAAATTAGTATCCTACTATATTCTCCAGTGTTAAAGTGAAAATTGGTATGCCACATGTTCAACATAGAGGGTGAGTTTAAATATATTGTGAAGCCAGAGAGCCAATGCAAATTTCCCTTCTTTCCTTGCAAAGCATTAATGTAAATGGGGCAACGTATCACGCCATTGAGGATGCACGTTCTGTCTTATCAGCTGAGTGTTCTACTGACTGCAAGTACCAAGAGTTCTGTGAATGCTAAACTCAAATGTTGACAACACAGCATAGATATTTGAGAGTTGGATCCCATGTCACCAGTAAGTCTCTGCTCACATGACCAGTCTACGGTATGTGGCTCATGTAATTTTGTAATGTCAAAGCCATGAACTCAGACCAAAAAAAAAATGGTTTTTCAGTTTAAGAAACTGAAGACTTGATCTTATATGGGTTTGCAGTGCCCATGATACATGTTCCACACTAGTAGACCGCTTATGTAAGCAGTGATTTATGAAACTTACGGCCCAATCCTATAGGTCTTTTACGACAGTGGATCTATAAAAGTGCAAGTGATGATATGAACACTGTGCCACTGCCAGGCCATTTGGAGCTGTTGGTGCCATGGAGCCGGGCCTTGCCGATGAAGGTAAGTCAGCGGGAAGTTCCTGGGCAGGGAGGGGGGAAATCAGGGAGGGGATCAGGGCTGGCTTCCAAGGGTGGGAAGGGGGCGGATATTGGTAGCAGCTTCTTACGTCTCTGCCACGGCATGGTCTCCTGCCGGCCCGTAGCATACAGCAGACGCCGTGCCGGTGCTGCTGCATGCTATGGGCCAGCCGAGGACAGGATTGTGGTTCAGAATGGATCTTATGAGATTAAGAGATTATTAATTGTAGGCTATTATTATTAATCATTTGGATTCTAAGTAAGCCATTATCACATTTCTCGTTCTCTTCCTGCACCTTTAAAATTTTTATTTTATTTTTGTGGGGGAGGGCAATGAATATTCTATAAACTGCTATTGGCCATTGAGTTAACAATAGCACATTCCTATGATACTCAGCATAATCTACACAGAAGTCGCATTCTGTTCAATGGGGCTAGCTTTTAGGTAAGTGTGTATAGTAGGATTGCAGCCCTAATTTGGTCCTGGATCCGTCAAGCAACATACATATTGAAAAGGTTCTCCACAGTACAGGAAGTCTTAGGCTGCCATTCTTCAAATTAATGAGCAACCTTGTCATATTTTGCATTTCTATGATCAATATAATTCTGATTTGTTCAAAGTTGATATGTCTGGACTGGGGTGATGCCAGAGGTCAGCCATGTTGGGCACCAGCTGAGGGTTCAATCCCATCAGAGGGCTCACATGGCCTCAGTTTTGGTGGCAGTGATAGCACTTAATACTTCATCATGGGGTGGGTGGGGGTGGCATGGGAGACCTAGTGCAGAGGGTCACCAGCAATCTGGTGTGGGCACTGCCTGGATGTCTGTATAGTAAAAACCATACCTATGCAATACAGTATTGACTATGTTCAACGAAAAGATACCTTAGTTTTTTATATTGTTCCAAGGTTTGAGAGCACTGTCCTAACCATGTAAGATTTGGATATTGGCAGTGAAAACTCATACTGCAGAAATATTTGATCCTCATACCTGATCTTCGTAATCAATATTTCCACTTTGTCTACCATCGTTAATGTTTTGCTCTTCTGACGTTTCCATTTGTACAGGAGACTGGGAACCTGCTTGCAACATCAATCTTAATTTCCGAATTGGTGCTTCTGTATGGGCTGAAAGTACATGCTTGTTACTACCAATGCTTCTATATTCCTAATAATGTATGCAACAAATAAGGCATTCTCTATTGTGATCACCAGGGACTTTTGATGTGGCCAAACATCTGGTTCGTTGATTTAAACGAGATATAACTTCACTGTGCTCTGACCTGGGAACACCAGGCAGGCCCTAAGACCTCCTCTGCAGCTATAGCAAATGACAAGCTTGTGAACCATTGTGATAAACATTTTGAAACTTACATTGTATTAGGGTTATTTCAATAGAAATAGCCTGATATACACACAGTGAGAAGGCCATTCAGTGCAACTCCTACCCCTCCCATTGTCACTGCTACCGCCGCAAGCAGAGGGCAACATACCAACTCTAGACGCTAGCAGAGCAAGTAGTTCCAGATAACTTGCAGCACAATCCTATCCAACTTACACCATCGGTGTAATCAGCGGGGGAGGGCAGGGCTGGAGGTTTGGGAGGGGAAGGGAGATTTAAATCCCCTTTGAATCCCCCTTTGGAGAGGATTTGAATCCCATTTCTGTTCTGGGGTCTCATGTTCTCGCTGCGCTGTCAGTCAAGTGAGCCATATTTTGTGAATGCTTGTTGTTGAAAAAAATATTTTGTTATGAGGTTCGAGAGCTGGCTGATTCGTAACAAGGTTCAAAGTCTTGCTCTTAGTCTTAAGGTATGTGAAAAATGAAATTTAAAAAAGAAATACCTCAGACCTAGATGAAGTTTGTCATAACTAAGAGTAACTGAGAGCAACAGAACTTAAGATAGTCATATCACTTTTAGCTGTAATGGGAACAAGTATACTTTAAGATATTTGTTGTGATTACTTTCTTTTTTGTACCTCATCAGCAAACCTTTTTAACAATGGTACTCCCTGAATGATTTCTACTTCAGCATGCATACACCTGGTTACAACGCTGGTTATATACGCTGGTTACAACGGCGGCCTAAGTAGGTTTGGATTGCGCCCTAAGTGTTATACAACTGTACTACTAAATAGTGTGTGGAAATAGCACATTCAATCACTCTCCCCAACATAACATATGGGCAACCCAATCCTGTGTAAGGATACCTGGCCGGCCCAAAGGGCTGGCCACAGTATTCTTTTGCCATTCTGGGCTGCCCCAGGGCAGCCTGGAACCACTCTGGAGCTGGCGTACATTCAAGGCCTGGGTGTCAGGGCAAACCAAGCTGGGAGAGGCTCACCGCCGATATCCCCCCCGCTCAGTTCGGCCAATGGCCGGCCGCCCTTGCTGCCTGGTCTGTCCTCCATTCGCTCCTGCACCAGTGGGTGCAGGGCGTACCTGGTCTGGTGGGCGCAGGGATGGTCTTCCGGCAGAGCGAGGGCTGCTGGGGCAAAGCCCAGCAGCCCTTACTTGCCAGGAGTTGCAAAGTGCTCCGTTGCTCTATTTTTACCCAGGATTGCGCCTGTAGTGTTATTCATGGCACACTAATATCCATAACACACTGTTAGAAATCTGGAGTTCTGCGACTTGGAACTGACAACATCCAGTTTCCTAATGTTACACAGTAGATCTTCAGAGTTTTTCTTATTAAATAATCTTTCCAGAATCCACCAAGTTGAGTGAATTGTCATGTCAAAAAATGACTTGACATCAGTATCTGTCATTCGTTTTGCATTGTATTACATGTCTTGACTATATTGTAGAAATTATAATTCCACACATTACAGCCAAATCGCTATTGTGCTTTTTGGAAAGTCTTTTACGTTTCTTATATAACCAACACAGTATGAGCAAGACTTACATTTTTGAAGGCTTACGCTTAAAGTATGGTCACCAAATATCTTGTAGCGAGGATCACCAAGTGGACATCCAGAATTTTCACTTGATGATTTAACGCAAACCTTACATCCAAATGTACATGCATCATAGCACAGGGGCTCGTGAACTGAAGCTGAGTGTCCCGAGTTATACCAGTTTGTTCTTGAGTCTCTTTCTGTTGAACGATCCCGGATATCCTGCAAATGGGCATATTCCAGTATTAGAAATTGCAACTTCAAACTTGTGTCCTTATTTTTTGAGGAAAGATCAATAATTCAGCTGGGATCTGCTATCATAGAACATTGCAACTTGGCCAAAGGGTGAACGAACCCTAGTATTTGTTATGAGAAGACAGTTTTGTGCCAGGGTTGTTGGTGCTGACAAAGCTGACTGTTAATTTTGCATCTTGCGGCAAAAGTGCAAATAACATCCACGACAACCTCAACTTTACATTCTAAAGATATTACTCTCAGTAGGATTTAGGCTGCAATGCAGAGCATGCTTACTAGGAAGCAAATCCCAGCGGGATTTACTTTATACCATTTTTGCCTCCAAAAAGGTGATATCGGTTACCTCTGTTTCATCAATTTCTTCTGATTGGTCAGAGTCTTGCCTGCTCACAATATATGCTGCTTCACGGCGACGATGATCAGGAGCTGAGTCAGTATCTTCGATACAGTGCTTAATGGATGATGTCTTAGACCTTCACGATAAATAGAATATTGTGTTAGAAACTCCACAGCTGTTAAAAAGATCTGATATGTCATGCAGAACACCTCTCATTGCAGATGGTCCTAGAAAGTGTTCGTGTGACCATGAACAAATACGTTCGTAAGTTATCACGACGCAACCAAATCTCCGAATTAAAAATCTGCATCTTGCCGGATAAACTCCATCGTTGTAAGACTTTTATTTATTTATTGTTTTAACATCTTGTTTATTTAAATAAAAAAGTCTTACAACGACGGAGTTTACTCGGCAAGATGCGGATTTTTAATTCAGTGACCATGAACACTTTCATGAACACTTTCATGGTCACACGAACACACGCTAGTCACATTTTAAGCAAAATCAAGACAGTGTAATAATTTGACATTTTTAGACTTCAGCTTAAATGTGGTGTCTCATGATTTGATTTTCTACTGATGTAAGAAGCAAGCCACTGGGGCTTCTCAAGCTCATCACTGGGGTTTCACCCACTCCTCAGTGGCATGTTTCCCAAGCTCAGTGGTGGGATTCTGACTTGTTTGGGGTACTTTAGCTGACTGCTGGTGGTACTCGGACCGTCAGACCACTGGAACCCCGATCCAACACAGTTCTTTCGGCGGCTCCTGCCTTTGGTTGAGCCTTTCAGAAACGCTGAGAAGGGTCCTCTCACCTGCCCAGAGCCTCCTACTTGTGTTTTCTGGCATTCGAAAACCCAGAAGTAACTGGCAATGATGTCATCGCCAGTCACTTCCAGTGGTACACAGCAGGAGAGTGGTGCTGGAGGTGGTACTTGGTCGGGAAAGGGTTGAGAATCCCTGCTTTAAAGAATCAATTCATAGGAACACTGCATTCATTTCTGTGAGTCACTTGAGAAATATAACGCTCCCACTAAAAATATTGTTGTTGCCTTTCTATAGGTTTACGTCTAAGTAAATATGCACATCAGCTATATAACACCAGCAAGGTATATATTTAATATTGCTAAGCTATTACGCATAAATCATTAACTGACTGTAGGTAGTTCAAGAGTATTTATGATTTTCACGTATTTCTTCACATTTTTAGATTATTAGCTGCTTTGATACAACACGTATTAAAAAACAAACAAAAATCTCAATGCACTGTTAGCACTCTACTAATGCAAATGGTGCAGTTGCCTCGGGGTTGTTTTGGAAGAGTGGATGGGCTGAAGTAACTCCTGTGGCTGTGAAATGGGAGGTGGGCTGCACTCTCATGTTGAGTACAATGTGCTTCATCCTCAGTGATGAAGCTCAATCTGCTCCACCTGAACAATAGATTTGCATTTCTTTTATCTTGCTATCTCTCTCTTCCTCCTCCTGTTGGAGCCTATTGTGCTGAGGGTACAGTACTTCACATGGATCACCTCCATCGAATATAAATAAATAAATACTGTAGCTCACAATGACCTGTGGGCTTAGTTTTCTTTCCAAGTTTGCTGTGTCCAATAAAAGGCATGACAGCTGCACTCCATGCTAAGCCTAGCTATAACTTTCAGGGATAAGAATTAAACCAAAAGATTGTTTCAGACAAGTTTAAGCATTTAAAACCGACTTGAAAGAGGGGTCAGTGAATTTAGAATGTATGCATGCTTTTGATTGGAGTTCAGACTGTGGTTTAAAATAAACCCATAAAGCCAGAAAATTCAAAATAATTAGTCAAAGAGATCATTGCTTGTCTTGAAATACATGTGTACACTGATTAAAAAAACATAAAACTACTACTACTACTACTACTACTACTACTACAACTACTACTACTACTACTACCACTACTAGATGAATGATTGTTAATCCAGCCTACCTTACAGAAAAGATTTCGGTTTTCTGTTCACATGGTGGAGTTTCAAGTATGAAACGCTTTTCCCAAATGTTGCCTTTCACAGCAAAGTTAGTTGGGAGTTTTACAACCATTGTGCTATCCATGACCAGGACAGACTGAACATGAGGTGTATTGATTCCCACTGCAAGTTGCATATCCATGTCTGTTCTGAAAACAGAAAACAAGATGAGTTTACATCTATATCGGGAAGAAATGATGCCACACAGTGGACTCACTAGGGCCACCTGCATGGCATTTGGTGACTATATAAGAGGCTGCTTGTTTTATTTACCTGATATCCAGTTGGGTCTGCAGTTTAATGTTGGCCTTCATAAAGTCAGATAGTTTAAAATCAGGCTTTAGTTGAGGAATAATACTTAAATGAGCTGTTACAAAAAATTAAAGAAAATAAATTATGTTGATTAGTACCTTGTCAAATACTGCCATTTGTACATAAATAGTTGCTTCTTATTTGCAAAGGAAGAGGATGGAAAATTACAAGATGCTTAAGTAATGATATCGATCTTAAATGCATGGAAGTGGGTAGGCTTGGTATGTCTACAGATAGTACAAGAAAATACGAAACCCCAGAAATTTTTATTTCTGGTTAGGATAAACTGTTTCAAATTCATTTTGAAAATGGCAGAAAGATTACACGCTTGCCACAAAAGCATTCTGATCTTAAATGCGTTTGGAATTGAGTCGTATTCCTTACCGTGGACATTTATTTCTGAATTAATGTGTTTAGAAGCACAGTTTTAGGTTTGCCTTCATTCATCTTACAACTTTTTTTGTGTGCTGCTTGAACAAGGCACTAACATTCTAGGGGCAAGACCCAGCAATGGAGACAAACAGCCATAACTAAATTCCTGCCGCTGATGCAGCTGCACCAATGGAGTACACATGGCATCCGGGGGGGGGGGGGCAGTTCCGGAGGTCTCCTCAGGGTAAGCTTCCACTTCCCTGTGGAAGTGCTTCCACTTCCCTGTGGAAATGCATACTTAAAATGATCTGTGCCAGTCATTTTGCTTGTGCAGGACTGAGGAGAGTAAGTAACTGAGGAGAGTAAGTAACGGGGAAAGGAATGTGGATAGGATCCTGGGGCATTCCAGTGCCCCTGGGTCCACCTCTCCCCCCTCCCCTGTTCTGCCTCCCACCCACCCCTTCCCTGCCCAGACACTCTCTTGTCCCTCTCCCTTCCTGCCCCAGTCCTTCCACCACCCACCTCCATCACCAATTTACCGGCGCTAGCAGTAGGGAACTCCTCTGTTGGTACATGTGCACGGCTGCCAGCCATGTGTGCTGGCGGCCTCGTCGCATGCACCATCACAGGGTCACTTCCACAGTCGCAGGAGCACTTCTGGTAGCTGATAGCTTACTTAGGATTGGGCCCTAGGGCTGCAATCCTAAACGCACTTACAGGGGAGTAAGTTTCATTGAACTCAACTGAACTTACTTCTAAGTGGACATGCCTCAGATTGCATTTACAGCACAATCCCATTCATGTTAACTCAGATGTAAGTCCCACTGAATTCAATTGGATTTCCTGCCATGCGAGTATACAATTGCAGCCTTATAGCCCAATCTTATACTGCCCCATGCTATAGCATGAAGATGCACCAAAACAGGCAGAGCTGTATTGTATGGCTGTGTGTGTGTGTGTGTGTGTGTGTGTGTGTGTGTGTGTGTGTGTGTTTGGGGGGGGTCAATTGGGAGGCTTGGGAAAGGTAAGGGAAAATATTTTTCCATACACCTCCATAAGCCCCTCAACTGTCTATTGGTCTTCTTGGACCTGCATCAGCTATATAGCTTGTGCAAGTCTGAGGAGAGAAAGGGGGCATGTCGGGAGGTTCTAGAGGGGACAGCATCCTAGTGCATGTTTCTCACACCTAGATACACCTCCTCCTGCCCCTGACATGCCTCCTGTCTTCCCCCTGGTCCACCCAATAATGCCCCCCCCTGTTCTTAACATGGCAGGGTCTGGGCAATCCATCAGTGAGTACGGGGAGCAGCCTGCAGCTTCCACTGCTGGTTCCCAGGCTCTGAGCAGTAGCGTGCCTTTTGCAGTGTCGCTGCTGCAGTTATGACAGCGGAAGGGAACTTCTGCTGTTGTACCGGGTCCATAGGATTGGGCCATTAGTCACTCTATCTGGGATTAGATGATAATATTCTATTCCCTTACCATTTCCATTCAATTCTGCCTGAGAATAAGCAGTGGCACTCACAACCAAAGGTAATCCAACAGAGGTAGGCACAATACAATGGGCTTCTAACCACATGGAGTCCTCCATCTCAAGGGGAATATTACTTGAAGAGCTTGTTCCTTGCTTATGTAGCCATTTTTTTAATGGATCTTTCAGTCCCTGAAATGATAAATTTGCCTTGTTTAAACAATGCGGATTCAAATACAGTGCACACTTTGTGTCAACGGTTGTGTTCCAAGAAAAAAACATACCAGTAGACAATAAGACCTGCTGGTGAAGGTTAGAATTGATTACATTTGATAACAACCTTAAAACAAGGGTCTTCAAAAGCTTAAAACGGACATGCATACTTAAGCTTGTATGCATATTTAAGCTTTGGAGCATAAATCATGCATCATAAAACATGCATACTTAAGCTTTGGAGCATAAATCCCACAGTACTACCTGGGTCATGTCGTCCAGTGTTCCAGATAGGAGTTTTTCACCAAACATTGTCAGAGATCCTTCTACAACAGATGCTTTAAAGGGTGCTGTTCTCTGCTCAGATTGCTGTGTGTCATCTTCGTCATCTTCGTCATCTGCACCTGCCCTTCTGAATGTGTTGCCCTTGTCAAATGTGATGACACTTGCCTGAATTGGGAAGAAAACACCAACTGAAAATTTAGATCGAAAACTTTCATGGCTCGTCGTTACACACACATGTCGAACAAATACGGGAATCAACGCCATGGAGTAAAAAAGAACGATTTTACTGACTTCCAACTGCAGCGGGTTTCCTCAGGGGCAGCCGCTGTAGAAAATACAATAAAATCCAAGGAGAATGTGTAGTCCAACGTTTCGCTCTGGCAAACCTCAGAGCATTATCATAGGAACAATCAAAATGATCTACCATCTACAATCTACATACCATCTACAATCATTTTGATTGTTCCTATGATAATGCTCTGAGGTTTGCCAGAGCGAAACGTTGGACTACACATTCTCCTTGGATTTTATTGTATTTTCTACAGCGGCTGCCCCTGAGGAAACCCGCTGCAGTTGGAAGTCAGTAAAATCGTTCTTTTTTACTCCATGGCGTTGATTCCCGTATTTGTTCGACGTGTGTGTACCAACTGAAAAACGTATTTCTATATATTGTGTATGGATTTTAATCATTGTGATTCAGAATAGTAGATTATACATATGCATTACTAAAGAAAGATGAATGGTAAAGATGCCCAATCACCTCGAAAAGGTTGTGCTTCTCGTCATGTACACGGAGCTCTGAGCTGAATGTTACGCCATTTGGGATCACATCATTTCCATTACTGAAGAATAGAAACTCATTTTCCACATCAACCATGCGAGAGTCTGAAGAACGGTAACAATGCACAATAAGTCGTTAGTCCTTCCAGCTACAGAGTACAGCCTGACAGCCCAATCCTAGGCATGTATACACAGAAGTAAGTCCCTTTGAGTTCAATATAGTGTATGTATTGATGAGCTCAATCCTATGCATGTCTACTCAGAAGTAAGTCCCATTATAGTCAATGGGGCTTACTCCCAGGTAAGTGTGGATAGGAGTGCAGCCTTACCCAGTAGTCCTGGTGCTCATTTATGCAAAGCTTATGTGTATAGAACGCAGAACATGATGCAGCAACAGGGGATTAAATTTTCACCTCTGGATTCAATCCAATGTTGCACAAACGACGGGAGGAGGGGAAGGACAGGATTGGGCTGTGAATCACATTAGCAGTTTATGCCACTACTGATTCTTGGAAATATTTGCAGTTCTTTCTGATTGAAGAAGACATTATTTGGATAAGAGGAGATTATTCCTTTGTGAGTGGACTGGATTTTACAAGCTAGTTTTCCCTTACCCACCTTTTCTCACCGTTTCCCTCCCTACACTTTGTAACCTAATCAGGGGACAAAGGGCATTTAAGTGTTTAAGTTTTAGTATGGATTGATCTTTGTCCCTCACTCAAAGCTAGGGCAGATGTCCCAGGGCAGACTATTCATGTAAAACAGGCAGCAAGAACTTAGCAGCGGCGAGTGCATATTTGGAGTGATAGAACAGAGGTTGATGTGGTCAGCTTGACTGGATGGGCAGCAGCCCAATCCTATCCGGGCACCATGCAGCTGGGCCGTGTAAAACACTGCATCCTATCCTGGAAAGGAGCAGTCGGGAGGTCTCTTCGAGGTGAGTGATTTCCTCCCTTACCCCAGGTAGAGCCCCAGTCTTTGCAATGGGGCTACTTGGATCTGCACCTGCTAATTAGCTGGCGCTGAACTGAGAAGTCCTGTCCAAACAGAAAAGGCCAGGGAGGGGGATAGGATGCAGCATGCACCAATGCTGCCGATCCCATCCCCTCATGGATCCTCCCATCTACGCCCTCCCCATTATACCCCCTCTCTGCCCTCCCCTGCCCTTCCCCAGCCTCACCCGCTCCGATGCACAGTCTGCTGGATTCCACACTGGTGTGATGGCGCAGGCCTTCCCGCCAGTGCTTCCTACTCTCTGGGTGTTGTGATGTGCTTTATGGCACGTTTTGACACCCTCTGCCAGTGCTGAGGTTGCAGCACCGGCACTGTCTGAGAATAGGATTGTGCGGTAATACATGGACAGCCACAAAGTGGGAAGAACTGGCCTACCAATAGAAAATGGAAGGCTCCTGAGATGCCTGCTAGCATTTTAGTACACATATTCAGTTCTAGGAATTAATTACACCTTAGGTGGGGATTGACTGCCTCACTCTTGCATTATGGGTAAACCCCCTGAAATGTCTGTTAATAACCAAGAGAAATGTATGCGTAACTTATCCTTCTAGTTCACACATTAAACAGCTTATTCTTATAATATGAGATTTCCCATTCCATTTTAAGGCACTGCTTTTCTGGAATGAATAAATATTATTGTTATGGTATATAACAAACTATGTTGCTTACTTGAGAATGTACTAGATGTGGAAACTTTGTTACACAGATCAAGAAACTGAGAAATTCTGGGGCGTGCTTGGCGAAAGATACCGGTGACAGAAACCCTGAAAAAAAAATCCATAAATCCAACATTAATGTTTATTATTCCTGTTCATTTTTTTTTTAACCTCCTCCCTTTTAAAGAAAGTTAAGCTTGAGCCTTACATCTCTTGGACATTTGGATCTTTGCTTCTAGCCACTGCTATTAGATGAGATGTGAAGAAATTAGACACTTGGTTGTTGGGTTCTGTTTCCATAGCTTTAGCCATAGTTATGCATGTGGCAGGACTTGGTTGAGATTGAAGCAGGATTTTGATTGCCATCATTCGGGATGGAGTTGCGCACTTGTGGTTCATCAATGTTTGAAGAGCGAGAAGTTGCACCTCCTAAAGCAGACAACAAATAGCGACTTCGTTCTCTCATTTTTCTTGCTGTAGTTATATAAATATGAGTCTCAGGTTTGCAACTCAAAAAGCAAAAGTGTTCCATTTGCCATAAGGAATTTTAATTCTTTTTGTTTTTAACTCCCCTGCTGCTCCTGTGCCATAGCACAAACTACTTCAGCAATTTTTCATGTTGTTCAAGGGACTGCTGTTTTAAAAGTCAAAACGAATCAAAAGGCTATGTAGATACATGGAGGTTTGAGTGCACTTTTCTGGATTGTGGCTTGATTAGATTCAAAAGACATTCTTAATTTTCGTTTTTAAAGGAATATTCAGCCATGGTTTAGGTCCTTCTCCCCACACTCTACACTGGGAACTGACCCTTTAAATAGCCATCCCCAAGAACTTCCTACAACTTGGGGAAACACAAAGTGATTTTTGCTCTCAGTCTTTTTATTGCACAACGGGGCTTGCATGGGAGAAGGCTGTCTTTAGAAGAGCTACATAATGACACTGAATGTAAAAGTCATCTTTGATTTTTCTTACCTTGGTAGAGTATTTCTTGCATAAGTCATCTGCAGCCATCAGGGCAAAATACTGACTTCTGGGTGAAGATTTACAGCTCGGAACGAAATTCGCAATGGTTTTTAGGATAACTGGGTTCTGCACATTTGCATAGGCCTTCAGAATGAGAATGTCTTTTTCCTCCTCAGATGTGTGTATCATATTTGCAAGGTCAGCCAAACGCTATTAAAAAGAAAATTGGTTTAAGGTTGGATTAACTTTGGTGGCAACCACGTAGCTAGCAGTCTGTGATTCCAGTCTGAAAAGGTTTGTGCATGACAAGGTGTTGCACACACCTATTCCCGAACATGGAAAAACCATGAACAATTATACATGGAAATGCATTCCTACTACAATGTGGATGGGGAGATGCCCTTTTGAACCATCTGTGTAGGATGCCTAATTTGATCTTAAACTGAAATATTTTACAAGACTGTACAATAGTACCATAACTTCTTTACAGAAACGTCCTCAGATTGTTTAAATAAATAACTACATTGGCAAAGGTCTTGAGCTTCTCAGAAAAAAAGTGTCCTGGAAATTATACGAATTACTTTTCCTTGATTAGTTTTTAATCTTAAATTGAAGATAGCACAATTCAGATTTCACTGAAATCAGTAGCAAAAATGTCATTGCTTCAATGGATTGCAAGTTTCTCTCCGAAAACTGTTTTCAGCATATTCATTGTCACCTGAAGGATTCTAATCTATATGGTCACAAATGTATGATGACTTTGCACCTTATTTTTTCCTCCTTTGATGAAGAAATACAATTAAAACATGGTGTTATACCTCAAGATCTGAGGGACGACAGGTGCCTGAGATGTCACAGTATCTGCCAAAGAGAGATGCATAAGCATAGTAGGCTGTCGTATGACCCACAGCGTCTGGGAGTTGCATATACTCTTCCATGATAGGCTGTGGAGAGAACAATTGGTCACTGTCATCATCAAATAAGAAACAAAGATAAAGCAAATGATGTGTACATGTTTCACAAGTGCATCGATAAATTTACAAGCTCTACAATTAGGATCCCTTTCAAGGACATAAAGTTAAAATGCAAATGCAGCATCTAGTGATTAAAGTTGAGGAAATAGTCCAAAATATATTATTACTATTACTATTTTACTATTATTATTATTATTCAGATTTATATACTGCCCTGCATGTATACATAAAAAGATACCAGGATAAAAATAAAGTACAATCAAATAAGTATCAAATATGCAACAAAAATATAAATAAAATTACTGACAATTAAAAAAAAAAGCAACGGTAGGTGAAAAAGGCTTAAAAAATGAAAATGCATTAAAAGTTCTGTGAGAAGAGGAAACTCTTAGCTTGACTCCAGAGGAAAGCAGTGAAGTCATCTGAGAAGCCTCCTGTGGCACAGAGTTCCACAGGTAGGGCATCACGGATGGAATCAGCAGTCAGCCAGTTTGAGCACTGGTTGACAGACCATGCCCATTGGAGGGCTCAAAGGCTACAGTGATCCCTGAACCTTAAGTAAAGGTGGCAATGTTAGAACCCAAAACTACTTCAAAGATTTGACGAACAACACTTTCCACCCCAGTCTTTGCAGTCATGCCTAAAAAGGTTGATTTAAAGAATGCCAATAGCAAGAACCCAAAGGTTAGGTGCAAGATTTACTTTACCTTATATCTATCTAGTGCTTCAAGAGTTGGGTTGCTGGTCCATAAGCACGAAAGCAGCAGGATGAGGGTTTTTACGGGAGGCAGCATTCTCCCTCTGATGAAATCATGGAGCACTTTAATTTTTGTTTGCTCCTTAAAAGAAGAAACTAGTGACCAAACAGCATTTCTACAAACAAACAAAAAACCAATGGTCATATCCAAGCTCTGATCACTTTAATGTAGAACTCATTCAATTATACTCTTCAAATATTGAAATCACTTCATAGTGTATCTTACCTGTATTCTGCATTGTTGGCGAGTGTATCACTCAAAGGATATTTTTCGCATATACGCTCGGCTTGGAGAAGCTCCTGGATTATCTCTGATTTCTTGTCTGAATTCTCCTCGGGTTGTTGAGCCAGGGATTTCAGTATTTTCTCAATCTGTTGGAAAGGTGTAGCATGGATATTGTCATGACCAGACATAGTGATAAAGAGGTAGAGTTTTATAAGGTCATGTAATTTTTTTTAAATATTAAACAAAATTATGAGGAATTCCAATGTTTTAAAATACACATAAAATCACCCAAAAACCACAGATCTCATAAAATATTAATCTAACGTTTCAACCAAGACTCTGGACATTCTCAAGGAACACACAGAAAGTCTGTGCGAGGTGTTCTTGAACTGCTGGAGAAAGGTGGAAAGGTGTTTTTGTTTTTTTTAAAGGAACTTGTTGGATATATTTTCATGCCTTGGGCAAAGAATATTGCCATGGCACGAAATTCTGTTTGCAAACTGAAATTTAAACTTTACCTGTTTCCCACAATCCTGTTTTTTAAGTAACGGACCAGGAAGTGGAGGAAGGTCATCAGTAAACATGAATTGAAGTGATCCATGGTTTTTCAAGTTAGAAGGTACCCGTTCAGAACATTCCACGTCCCTCTTATATATGAATCTTTGCCTAGAGTGAAAATATTGAATGGAATTAGAACATGTAAATGATGAGTATTAAAGGAATTTTGATCTTTTGATTTTGCAGTAATATTGCAATCTATTGCCATCTACATGGGCAGGAGGTGTGGTCTAGTGGTTGAGCTGCCGCCTGCCTGAAAAAAAAGCTGATGAGACCAGTTTGAGACAACCGGAAGCTGCCGACAAGCTCAGATAACCTGTGTTAACCCTCTGTGAGAGAGAGGAGTTGCTGTCGAGCAATCTTGGAAGGCGTGTGCTGTGCAGACAGAGAGATAACCACACTGTTGAAGGGAAACATCTGGAGAATGAAAAAGGGTTCTAACAAATAGAACAATATTGTATAAAACCCTATGTAACCTGCCCATGTAAACTGCCTTGAATAAAAAGTCTGAGGAGAAATCTGATGACAAGAAAGGCAGTATAGAAATACAGATGATGATGATGATGATGATGATGATGATGATGATTGAGCACTGGAATTTTGGTAAGAGGAAAAAGCAAAGGCTAAAGCAGGACCCCATGCCAATTTATTTATTTATACTATTTATATCCCACCTTTCTCCTTGAAGGGCAACCAAGGCGGCTTACAACAACATTAAAAGTCATATATAAATTACAAAATGTGCATATATAAAAAATGCAATATTTAAAAAGCCAACCAGCAGCAAGCAGCAGCTATAAAAAAACCATTGGTCTTAAAACATTAAATAATAATAACCAACAAGCACCAGTCTGCAACCAGATGGCTTCATCTTTCATCTGACTCTGTGTCTTGACTTTTGGGTCATTGAGCAAAAAACAGATTCACTGAACTTTGAAATCCCTTATCATTATCAAGCAGAAGATGTCTTTCCCTTGTATTACACATACACTTTTCACTTCTTTCACTACTTCTGAATTTGTTCAAAGTATGCTTTTAATATACAGTCTTTGGGACGAGTATATTTTTTCCTCCCAATACTGTCATAAACACATTATGATGATATTGGGAGGAAAAAATATACTCGTCCCAAAGACTGCATATTAAAAGCATACTTTGAACAAATTCAGAAGCTTGGGTGTGTATGTAACTTTACATAAAGGCATATGCACATAAAAGCACAGTATCATTATTGAAACTTGTATCCGGTTTGCTTGAAGAGATCTCTAGTCCTCCCCATTCTGTTGTTTTCCTCGATTTCTTTGCATTGTTCATGTAAGAAGGCCTTCTTATCTCTCCTTGCTATTCAATGCAAGGAACATGAAAATGAGCGAACTCAGGAAGATAGTGGAGGACAGGAAGGCCTGGAGGGATATGGTTCATGGGATCACAAAGGGTCGGACACGACTTAACGACTGAACAACAAATCCTGTTTGCTGCAATCTCAGATACCTTTTTATTGTTATTCTTTGTCAGGTTTTTTTTTTTTCCAATGGGCTTTCACACTTCAGATTAGGTTACTGCAGGCGTAATTGCATGCAGTCCTGTGTATCAAATTGCACTTGTTTGACTTTTAATAAACATCAGTTAATATCCAGAAACTAATCAGCACCTGTCACCTTCTGCTACCAAAAGGTTTGGATGCTGTTGCGCATATTTCAGATTTGTTACTAGCCATGACTTTCTATCTAAGAATCTGTGAGGTTCTGAAGTTACATTCTGGAAAGCACTGTGCAGGAAATGTTGAAGGTTAGTCCTAGGGAAATGGTGGGGAGACACAGTTTCAACTGCAATCCCTTGGGGGTTGTTTCCTTTGAGAAAGTTCCAGGCAATTGGAACGAAACGTAAGGACCTTGCACACCTCGGATTTTAAAGATTTTTCCCGTGCGTGGCTGCCAGTGTTTGGAGACCCGCGGACGGCACAGGAAATTATCAATTTGATCCAGAACATTTCCTATTGACATGGCATCTTCACCCGTAATACCAGAAACTAGTAAGATTATAGCTGGCCATGGAAGCTTCCATTTGAGTTTAGTCCTAGGGAGTTTAACTAGATTATTTAACCATTACATTAAAGCTGTTTTTTAAAAAACAAAAAACCAAAAACATTGTAGCAATTAAACAGAGGAATAGTACCTGGCCTGTATTAAGACACTGCCACTGAACTCATTGGATGGAACAAGTGTTCGTGATTCCAGGACATCAGCCTCCATAATTTGATATTCATCTCGCATACGCTTCATTTTGTATTGGGATGTAGATGAAGCTAGAAAATTATTATTTTTCTTCATGATTAAAAAAAAAGACAATGAAAATAGAAAGTAATTAATTACACAATTTTTAATAAACTTATAGCAAGTCCAGAAATGGCTACATATGCAATATAACAGGCCACAGTAATTTATTTTATTTATAAGATGTAGACTTTGCCTTTGCTTATATAATACAAGACAGATAAAACAATAAGAACATTTAAAAACAATCAGTACAATAAAGGCAGGTCATAATTCTGTACTGGTACTCTTTCCAACAGGGCTTGGCATCTGGTAGTGCAGAGGTTCTATCTGTGTATAAGAACTTCCATTGTGTTTGTAACCTGTATTTGGGGTTCAATATGCTTTGGGATATATGATCCCAGGAACATGTAGGGCATACAGGTTGAGGAACCAAGGAGAGAAAATGCATTTTTCGACCACTATAATTGTGCTTTCTTAGCACCTCTAGAGTTTAGCATGTACAGACTAGAAGGAGATGGTGATAAAGGGTTGCCACTAAATTAATAAAATGCTTACTGCCAACATCTCCAGTGGCATTCCTGTATGTCCTCAGTGCTTAGGATCTCAGCATCAGTCTTCATTCTCATGTGCAAACACATGCATGGGTGGCTGCTTGCAATGGAACTGCATGGAGGCTTCTCTATGGTACTGGAAATGTTTGCCACGCTGGGGTCATCATTCCCTTTTTACAATTTGTGATCACAAGTATGGAGATCTCCACAAATGAATCACTGGTGGCAAAATGGGGCAGTAGCCCCGTCATTGTACACAAGCAATCCACCATCCATCTGCTAACAAGTGTGAATGGACATCATCAGATTATTGTAAATCAAGATTGCTGTGGTTATATACATGGATCCCCACACCTACCTCTCTGCAGAATTTGCATGGGTTAAAAAATGTAGCACCAACATCTTTGAAAACACTGTCATCACAGTCCATGTATTTGGTCACAAGTATTTCATCTGGTTTACTGCTGTCTGGCTGGACATATGTTGTTGCATTGCATCTACCAGAAATGGTGTCCTGCAAAAACAAACACATTAATTAAATAACATAGATTAAATATTCTCATAAAACTGCCTAGATTAGAATAATCCTCCTTTAATTCACTCTTTCAATCAGCTTCTCCATTTTACTCTTTTTTTTTCTTGCACACATTTCTTGTCAAAGACTCAAGTACTGAGAGATCACTGGCAAAACCCCTATGAATTTAAGTGAAGCCGTGACTTGGCCCAGTGGGGAGTTCCTTATTTAGTTCCAATTGGATGTATTGCATATAAAGCATAATTTGAAAAAATTAATTAAAAGTGTGATGAAATAATTTGATTTGCCAGAATGAACTCTCAAAAGCAAGGGGTTTCAGAGTTGTGGCATTGCTCCTAAAATTCCATCACATGTCATATACAACTCACACATCCTCTTGTTTGAAGTCTTGGAATAGGAGACGATCATAGCATAAGGTGTGCCATAAAAACAGTACTAATGAAGCATTGCTCAAGAATTGGGGTGGCATGCCTAGCGCGGTCCCCCTGGTTGCCTTGGCTCTTCCTGAAGCACCGGGCAGAGGCGGGAAGAGCGAGGCTGGCTGGCAAGCTCCTTGGCTGGAATAAGCAAAGACCACCATATGGCTTGGCCAGGGGGAGTCTGCGCTGCCCAGCTGCCTTGACCCCTTTGGGGTTGGTGGTGATAAGCTTTCCCAATCTATGAATGGGTTTACGTTGGAGCCAGAGTGTGACACCCAAGGGTAGCTGGGGGAGCTATATGGGCAGCACCGTTTCCCCAACTAGTGCCCACATGCTGTTTTTTTTGTTTTTAGTTTTTAGTTTTTATCCATACTGCAGAAATGTTTTGATAAAGTGACCCAAGCCTCTGTCTAGTGTGTTTATTGGGTGGTGCACAGGTAACTGAGGAATCTTAACCCAAGGAGCCTACTTGTCATATTAACAGGTCACTCTAATTGATAATATTCTAGCATGACTTTGTATTCCTCAGAAGTGCATTGATGTGCCTTTAGCTAATAAGTTGATTTATACTACTCCAAATCATATCTGTACTTTCACAAACTATTGTTAAACTTCACTCGAGGAAGAACTCCAGGTCATACATCCCTTAATTTCAGTTTTCCTCCATTCCCCAAAAGATGACTTCCTGCTTCTGTGGCTTCCCTTTTTCTCTTCTTGCTGACTCAAACCTTCTTGTTGACTTACACGCAGACTTCTGCTTTCAGCCCATAGATCTACAGATAATTTACCTGAGTACATAAAGCAGACTGTTTCTGTTATGCTCCAGTGTTGCCTCAGTTCTAATGTATGTACATAACAGGCCACGGTCAATAAGTGCAAATATCATATACATAGATGTGAGGAGCTTCTTTGCTGATTGCTATCCCTCCGTGAACTCAAGTGAGCAAGCCTCATTTGAATTGTTCAGGGCCTGCAATTTTGTCCCTTCCTGTTTCCTGTACATTTATTGCCCACATTGGTCTCATTCCATTGTGGTGATACGGAAGGATGCTGCACTAACACGAAGTCCTAGATCAGTGGTGGCCAACCCGTGGCACGCCATGTGCCACATTTTATGTAGATAATCTTGAGCGTGCCACTTAAATAAATAAACAAATAAATAGATATTTCTAAGGCAATGAAAATATTTAAAGCACAGTGACAGTGCAAGAAGAATGAGGGGCAGTGGGGTGCAGAGGCCATGCCACAGGCTTGGAAAGGTGCACTGGGGTCGAGGAAGAGAGAGGGACTTCAGTGCTCGGCTCGAGAAGGAATGGCAGTGCGTGCCACTTCAAAAGGCTCGGCGTGCCACTAAGTGGCACCCGTGCCGTGGGTTGGCCATCTATGTCCTAGATGGTTTCACAGGCAGTTATTGCCTGGCTCAGCAAGTCAGGGCAGTTGAGTGATGCTCAGAAATAAAACATTCCATTTTCAGTGCCTTGCATAAGAGCATGAAACAAAGTAAAGCGCATATTGAGTTATATTCTAACAAATTGAAAGTAACTGAAATTAAGGGCTTACCTCGATCACCGTATAGGCCTTTGCTTTGCTTTTCATGTTAACGCTGAATAGGCCCGCCACTCCTTTGACCACGTTAACAAGAGTGGTTGGGAGGTTCACATCAGTCTTGATATTTCCAATGTTCCCTCTTGTGTATTGAAATGTAGCTGTTTGGCCTTTGAGTTCCTCAAGCGACTTTGACATTTTGGGTGACCTAACGAAGCGGCCCTCAGGATAGGCGCCATTGTATTCAGATACGTCAAGGGATTGAAACTGTCACACACACAAAAGATCAAAGAATACGTATTTAGTCTGAGACAGGCATGTAGACATGCATACGTAACATGCTATCATAAGTTTTATTTATACTCAGAGATGGCCCATTGCTGCTGCTGCCGCCAGGCACTCACCCCCCCCCCCAAAAAAAAACCCAGGCTGACTGCAACCCACTAGGGCCTCAATAAACCTCTCTTTTAATGCCTAAACAACATTAAAATAAGGGAGTAAACAACATTAAAAATATGGGGTTCTAAGGTGTAACAAACCCGGTGAGCCACGTTATATGGTTTGAGTTTGGCATTGCATGGAGGCTGTTATCTTTTACCTTTCCTCCCTTTGCTAGTGGAGAGGAGGATGAAGAGGGGCTCCTCTAAGCCCAGGTCCTGCTACCCTGCTGACTTTGTGCTAGGCACACCAATGCTGTACAGGGTGCCTAATTATTGTGCTAATTGCACTGTAATGTGCTAGGTTATGATCTAAAGTGCAAGCTGTACAACTGTGGCATGCCTGGCACAGAGGGGTAGCACAAGAAAGAAAGGTAGAATTATATTGCAGTCCGACGAGGAGGACTCTTACCCTACTATCTACCATTGAAATAGCCAGGTGTTTCTGATATTTTCTGATACGAAATATAATGGCATATGTCTAGACTTAGAGCACTGCAGTATATTTCTATGCGCCCTTCAAAAATTTGTAGGGAAAGACAGCAAAGGTGAAAAACCATAGTCCTTTTTTTTTTTTTTTAGATATTTACAAGTCAGCAGAAATCTCAAAACATGCAGAGTGGAGCATAAAATGTCCTTTGCATTCTTGCAGGTATAGAAATAGTAACCTGAAATTAATTATTACAAATATGCCATGACAACCCGTTTTGATAGAAAATATATTACTGTTAGTTTGCTAGTTATGAAAATCATTTGCTTAAATAATTTCAAGCTCTGCTGTTTGATAACAACTGAACGGATCCAGCAAAAAATGATTGTGCATCTGAAATTACATCCTATTGTCTTCTTGACCACAAAGCAGAACAAATCCTTCCAGCCTGAGGTTGGCTTGAGCTGAGTGAGAATTACCTGGTAAAGTGTGAAATTGAATGTAGGACAGTGCATAAAAAACTCATCGTATAAGTGACATCCACACAAGCAGGCAAAGGTATGATTAATTATTTCCCCCCAAACTTTTAAAATGTTACTGAAAATTGTAATTTCAGCTTTCAAATTATATTAATTTTCTTACCGACAAAAATCTTTCTTGAGAATTAATATTACCGACTTTTACGTCACTTTTCAATCTTATGCCAGCACTGTCCACCCTGATCCCAGGAATTATATTCAGAACTTCAGCTTCATAATCATACATCAAACATCTATTATTACCGGTACGCTCTGAATCAGTTTCTGGAAAAACAAACAAACAAACCATAAGCCAAAATTATGGATGACATCTTTAGAGGCAACATGTAATATTCTATTAACTGACAGCGCAATCCTGTGTAACCTTGTACCGGTGTAACAGTAGATGAACCTGTGTAACAGCAGATGCACCAGTGTAAGTGCAATTACACTGGCATAAGTGCATTTACACCAGTCTACTGTTCTACTGCATCTACTGTTACACCGGTGCAAGGTTACACAGGATTGCACTGTGTGTCTAAAACTGCAGAATAGTTTTGTAAACTGAATGTACATTTTTTTTTCTTACATAAAAGGTAATGCACATATGGAAAGATACTTACCATAATCATCTTGCTGACAACCTAAAAGATAGAAATAGAAGTTATCCGAATGAAACTTTTTCAGTGGATATTTTTACTTCATATTTTTTATGGAACACGTAGGTACAACATACATAAAGGCGATTTGCTCTGCGTCTTCTACTTGCTGAACGCTGCAAATGTGCTTCACGGCACGTTTGCGACACCCTAGCGCCAGCACCGGCCAAAGATAGAATTGCGCCGTGAGTGATGTGGCCCTGGCAACTGAATGTTTGGGGGCCCTGATGTAAACCTTTTTATACAGCCATGAAGAATTTATCCATTATCCTTTATAATCTTGAACTCTGAGTAATATGAACCAAGAATTTTTTCTGTTTGAGATTTTATCTGAGATATCTCTATTAATAATACGACTTAATATTTGCATAGCACTTTCTGAGCAGGCAGACTGCTTCAGGTGTATTATCTTGACATAACCCTTCCAACAACTTTGTAAGGTTAGGTAAGTATTAGTATCCCCATATTTTAGCTGAGGAGCAGTTTGCCCAAGACCACCACATAAATTCATGACAAGGCAAGATCAACAAGAGAAGTCCTGATTTGTAGCTCAGTGCCTTTGCCATTGTGCTGCATAAACTCTGTTCCCAATATGCATTGAAAATAAATCTATACTTACCCACAAGGGTTAATGCTAGTGCTAGGATTAAGACCTTCATTGTGGAGGAAGAAGGTAAAACTGAATGTGTTGAGACCTCTTTTATAGGAAGGCAAATTCAATCACATGATTATCTTGGAACTCACTTTGATGAACAAACCTATTTTAGGTTAAGTATTGATCAACCAGAAAGAAAATATTTTTTTTGGATAGGAACACTGGCGTTACAAAATCACTTGATCTTGCCAAATATATGTTTTGTAAAAACCAAGAAAGCAAAATGTGAAATAATTGTAAATGATAATTCTAGTACATAAAATAGTTCAACAACTAAATCCTGGGATTTAACAGAAACAGGAAAAATCTACTGTATATTAGAAACAAATAAAAAGGAAACAGGTAACATAGTTCAGTACTATTCTGAATGACCTTGTCAGGAAGATGTTGGTGTACACCTTTATAGATCTCATTTATATTGCTTGGGATATATGAAAATTATAATGTATATCTATGAGTACTGAATACATACCAACATTGTAAAGTTGGTTAAATGGAATTTAAACTTCTAGGCAGTGAACTATCTGGATGCCTTTCCTATAGGCCGGGAGTGCACAGCTCAAATCACTTTGAGTACCATGTTCAATTTTTGGGCTGATTCAGACTGTGACATAATTACAGATGCGCATGTTTGCACTGCAGGCACATTCGGACTCTTCTGCTCCTTTGATTTAGAGGGTATGTATGTTAGAGAAAGCAGAGATAGTGTATAGTCACAAAGGGTGTAAATGGTTGCCTCAAACAGCAGAGGGAGATGTAACGTATCTTGTTGGTTAAAGTTTGTAGGTTGCTTCTCTTCCTGCATGAGTTTCTTATGCTGCAATCCTATGCACAGTTTCCTGGGAGTAAGCTCCATTGAACACAATCATCAGCCTAATCCTGTATATGGTGTCTGGCCTAAAGGGCCGGCCACCGTATCCTATCCAGGTCCCAGGATGCCCCGGGGCAGCCCAGGTGCACCTCAAGGGAAGGGGACGAATGTCCCCTTCCCCCGGTGCAAGCGGCCTGAGGCAAGCCAGCTCTGGAGCTGGCGTACATTCAAGCCCTCCATGTCAGGCCACACCGGGCTGGGAGAGGGCTTTGGATATCGGCAGAGCTCGCCGCTGATATCCCCACCCTCCCCCAGCCCAGCGCGACCAATGGCCGCCCTCCATCCGTCCCTGCACTGGCCAGTGCTACAGGACTTACCTTGCCCAGCGGGTGCGAGACAGTCTGCCAGGGGAGAGAGGGCCGCTTACATTCCAGGTGCCATGAAAGTGTTTTATGGCACTTTTGCGATACCTAGCGCCGGTGGAGCGTGTGTGAAGGATTTGCGCAGGATTGTGCCCTGTGTTTCTGTTCTCTTGTTCTGCCTACGTAACAATGTCTGCAGTTTTTCCTTGTGTGTGTGGAACCAACTGGTTTCCGCAGTTCTGCTAACAGTATAGAGGAGCAGTTTTGTTGCTATTAGAAAAAGTAACCAGGAAGGCAGGAGAAGAGATGGGGCGTGTACACAGCAATACAATGTCATTCAAACAGGATATTTTATAACACACTGTATGCTGTACCAAGTTTACATATTTATGTGAACCTGGGTTCATTTTTTAACACTCCGGCTACACACATATTCAGTAAAACATGGAGCATGGGAACGGAGCATAGGAATAGCTATATTGGAACATGGGAATAAATATACCCAGGTGGTGTGCATCTGAGGAGGCCCATTGGGGCCTTCGGAGCTTACACTGGGGGAAGGGGATGAATGTCCCCTTCCCAGGGGTGAGCCTGGGCTGCACCAGCACGGCCCTCATCCTGCGCAGGATGCAGTGGCCGGCCATTAAATGGCCGACCACTGCATGTTGGCAAGGATTGCGTTGTTAGCAGAGGCGAGGCTAGCGGTTATGCCGCCCAGAGCTAGGGGTGTTGGCCGCCCTGAGGGCAGCATAACCGCCCGCGATTGGGGGGGGCGGCGACCAAGAGGGACCATGCTCTGGGTGCCCGCCCGCCCGCCCGCCAGCCGCCTCCCTCCTGGCTCCTCCGGGTCCGCACGACTCTGGAGGCCGGGAGAGAGCGTCCTCCCGTCATGCCGGCTCAGCCCCCTACTGCCCAGGCCTTAGCCGGCGATTTCGCACATGCGATTTCGCACATGCGCTGGTTGGGCGGCCTCCCGCTGCCCTGTCTCGCCCACCGTGTAGGTACACGGCGGGCGAGACAGGGCGGGCGGGCGGAGGGTGGGCGGCAACTCAGGACGGCGCGGCGTTTCGCCGCCCCAGCCTGAGTTGCCGCCTGGAGCCATTGCTCCCTCCGCTCCACCCTAAATACGTCTCTGGCTGTTAGGCTGCAATCCTATCCATATTTACCTGGGAGTAAGCCCCATTGACTATAGTGTGACTTACTGCTGAATAGACATGCATAGCACTTGGCTGCAAGAATGTGAAACACACACACACACACACACACACACACACACACACACACACACACACACACACACACACACACACACACACGAGTTTCTGAAGCCCTTAATTATGAATTTGATGAGCTCTTTATTGGAGGCCTCATCAAGCATCTGTCTCTCTCCTGTAATGATATTATTCCATTGACTTGGAGTTGTGTCACCTAGCTTCAGGAATAATGAAGGTTATTACTGCTGTGTCAGTTCACCTGAATTCTGCAGTGTGTGAAGCAGTCAGTGATGCAAAAGAAGAGGATGCAAATTTCTAGCATAGAAGCAGAGTGTCATTTTACTTAGCGACAGCTATGATGTTAGAATCTGAAGGTGTTTGAGAGCATTCGAGGATGGAGCTACTCTTGTACATCATTGCTAGAGGTGGAAAGATGGGTGGATACTGAAGGAAACAAGTAAAGAAGGGATGAATAATCAAAAGAAATAAGGTGTGGTAACTCTTAGCACTGAATAGAGCTTTGGAGCTATCTTTAGAAAGCATCCCAGACTAGCCACATCTGCAGTATTATTAAGTACATTTACTGCCATTTTTAATTAGTGGTACTTCTGAATAAATATCCTAAAGATTGCACTGCCTTCTAGATTTATGATACAGTTGTCTCCTGTAGAAGCATCAATACTACTCTGATACATGCCAAATGCTGGCACAGTGATGTCCGGTGGGTCGCCAGTTGGGCCCTTCCACTCTCCCTTGGGACTGGTTGGCTCCAAATTGGAGCCCTCTGGATGCAATTGAAGGCTGCTCCCAGGTTGCGTTGGACCTCCGCGGTCCTCCATTGGCCTCTGCAGGCCTCAGAAGGCCTCCAGAAAGCAACTAGAAAGTGACTTCTGGTTTACTTCTGGGTTTGCGGAAGTTGCTTCTGGAGGCCTTCTGAGGCCTACGCAGGCCAATGGAGGCCCACAATGCTGAGGCCCACAATGGGAGAACAAGATGGGTCGCAGCAACCTCCACTGGGGAGCAGATGGATTGCAGTGTGGAGGAGATTGAGAACCACTGATCTAGTGTATAAAGTAAGCAATTTGCATCTGGAAGATTCAGATGTTGAAGCTCCAGCTCTGCCATGCTTAAGTAATTTATTATATCCGTATCAGTTCTGCATGTAAAATTGAAATACAGACAGGAAAGAAATATCCTGAGTTGAATACCACCTTAAGGACCCAACTGCATATTATTTGATATGATTGCCTTTCTATTTCTGCAACATTTACAGCCCAATCCTATGCCGGCCTCCACCGGCAGTACTGGGCTCCGCGCTGTTGCAAATGTGCCGTAAAGCCCGTTGTGATGGCAGCTCTGTTGTCATGGAAGCCAGTGCAAGCAGTCCTCTGTCTGCTCTGTCCGGTGGAGGAGCAGCACCTGCCGGGGCAGGTGAGCCCCATGTCGGGTGGCGGGGAATTGGGGGGGATGGTGGAATGGAGGTGGGGAGGGGCATTTTGGGGCAGGGGGAGGAGGGCGGTTCAGGCCTGGGAGGGGGACAGGCTCGGCCCTATCCTTTATCCTGGGCTTGAAAGCCCGACATGGGGCTGCTCAGAGCTGGTTGTTTCTGAGTAATTTATAGTTAATAAAAACATTCTTGGAAAACAAAAATGAAGCATAGCAACTTGTGGAGTCACTTAAAAAAATGAATGTGGAACTTTACAATGTTGCTGTTTGAAGGACAACTCCACAATAATGTACCTAATTTGCACAACATTGTGCTGCACAGAATTTCAATGCGTGAAGAAGGGCAGATTAAGAGAGAACCTGATGCCTGTACTGTATATGCTTATGCAGGATGCCGTGTGATAAGACATGATGCTTTCAATTTACAGGACACTTGCTCCATAAATGAAACATGGATATGGCATAATTAACCTGATTAGAATGATCATTTTCACGTCCATTGTCCTTCCATAACATATTCTTTTCTGGTAACAGGAGCCTTATTATCTGCCGTTGGACTGCCGCTGATAGTCCTGCAGTCTCCTTGTTGTATATTCATGTTGTTAAATTATGGAGCACTGAGTCATTCAGTTAATATTCTGCCTGACAACAAAGCAGGGATTAGCAAACAGCTCCTGAGCAATGACTGCCTTCTTCCCTGAATGCAGATAGGTAAGCACTGTGACTTTATCCAGTTGCTGAGAGGATACTCACTGCCTGTTGTGCTGTGCGGGAGCAGGAACACAGAGACTGCGGAGTGACCCAAAAAAGGCAGTAAGAGGCTTGGCTCATTGGGCAGAGCTCTGTGCACCCCATTCTCAGGACTTGAAGGGCCCACCCACCTTCAGTCTCTTACCACTGTTTTTCAGTCGCTCCGCGGTCTCGAACCTGGAAATAATGGTGGTTGTGTGATGACGTCATCACTTCATCATCATCGTCACTTCCGGGTCTGGAGCTCCCCATCGGAGGCCGTAAGTGTGGTGCGCTCTGAAAAAGTTGGGGGACCACTGCGCTCACACACACACACACACACACACACACACACACACACACACACACACACACACACACAACTCAGAGGTTCTCAGGTACTCAGCATTATTGATAACACTCCTTGAAGAAATTGTCTCCTCATTCTGAGGAGTTACTCTGGCTCATGCCTAAAGAGCAATAACATCAGGGTGGGGGGAGATGGCTGCTGATGGGACATAGGGATTGATTCTGGCCAGTTGCTAAGAAATAGTTGCCCCCTATCAGACAAGGGGAGTAGTTACGAGAGCTCAAGTTTGCATGGTTCTCCAGAGTCCATGTGTGAGAATATATAAAGCTGATGCCTGCTTCTATGGGCATCAGCTGAGGACTGTCACTTGTTAGTTTCAGTTGATGATGCCCTGACTCTGTCTAGGTCAGGGATGGCCAACTTTCCACCATTAGGGCCTCTGCGTTCTTAAGAGTTGTGTAGAAGACAGAATCTTGGCAGCTGCAAGTGCTGCTGCTGCTGCTAAAGCAGCTGTACCTGCTGAAATGCCCTCAACTATACAACCATTAAAGGGCCAGGAGCATTCATGTTGAAAGGCTGGCCATCCCTAGTCTCTAGGTGTTGGCTGTGGTCAGTCTCCAAGGTGTATGATTTCCTTTTCTTTTGAGTTGCTGCCCCTGCCTTATTGTGTCTGTATCATGGGCCACAGCCTTGTCTTTTGGTTGCAATGGCAAGTGTTAGGCACCTACTCGGGACTGATTTAGTTGGCGAGCAACTGGTAGTGTGGGAGATGTGATGTGGTGCAGAAGATTCCAGCATTTCCAGATAAGTCAGATAAAAAAAAATCCTGTTTGAAAGCCTGGAAAGTCATTTTCAACAATACTGGCCATGATAGACCAATGGTCTGACTATCAGGCAACTTTCTATACATTGAGCATTACTGCTGCAATTCTAAGCATACTTACTTGGCAATATGTCCCACTGAAACCAATAGAGCAATTAAAATCATGTTGCCTAGCTTGATAGCTGAAAAGCTGCTGCTCCAGCATATGTGTTGTGTATACCATGTTGCAACTAAACATTTCCAACTGGCTGTGTTTTGCAAGATACACTGGCTCATGTCATCTGCAGCTCAATTTCCAAGGCAAAATACTTTTGTAATAGCAGGTTAAATGTTTGGTTTCAATTTAGTTCATGGGACAGATGGTAAATATGATGCCATGGGTCTTACAGTACCAGGTCACAGTGACTGCACTGATTACAGAATTAATGTATAATACATACCACGTCAGCAGCACACTTTTGCAACACAGATAAAGAACAGAGACTTTAACCTAAAGCCCGATCATCTTCTGGTAGGTCATTAATAATAACTTAGATATTCAGACACCCACAGTATGAGCCCATGTACATTTACTCAGAACCAAATCTCATTGAATTTAATGAAGTTTGCTCCCAAGTAAGTGTGCCTAGGTTTGCAGCCATTCAGTGCAATTCTATGCATGTTTCCTCTGAAATACGTCCTGCTGTGTTAAATGGGTCTTAATCCCTAGTAAGTATATTTATATTGCAGCCTTACAGTGTCATCCTTTGCATGTCTACTCAGAAATAAATCCAACTGAGTTTAATGCGACTTACTCCTAGGTAAGTGTGTACAGAATAGCAACCACACAGTGTAATCCTATAAGTGTCTACTCAGAAGCACGTCCCATTAAGTTCAATGGGGCTTACCATACTGTTAGGTAAATTTGCATAGGATTGCAGTAATCCTTTGTTAGAGTGTTAGTAATGTAACAGAACGATCCAGTGTAAATATAGAATGGTGAATCGTGTGCTCCGCCTCTGTATGACATTGCAAACGTGCCGTAAAATGCATTTGCAATGGCTTTAGAGTAAGGGCCGCCAGGGCAAAGGTCAGCAGCCATTACTCCCCCAGTGGACCATTCCTGCGTCTGCCGAAGGTAAGCCCTGCACCACCTGGTGCAGGGGCGGGAGGAGGGCTGACCAAGCAGTTCATCATTGGGCGAACCGGGCAGGGAGATGGGTGGGGATATCAGCGGTGCGCTCCACCGATATCCCACGCCCTTTCCTGGCCTGGTTCGGCCTTACTCCCCCAGCTCGGATGTATGCTGGCACCAGAGCCAATGTACATCTGAGGAGGTTCATAGGGCCCCGGCTGCCCTACACCCAGGGAAGAGGATGAGCATCCCCTTCTTCCATGGTGCTCCTGGGCTGCCCCAGGGCAACCCGGGAATGGGAGAAGATGCGACGGCTGGCCATTTTGGCCGGCCGCCACATGTTACACAGGATTGCCTTGCAACTATCTGAAAATTAGAAATCAGTGCAGATGAACAGTTTATTTTTTAAAGGTACTTGGCATAACATTGATGTACGTATATGTAAGTACTCCATTTTATTTGATTCAGAATGAATGTTTTCCGTATACATAATTTACTGGGGATGATTCCCTCCTTTAAAATGTTTATATATTTACAGTTATTGAAAAGAGTCACATGGAAGATTTATCTTAATATTCCATCTTAGCCACAAACCAAAAACTTTTATTTCAACATGGCTGTTGTGTTGAGGTACTGGATTGTTTTCAGTTAAGATAGTACTCCATATGTGGATGAGGAGAAATATTTTTCACATGGAAGTACATGGGAAACCCTCGCATATGTAGGATTTCCATTCAGGCAGCAAACACAAAGGAACTAGTGATTGCAAATGGAGTGCTGGAATAACATAATTCTTATTCTTACATAGAACTCCCTGTTTTGATTGCATTCCAGTAGGCACACAGAAAGCATAATACAGAGTGGAATCACCAGTACACTAAGAATGCCTTTGGAGAGACTCCAGGTAAAGTAATTGGAAACTTCTAGTAGAGTTGAATGATCTAGCATGTAACTTGGTAACAAACACGCTTGCACCTGTGCTTTGATTAGTTCCTGAAGTGATTGTTTTGGGTTAGAAGGTGTAATAGCAACAGCATCTCAGTAAAGTGATCTCTTATAATTATTACTCTCTAACACTAATAGCAATTGGCGGAGGGGGGTTTATAGACAGAAAAAGCAGGATACAGTAGACATCCCTGTCTTGTTCTTCAGTCTAATGTCATGATTATTATATCTTACATTGATATAACTTTATGTATTACGAGATCATTTCCAAGACGAGTTTTAGTTAAAAAGCCCATTCCATCTTGTCAAATGCTTTCTCTGATTCCCAAACAAGTAATTTGCTAAGTATATTAAATATAGTAGTTTCCTGGTACTAGCCTGTTTGATCATCATGAAAATATTTTGACATAGAATAATTTAATCTACCCACCAAGATAGATGACCATAATTTAACGTGTGTTTTTTTAAGAAAAAAAATATGGAGGATTGGGCAATTGCATAAAATGGTATGAGAGATGTCTGGAAAGGCATTTTACCTTTTTTTCTTATAGCAATGATATCTGGTTCTTCCCATGATGCTGGTACAGTACATGTCCTCAATACTTCTTTCCTACTAGTAGTCAAATGATATCGCAACACATTCAAGAATATTTTATAATATTCAGTTGGGAAGACACCCAGTCTTGGAGATTTGTTACTCTTTGGCTTCAAAGTATCTGCCTTACCTACTTCAGTTGTAACTGATACATTTAGATCTAGTAACTAATTTCCCATGGTCTTTGAAATTCCATACTTACTTAGCTGTTCCAGGTATAACATTTGGACTAGGATACTTGGCAAACCTTTCTTTCTTTGTAACAAAGCAGGCATTATGGGTTTTCTAGCCATGTTTATTATTTGAGAAATAAAAAACTAAAATTGTACTGTCTTCTTAAGAGATTTCTCTCACACACACACTCTGGAGATGTGCGTAGAGGCGAAGATGAGTCTTTATTTCTCCTACCAACGTTTCATCCCACACGAGGGACCTTGTGAAGGTAATTCAGCATAACACTGCTGGATGACACTGAGAACATGGAGCTCTTGCTAGCATATACCAGTAAAAGCCATGGCAACCGTTAACTGACAACGGAATCATCAACCTCTGCTCTATTCCTCCTAGGCTGCAAATATGCTCTTTTCAGAATAGGTAGCCAGATTTTATTGGCAAATGACAGCTCTTGCTGTCTATTCAGAAGACTTGCAGGTTTCCTTTGGGAGATTGAAATAGCCTCCAGATTTAGTCTTCGTTTTAGACTGGCTTCCGAAAACAAAAAACGGACCTGCTCAAAAGCAATTTGGTGGCCAGATTCCAGGGCATGCGCTGCCACAGCAGATTTTTCTCGTGACAATTTTACCGCTCTCTGGTGTTCTTGTACTCTTACTTTAATAGGTCTCATTGTATTTCCAATGTAAGCACGACCACAACCGCATTTTATTTCATAGACTCCTGGGTTCATTAACATAGGTCTTTGATCTTTGGGATTTCTTAGTATTTGCTCTATCTTAGTTGTAGGAGCAAATAAAGTCCTGATCCCATATTTTCTCATCACTCTCGCTATTTTGTCCGTGGTTCCTTGTAGGAAAGGCAATGATAACCATCGTTTCTCGTTGTCAGCTTCCTCCTCTTTTTCATTATTCTCTCCTGGCTTAGGGATATAGTTTTTCTTTTTAACTTGTCTCTCCCAGCATTTGTTAATTTCTTTCTTTGTTTCATTAATATTTCCACATGTTCCAAGAAATGTTCTTTCACAACTAGCTTTTCAGCCTCCCGTATAGTTTCAGAGGAAGTTTCTGCTGTTATAATTTCCTCTAAAATTACATCATAGGTTCCTCATAACTGATTCCTTAACAACAGGATTTCCAAAAGCTTGATTGTTTAGTTAATTTTGCCTCCTTTCCTAATATAATGGAGACATTGGTTGGTTGGATGAATAAATGGTCTTATATTTAGTAATTTTTAAAAATCAAACTTGCTCTTATAGCTATTGGCATAATCATTGAATAGGTTCCACGCACTGAAAGAAAAATGTTAATCCCTTCCTGTTGGATTAAAGTACCACCACATGTCCATCATCTGATATTTTCTTAATCCATTCTTGAAACAATGAATTGCAGCACAATCCTGTCTAACTCTGTGCCCTGAGATACAGCGGAACCGTCGCAGCCTCCGTCGCATCCAGAGTGCAGAGACACCAGCTGGGAGGTCACCTAAGGGGAAATAAAGGTTTATTCCTTTCCCCCGGTGTAAGCCCCATTCTCCCAAATGGGCCTCGGATGTGCGCCAGCTATTTTGCTGGCACAATTCCGGGAGGCCCGTGTATGGGTGGCCATGCTCAGGAAGGGAGATAGGATACGGTGGAGGAGACCTCCGACAATCCCACCCTCATCCTGGGCCCTACTGTTCTACCCTCCCAATGCCCCTCCATCACCCGGAGGGGAACTCACTTTCCCTGGTGGGGACAGCTCCAGATCTGGGGCAAGTACAGTAGTGCCGGCCTTGGCGCTGCCTACTCAGCTGGTGCTGCAAATGTGCTTTACGGCATGTTTGCAACACCCTAGACCAGTGCTCCACCAGTCTAAAATGCAGACAAGATTGGGCTGTTAATCTCCAGAATTAATAACTGAGGGACACCTGATTAATCTAATCTTGTTAAGTTCCCTTGCTCTGGCAGTCTTACTCGGTTTATAATTAAAATCAAATATTACAAGCATATCTATAAATTTTGTGCCTGTGCTGTCGGCAACCATCTGACTAAGCACTCAAAGTTGATAGTTGCTATTAGTGCAGAAGGCGATTACTTAAGCTATTTTGTTCAAATGAAAGTTCCTTTTGCTGTTGAAGTTTACTTCAGTTTTTAATGTATATAACAATACCTTCGCTTCAGGCATTCAGTTGGCTCTAAATAGCATGTATAGTCTTGGAGTGACTGGGGTGGTGATGGTGGTTCTGCGCTGCCTCTCATCCTGACTTCAGCTGCACCACCAAGGAGTTTCTCTGGAGCTTCTTACTTGAAAGATTCTCATGTGTTTCATGGCTGCTTGTTTTGCTTGTGTGTGGAAGAGGATGGCTGAAGGCATGATATTGAAAGGCTCCTGGGCCATTCCCAGCTTGAGGTTTGGCCTGGGAAATGTGCTTTTTCTGGGAATATGCTACCCTCCCTCCACCCCTGCATTACAATTCCCAAGAAGGGGCATTGTGACCAAGTGCATATGCAAAACATTGCAAACAAATTCAGAACTCTACAAACAAACCAACCTTTTTTTTAAAAAAAAAAATTCAACAATGCCTGTAAGTTGTAACACAATTACAATTTGAGATGATGGGAAATTAACACATCACTAGTAGTTTCTGTGAGGTAGCATTGGAGTTCTCATCATGGATTCATTCAGTATTGGACTTTTGAATGGACAATATTTGATAGCCAAAAACTCATTAAGTTAGTCTTCAGTACCATTACAATGGAAGCAAGTTCTTTATAAATAAGCTGACCCATATCTAGTGTAGTCATTTTTAATCAATCATAGTGGTTGAATAATGAATCCTTGAACAATCTCATCTCATGTGGATGAGAGAAAGATTGTAGAACCCCGGCGCTCAGATTAAAATATTGCCATATATCAATCATTGATATTTTGCTAATTCAGTGGTTCTCAAACCATGCCAGCCGGAAGCAGTCACTACCCCATTAAGGGGCGTGGCGACGTGTGGTGACAGCACTTCTGGAGTCCCACTGCCACAGGAAAAGGGGTATTTTCACTTACCGGAGAGTCATGCTGGCCCTCCAGAGCCATCTATTGCCCCCCCCCCCATGCCTCAGAAGAGCTTCCATTCGCATTTGGGAGTTACGTCCAGATTTTGGCCATACAACATTTGCGACACCCTAGACTGGCGGAGTGGTCCCTCTACCAGTCTGGACTTAGACAAGATTGTGCCATAAATCTCTAGCAATACTTACTTTTCCTTCCACAAAGTGTTCCAAAACATTCCAGTTTCTGCTAGAACTCCCAAGGGACAGTAGTAGGCCCATATATACACAACCACTGAGTGTTATCTTTCGGTGCAATCCTGTGTAATCCTGTATAACTATGCAAGGCTGGCCTAAAGGGCACAATCTTTGGCCACCACATTCTGTGCCCATTCTGGGCTGCCCTGGTGCAACTAGGCTGCATCTCAAGAGAAGGCAAGCCCAGGGCCTATGGGCCTCCTCAGATGTACTCCAGCTCTGGTGCTGGTGTACATCCGGAGAGGCAGTATATGGCCAGCCTGGACTGGAAAGGGGCTTAGGATATCGCCACCGATATCCTCGCCCCTTCCCAGCCCAGGCCAGCCATGGCCCCCTCCCTCATCACCCCTGCCCACCCTCCCGCCAACCAGCATGGGACTGGCAGCAGGTGTGTTCCGTGGCAGAGTGAGCAATACTGGCCTCCACGCCGGTGCCGCTTACTCCCAAAGTCATCGCGAACGTGCTTTACGGCACATTTGTGATGCTTTAGGCTCCGCCGGTCAAAAGTTAGGGAGGATTGCACTGCCCATATCATAGTAACTAGCTTTCAGAAAAACACCTCTTACATATGAATCATTCACACAGCTCTCTGCCAGAAAAAGAGATGAATTACTTTTAATTATAGTTACTGATGCGATGATTTTAATTAAACCTGACCAGACTACCTGGTTTTCTGTTGACCAGGGCTGTAGTTGAAGGGGGGGGGGGGAGGAGACCAGAGCTCAGGACTTCTCCCACAGAAGGACCAGTGATATCATCAGCAGGAACACTCAGGTGCTGCCTTTGAAACTTTTTTCAAAAAGGATCTTAGGCACAAAGAAGCACCAAGCTCAGCAAAAGGCAAACTGAGAATTTGCCTTACAGCCCAATCCTGCCTAAGATGTACCAGCCAGCCTAAATGGCCGGCTGTTGCCTCCTGTGCAGGATGCGGCCCATGCCGGCTGGGCTGTGACTCAGGAGAAAGTGACGTTCGTCCCCTTCCCCCAGTGTAAGCCCTGGTGGCTACAATGGGCCTCCTCGGATGTGTGCCAGCTATTTAGCTGACGCACAACCTGGGAGGCCATGAAAGGGCGACCAGGCCCAGGAAGGAGACAGGGATATGGTGGAGCGCGCTACTGATATCCCCGCCCTCTCCTGGGCCTGGCCAGCCAATCGCCCCCTCACCTGCCACCATGGCCCACCCTCCCCACACCCTCCCGTTGCCTGGTGCAGCAGTTACCTGCATCCGGCGGCGCGGAGTCTGGAGGACAGCAGAGTGAGCAGTGCCAGCCTCTGAACCAGTGCCGCTTACTCTCTGGGTATCGTGAAAGTGCTTGATGGCACTTTTGTGACACCCAACGCTGGCGGAGAGGGAGCTCCACTGGCATTGACTTAGGTAGGATTGCGCTGTGAGAGATGTACAATATGTCAATGTCTAGTAGGCTATTGTGTTTCCCAAGGGCAGCCTGAGAAACAGTATGTAGCTCATGGTACATTATGGTGAGAATCCTATGCACATTTACCTGGCAATAAGTCCTGCTGAACATCATGGGAGGTACTTCTCAGTAAACGTGCCTATAACACGCCTATAACATACCTTGGATATTTTTCAATGTTTATATATTTATTAGAAACGTATTGCAATCCAGTCAGATAGTTTGAGATAAAATAAACTCAATCTTTACATGAAGTACAAGAAGCTTCAACATAGAGATAGGTGGCAGGAGAAAAAAACCCCACTCTAATGAAGATGTTATAGTTATAATGCTGATGTTATAGTTATAATGGCATGTGGGTCATGTTGAGTTTATGCACCTTAAAATTGACCCCTACACCACTGCAGTCCACTTTGTGCTTTTCCTTCTCCCTTCTAATTTCTGCTGTTTTTCCCCCAACTGCTCCCTCAACATTCTGTGGTTCCTGGAGGCTACTGATCACGCTCAGTGTACGTTTTACTTTATCTTACAAATGTATTTACTTCTACATACCTGTCCCCCAATTATTCAGAAACCGCTATCTTGGGGGGGGGGAGGTTGGCAGGAGGGGCAATGCTGTTTTTCTTGCAACCAGATAGACACTCAACAACTGAGTTCACTGTTAGTATATCTAGAATATGGATCTTCACAACCACATGTTTCTCTTGCACATTTGTTTTCTTCATATGTAGTTCTCATTTATTATTTCAATAATATCCAACATTTCTTCCAATGTGGGACTGAGGTGGTGTACATCAAGTTCTCAGTCACTTATGGCCCAATCCTGCGTAAGTATAGGCCAACGGAGTGAGCACTTCGCTAGCCTAAGTAGTTCCAAATGTGCCGAAAGCATGTTTGCGGCTCCTCACATGTAAGTGGCGCCAGTGCAGGCGCCAGCGCTGCTCAAACCAGCACTTACCTGAACCTGTGCCAGCTGATGCAGGTGAGTCCCATGCCGGTCAATGCAGGGACGGGGGGAGAGCAGGCAGGGGCGGCGAGGGAGGGGACCATTGGCTGGTCTGGACTGTAAAGGGGAGGGGATATTGGCGCTAAGTTGCACTGATATTCTGAGCCCCGTAGCAGTCCAGGCTGGCCTTACATGGCCTCCCTGGTTGTGCGTCAGCTAAAGAGCTGGCGTCCATCTGAGGAGGTCCATTGCAGCCTGTGACACTTACTCTGGGGGAAGAGGACGAACGTCCCCTTCCCCCAAGGTGTGCCCAGACTGCGCTGGTGCAAGCCACAATGGGCCTAGGCTGCAACAGCTTGCCCTTTAGGCTGGCAGCCGCATGTTAGGCAGGATTGGGCTGCCCCTCACCCAGGCACTGACACTACCTAGGCCTACTTATTTTCATCACAATAGTTATACGTATTACATCAGATCTTATTGTTGGTGCTCAGGTGATGGTGGTTGTAGTAGTATCATAATCACCATGCAAGACTCTTAATCAAGACCAGTCCGTATTACCACTGAACAGGCTAAAACTCCTCGTAGTCTGAACAGAGAAGAAGCCATTGTTTATGGTCAAGGGATGGTGAGGCGGGGTTGGGACAGTCTATTGTTACTCCTTCCCTTGTATCTAGTTTGTTACTGGGTATACTTGGAAACGTGTAATATGCACACACAGGGGGGGAACTGTCTTTCGTGCTGGGATCTTGTGTAGTGGTCAATGGCACAACTGAGTGGTTTGGTGGGGAATGAGAAGAGAAACAAGGGTGTAACTAACAAAATTTTATTGTGGGATAAGTTAACAATAATTTGAAATGGGAATCAAAATAAAGCAATTTGATGTTTCATAGCCATTCATTCGCAGCTAGGTCCTAAACAAGTGATCCTATAAACAGAGAAAGTGGAGAGAAAAGAAATACTTAAAAGGGAAAGGGGTGCAAAATGGGGGCATGCATGGAGGGGGAAGAGAAGGGATGTAGGGAAATTATGTGGGTTGCCCAGGGAGACCTGGGGTTGGAAAATTAGGAATTTTTAAGGTATTAGAGAGGAGGAAAACTGGGAGACTGAAAGAAAAGAAGAGATAAGGGTTCCTGTTTCAAGAACCCTTATCTCTTCTTTCAGTCTCCCAGTTTTCCTCCTCTCTAATACCTTAAAAATGAGCCCCTCAGCAGGCTATGAAAACATTCACCCACTTGTGGTGGGGGAACTAGCCTCACCCACTGGATAAACACTCCTAACCGGAACCACAGCTGCTCGAAGAGGTCCCGTCTTTGGCCGCCTAGTAGTTTCAGCAGCTGGAGTGAAACTTTGGGGAATTTGTCTGGGAAGGAGTCTGACCTTGGGTCCCCACTAAACCAGTTTGAAAAAATAGATTCACGCATACACAGCACTCACTCACACACAAAAATGTTAGAAGCACTAAGCATGGCATCACATTCGACCGCACATGAGGCAAGGAGGAAAGGTAGAAGGGAGTTTGTGGGTTAGTGGTGAGGATGCACTAAACACCAAGATTACCAAGTCTGTTTCTGCTCAATGTTTCTGTTCAATGTATTACAGGAGCTGTGGGGCAGAGGTGCCAGGACCCATCGATTCTCCTGTTTGAAAGTTGGGCTTGAAAGGCAAAAAGAGAGCTCTGAAGCAAGCCCGAAAGCTAGGCAGAGGCCTTGGCTGCCTCAGGGGAAGGAAGCAGGGCAAGAGAGCTGGAGCTATTTTCCCAGTGAGAAGGAGCATGTTGTGAGACGGCCCTAAGGATGGCTGTCCAGCCCGTGCAGGCACAGCAGCTGTGGTTGAGCACAGGGAGAAAATTCGGGGGGGGGGGAGCCTGGAAAGGAAAGGGAGTGGAGGTTCTCCTGAGTGCTGGCTTGGAATGGTGGTCCTTTGATTCTGGTTGGAATGGAAGTGGCTTAACACAGCACAAGCAGTTGTAGACTTTCCACTACCCTGATTTGAGATCAGCCCCCTCCCTATCAGTGGTCTGATGGGGCCTGAAGACTTCACTGTTCCAGTCCACTTTTTTTTGATGCTGTGAATCTCCTCTGCTTTTTCTATTTGTTTTTGGTTAAACTGCAAGTGTTTATTACTACTGTTCTTTTACTGCAGATATATTTTAAAAGTGTTTACATATTTTTTGCTGCCTTGGGAGCCTCTTTCTTAGAGGCAAAAGGTAGGGGTATACACATTTTAAAATAAATGAATATAATATTTTAAGCCCAACTTTTGCTCAAAGATCCCAGTGTAATTTAACAATGAAACTGAGCCTAGACTATATTCATGTGCTCTCTTTGTTTTAGAATTTTGAAAGCCAAACTAGTTTTGTAACAGCAGGTTACATGTTCAGTTGGAATTTGATTATGGTCAGGACAGAGGGTAAATTTGGTATGTTTGATTTTATATCAGGTCGCAGGTCACACTGACTGTACTGATAAGAGAATCAGTTAACAGGAAGAGAGTCGTACATACTTTCTGCCAGGACAAATAAAAGGCATAGACTTTAACCTAACATAATGCAAAATAATTTCCTAGTATTTCAACAACTTTCAGAGACTCATAGTGGGAACTAATGTACAATTATGCGCAAGCTAGCAACTAGGCCACTGTCGGCTAGTGAAAGAAAAAGGGATGGGGAGGGCAGTGGGAGGAACAGGGGTGCGAGGGGATGGAATGGGGGAGATTCTGAGTGGAGAGGGAGGCAAGAAAAGGGTGGGTTTGGTGGCACAAGCATGCAGCTGAATCCATTTCTGCTGCCTTTACATGCGTCGGTGACTTACAGACTATGGGAGATTTCCCCAGGGCAAGTGAACAAAAGGTCACTTAACCCAAGGAGACCTCTCCAACTGCCCCCCCCACCACCACAGGGGTGCAGCACATGCCTTCTTGGAGCCCCTACATCGGCAGTGGGGGGGATTTAAATTGGATTAGGCTGTAAGAGACTGAGCAGTGAAAGACTGGTTTGAATTATGCCTTTGACACTAGGTGGGCTTAGCAGGCCCAGGCTGTGCCTCACTGCTGCTTGAAGTGACATGCAAATTCTACAACTTTCTTCTGAAAAAAAATGGCACGTGCATGTGCTGCTGGGGGAGTAGGCAAGGAGAAGGAGGTGCAATGATCTACCCAGAGGCATAGTTGGGGGTGGGCAGTGGGCCCCCAGGTGCAGGGGCTGACACATTCCTGGGGGGTGCAAAATTGCCACCAGATTCAGCGACAATTTTGGGGGTGGCGCAGTGAAAATGTACCCCGGCGTTTTTTCAGCCACTTTTAGGCCGTTTGCAATGCAAACAGCCTAAAAGTATGCTGAAAAAAAAAGCTTTTTTCTGCCTTGTGCACCCCCACCCGCTTGTCACCCTGCCTCCCAGTTAGCACAGGGTGTGTGTGTGCACAAGCCGGGGGGTGCACAATTTGGCAATGGCAAAATCAGCACTTACTTTAAGCCTTCATGCACTTAAAAAGCCTTTAAGCCCCAGGCCCGATGAACAGCCTCCTTGCAGACCAGCTAGGTGCTAGAGAGGCTGTGCAACCAGAGCCTCTCTAGCACCTAGTCTCGCTGGCTGGAGGACTCCTGCACCAGGCCTGCAAGGGGGCTGCTCATCGGGCCTGGGGGTGCACGAAGGCTTACAGTAAGTGCTGATTCTGCCGCTGCCACCGCCACCCTGTGGGGAGTTGCCAAGACGTCCTGCCCCTCCAGTGGAGGCTGGCTGCGCCTCTGGATCTGGCACAGAGAAATGGCATGGAGGTAGCAAATTGGAGTTCTAGGTAAGGGGGTGGATTGCTGCATCTCCCTCCTGGCTGCTTTCCTGCACATGAGATACATTGCCATGTCCTATTACATGGTGCTTTGTCCCTCCCCAATTGTTCTGGCCCTGCATACTTTTCCACTTCCTTTTGCCACCACTGAGCCTCCTCCTCATATTCCTCAACTTTCAAATGAAAGAGCCTGCAGAGCTGGATATGAAGTGAGGAGAGTAGAATTGAGGCCTAGAACATCCATCCAGGGAGATGCTCTGTACCAGCATTCTACCCGCCTCACTTCCTGTTATATCACCAGACCCTTTTTAAAATCAGATAGTGGGGAGATGAGGAGGAGGAGCAGCAGCAGCCGCTACCAGCCAGACTAGACTGATGGAATGACTGACTGACTGACAGAGGCAGCGGATGGCAGCCAGCAAAGATGGGGGTAGCCACTTGGTGAAGGTAAATACATGTGTATGGAGGAAACCCACCACCAATCTGCTGCCTGAGGCAACTTCTTCATTGGGCCTCACCAGTGGACCAGCCCTGTAAAGATTCTATCAGGATATTACATGTGATGTGCTTTGCACATTCAAAAAGCACAAATTCAAAGAATTGTTATAGAGATGTTGCACAGATACAAATATGATAAAACAACATATTTCATATTCTATTTAATTTTTACCGATGGTTATATCTTCCTCTCTCAAAAATCAATGCCCATGTAAAGAAATTTAAAGGAAGCATTGCAGCATTGCAGTGATTTTAGAACATTGATAGCCATAATAATTTTGCAATAGCGAGTTGTGTTTCAGTTGAACTTTGATTAGGGATGGGAGATGGATGGTAAATATGATCAGGTCACAGCATCAGGTCACGGTGACTGCAGATTACAAGGTAGATTAGATAAGAGGCTGATTATTACCAGTGAACAAACCTACACTTTTAAACACTGGGCTCTGACCTTAACCTGAAAACAGCTCCCAGTCTTTCATCCACAACAGACACTTACAGCACAATCCCATCCAACTTACACCACTGGTGTAACCAGCGGTGCAGCGAGAACGGGAGACCACAGAATCGAAAGGGGATTCAAATCCCCTCCAAAGGGAGATTCAAAGGGGATTTAAATCTCCCCTCCTCTCCAAAGTCTCCCACCCTGCCCTTCCCCGCTGGTGTAAGTTGGATAGGATTGCGTTGTTAGTGCCCAATCCAATGCTTACGTGGAACTAACAGCACAATCCTATGCATGTGTTGAAGGTAAATCTCATTGTGTTCAATGGGGCTTAGTCCCAGGAAAGTGTCTAGGACGGCAGCATAAGACCTACAGTTTTCAGCCAGACTTACTGTGAGGTTTGTTGGTAAAAGTTGGGCATTGGTTAAGGGCCAGGCCTCCCTGAAGGCTCTCTTGGCAGACCCCTGGGGCAGCAGAGGAACAAAGGAGAACATTCTTCCCAGTTTCTGAGCAGATGAGGCGATAGCTGCTGAGCATTCGCACTTCCAATGCACACATGTAAAGGCACTCTGCAAGACTTGTGCCCAAAGATCTCCCAAAAGCTGGCACCAAGGTGCTTTACTTCCAAATAAATGTGAGTACTACAAGTGTATAATATTGTAGCCTCACAGAAGTAATAATAAACCAGTATTTATATACCACCTTTTTTTGGTCATCAGATTTCTCCTCTGACTTTAATTCAAAGGCGGTTTACATGGGTAGGCTTTCTAAACCCCGAGGGGCTTTTACAATAATAATGTTTTAATCTTTCGTACAACCCTTCAAATGGTTTCTTTCACAGTCCAGCTCTCTCTCTCTCTCTCTCTCTCTCTCTCTCTCTCTCTCTCTCTCTCTGGCGTTCGTCTCACCACGCTTCAGCTGTCAGGCAACCTTGAATCTCACTCAAGTGCAGCTTCAGTTTCCCTCCCCCACAGAGGCTCTGCAACTTATCAGCTCGGCGTGCCGGCAGCTCTCCGACAGACACAGATGTTTCCGGCCGTCCTTCAGACCTTCAGGCATACTGTATATGAGACGGTCGCTCTACCAACTGAGCCAGACCTCAGGCTCACTAAGTTCAGTGGTGCTCACTCCTCTCATTATTATATTCAGTAATCTAATCATGTGAAAATTAGGCGGTAGAGCTGGAGCAGCACCACACATAGGGCCTTGTGGGGCATGGTCCAACAGCCTATGCCAGGGGTGGCTTAATGTAAGAACCAAATATGATAAACTTCAGATGTTTGAGAGTTGCAATATTTAAAAAGCATATGGTAACACGCAATTTTGTTTATGGGGACTCCACCATGACTAACATGACTGGACCTAAACCCCCAATTACAGATCCCACATCTGTCATTCATCAGGGCAGAAAAACTTCTGGGAATTCCCAAGGCCATCTGGAACCACAGAGCGAACAGTCTCTGGAGAGAAGCGTCCTATTAGTGTTGACGATAAAGCTAACTAGAAGGGGTCCGTACAATCCAAATGAAGGATGGCATTCCATGGAACAGATATTTCCCTTCACCAGGTTTGTGCTTTTGAAATGATGACTCACTGAAAGATGATTTGCAGAGTAATCGAATCCTTGAGTTATGCCCACTGGGTGGGACAGAATCACTCATAAACTCTCTTGCTCCAATATTCTACACCAGTCTAGAAAAAAAAAATTAGACAAGCATAGCGATAACCTTGCACTGATAGAAGACAACTACTAGTATTTTGTGGTTGTGGCAATAGTTCTTTAGAGGAAGATTTAATTAAAAAATCTGGGGTGAGTGTCCCGGTTTACTACCAGGAAAATGTGGTAAGCCTACCTTTATGTCAACATGCACATACCTGTATTTCAAAATATTTTCACATGAAATAACCCTAAACAATATCACTAATAATAATTTTGAATCATGGTTTGCTGCACATGCCCAGGGAGCCTCCTACAAACAAGCTTATTTGAGTTATATATCCCAAATAAAAACCCTTCCCTAATACTTATCACAGTACTATAAACAAAAATAATGAAAATATTCCTATTTCGTCACCGTGATTTCCTTTTCTGTTCCTTTGAGAGCCCGCACGGTGGGGCAATGTGAAAGAAGAGTGTGCAGGGACGGTGACAGCTTGGCAGACGTAAAGGACTTGTGCAGGGAACTTTTATGTCTAGTTCCTCAAAATGTTGTGAACTTAAATGTCGGGAAGTGTATAACGGGAATACTTATGATGGGGTAAGCCCTGTACAGATTGTTGCTTCAGACAAATGCTGTAAGTTTGAGTGTCAGAGGGCAGGGCAGGACTTCAGAGTGTGCGGGCAGGAGCGAAAAGGGTTAACAGGGATCTTCCTGGACACTGTGAAACCGTGGAGACTCTCCATGGTTTCATAGCATCTGAAGAGGGCTAAACCTGGAGTTTTCACTGTTTGTTTTTCCCTCAAGTTGGCAAGAAAGGAAGTCAGGGGGCCCTCTGGTGGCCAACATGGAAAATACTGCTCTGGAATTATTAAGTATCTTCTGCAAATTGGACAAAGAGGCACTTTTTAAAGTGGCACTACTTCTGTATTTATCAGCAGTGGCATTTTAACGCCTTCTGGCGCCTGGGGGGGCGGGGGCTGGAGCGCCCCGTCGCGCCAGAGCGCGGCTGCCGCCCCCCGGTAGCGGCCCGTCACCGGCTTCCGGAGACGCTTTGCTCCGAAGCCGGGAAGCCCTCCTCCTTGCGACCACCCAGTTCGGCGGTCGAGGGCTTTGTGAGCCGGCCGAATGCGTCGCAGGCTTTTATTTGGGTTTTCTGCATATGCGCAGAACCTTTCTGAGGGCAAACGGGCAGCCACATCACTGTTTGGCTCTTTCCAAGCCTTCTTGGGCTGCTCTGCACTTCCACATTGTGGCCCCAGCGTCTATGAAATTTGGCCTATCTGGGCTGCTCTCGGAACAGCTGGAATGCCCCACGCAGTCAATCACACAGCCAATCTATGCAACAGCCCTTCCGGAGCAGCCTTTCGACAACGTTTGGCTTGACTCGCACAGGCTTTTGCGTCTTGGGCAGGAATGCTGGAGCATGCCAGTTCAAAAGGCTTGGCGTGCCACTAAGTGGCACGGGTGCTGTAGGTTGGCCAACTATGGTGTATACTGTCCGTAACTCATATAACTGCGGAGTTTTGCCAAGATCTAAAATCCTTTCTAGCGCCCTTAAGGAAGGCTTTGCTGAAATACATTGGACTTATATGTGCTCACAAATAAACACATTTTACTCCTGATCACCTGCTTGAGATGTGGCCTTCTTTTTGTTCCTGGCTTAAGCCCCTAACAAGCTCATAATATCTTGGATTCATGTTAATGGATGCACACCATGAGGTTTACGCTCTTCCCCATACTATTTCCTGAACAGATCTACAAGTCTCTCGTTCCAGGTGAGCTGGAGCCTTTAACCTGTTCATTTCTTTGCTGCACTTGTTCATTCATAGAGGGTAGGGATGGATCATTTTTCCTAACCTTGGGTATCTTACTTGTGAAGTCCCTAAGCATGTGGTTTCCCTCCTCTTCAACATGTATAAAAGCAGGGATGTGAATCAAGTCTCTGAGTCCAAGTCTCAAGTCAAGTCCCAAGTCTCTGGGTCCAAGTCTCAAGCCACGTCCCAAGTCTTTGCCCCCAAGTCCCGAATCTTTGGTTGTGAGTTGCGAGTCCCTATTTATTTAATGGGGAAAATCAAGTTTAAACCTGAATAAAATTCGACTTGTCGTAAAAAGCTTCAAGTCTCGAGTCGAGTCTTTTACAATCACCGAGTCAAGTCATTGACGCGACTCGAGTCGGAGTCAATATACTCAAGTCTACATCACTGTATAAAGTAGTGCTGGCCAAGATTTGGTGTTGAATTTGATTATAAACCCAGTTGCAATTTGCTTTTTCTAAACAATTACGCTTTCTTCTTTTGCTTCTTCTTTTCAAGGGCTGACCATGGTTAGAGACAGGATCTGACTGATCCATCGAATGTGCTGGACCCCTGCCATTGAAAAAAAATGACGACACCAGGTACTAAGTTGTGGAACCATACCTGTCAGTTTGACTTTTGCTCTCTTCACAGTATACTGTGTTCTCTTACATTGTGCATGTAAAAAGGTTGTTGGAGTGCTTTCTATTGAATCTAGAAGTGAGGCATGTTCGTGTTTTTGCTTGAAACCCCTTGTACAATCTGTATAATTCAGAATGTTCCTGGAAGCTACTTAGCCTCCAACCTTTCATTATACTGTATCCCTACCATACAATCCACAAGAAATGTCACTTGAAAAAAAAGCCCAGGGCATCTCATCTTCAAGACGCCAAGGAACTGCAATTGACAGGGAAAAGGAAAGAATCTCAGATATGAAATGTGTCACTGTAAAAGAAAATCTGCTTTATATGAAAGCACATCAGCAGCTCCATCTATAAATTCCCATTCACCAATGGGAAATGTATAGGAAAAGATAAAAGGAACTTATGGTGGCGCATGTGCTGATCCTTCGACAGCATCTGAAGAAAGGCTAACAAATGCTGTATGTTAATGAGGCTTGGAAAAGAGAATTGTATGAAAGTATAGTTTGAAAAGCCAGAGTAGTCACCTGGGAAATGAGAAAGAGAGAGAAAGGGAAAGACAGAAAGAAAGACAAGTGACTAGGCTATCAAATCAAGCCTCACAAAGCACTTGCCAAAGAAAGCAATCCATATATTTGCAGGCTAGTAGTTAAGAGGATTAAAGAGCTGTAAGGTTCTCAGCATTACACTTGGAACCTGGTGGGGGGGGGGATGCTTCCCTCTTGGCAACTAAGATAAAAATGGCTTCAGTAGATTCTATCCGCATTACTAAAGAACAATAGTCTTCTATTGGTTTGAAAGAATATGATATGTCTGAGCTGGCCCTACTCACCCATGATGTGGGATGTGCATGAAAACTAATGCAAGTGCTATGTTTGGGCCCTGGAGCAAAGCCCTGTACCGGGAAAGCACCGTATTTATCGGCGTATAAGACGCACCTGTGTATAAGACACACCTTCCTTTTGGCCCTGGGTTTCAAGAAAAAAAATTTAAAGCATTTTTGGGCCACTTGGCCACTTACTGCTTGGCTGCTTAATTAGCTAATTTACATAAATTGCACAAAAATACCAGGATCTCTTTTAAAACACACAGCAATAAGACACATGAACAAAATGCACCAGAACATAAATCCCAAGTACAAAAAAAACCCCAGACACAACTCTTTCCCCCCAACCCACCCATGCACAGTTTCCAAAGTAAAAAACATTTACCCCAAGTACAACCCCCCAGACTCAACTCTTTTTCCCCCAACCCACCCATGCACAGTTTCCAAAGTAAACAACATAAATCCCAAGTACAAAACCCCCCAGACTCAACTCTTTCCCCCCCCAACCCACCCATGCAGTTTCCAAAGTAAACAACATAAATCCCAAGCACAACCCCCCCAGACTCAACTCTTTCCCCCCCCAACCCACCCATGCAGTTTCCAAAGTAAACAACATAAATCCCAAGCACAACCCCCCCAGACTCAACTCTTTTCCCCCACCCCACCCCACCCCACCCCACCCATGCACAGTTTCCAAAGTAAACAACATAAATCCCAAGTACAAAAAACCCCAGACTCAACTCTTACCCCACCCCACCTATGCACAGTTCCCAAAGCCTCCCCAACTAGGCCCAGTTCAGAAGCTTACCCAAGCTGCATTCATTCACCATTGGAGGAGAGCTGGGAAGACCACGCCCTCTGCAGCTCAGCTGAACTGAACTGAGGAGCACAGCGCCCTCTGCTGGCTGCTGAGAAGCTCAACTTATGCACGTGCATAAATTAAACCTGACAAACAGCTGTAGATCAGATAGATTAGTCAGGAAAGAAAGCACAAGGGAGCTCTCCGGCTCCAGAAAAACGCAGTAAGCCCAAAAATGCTTTAAAATGGGGGGAGGGATTCTTTTTTAGTATTGGCGTATAAGACGCACCCTACTATTTTGGGTCACAAATTTAGACAAAAAAGTGCGTCTTATATGTACAAAGCACCTTGCTGGATCAGACCCATGACCCATCTAGCTAAGCATCCTGTTTTCCAGAGTGGCCTACCAGTTGCCTCTGGGAAGTCCACAAACAGGAGAGACATACACACTCTCCTGTTGCTTCCCCGCAATTGGTATTCAGAGAGGTATGATGTATCTGATCCGGGAGCCATGACTTGTAGCACACACACACACACCCCGATGGTGCCCCCAATTGCCACCTGATGGTGCATTGGGAACTGCCACTGGTACTGAGAGTTCAGGAGTTGGTCTGGGCACCAGGTGGGCCCTCTGATGGGCCTGGGCCCTCAGCCTGTGCCCAACCAGGCCACCTCCCATGCCATCTTGATAAGGGCTTTGCATTCTGGGTGTACCATTTCCCTGTTAGTGGAGGGGGGGGCTGAAGTAGTGCCACACACAGCAAACTGACTTTTGCTAAGACCTATACTGGGACATAGGCCAGCGGGTGGCACAGCGGGTTAAACCGCTGAACCATAAGCTGTCGATCGAAAGGTCCGCAGTTCGATTCCCGCGATGGGGTGAGCGCACGTTGCTTGGCCAGCTCCTGCCAACCTAGCAGTTCCAAAGCATGTCAATGCAAGTAGATAAATAGGTACCGCTTGCAGGAAGGTAAACAGCGCTCCGTGTTCCAGTCGCATGCTACGCGCTGCGGTAAGGAGAGTCATGCCGGCCACATGACCATGGAGGCGTCTTCGGACAACGCTGGCTCTTCGGCTTTGAAATGGGAATGAGCACCACACCCTAGAGTCGGACACGACTGGACTTAATTGTCAGGGGATAGCTTTACCTTTTTATACTTGGACATAGAAAGAACTACAGCCATTGTTACACACAGGCAGAAAACATTGTTACACAGAGGCAGGAAAATAAGTCAAATGAGAGTTGTAGTTACAGTAGTGTAGTAACAGTAAACCCACAAGGCTTTAAACTAAGCAATATGCTTCACCTACTGGTGGAGGCCAACATTTGCACCCACGTGCTCTCTTTATACACGTGGTGGCTCAACTCACATCCTGTCACTCTTCCAGCATCCCCTTCCCTTCACATCCCCCCAAAAGCACGAGACAAGCAGGTTTGGGATTTAAAGAGGCCACAACTTTGTTGCAATATACAGTATACATAAGACATGCAGTGGTTGTAACTATATTGGCATTCCACCCCTTTTGGGGCCCATTTCCTTTCTTTGGAGGAGACAACAGCTGTGGCCTATTACCACCGGCGTTTCTGAGGTAGGGGCGGAGCTGTAAGTCACACTGCGTCCTAGTACCATGTGTACGAACGGGAATGAGGAGGCACCACCCCCTCGCCGTCGGAACCGTTCCGCGCGGTGAAGGCGACGGGAGGAGACGCGTCCTTGTCGCCTTCACCGCGCGGAATGGTTCCGACTTCACCGTGCGGAATGGTTCCGACGGTGAGGGGGCGGTGCCTCCTCGTTCCCGTTCGTATACATGGTACTAGGACATGGCACGACTTACAGCTCCGCCGCTGCCTATTCCCCAAAGGCATCCCATCCTGGCTCTAACTTCCCCAGGGTTCACATCAATCCCTGAGCAGAATCTTTACCTGAACCAGGCTGGCATTCCTGGGAGCCAGGCAGGACTTCACTCTGCAAGCAGTGAAGGAGAGGCTGATGTCTTAGGAGAGGTCATGCTAATTAAGGGCCATTAAGGTAGGCTTACCAGATCTCCAACCAGGCCAGAGTGCTAGACCTTTAGGAGAAGTACTGTGGGCAGGTGTAGCTTGTTAAACCTATCCTAGGCATGTCTACATCATGTCTACATCCTAGGCATGTCTACATGTGCACAATCCTAGGCATGTCTACTCAGAAGCAAGCCCCATTGTGTTCAGTGGGGCTTGCTTCTGAGTAGACATGCCTAGGATTGTGCTCTAAGGCTTAACAAGCTACACCTGCCCACAGTCCTTCTCCTCAAGGCCTAACACTCTGGCCCAGTTGGAGATCTGGTAAGCCTACATTAAGGGAAATGAAAGTTGCAGCCTGTGGGACATTTGTGTGTCTTCTTTCCTCTAAGATCTTGCAAATCTGGGTGCTCCATTCTGACAAATTGCTGCAAGCACAAGACCTGCTGCATAATAAATTAAGTTTCAAATTGCCCAGCAGTGACCAGGCTGCAGGACCATCTTTTCAGATTCCTATGCTAAGAAGTCTCTCCCATCAATGACCTGAGCCTGGGGAAACATTCATTCTCCCATGCATTTTGTCCCTCAGGAACTTCTCCAATTTGGAGAGCAGTCAAGCCTTTTGTGTGCTTCTAGAAGGATGGGAAACCTATGCTGCACATACCCAAAGAGAAACTCCACACTTCTTTGTCCACCCAGAAACGCTTTTGTTTCCATTGTGGAAGTCATTCCACAGATTAATTATGCACTGGGTAAAGAAATACATCCTTTAGTGACTCTAAATAGTCACTAAATAGTGACTCTACTGCCAGTCAGTTTTAATGGATACCCCCTAGAATCCTTCTATTGAATGAGCTGTGTGACTCCCTTGTCCACTCTGCAACTTTCTCAAACTTCAAATTCTGGACATCAACAACAATGAGCTCTAATGTCCAATCTAAACCTCCCACAAAGCTCCCATACCAACATTAGGCTGAATTACTCAAAGACGGCACCAGAAACATAGCACCCCAACCACAGCGCATGGTCCACACAACATGGCAGTTGCAGGAATGCAGGCGGGTGAATGAGACACTGAATGGTCTTGGTAAGACATGGGCAAGCAGAGGCTACCTGGTTTATAGGCTTCAGGTTTCCTATATGTTACGAAATATGTGTATCATGTTAATATTTGGCCAGGTAACAAGGCAGATACTAGATAGGCAACAGATTAACATGGGGAATGGTGCTATTGCTCTGCTCCCCTTCACTATCCTTTCCTCATTAACTGAGTTCTCTCATGTAACGGTATGTATTAACCTCATTACTGAACATGTAATCTTAGAGACAGGTTTCTCTAGAGGGCTTCTCTTACCTTCGCTGTTCGTGATCAAGAAGGATGCAACTCCTGCTTTTCTCTCACCTGATTTTATTCAATTTCATAAAAAAATCCGGCAGTGAGTAATGAAGGATCATTTGCTGTGAGCTCATTGAAGGGGAGCAATGTGAGAGTTTCATAGTCCTTTACCTTTTGCAGTGCAGAAGTGAGCCTTTGGGGTAGCAAAAAAAAAAAAAGTTTTATACACTTGATTTCATTCGGGGTGGAATAAAAGAGTTTAAGTAGTAGAGAAATTGCCTTTACACACATAAAAATGAAGGGTTTCTAAAAGGATCTTTTAGCTAGATGACAGCAGAGCTGCATTTTGTAATACAGCAGGGGTCCCTTTAATAAGTCGCTGAAAAAGTTCCATTTGATGCAATGAGCCTTGATATTTTTTTTTTCAGACTTATTATAACCAAGGAGGTGCTAACCTAATACAATGGACAAGGGTGTGTGATTGCTATTCAATAGCACAGGCTGAGTTAGTACAATGCTGGGAGATGGAAGACCTTAATACAAGGAGTGAAAACATCATTTGTAAAACAAGAAGTGTACCTTACAAAAAAAAAAGAGCCCAAATCTGGGGCTGCTAGATTGTAGCCACTTGTAGTTGCTAAAGGCAAAATGTGACATGACACACTAAAAGCATAAATAAAAAGGTCAGAATTGATTATAGTAAGTAATGCTTTGATCTCTACATATTAAGTGTCACCTGCAGCTAGTTGGCAAACCTACAGAGACTACATTGCAGACCAGTGGACCAGTACATCAAATGCTGCTGAAGTTATAATGTCTTGAACTTGTTTGGGTGCCATCTCATGCTTTATTCTTCCCAGGAGCGTCATTGTGTTTTTGGTCCTACGCCATTTCTATTAGCAGTTCCAAAGATCTCTGCAGACATTTCTGCAAGAGTCACAGAGATGAGAGGACACAATCAGAGGCGTTCTTACGGTGGGGGAGGTACTGTAAGTTGCGCCCCATCCTAGTTCCCGTTTACAAGCCCGCACGAGGCGGCCCCGCCCCCTCGCCTTGGGAGACATTCCATGCGGAGAAGGCAACAGGCAGGGAGTCTCCTGCCCGTTGCCTTCTCCGCACAAAATGGCTCCGATGGCGAGGGGGCAGGGCCACCTCGTGCCAGCTTGTAAACGGGGACTAGGATGGGGCACAACTTACAGTACCACCCCCACCGTAAGAACGCCTCTGGACAGAATTTGATATTGTTAGAAGGTTTTAGCGAGGTCAGATCCTGTGCATGCTTGTTTGAGTTTTTCGAAGGAAGACGAAAGAGGTCCGTGTAATCAGTGCTGCTCATTTCACAGTGAGCAACAAATTGAAAAATGTCTCATCATTGCATTCCTTCTTCAGATTCACACATCCTAGTCCCAGACCCAATGCACAGCCATGTTTTCAAAACAAAACAAAAACACACTGTAGTGGCTCCTGAGAATCCCTGTGGTTCACCCATGAGGTTAGATGAATATTTGCTTAGTCACTTGTACAATTTATATCTCCTTCTTTCCCACGAGCTCCCAGTAGCTACAGCACTTTTCTAAATGTTAGTATTGTACAACAGGGCTATCACTACATTCTTAAAATCTCTTAACCTATCACTACATTCTTAAAATCTCTTACCCATACGAAGTTAAAGAAAAGTCTAGAGAATGTTATGTGTATATTTTGTGACACTGTGTTCTATTCTTTTCAATATTAAATAAATCCTCTGAACTCTTCTTAGTGTCTTCACGTATGGCAACAGAGACAAGCTACAAACCCAGCTATTGCATTCCATTTAATCCCAAGGTGATATGCCATGGTAGGTGATATGCCATGGTAGGTGTATATGAACAATCAGGAGCAAATTGACCATTTTAATTGTCATAGCTGTTTCTGGCCATTTTTTCCTTCTTCCCTTACCATTTAGTTCTTAATCTATGTCATAATAATGCCGAAACAATCAGCTCCCTAAGCACTATATTCATGCTGAAACAGAGAAATGCTGGTGCATAACTGAGAGAGAAAAATGTATTTCCATTTCCCACCATTACCCTGCAAAATGTAATGTGGTCACAGGTTCTTGACAGAAAATTCACAACCCGTGCTGTGTCAATTTCCATAGGTAATTCAGGCAAACTAAATTCTACAATTTTTTGTGACCTACTTCATCTCACCCTGTTCTATACCTAGCAATGTCCCTTCTGCCCATCGAGATGACACCTTCCAGTGTTCTGCATACATCCTTGATCGAAGGCAAGTGCAACTGTTGGCAAATGACAAAATCAGGTGATATGGAAAGGTGGAAGAGAAAGTGAGATGTGTTAAGTGCTAAATTTTCACATAGTACTGGGGAAAGTGCATTACCGACAGAAAGAACTGCTTGTTCCTTTTATATAACTGCTGGAATGATCTGCTTTCGACAGAATTGTCTCATTGAGAATAGATTTGATATTCAGAGCTGTATCCCAATATCACTTTAACTTCTACACTGCAAGCTTTTATGGGACCTAGTTAACACCTTTCTACATCTGCTTAAGTGCACTAAATGCAGAACCAAATGTTCCCAAACATCTGTTTGTCAGTAATCATAGACACAGCTAAAGCTGCCACCCGATTAAAAGATGCAATACTTAAATGAACTGTGCTACCTTAATTGTTCTCTTCTTCTTGCCTCTGTGTATGTGTGTAGATCAGCCATGCTTAAGTCTACATGGAGGAGAGGAAATGAACGTCTTAGGTACATGACAGATCAGAGCTATTGAAAAACCAGTTCAATTCATGCCTATTACAGGACAGGTATGTCTACCTCCTTGCTGCACTGCAGATAAGTCCAGCCCATGTATGAGGCCAACTAAGACAATTGCCTCAGGCAGTGGGTTGGCTATTAGGAGGATGGAGTTGTCTGCCTCCATCCTCCTGATTGCCTCTACCACTCCTTTTCCTCCTGCTCCCTGGGTTCAGAAAGGAAGAGGTAGCAAAACAGGAGGTGGGGAAGAAAGTGGTCGGCTGCCTGCAGAACATCTTCTGCTTCATTTTCCTATTTGCAAATCCAGGGAGCAGGAGGAGAAACACTGGCTTGAGGACACAGCATTTGGACACTCCTTCAGACCCTGTGAGGTCTTGAGCCAACCTTGACTCCAATGAAAAGAAAGAAGAGACACGATCAAGGCCATAATGGTGGTCGGTTCCCAGCACATTATTCTGCATTTTGGGAAGGGGTATTGTCTTCCACAGCTGTACTAGGAAAATGGTCTTCACCTTTCTGTTGCTGTCTTTCTGACATTTTGGTGAAAGGATTGTGTTAAAGCAGTGTTTCTCAAACTGTGGGTCGCAACCTAATTTCTGGTGGGTCCCAGGTGATGTAAAGATCAGATAACTAATTGCCACAAGCCCTGAGGCTATTCAAAAATCAGATAGCTACTAACTGCCCTTCAATGTGTAAGATAGCTGCTAATTACCCTGCAAGCAGATGAGCTCCTTATTTGTAAATAAATATATTATTTCTTTCTAGACCACTGGTTTTTTTTTAAGTCTTGTAAAGCTAGGTGGGTCCCGATAGAGTGCCATTTTAAAAAGTGGGTCCCGGTGCTAAAAAGTTTGAGAACCACGGTGTTAAAGGATTACAATTACGAGTTAAAGTTTGATATCACAATGCTCAAATGTAATTGCTCTTTTGATTAGCAACTAACACTATACTTGACTATTTTCTGAATGCTGAATATGTTCAAGTACTCAGGGCTTAAACCGAAAGTCTACTTTGCTATTTATCTCTTCAATCTGATTACACTCTTTTGGAGAAGTTCTAAATAGGTGATCCTGTGCCTTGACTGGAGAATGAATGTTTTTTATTCACCATTGTTAACAATTCATGAACGGTGAATCCATATCCACAACATAATCTTCAGTTCCCTGTCTCATCAATAACTCCAGTTGTGTCTTGGAGGGCATCTCATACTCCATCAATCAATTATTTCAGGGACTGGAGCACAGACATATAAATTGCAGTGTATGTTGACTTCAGGCAGTGGAGACTATAAAAATTATCAAACTCATAACATTTCCTGTTGTTCTCTACTGTGTGAAAGCTTAAAGCAACAATATTGCTATAAATCCAACCTAACAGGCAAAGGCACACATCGTTAGCAATATGCGAGCTATAGCATCTTCTGGAAGATTTTGTCCCATGAGCTGCCCCAAATTGACAGAATAAGGTATGAGAGATCTGTAACATTAATAACAATCATGAGACTAAATCCAATAGACCAGGATGTTAGCTATAAAATAGATTAACAGATGGAAACTAGCCTTACAATTAAGACATTTAAAAGTGCAAGAGACCAGGGACAGCCTGCTAATGAGGCCTCATGAAGCGGGTGCTTCAAGTGGTGGATCAGCAAGGAACGGGAGTCGGGAGAACCCTGCGTGCCCCCTCCCACACCCCTGGTGACCGAGTTGGCTGCCTCGGACGGTCTGCAGTCTGCCTGCCCTCCATTACCTATTCCTGCTCCTCTTTCTGCTAGTTTTCAAGACATGGCAGGTGATGGAAGAGGTGAGGAGGTGAAGGTGGAGGCAGCTGTGATGGGGGGCTACGTATGGCTGGATATGTAGACTGTACCCCCCCCAAAAAAGGGAATTTGACTGCCATTTCAAGTGCTGCTTCAGGTTGGGCCAGGCTTGTCTCTGGGTTCTCTTTACAAGTCCTTTGAACTGACTTTAGACGAACAGTGCCAAAGCATTAGGCACAATAGCACCCAACTTCCATTATTCCATGCCCAATGGAAATCTAGCACTACCAGCCCAATCTTAAGGACCAGATATGCTGGTGGATCTCATGATGGCGCTGCAGGAGCTCTGTATAGCTGCCCCAGCACAACGTCCGGGAGGCGTTGCATGAGTGCCAGCGGTCTGCAGATCTTCCACTGCACCAGATACATTGGCAGCCGGGGAGGATCATGGGTGGAATGGGGCACTTTGAGGTGGTTTGGTGGGCAAGCCAGGAGTGGTTTGGGGGGCAGGCCAGGTTGGAGTGGGAAGATATCCTATGCCCCTGGCCTGTGTCCAACATGCACCCTTGGACCTACTGGATTTATGCCAGCAAAATAGCTGCTGTGGATATGAGTAGGCCCATTGGGGCCCAGAGAGCAGTAGATAAGGTAAGTAAAGGTTACTGTGTATCACAAAGGCACAGTAGGATTGGGCAGAGATCATCCTGTCCTGGATAGGTTTGGGGAGCCAGAGATCTCCATTAGCCATTCCAAAGGGTTTGGGCAACTAGAGATTGAAATTTAACCACCCATATCATTTACTTTAAAGAGTAACAAATAGAAAATAGTGGCCCAATCCTATTGAGCCTTTGCACATGTGGAGTGCATACTCTGCCAGCGATAGCTGTCTCAAACGTGCTGTAAAGCACGTTGCGACAGTGTTCTTTCCAGTCGTACTAGTAGGAAGGCAGTATCCTTCCTGCTGGCACCAGCGCGAGGAGCAGTACTTGTTGGAGCAGGTAAACCAGTGCAGGAGGAAGAACGGGGAAGGTGAGGAGGGGGCGAAACAGGGTGGGGGCAGGGCAATGATGGGGAGGGGTGGATGGATCAGGCCCGGGAGGAGGGCAGGATCGGCGGTTCCGGCGTGCTGTATCCTATCCCCTTCCTGGGCCTGATCCATCAACACAGGGCAACGCGGACTTGCGCCAGCTATTTGGCTCATCCAGGTCCAAGTTGCCCCACTGCGGTGGTTGGAGCTTACCCCGGGGCAAGGGGACAAATGTCCCCTTACCACCAGCCTGCTAAATTCTCCTACAGGATGCAGCATAGCCGGCACCGCTGCATCAGTGCTGGGGAATCTAGTTAGGATTGGGCTGCCCAACAGATAAAAATCAGACACATAGGAGATCCACGTAATGGCTGGATAAGTAGTCTTCTATAGCTATAACAAATACAGTTAAGAATTAGAAAACGTAGATAATATATTATCCTTTCCCTTTCTGTTTTGATCATATTGCTATTCATGGGAGCTAATTTTCTGTCCAAAATACAAGTCCATTCCAAGATCTAGGAGCTTTTGTCATGTATGGGGTAAGAGACTGAGCTGCAGATCTGGATTTCCCCAGTTCAAAATCACACTTCTGCCAGGTACTCACTAGGTGGCGTTAAGCAAGCCACTTCCTCTCACTTTCCCAGCTGTGATGCAGAGATAATACACCCCACAGGGTACATCACGGCAATACTTTGCTAAGTATTTTTATATTGTTGTGACCTGCTTTACATTTTGGTGGCGCTCAAATGGTTACAGATCCGGTGTGATTTTAAATGTGTTGCTGTTATTTTTGGCCCATGTTTATATCTTCAGCTCATATTCCCCATGAACAGCTTTGCAGAGCGATAAAACTAAATGATTTGAATAGGACGCAGAAGAGTAAACAAACCTTTACCCTGCAATTGTTCTGGGCACCATGAAAGAACAAATAATTCTGACAGGTAGACAGGAAACAGGTCAAAGTGGTCTGATGAAAGTTTGCTTAAAAGCAGAGTTTGCCGACATACTGCCATTAAAAAAAAAATAAAAATTCAGGGTGACCCAACAGCATTTACAGGTAGTAAGCTAAAGCAATCACTGACTTCATTTGCAGACATAATTTCTGGTTTGTCCTGAGGTGTCACTTTGCTGAAAGTAGTACTTTCCCTGCATTTTTGAGCAGGTGGACAGAATTCTGTTTTCCTTTGTGGCACAAATTGTAGTAGTTGAAGCAGCCTTGTCAGCATGGCATGCAGGGAGGAACCCACTCACTGGCTCTAACTAGCAAGCTACGTTGCCTAGAACTCTCATTGTCACTCCCTTAACTCCCACAGATTTTTACCTAAAATGAAACCTCAGGCAAATTTGGATGTTTTTGATGTTGCTTTCCATCTCCAGGGCTTAAATGAGCCTATCGTTGTACCTGGTTTGCAGACCAAAGACACAGTTCCCTTTGCTTAGAAATGGTTCTTCGTTATCCTTTCATAATACAGGTGTGTGTCCCCCCTTAATGACGGATCGCTTAATGATGATCCACATATATGACGGAGGTTCCCAAAGTGTAAACAAAGAATTAAAGCTACAGTACTGTATTTTAAATGCAAAAAAATGTTGTCTTTAACTCTCTGTGTTTGTGTTTGTGTTTCTACCTCCGTTGACAGGTAGAAATCTTGTTGTGAGTTAAACTCATTGTGTTACACTCATAACGTACACTGTGTTTACCATTCATTCCTTATTACAACTCCACTGTGTTACATTGAGGACTTGCTTAATGACGGTTTCACTATATGACGGTTTTTCCAGAACGTATCCCCATCATTAAGCGCGGGATACCTGTATAACATGACATTATAATGAGAAAATAATCCTTTTTATATATATATTTATATTTTATTAATATATTAAAACATAAAAATACGTATTTCATAAAGTTAAAGCAAGCACGAAGCAATACATCCTATCAAATACAGAAAATAGAAAATAATCCTATCAAATACAGTACTCTTAAAGTATACAATTTGATCTTGGTTGTGTTCCAGCACTTGCATTTTTGGACTTTGCTTTATCTCCCTCCTCTAGTCGCGTGATATCTTGCTTCTCTTCCATGAAATTCTGAAATAGGCTTCACTGTGAGGAGGACCAAGTTTTTATATTGCACTGAAGTATAATTATGTTCATTATCTGCTTAAAGTGCCTTCCTTCCCACCATGTTTGGAAGGGGAGGACAAGGTACAGTGCAGGGAAGGTCCTACTTGCACAAAGAAATAGGACTTTTTCTTCCAGAGAAAATAGCAGTTGCAAAGGGCTAATTTGGAATGGGAACATGCTGAGGAGAAAGGATTAAAACCCACCTCTCTCCTCATGTAATAGTCCCAGTCCAGATCAGGACTTCCTGAGACTGCTATTTATATTAGAAAAACCAGGCACACATGACCAAGCTCTGCCTTTAATACGATGTGTCGTTTGGCCTTGAATGTGACCAGCGAATGATGAAATAGTGAATTTGTTTTGATCTTCGACTGTCTCTGTCACACATACTATTTTCAGTTATCCAAACTGTGGTTTCTGAGGATGAAGGACAAGCCTTGTGCAAGTGTTTGTGTGGTCACCCAAGTACCGCTTCCTGCCATACAGAGTACGTTGTTTTTGCCCATCTCCACTGCTATTCCCTTTCCTTCACTTCCCTTGCCCAGCATTGCGCCAGCTGCTGCTCTTCCTACTTTCTGGCTTTTCGAAAGGTGGCGGTGTCTGAGTGGAGTGAAAGGAAATGTGGAGGAAAGTACGGTGATGGACTACATCTCCAGGGTGAAGGCATGCTGAGGAGTCTGATGGAAGTAGCAGAGGTTGGGCTTGCTGGTGTCTGTGCAGCATGTGTGGAGCACTCCCACTGCGGCTTCCTCCCATTCATCATCTGAGGTGCTGGCCTCACTGCAAAGTAGCAGGTCGGCTGTGTGTGTGCATGCTCAGAGTCAATTAGTTCCTAGTTCAGGCAAACCATAGTTTGCTGTTACACTAGAAATGACAAACTATGGTTTGGATTGGGAATCACGGCTTGAAGATGGGAATACGTAAACACAGGATGAAATACGTAAACACAAGCCTTGATCCTGATCCTTCCAGCTAAGGTATAAAAGATCAGAGCATGTGTGTACTAACCCTTGGCTAGTTTTCTTTTTTAATCAATGCTGATAATTCGAAGCCTTCTTTTTCCAAAAAAAGACACATTTTTTAAAAATAGAGTAGGATTTGAGGGAAGGTTCTTGCACAAATTTTTGAACTTTTTTTAAAAAACAAAAACAAAGGAGAGATACTCATGGGATTATTTTTTATGAGGGTCTTTTCCGGCATTTCAGTGTGTTTATTTTTGACTGAAACAGCTACTTTTCTCCTAGCCCTTCTCTTCCTTTGATGATGTGCCAGCTCAGTGGGTCATGATTGGTATGTATTTATAACACCTCCTTCATTTTAGCACTCCCTAAACACATTCAACGGTCCAAGCAATCAACAGGACTTAGGAACAACATGTTTTGAAGGAAACATACAACAAACAAGCTCATGATTCTAATTTGACTGTGTTCTGGCTGATTTTCAAGGGAGAATCGGCAGGTGGCAAGAGGTTCTTACCCCATACCCACAGATTCCCCCCATTGCTGGGTACTGTTTACTGTTTTTCCCCCAGCCAGGCTCTAAGATTGGAAGAAGCCAAGTGGAGGGCTCTAATGGTTTGTCAATCCCATGCCTATCAATTTTGCCCTGCAAATGCCCACCCCAACAGGGCCAGCCAGCTCAAACATGAGACAGGCAGGGTGAAGCAGCTTCTTCAGACCGTATACTGGAGGGGGTGCCCCATGCACACCTGACACCTGCCCATTACCTCTGCCCACAGCTTGCTCTGCCTTCTGGTGCTCAACTGTGCACTAGGGCTTCTGCCTGGAGGCAGCAGCAGTTGTTGTTATGCTCTTGCTTTTGGCTGGGCCTAGCCAAGAGAGCGAGCGAGAGAGAGAGAGGGGGGCCCGGCAGCAGCAACAGTTGCTACCTCCTAGCTCTATACTTGTCTCCCTCTCTTTCTCAGCCAGGACCAGCTTGACTAAGAGTGAGGGACCTACTGCCCTCGGGTTACCACTGCTGGAAGGACTGCCAGCTTGTGGCCAACAAGTGGCCAGGCCCAGCAGCTGTCCTTGCATCCTCTGCTTCCTCCTTCTGCTCTGCTTCACCAGGAAGTATATGGAGGGGAAGGGAGACTGCTGCTTTTCCCTTTTCGCCTGCTTCCCTGGCTGGTTGAACTGGAAGCAGGTGGGAAAGAAGAGGAGGATGAAGAGGAAAGTATGCAGTGGTGAGGAAGAAGAAGAAGGTGGGAGAGGAGGAGGAGAAGGAGGGAGAGAAGAGGGAAAGCAGTAAGTAGTGACAGTGCACAGAGAGAAGAGAGCAAAAAAGGGCATGCACTACTTCAGGCATAGGGGAGGCTTGGGCCGTCCCTGCACCCTAAGCCTCTAAATTCATGTTAACCAGCAGACATATGAATGAAAAACAGTTGTTTGCTGCTGGGCAGTGCTGCCCTTAGTTCTGGTTTGGAGTGTAAGATTTAATTAGACTATAATATCTAATATAAACATGAAGAACCATCTCCTTCTGAAAAGCAAATATCTGAAAGAAAGTGATTTCCATAATCCTTTGGATTTCTGTAATTATTCTTTCTTTCTACTATATCCTGCCTTTCTTCTATTATGGAATTAATTGCAATGTATATAGAACTAACAATGTATATAGAACAAAAAAACACCTACTTCTGCTTCATTGACTACGCAAAAGCCTTTGATTGTGTGGATCACAACAAACTGTGGCAAATTCTTAAAGAGATGGGGGTACCAGACCACCTTACCTGTCTCCTGAGAAACCTGTATGCGGGTCAAGAAGCAACAGTTCGAACCGGCCATGGAACAACCGACTGGTTCAAAATTGGGAAGGGAGTACGGCAAGGCTGTATATTGTCACCCTGCTTATTTAACTTATATGCAGAGTACATTATGAGAAATGCAGGGCTGAATGAATCACAAGCCGGAATAAAGATTGCCGGGAGAAATATCAACAACCTCAGATATGCGGACGATACCACCCTAATGGCAGAAAGTGAAGAAGAACTGAAGAGCCTCTTGATGAGGGTGAAAGAGGAGAGTGCAAAAGTTGGCTTGAAACTCAACATTAATAAAACTAAGATCATGGCATCGGGTCCCATCAATTCCTGGCAAATAGAAGGGGCAGAAATGGAAGCAGTAACAGATTTTACTTTTCTGGGCTCCAAGATCACTGCAGACGGAGACAGCAGCCATGAAATTAAAAGACGCTTACTCCTTGGAAGGAAAGCTATGGCAAACTTAGACAGCATAATAAAAAGCAGAGATATCACCATGCCAACAAAAGTTCGTATAGTCAGGGCGATGGTGTTCCCAGTAGCAATGTATGGTTGCGAGAGTTGGACCATAAGGAAGGCTGAGTGCCGAAGAATAGATGCTTTTGAACTGTGGTGCTGGAGAAGACTCCTGAGAGTCCCTTGGACTGCTAGGAGATCAAATCAGTCAGTTCTAAATGAAATCAACCCTGACTGTTCCCTGGAAGGACAGGTACTAAGGCTGAAACTCAAATACTTTGGCCACCTAATGCGAAGAGAGGACTCTCTGGAGAAGACTCTGATGCTGGGAAAGATTGAAGGCAAAAGGAGAAGGGGAAGGCCAAGGATGAGATGGTTAGACAGCATCACCGATGCAACGAACATGAAAATGAGCGAACTCAGGAAGATAGTGGAGGACAGGAAGGCCTGGCGGGATATGGTTCATGGGATCACGAAGGGTCGGACACGACTTAACGACTGAACAACAACAATATAGAACTAGCATCCAGGTTCTTCTCAGGCTCAGACCAGCTTAGCTTCAGCAAGGTTCCCATGCTCTGGATCGTATCATATCTTCCTATCGTGTACACAAGCAGAACTACTCCTATCAGAGCCCTTCCATTACATGTTTCTGTTGTCAATCAGTGACATTCCTTGCCGTTTTGTTGTCCATTTTAAAACAGATATGACCCAGACTGTACCTATCAGAGGTGCTTCTGGAATACTTTCCACATAGGGACATTTCTCTTGTCAAGATTGTTTTAAAAGTATAATCCAGCAGATGGCACTAAAATAATACAGTATGACAACTCAAAAGTCACATAAGGCTGTTAAGATGGGGGGGGGGGGGAAGTGCATTTGCCAACAAAGACTCCTTCACTATATATTTTTTAAAATCTCCCAGTAACTATCTCAAACCTGCCCTGCTATTTGGAAGTAAGGAAATAACATAGCTGGGGAGAAGGTGTGTGGTGCAGGGTGTTGAAGTAAGGGCACGTGTGTGTACTTTCTGAAAAGAGCCTTTTGTTATGTAGGTAATATAAAGAATCTGCATGAACCCAGAAATAAAAAAAAAATGCATTTATTACTATCCTCAGGGAAGGGGTATATCTCTTTCTGATATTGCTGGGTGGGTGGGTAGGATTTATACTTGCACTGTAACACCTATTAGTGTTAATGGAAATTATGTGTGCAAGTCCCCAAGTCCCAGATCATAAGGACGAGAATACCCCTGTAAAGTACTGAAATATGTATTTGAATTAAAACAAGCTGTTGGAAACTCATAATGCTGTAGCTATTATGATTTTGTACGTACTAGAGCTATGTTTCACCTGAAACATAGCCTAAGGCATTAGATATCCCAGCAGTAATCTGGTTATATGTGATAATTGAGCCACAGTAGTGGGACAGTGGGTGGGAGGTGAGACTGTCAGCGGATTTGGCGGGTGTATTCAGTCAGAAATAGCCTGGGAGGGGACTGATGGGAGAGATTCCAAATCCACACAGTTTTCCTTTTTAATAAGTTAGGAATGCTTATTTAACAGTGGATCTGTTTGTATTCATGGAGAAGCTACGACATCAGGCAACATATTCTGGAAAAGTGATGGTGGTGGAAAAAAAGAAAGCACATTTTGGTGCATGTGTGTGCATTGACAACATGTTTTAATAGATGCACCCACAATCTTCCTGAAAGGCCAGTGTTTCACCAAGGACAGTTGTAATGTAATAACTAACTGCAGGCTTCTTCAGATGTTGCAGTGTGGATAATGAGAGAGAGAGTGTTGGGGGGTTACTTCTGCAGCAGGCTCTGCCCTCCATACCTTTGTTATAATGTGTGTAGTTATATGTATTCAACTGAACATACAAAGGCTTCTGTCTTCTGTTCAGAAGAGCAGGGGGCTCGTTACACACATTATAAAAGGAGCACATGAAGTTCAGTCGTAGAACAGGACACTGCAATGTTGCTTCTTCCTCCTTGTCCCTCATCCCCAGCATATTTATTATACAGTGAGTTTGACATCTAAAGAGGGCTCCAGTAAAATTGGTGGCAGCAGTTTAGGGGCCTCATAATGCAAACTCCCCTCCCTCCCCAGTGGCACAGCCCCACTGATTCCAATCACATCAGGCCTGCCTGCTTAACATGGTAAAATGGCTGCCTCAAAGGACAAACATGCCTCATAAGAATTATTCTTGCAGCTGATTTTTCTTGATAGTTTATAATGTTAGAGCCTACTACGTCTGAAAAGACAATAGAGCCATACAACCACTGTGTGGTTGACAACTCTCTTTGGAGGGGAATAAAAATATGAGTCATATGACTCAATAGTCCAACTTTCTCCCCAGTTTCTTTGCTGATGAAAAGCCAGGGGGACCTCTTCCATGAGAATTTCCATTTGTTTTCTTTTTTCTTAATATTCTTATTAACCCCCAGCAGATATTGCACATTTAATCCCTGAATAAGACGTACAGTCCAATCCTGTGTAATTCTTGCACCGATGTAACAGTAGATCCACCGATGTAAATGCACTTATGCTAGTGTAACTTGCTGTATGCCGACGGACGCAGGATGGACACCGATGTAACCCCCCTCAGATGCTGCGCATGCACAGTTCAAACGTGGGGTGGATGCCATTGCAACTCTCCCAGCGCATGGGGGCATTCCGGGGGTGTTATGACACCCCCATAACGCCCCCTGCGCGAGCGAAGTTGCGATGGTGTCCATCCCGCGTTTGAACTGCGCATGAGTGGCGTCCGAGGGGGGTTATGCCGGTGTCCGTCCTGCATCCGTCGGCATACAGCAAGTTACACTAGCATAAGTGCATTTACATCGGTGGATCTACTGTTACATCGGTGCAAGAGTTACACAGGATTGGGCTGTCATTCTCAGGCCCATTCATGTTACCGTATTTATTCGCGTATAAGACACACTTTGTCTAAATTTGTGACCCAAAATAGTAGGGTGCGTCTTATACGCCAATACTAAAAAAATCCCTTCCCCCCACCTGTTTTAAAGCATTTTTGGGTTTACCGCATTTTTTCCGGAGCCGGAGAGCTCCCTTGTGCTTTCTTCCCTGACTAATCTATCCGATCTACAGCTGTTTGTTGGGTTTAATTTATGCATGTGCATGAGTTAAGCTTCTCAGCTGCCAGCAGAGGGCGCTGTGCTCCTCAGTTCAGTTCAGCTGAGCTGCAGAGGGTGTGGTCTTTCCAGCTTCTCCGATGCTGAATGAATGCAGCTTGGGTAAGCTTCTGAACTGGGCCTAGTTGGGAGGCTTTGGAAACTGTGCATGGGTGGGTTGGGGGGAAAAGAGTTTAGTCTGGGGGCTTTTGTACTTGGGATTTAGGTTGTTTACTTTGGAAACTGTGCATGGATGGGTTGGGGGGAAAAGAGTTGAGTCTGGGGTTTTTTTGTACTTGGGATAAATGTTTTTTTTTTTACTTTGGAAACTGTGCATGGGTGGGTTGGGGGGAAAAGAGTTTAGTCTGGGGGCTTTTGTACTTGGGATTTAGGTTGTTTACTTTGGAAACTGTGCATGGATGGGTTGGGGGGAAAAGAGTTGAGTCTGGGGTTTTTTTGTACTTGGGGTAAATGTTTTTTACTTTGGAAACTGCATGGGTGGGTTGGGGGAAAAAGAGTTGCGTCTGGGTTTTTTTTTGTACATGGGATTTATGTTCTGGTGCATTTTGTTCATGTGTCTTATTGCTGTGTGTTTTAAAAGAGATCCTGGTATTTTTGTGCAATTTATGTAAATTAGCTAATTAAGCAGCCAAGCAGTAAGTGGCCAAGTGGCCCAAAAATGCTTTAAAAATTTTTTCTTGAAACCCAGGGCCAAAAGGAAGGTGCGTCTTATACGCTGATAAATACGGTAATTACTGAAGTCCAAGAGGCACAACATTTATTGAAATTTCAAGTCAGGAGCAGTAGACACCCACTGCCTCCTGACAACTGGAAAACACACTCCTTAACCAAGGTGGCTTCACCTTTTCTTATAACATTCTTCACTTTCATTTCCCTTTGGTACCAATCTGTACCCTGGGACTGTGCATATGTTTGGCTGAACAACCCCAGCATTTTTATTGGACACATCAGCTTTCCTATCTTTAAAAGGACTTTTTATTGGATGAAATAGAACAGCAAAGAATGAAGGATGCATTGGCATCCCAGCATTTGATCTGAAATCAAGTCAAGCTTGTGTACACGTTCATGCGAATGACTGCAAAAATAAATCTTGAGCCTAGGAGAACCATCAGACTGTGTGCAGCTGCTAGAATAGGGCCACAGAAGGCTGAAGCTATATGAGCATCGACCCCTTGCAAAGGTTTGAATGGAACAGAACCTCTGTGGGCAGTCAGATTGCTTGCAAAGGTTCAAACGTTTGCAGGCACACAGATTTGCAGACATCGTAATTTGGCTTGTAACCATCTAAGCAGCCAGCTCGTCTACAAAGTAATAATCTATTCTAAACAGTAACACAATATCTTTAACAGAGGCAATGCAAAAGTCTCAAAGTACTGTAGTGAAGTTGATTTCTGGCTGGTTTGAAGCAAATAGAAAAGAGAAAAGGGGGGGGAGAGAGGTGGAGGGGAAAATATGCAATTGTGCCTGATGCAGTTTGCAATCATTTTAAGACTAAATAAATTAATAAAGGACGCCCATTAGTATTGCATACCTTTCCTTTTAAATCCACTATTTTGCATTGGAATAAGAACCAGATCCAACAAACTGCTTTTCAGAAGTGCTTCTGAAACTCTGACATAGAATAGAATTAATTTTATTTCTCATTAAGAACACAGTGAAAAGCTGTTGCAGCATTACTGTGTTCTTTGTAATGATTTGTTTCGCCAGAGGATCAAACAGGCTGTTAACAGTAGTTGGCTAAAACTGAAAAGTCATTTAATAGCTTACAAATATATGATTATTTTCCTTCCATAAAATCATGCTAGAAAGGGGTGGTTTTTCTTTTACAGCCTTGTAGGAAACGAAATAGGATGCATCTTTGTACCTTTGGATTGTAGATTTGCCCCGTTATTTTATTATATTGTATAATCCCGTTCTATTCATGCTTGTTCCAATGGTTTTGCCTCCTTAAGCCCAGAAATGTTGAAAATGCAAGAATCAGAAACGGTGCAATGGAGAGTTTACAGCAATAATTCCATCTACTAAGGGAAATGGGCGCATAACCTGATTCACATTCTAATTACCGTAGTTCCCAGTATCTGGACCCTAAATATTTGTGCTAGTTTTCTGCCTGCAGTGCTGAAAATTCCACCTCAGTCACAATGCCAACAAAATATCACTTTTCTTTGAGTATTGCTGCTTTGGCACAGTGTCAGCATCCTCACTCCATCCGCGTAGTTCTATGTCAGTCCTGAGTAGCCATGGAAAGAAGCAAGGCAACACAATGTTTTTGATGTAATCCGGGTAAGGCCCTATTGTAGCTTGCCTTGGCTACAGTATATACAGTGTCTCCTGCTGCTATTCCTGAGCATGTCACCAGGGGGAAACAAGGACCTTTCAGTTCAAGTCCCTGTTCGGACTTCTAACTGAGTGTCAACCAGGAGTTTTCCATTCTCAGGGAAGAATGGCTATTACCACCATAGCCTTCCCTGCGCTTCGCCTTCATTGTTCCTCTGCTTGGAGCTTTTAAGCTGAGGCTTGCTGGCCTGGTGTCCTCAAGTGGACTCTGTGAGTCAGAACCTTCGGTTATTGGGCAACCTTTTGTTGAATCACCAAGTCCTCCATTATGGCTACTGCTAGGCTTACCAGGTTTTAAGGTGCCCAAACCGGGTCACCCCCACTTTTCCCCCTTTAGATTTTTTTTAAAAAAATAATGTCACTTTGCTTCTCCCCCCTTGTTTGTGGGTGCAGAGTGTCTGCTTGCCGCCCATGAGGGCGCCCAAATTGTTCTCAATAATTTAATTATTTTCCCCCACCATTTTGTCCCTTTTACGCCGCTTTTTCCTTGTCTTTTTTGCTTCCTTCTTCCTGCTGCTACCGCCGCCACCACCGTCTGATTCCTGGCTGGCCAGCTGCTCAGGCCAGCCAGGACTCCTCAGTGGAGTCGACCACCCCCTTCTCCCGCCATCGCCGCTGTCGCTTCCACGATTGTAAAAGTTTAAAAATGTAAAAGTTTTCCTGTGCGCCGCCATCTTGGATCTCATGAAATCTCGTGAGATCCAAGATGATGGTGTTCAAATCTCATTTGAGCAGTGCCCAAATCCAAGATGGAGGCACCCATTTCTCACAAGATTTGGGCACCGCCATCTTGGATCTCATGACATTTCACAAGCTCCAAGATGGCGGCACACAGAAAAACGTTTACACTTTTAAAATTGTGGAAGCGGTGGTGGCGGCTGGAGGGGGCAGACCCGGAAAATCAGGACAGACCCGGTTCTGGCTGGGATGGACTCCAGGAATCTGGGACTGTCCCAGTATTTCTGAGACAGATGGTAAGCCTAGCTACTGCTGCTAACAATACTGTATCTTCCTTTCCTGTTGGCCTCTTAAAGGTCCCTGTTCTTGGCTCCATCTCTCATTTTCCTAGACACTGTTTTTCAGGCTTCTGTGGCCCTCCTCCAGCTCCTGCCTGTTGCTTGGTGGGACAGTGCTTCTAGGTGGCTCCACCTCCAGGTGCTGCCAGTGCTATAAAAGCCCCGTCTGGGGCTTTTCAGCCTAGAAAAAGGCGCCTGAGGGGGGACATGATTGAGACTTATAAAATTATGCATGGGATGGAGAGAGTGGATAGAGGGAAATTCTTCTCCCTCTCGCACAACACCAGAACCAGGGGACATGCACTAAAATTGAGTGGAGGGAGAGTTAGAACAGACAAAAGAAAATATTTCTTTACCCAGTGTGTAATTCATCTGTGGAACTTCTTGCCACAGGATGTGGTGATGGCACCTGGCCTAGATGCCTTTAAAAGGGGTTTGGACAGATTCATGGAGGAAAAGACCATCACAGGTTACAAGCCATAAGCAACCTCCTGGTTTTAGAAGTGGGTTTTCTCTGTGCCAGGTGCAAGGGAGTGTCAACGGGAAACAGGTTATCTTGTTGTCTTGTGCTCCCTGAGGCATCTGGTGGGGCCACTGTGTGATACAGGAAGCTGGACTAGATGGGCTTTTGGCCTGATCCAGCAGAGCTCTTCTTATGTTCTTATGCTATTGGCCCTCTCATTAATCTTGGACAAATGTGGCATGCAATGGTAGTGGCGGAGGCAGTGGGCGTTTCTGTACTGTTCAAGGGCTCTGTGGTGACCCATCTAGAGCAGCGCTACTCAACCTGGGGGCAGGTTGCCAGTTCGTGAGCCATTGGCTGCCTGTCGGCGGTGTCTCTCCTGGAGTTTCCTTCTTCCAGCTTCTCAGAGTCTCCCAGGGCTTGCCACATGACTTAGATGTGTGCCAAGCCTTGCAAGAGGCTCTAAGAAGTGGAAAAGGAAGCGAGAAAGACCAGGCAAGCAGGAAAAAAAATTGCCAGTCCACAGAAGTCCCTTTGAGAAACACCACTCTAGAGCACCTTTATGAAGCTGACCTGCCCTCTACTCTGGGGTTATGTCTAGCTGCGCATACTACCTGCACTGATGTGCTTTGACATTCATGATGTGGTACAAAATGCCACCAGCAACAAGATCTGAAGGCCATGTTATAAGCCTTTGCTCTCAGTTGGGGGAGGGAGAGTGTTTGTTAGCTAGCAGCCCTCCTGAACTCAGTTGCCTGGGCAAGTTTTATTGGAAATAAAAATGAGAACCAGGAAAAACAGACAGTCAAATTCTAGACGTGAGATCATAGGCAAAGGTCAGAAGAAAACTAACCAGTTTCTGACACAAACTTTGCTGACTGATACAGACTTAGAAATAGCATCTTGAGCAGCCTCTCCTTCACTGGAGAAGGATGAGCATCTTAGGAATTAAACCTGTCCTGGCTGGACAGCATCGACATCGCACCTGACTGCCCTGGTCAGTTCCTTTTTACTCTTTTTGGGGGAGGCTGCCCCCCTAAAACCTCTGATAGGCTGATTTAAAGTCAGTAGACCCCTAAATTTCCCACTTCAAAGTCCGGTGGGTGCACTTGAATCAATGGCCCACTGTAAGCTAAATCCAGCAAAGATCCAAGAGATTTTGATCAAAGCTGCTGTTTCCCTGGTGACACCAGACAGGCATCGCATATCTTAGGTGGGACTCTTGTGTGTAATATGTGACCCACAGCTCTTGGCAAAATGGAGATGACAGGCTGATTCCTAGGTTAGCTTCAGTGTATCCAGGCGTGCTGTTGTTTGGGGGGGGGAAGGGTAGGTTCCTCCCCCAGTCTAATTTAAGTGAATGGAAGTTACGTGAAAGTCAGCATGTTTGGCAATACAACCGCCATGCTGTACCCCATGGGAGGTTTTAAATAGGATGCAAATGAATAAAGACGAGAAAGAATTAACTAGAGCAGGGGTTCTCAACCAGTGGTACTAATACCACCAGTGGTACTTTGGCCGACTTCTGGTGGTACTTGGATCACCAGAACCCCACTCTGATGTGGTGTTTTCGGCAGCACATTTTTGCTCCTGAGAGGCTCCTGCCTTTGGCTGAGTCTCTCGGGAACGCTGAGAAGCGCCCTCTCACGTGCCCAGAGCTTCCTACCTGCATTTTCTGGTATCCAAAAACCTGAAAACCTGGAAGTAACTGGTGATGATGTCATCGCCAGTCACATCCGGTGGTACGCAGCAGGAGAGTGGCGCCGGAGGTTGGACTCGGCTGGGAAGGGGTTGAGAACCCCTGAACTAGAGACATAGAAGTTTTCAAGTACCCCAGATGATGGTTTTGCTTTTCCTTATTTTATATGCAACCAGACCTCTGCACTCCCCTAGCTGCTCTCGCTATGTTCCCCTTTTGCTCTCCTTTTGCTATCTTACGAGACCCACTGTTCACCATTTCCATTTTGTGTTGCATTCCTCAGAAGTGACTGTGACCTGAAGATAAAGTCACTGAGAAAGCAGACAGTGTAAATTAGATCATAAGATACGGAGGCTGAGGCTGGAAAATTACCTCCAATTGATACGAGACAAATGAGAAGAGAGTCATCAGGAAGCAAAGAACTTTTGAACTCCTATAAGCAAATAGCTAACAGAGACATATTTCTCATAAGAATAGATTTTGCTAGTGCCAAGCCAAAATATGCAGCATGTAATTAAACAGTGGCGTTCAACACCCCTTTCCTATGGAATTAATATTTCAATAGAGGGGTTCCTGCCTTTCACAGAATAGACACACAAGCAAACTGGTTGCATGGAACTGAAGTCACTCTGGTTGCAGATCCAAGTATAATTTTGTTTCCTTGTTCCAACTGTACGTAGCTGAGAGCGCAATCCAGAGACATCGTCGGGAGGGGGGTGCGGGGGGCTCTGGCCCCCTGGGTGCAGGGGGTGAAAGCTCAGGGGGGCGGCAAAATTTCAAAAAACACCCGGGGGTGCTTTTTGGTTTTGCACGCAGCTGCCGCCCCCCCACTGCACCACCAGGGCAGCAGCTGCTTCGTGTTCACACCAGGCACGGGGGGCATTTTTGGTGCGGGGGCGACATTGTACTTAACTCGGCAGTACGCCTACTTCTTCTTCGGCATTGCAGCCGGCAGCCATGATGAGGGCGAGACTCTCTAGCACTCACATGTATCTAGTCTCGCTGGCCGGTCCTCCAGAGTCCTCTCTAGGCCACCCTCCATCACTGCCCAGACCGCCCCCACCAGGACATCCCTTACCTGTCTTCGGCAGACACAGGGATGATTCTCATGCCAGTGGCCCTTACTCAAAAGTAGTTGTAAACGTGCTTTACGGCACGTTTGCGGCACATTCAAACAGCGGTGTGCGCACTCCACCATTCAAATGTTACAGTGGATTGCACTGCCCGCTATATAGAACATTAGCTTTGTTTCTACAGTCATTACTGTGGTGTTGACTCTGCTGCTAGCTGAACACAGAGAAGCAGGACTACATTCTTCTGGGCTTAGTGCTGTTGTAGCTGCAGCTACCCAGCATACAGGGACCATAAGGCACCACATACTGACACAATGTGGTCACCCACCAGTCATTATATTATACATCAACAATGTGCCTACACTATTTTTATTTATTTCTGTAATTGCTCTTCAGATGTTATTCAAGGCAGTTTACATAGGCAGGCTTATCTAGATCCGATAAGGATCTTTACAATATTGTTCTGTATAGAACCCTACAATTACACTAACTCAACATGGAAGGCACCTATTCACATGTGCTGATAGTTGGATGAACTATCCTTGTGTTGTCACCCTGTTTTGTACCAAGGTCCTCTGAGCCACTATTTTCCCTTTCAAATGTCCACTTTAGGCTAAAATCAGCACTTTCCCTCTTAAATAGTTAAAACACTGTGTGCAGAAACAAACTCCTGAACTCAAGGCAGCAATTAACAAGTTTCATTGCTTTCCAAACAACCCTTATCACCTATACATTTCCCAAAGTGAAAGCAGTCCCTCAGTAACCCAGTCTACTTATCTAAACAAGGCAAGTGTCCTTGGAAAATCTCCGCGCATTTCCCTATGGCTGTGGAATCTCCTTGTTGCCTTTCACCAGTCTGGCAAAGCAACTTGCAACAAAAGTCCAATCAAGAAAGGTCTCTCCAACAGCCAGTCAGGCAGAGCTTCCCCAATATCAGTCAGTCCAGGTATGTAGTCAAACCAGGTAAGTAGTCAGTTCAGCAGAGGTTCCCCATCTGAGCAGTCATCATCTGGCAGGTCATTGTCACTCAGCAATCCAGCAGCATGTCCCTATGGCAAGGTAGCAAGCCCTGTGGTGCTGAAGCTGACCTCCTTTTATTTCTCCAAGTCTTCATTAAGCATAAGTGGGCACAGCTGTGGGCTGGAATCAGTGCACTCCAGGTCCTTCTTATGGTCCACAGTTGTGGAGCCATGCCCAATTGCCTACAGCTGTGCTTCCACCCACTCAGTCTTGGGTGCTAACCCATTATATCCCAGTCCTGTCAAACAGGCAAAGTCTTGATCCTTTAACCCCTTCCTTTCCGGATCTGTCAAAACAGGGGACCACTGATAACACCACTAACTCCTCACCCTTCTTCCGCAATTTCCACTATACACCCATTCTGGAACACTCATTCATATACTTCACAGCTTCCAATCAGACTGTCTGAAGGAGTCCACAGTACCTCCTCACATAGAATGCTATGATGCTGCAGGTAGGAAACTGGTATAGAGAATCCAAAGATTCTAAAAGAAAGTTTTAAGTCCTGCTTTGGGAATGAATGATGTTTCCACACATTTAGGCCTTTGGGATGGCCTAAAGTTAAAGCCAATTTCCTTCTCAATAAATATCTGGTGGATCCCTATGAGAGGATCCATTATCCTAGACAGGAAGGATGCATACATTTGCCTATACAGTATTGGTTTGTTTTACTCTTGTGGGTGAGGCTACATCCTAACGTTTCAAAGAACAGAGGAAGCCGCCTTGTGTGAATGATCATAGGTCCATCTAGCTCAGCACTATTTATCCTTGCTATAGTGACTCCCCAGGATTTCAGATGGGAAACTTTCTCTGCCCTACTTTGATCGGGCAGATTGAACCCAGGGTTTTCTCCATGCACCCTACCACTGAGCAAGGACCCTTCCCTACAGAATTTTCTTTATTTGTAAGATTGAGGTTCAGTGTCATATTGTTAGGACTTCTGGAACTACCGTATAAATGGAACACAGTGGCAGCCTTGGCGGGGGGAACGGGGGTGGGACAGGACCTGAATTGGAACCATGGCGGGTGCAAATAGTTACGTCCCTTCACCCTCCATGTTACAGTTCTGAACCTGATTGACAGCCCTGCCCCCAGCAGCTGCTGCCTAGGAAACAAAAACAGAGCAATGATACGCTTAGTAGAACATGCAGTTTGGCCCTAAGAATTTTATACTCATTCTTGCCTGTGAAAATACAGCGAGGAGGCAGGAGAGAGGCGTCATCTGGAGTTGTCCATTGCGGAGACAGACAGTACTATTTATGCCAACTTCTTTGAAGGTGTAACATTATGCCCTTGTTTTTTTGGGGGGAGGACAGAACTGATCCCTGGGTGTGTATGGAATGTAGGGTATTGTCCATTCTTCCTCCGAAGAACTACTGTATTACCACAACCACAAAATACTAGTAGTTGTCTTCTATCAGTGAAAGGGTACCAGTGCAAGGGTATGCTGATTTAATTTTTCCTCCCAGACTGGTGTAGAATATTGGAGCAAGAGAGTTTATGAGTGATTCTGTCCCACCCAGTGGGCATAACTCAAGGATTCAATTACTCTGCAAATCATCTTTCAGTGAGTCATCATTTCAAAAGCACAAACCTGGTGAAGGGAAATATCTGTTCCATGGAATGCCATCCTTCATTTGGATTGTACGGACCCCTTCTAGTTAGCTTTATCGTCAACACTAATAGGACGCTTCTCTCCAGAGACTGTTCGCTCTGTGGTTCCAGATGGCCTTGGGAATTCCCAGAAGCTTTTCTGCCCTGATGAATGACAGATGTGGGATCTGTAATTGGGGGTTTAGGTCCAGTCATGTTAGTCATGGTGAAGTCCCCATAAACAAAATTGCGTGTTATCATGAGACAGTGGTAAAGAATTGCAAAACCATTTCTTTTAATGTTGAATCAAGAAACCTCAGCAGAATGAAGAAAATCAAATTATCATGTTCTGCGACTGTCTTTGCTGCTGCTGCAAAATGGCTTTGAACATTTGGCAGCAAAATTTACAATAGAGAAATTGCCTTAAAACAAAGGAGACCAAATGAGGACAAAAGCATCACCTAAAATTATTTCAGCATTTAAACATACCAACCTCAATACATTTACTTCAGAGTAAGCCCCACTAAATTCAGTGGGACTGACGGTGCAATCTTCACTAACTTTAGACCGGCCTAAAGCCTCGGAAATGTGCTGTAAAGCACGTTTGCGACAACCTGGGTGTAAGCGGCGCCGGCACAGAGGCTGGCACTGCTCACACCCCCGGCAGCCCGGACCTGTGCCGGATGACCCAGGTAAGGCCTAGGCTGCTTGGCGCAGGGGCGGGGATGGGCGGGCTGGTCCGGCGAGGGAGGTGGGCCATTGGCCAGCCCAGGCTGGAAGGTGGCGGGGATATCGGCGGCATGCTCTGCCGCTATGCTCAGCCAGCTAGCTTTATAAGGCTGGGTGTCTTCATAGAAACTTTGTCGGCATCTAGGATCACACCCTTCTCCTATTATTGCAAAACATTTTCATGCTATGTCTACAAGTCTCTTGTGTCTGATTCAGCAGCTTGTAATGCCCTCATCTCTCTTGGAAATGTTGCATACAAATCATCTATTAAAAAGGTAGAATATGTGATATCACTGGAAATTCTTTTAAGATTCGGTAGATGCTTTTTCAATTTTGCTTAGCTTCAGGGGAGATATCTCTTCAAACTGCAATCATTTGATGCATCTCTCATTTTCCCAATAATTCATAAATCTGCTTCCTTCTGCCTTAAATGCTGTCCCTTTTCTGTTGTCATGTCAAGCAAGAAACCCATGTGTTTCTAAATCAGATCATTGTGCAGTGCTTATTTTGGACCTAGTTTCAGACATTTTTCTTTTTGTCTAGATGCTTGTTTGGGGGCAGGGATTAAGCTAGGACAGTGTGGATGAGCTAGTCCCTGAGGAACCCTTCATGACATATTTCTGTGGTGGAAACACAAATTCATGAAATGGAGCACTTGAAGAACATTTTCCACACCATGGCTGGCTGCAAAACCAATGTATGGAAAAGGGCGGGAAGAGGCACCCTTTAGCCCTGCCTCCAACTTCCACACTTAATGGTCCAATCCTATCCCTGTGGTATAGTGGCATGTCACGAGGTGAGCTGGGTGCATTGTTGCGACAGCCACTCTACGGGACTGTGGAGTACTGTTACCATTGCAAAGTCTGGAAGACTGAGCACCGCCAGCAGCACCTGCAGACCTGCCACCAACAGGATTTTGCTGGTGTTGGAGCAGATTGGGGCTGGATCAGGGGTGGGATGGGGACAAGATGGGTGTGGATCACAGCAGCACCGGCATCCGCCACATCCCAAGTCCCCATCACAGATCTGACATGCCTCCTGTGGCGCTTCATATCTCTAGCTACTGTACATAGGGAAAGTGCTGACATAGGTCTGAAGAGTCCCACAGGTGACCAGGCAGCAGCTGGGAGGTAAGCAGCCAGGGAGATTTTCTTTACTTGCCTCTCCCAGCTGGCCTGGTCCTTGATTGGCGCACAGGATGCAGCGGAGGCTGCACTCGCGGTCCTGCATCGTGTACGCCAATTGGGATAGGATTGGGCCGTTAATTACTTTGTGGAATTCCTTGCCACAAGTGGTGGTGGTGGCGGCCACTAGTTTGAATGACTTTAAAAGGGGGATTGGACACATTGTAGGAGGACAGGTGGGTCTATCAGTGGCTGTTATTATAGCTATGTTCTACCTACAGTTTCAGCAGCAGTATGCCTATAATTTAATACCAGTTGCAGGGGAGCAATGTGGGAGAGAAGTACAGTATGCCTTTTGTCTTTTGCTTGTGGGATTCCCAGAGGCGGCTGGTGGGCTACTGTGGAAACAGAATACTGGGATGGACCTTTGGCCTGATCTAGCAAGGCTTTTCTTAAAGCTCTAGAGTTCAGATTAGTGTTCTAGTGTTCTATGGCCAGAACCGAGTGTATGTGTGTAGATGTTGTGTGTGAAAAGGCTTTGCATGCGCAGTCAGAAACTCTTCAAAATACAAGGATCCAGGCTGAGTGGGGAGAATCTACACATAGCCATACATACAACTTGTCTTTGGGTCATATGATGTCAATCTTACGATTACTACATGGAGGTTGAATGTGGGGCTAGCAAGCATGACTTCACAGTCTTGATTCTATGCATGATTATTGTGTGAAAAAGGGCTTTTTGTAGATCACAGAACTCACTAATGGCGCAATCCACTGGAAGGCGCCGGCACCGGAATGAGCGTTCCGTCTCTGAGAGACGTCGCTAATGTGCTGTAAAGTGCCCGAGCGGCTGCCAGACCAGGTAAGCCGGGATCCAGCAGGTGCAGGAGGGGGCCATTGGTCTAGCCGGCCCAGGAGGGGGCCAGGGATGGCCTTGGCCCTATCCCAGCCCCCGCCGGGCGGCTAGGCCGTTACACGACCTCCTCCGACTTCAGCCAGCTATTTAGCTGGCGGAAATCCAAGGAGGCTTGTCGGACCAGCCTGCAGTTACACTCGGGGAAGGGGATGAGTGTCCCCTTCCTCGAGTAGACCTCCAGCCTGGCGACAAAATGGCCTCCGGTGCACAGGATCCGGCGGGCGACCCTGGGTCGCCGACCAGATCCTTATGGTGGATTGCGCTGTAAAAAGCTTCTTAACTTGCATACAGCAAGTGAAATACAGTACTTCATGCTGACCATCCAATCTTACTTTAGTTATTGCATGTTTTTATTGTAATTTGTCAATGACAGCAGGCAGAGTGAAATGTTTGATGTATTATACAAGTCACAGTTACTTACATGATACGTTTTCTTCAGAAAGTAGGAATTCCATCATTCTAGTAGTGCCTGAATTTTATCCAATTCTATCCCCTACCACCAGCGCCGATGCAGCAGCTCCCCAAAGGTGCACACTGCATCCTATGGTGGGAGGCGACCTGAAGGAGAACGGAAGGTAAGTAAAAGCCCCGCGGTTGCCTATGGATCTCCTATTTTGTTGGCATATGTCCAAGGATAGAAAAAGGATGGGAAGATTTCTGAAAGAGTTGATAAGATCCAGCTTGCACCATTGCTGCCAGATCCACTGCCCCCAGTTCCTTCCCTGGAACACCTGGCTCCTCCCCTCCCACGACCCCCCCACCAGCTTACCTGCTTACCTGCTCTGGAACAGGTTGCTGGTTGTGGCAGCAGGTCACCGGCGTTTGTGGTGGCGGCTCCAAATTGGCCGCTGTTGGCACTCTGCACGTACTGCTGTATGACCAGTTATGACAGCAGAACTCTGTTCGGAACTGTTCCACTGTCATAACGCAGTGAATACGATTGGGCCATTAGTCCTGTATTTTAGGGACTCCAATTTTAAACTAATTCTTTAAAAAGTTCTTACTAGTTCTACAATTTCCTGTTTTTAGAATAACTTCTCAACAGTAACAGCAACCACAGGCAAATCTATCTGATGTTGCTATAAGGATTGCATTAGTACGTAATCTTCAGGCACTTTGCTCTACAAACTCAAACTGGTTTCACACTGATTTATCTGCCGTGACCTCCTTCAAGGAACACTGGAATTGCAATTTTATGAAGGTGCTAAGGATTCTGCATTATAATTCTGCATCTATAGCAACTTGCAGGAACTGCCTTGGACGTAGCAATGGCAGTTAGGCCTGCTTTAGATGTGTAGTGCAGAGACCCTTCCACAATCTACATAGTCACAAATCAGTTTTCTACTGTTCCTGATGAAGAGATTAGGGTAAGTTAAAATATATGCAAACAAAAACACGAGTTGGGCCAACCTCAGATGTAGGCTTTCTTGTTTTATTGCTTTGCACTTGAAATTATGTTGGACTACTACTGTGAATTATGGATTGATTTATACCAAATATTTCTAGACAGTTTTTTCATTGAAAATATGTAAAGTGGCTTACAACTATAAACATACTGTACATGTAAAATGATTGGCTAGCGCAGCTGGTTTTAGAACAGCATCAAAGCAGAACTTAAAAATAATCTAGAATATGGTTGAAGCATATCCCCCACCCACCCCAACAAAAAGTCCAAGATCTATTCCAGCAACCACCTACTTCAGAAGGCAGGGACACTTGAAGGAAGTGCTCTGATGAAGATGGATGGAAAGGTATATTAGCATCATTTAAGCCTCTGTGTATGTTAATTAGCATATAAGGAAGGGAGAATAGAAGGGCTTAAAAACTGCTGTCAATTCTCACAGTCTCATTACAGATGTTTGGCAGTTTATGTGCATTTAGCAGAGTTCATCCGTATGATTTAAAATTGTCTTTGCAGTCATAACTAGACTAGCTACTGGAGTATGTGCCAGCATCCATATTTTCCATTTTGTGGTATGATTGCATGGAAGCAAGTGTCAAGAACTCCAGAATAAACACAAGGACATAAGCAATGTCAGGACGAGAGGCAGGATGGTGTAGTGGTTCTGGAGTTTGATTTAGACCTGGAAGATCCAGATTCAAATCCCCACTCAGCCATTAAGCTTCCTGGGTGATGACCTTGGGTCAGTCTCTATCTCGGGCAGTCCAATCCTACCCAGCACTGGTGCAGCATGGGCACCAGCCCCATGCTGTATCCTGTGCAGGAGGGGAAAGGGCTGGGGGTCTCCTCAGAGTAAGGGGACAGCTATTTTTCTGGCACTTACCCAAGAAGCCCTGTATATAGAGGAAAGGCCCAGGAGGGAGAATAGGATTCGATCCTGCCCACCTCCCGGGCGGACCTGATCTGCACACCCTGTCTTCCTCTTGCTCTGTTACACTCCCTCCCCACCCTCCCCAAGCTCCCGTGCCACTCGAACGGAACCTACCTGCTCGACAGTGCTGTTCTCTGGGCTCCTTGGCACCACCTACTCACCGGGTTCCGCAAAGTGCTTTACGGCACGTTTGCAACACCCTAGACTGGCGCCAAAGCTGCAGTGCTTAACAAAAGAAGGGAAGGAACTATGTACACCACCCTGAATTCCTTGGAGGAAGGGTGGTATAAAATATGAAATAAGAGGTACCACATATCAAGCCAAGATTGTGATTGGTACTGCTCTTTAAGGACTTAGCTGTCCACCTGCCATACCTTGAACACCAGAGACTGAGCCTTGAAGCTCTTATATGGACATTCCTCCACTGCTATGATCGCTCTCACACCATTATGGTAGCTATACCGGGATGTTTAGAAAATGCAGATTTCGAGAGTGAAGGAAGATAGCTCTTGTAGCTATGAATTACTTTTGAAATTTCAGCTCTATGAAATTAATAAGCTGGAAAAAATTACATATAAAGGAGTCTGCAGAAATATCCTTGAAGAACCTCTTCAGTATTTAATTCAATATGTGAGAAATAAAAGAAAATATGAAATAAAGAAACGCTGTCCCATGAATCAGAGAGACAGTAAAAAACAATGCGATGGATGCACCATGCTTTCATGTTCCTCTTAGATGAGCATCATGAATGCAGCTTTCTTGTGCTTTTGATCATTACAAATCATCTTTGGAGTCAACAGGGCTTTCTTTGAAAATTTGCTTGAGTGTATACATGAGAACATTACAAAGAACATCATTTAATCTTTTGTGTGCCTCATAGTCCTTGTGCACAGAGGAGACACATATTCCTTTCAATGCTTTTTGTGCCATTCTCAGATGAAGAGTGTAACATGCCTTTCATTTCTGTTGCAAAAATGCCATAAAATAAGGTATATATTCAGCTAAGTTTAAACCCTGAGGATATGAACCATGGAAATACAATCAAATTGCCTAGCCAAATTCTTGAGAGATTTCCTGATTACCAGATGCATCCCCAAGTAAGGATGAATTCATATGACTTTTGACTCTGTGCAGTTATCGCACACTCAACCACAGAGGTGGATTCTTATAATTCAATCATTTCCCCCCAATGCCTTGAGGACTTTGTCACTTCTAAGTGGGAATTGAGTGGAACTTTGTTGCTTGTTGAAGCTAAAAGAACTATGTTGCACCTACTGTGTACCTACTGTGAATGTTGTAGCTATTGTGATTTGGGGAAAGCACCATTTTTCTACTTGTATAAAGTACATCTATGAAGAGCCTATTTTACAATGGACCTCTTTTCACAACCTGGGCAGCCCAATCCTATCCCCCATCAGTCCATAGCATGCAGTGCCACCGATGGAGCACAGACTGCATGCTGTGTGTGTGTGTGTGTGTGTGTGTGTGTGTGTGTGTGTGTGTGTGTGTGTGTGTGTGTGTGTCCAGAAGGCCAAGGAGAGGCAAGTAAAAATATTTTATACTTACCTCTTTGTAGACTGCCTGGCTGTTAATGGGGTCTCCTTGGATCCATGCCAGCTCTTTTGCTACTGTAAGTTCGAGGAGTATCAGGGGGTGGATACTGGCCAGGAAAGGGGAATAGGATCTGATGCACACTGCTGCCACCAAGATCCACCCCTCCCACCCCCAATCCATACCAGTTCCTCCACTTGACCTGCCCCCTCCACCACCTTACCTGCTCTGGGTAGGCCATTGGCAGGCACACATTTGCACCAGCTGCTCAGGAGTGGGAATGCAATATATGCAATATACTGCAATATATGTTGCAGTAAAAACATGAAATCTGTCGGAGCTAGTTTTAACTAGTAAAAATGCAAAGTTCCCAAGCGTCTTAGGAGTTTCCAGTTCAAACTAGTGCAAACGCAAAGCTATGGAGCATCTTTGGAGATTCTCATTCTGACTAGCAAAAATTAGAAAGCACTCTACTGAAACACCCAGTGCTCCACGTTCTGATCAGTTAGAACTAGAATCTCCAAAGACACTCTGGAGAGTTCTGACTGGGTAGAACACAAAACTCTGAAGTCATGGGACTTGTACATTTTACTAGGAACACATAATGATGGATTTCAGGTATTTATGGTAACACACACACACACACACACACACACACACACACACACACACACACACACACACACACACACGAGAGAGAGAGAGAGAGTGAGAGAACACTTCATCTTAACACCTCCCCAGTCCTAAGTGGGTGCTGCTATTGTTTTGCACTTTACCAAGGGTGTGGCAAAGAACTTGTGACAAGCTGGTTACTGGTTCTTGCAGTGGTGGTAGATGTAGGAACTCTTCCCCCTGCTCCAGAGACTAGTCCAGACCAGTGACTAGCAGCATGTCCGACAGAAGTAAGCATGGGAGATGTAGTTTTCCCAAGGGACGCTGTAGGTGTTAGTAATCCCTGGGAAATCTACAACTCCCACATCTACTAGTGCATAATATGATATGTAGCAGCACAATGTACCGGAGGAGGAAGAGAGGAGTAGCCTTTCTACCGTCTCAGAATAAGTGAGTGGGAGAAATGGTGTAAGGATCATGTGTTGTTGGAAAGAAGAAGCTTGCTAGATAGGAGGAGTGATGATGTTGAATTCTTCTCCAGTTTGAATGTAAGAAGAGTTATTAAATATGGGGTGATCATGCTTGGCTCATATTGGATCTGAGCAATCCAAGTTTGCTTTTCTGATGGAGAAAATTTGAGCTTCAGTGGTCTTCAGAGACCAGGTTTTCCAGAGACCAACCACCGTAGTTCTCACTGATATGTTTGGAGCACCTGGTCTTCCCGTCATGCAACTTTTCTTCTTCCTCAGTTCCAGGGATGTATCTAAGTAACTAGGTCGCGAGTGCGAGTACAATCATTTTTGCACGAGTCCGAGTCCAAGTACGAGTCAATGCCAAAACGTTTGGGCGAGTACGAGTCAAGTGCACGTCATTTTTCCCCGAGTACGAGTCGAGTGCAAGTAATGCCAAAAACCACGAGTCACAAGTTGAGTCACTTTGGGGTAAATGGCGTTTTTCCCCATGAAAATGGGGTGGGTGGGTGTCTGTGTGGGGTGTGTGTCTGTGTGCCTCTGCGGCTTTTAAAGCACGCACTTGGCTTCCCCTATACCCTTCCCCTCACCTCTCAGTTTTGTCACCACCCATCTGGTTTGGGAAAAACAAGCATGTCTACATTCAAACCATTTATTATTCCCTCCTTGCCCCCTCCCCTTGCTGAGCTGAGCATCCCTTGGGCTTGGAGTTTTGGCCAAGGAGGAGGAACTGCTGCGGCAGCTTCACCTTCCCTCACTCCTCCCCACCCCTCGCGCTCGGAGTTGTGGCCAATGGCGAACAGATGGCAAAAAAGAGAAAAACTCTGAGCCAGGCTTGTTTTCCCACCCCCTTGAAAACACTTTCTCTCTGCTGCCCTCCTCCTCCGAGGTCTCCACTGTGCCTGCCTGCCTGTCTGTGTTGATGCCAGCCATTAAAGGAAAATGACTCAGAAATGGCAAGTCGTTACCCCCACGAGTGCAAGTCAAGTACGAGTCCCATGGGTCACGAGTGCGAGTGCGAGTCAGTGGGTCACGAGTACAAGTACGAGTACGAGTCAGGGAAAAAGTGGCTAAGTCACACTTGCGAGTTGAGTCATTTGACTCGAGTCTCCATCACTGCTCAGTTCACACACAATATTTCCTGCTCCCAAGAATTATCGCTGGATTAGAATCAGAAGAGAGTACAGTACACTCTTTTAGAAAGAACTAGAATTGTATCTCACAAGTAAATTATGGTGGAACTTTACCGTGGATAAATTGTTTTGTACAAGGCAGATTAGGTGAAGTCTGCTAAGGAAAGTGACTAAATAAGATCAGCATGGCTTATAGCCTTTCAGCGGAGAAACACAAAGAAAGCGGAATGTTGTGAACAACTTTATTATGCTGCATTTGACACTTTAGCCAAGGCTAAATGGAGTGTCAGTGTATTGAACATGTTACAGTTTCACTTCTATTCATTTTGTTTATAAATAGCTTTTCCAGGCAGGCAGGCAGTGGCAGTGCCTTGATTTACAGAGATCTAATCGAAAAGTCTAGCAGTTGACAAGCTGGTTAATATTTTGCCTTCCCAGTTATGTGTGCTTGCAGATCTTAATATTTCCTATAGACTGTATTTCCTAGCTTGTTTAATGTATGCATCATGTCACCCAGTGTGGGCAGAAGATCACTTTAGAGCTACCAGTGGTTCTGAGAGTGATCTAAAGTCACTCTCAGACCTCCTGCCTGACCTCATGCCTCGGTGGTTCGGAATGTGTTTTGCTTTGTTTTCCTGTATTCTCCCCTGCTCTGAAAATTCTGTTTAAATCCTAGCTAACAGCCCAATCCTATGCACGTCTACTCAGAAGTAAGTCCCATTATAGTCAATGGGGCTTACTCCCAGGTAAGCATGGATAGGATTGTAGGATTGATGAGGGCTAATAGGTTGAGATTGAATCCAGAAAAGACAGAGGTCCTACTGGTCAGGAAAGCTTCGATGCAGGTACTGAGTCATCTGCCTGTTCTGAATGGGGTTGCACTCCCCCTGCAGGAACAGGTGCACAGCTTGGGAGTACTTCTGGATTCACAGCTCTCCCTGGAAAGCCAGGTGGCGGCTGTGGCCAGGGGTGCGTTTGCCCAGCTTCGGCTGGTGCGCCAGCTGCGGCCGTACTTGATTCGATCGGACCTGACCACGGTGGTCCACGCCTTAGTGACTTCAAGACTGGATTACTGCAACGCGCTCTACGTGGGGCTGCCCTTGAAGACGGTTCGGAAGCTGCAATTAGTGCAGAATGCGGCGGCCCGGGTGGTAGCTGGAGCTAGGCGGTTTGACTCTGTTGAGCCGCTGCTTCAGCGGCTGCACTGGCTGCCCATTCGTTTCCGAGCTCAATTCAAGGTGCTGGTAATGACCTTTAAAGCCCTTCACGGTTTGGGTCCAGGATATCTGAGGGACCGCCTTCTCCCATACATTCCGGCCCGCTCTCTTAGGTCATCTGAGGGGGCTCTCCTGCGTGTACCACCTCTATCGCAAGTTAGGGGTGTGGCAACACGTGGGCTGGCTTTCTCCGCTGTGGCGCCACAACTGTGGAACTCCCTTCCAGGGGATCTGAGAACCACCCCCTCCCTCATGACTTTTCGGCGAGGGCTCAAAACATTTTTGTTTCATCTCGCGTTTGGGTGATGGGTTGTAGCCTGCCTCCTGTGTCTCAAGATGCTCTGCCATGCTGCTTTTGTGCTCCCTACTGTTGCCCCCCAGTGGTTTTTATTGATATTATTGTTTTTATTGTTTTTAAATTATGTATTTAAACTTTCTGTATTTTAAACTGTTTTTAATTTTTGTTGTAAGCCACCTTGGGCATTTGCCTCGGCATGGGATAAGGCGGGATATAAATTTTTTAAATAAATAAAATAAATAAATACAACTCTGCACACGTGCAGTTCGGACGCGGGACAGACGCCGCTGCAACTCCACTGGCACAGGGGGTATTCCGGGGTGTTTGGACATCCCCGGAATGCCCCCTGTGCTGGTGGAGTTGCAGCAGCATCCATCCCACGTCCAAACTGTGCATGCACAGTGTCCGAGGGGGGTTACGCCGGTGTCCATCCTGCGTCTGTTAGTGTATGGCAAGTTACACTGGCATAAGTGCACTTACACCGGTGGATCTACTGTTACACTGGTGCAAGAGTTACAAAGGATTGGGCTGCTAGTCTTGTTTGGAGCATGGGTGGGATATTGATCAGAATTCTCAGTTTGAGTGTTTGTGTGTGTGCGTGTATACATGTGTGTGTACATATAAAAGCAATTCTAAAATGTAAATTAAACTACCATTTGGTGATAACCTCTGCCGTGTGCCACTGCTGCCGTGTGCCACTGCTGCTTCCAATAATGGGGGGTCAGGGGCTGACCTGGCCTGGCTGAGTGGGCCCTCTAATGGGCATGGATCCTCAACTAAGGCCCAACCTGGTTGACCCCATTGCCACCCAGCCCTTGCTTTAAAAATCCAGATCCCAAACAATTTACGGCCCCCGTAGTGTATCAAAGAGGTGTGTGTCATGAGGAGTGAACACTGAGATAGGCATGTGAAGTAGCTAGGTTCTGGAGAAGATGGGCCTGCTCATGAAGAGGGATTTTATTTTCAAACGGAAACTTTCATGGCCAGCCACAATTTTTATGGACATGGGGAATACGGGTACAGAAGCCATGTAAAACACACAAAGTCCAACTGGAATAAAAAACAAAAATCGATCCTGCTAGCGCTCTTCAAATTTCTTTGACAGTGCACTTACACCGCACTTACAGTGCACTAACAAATTTCTTCGACAGTGCATTTTATTTATTTATTTATTTAAAAAATTTATACCCCACCTTATCCTATGCCGAAGGCAAATGCCCAAGGGATAAACTGGGAGGTGGTGAACTGGTCAGGAACGCTCAAGCCCTGTGCCTGCTTGTCACCCCCACCAGATGCCCACCAACTGCCTCTATCAGTTGTTTGCTTGCTTTCAGTATCATAGGAACAGGGGAGGGCCCTGTGGCACTTCGGGGGGGTCAGACCCCAGGTGGCAGACGGGTGTGTGTGTGTGTCCAAGTGGCCGTTTTGGCGGTGTAAATCGGGTGCAAATTGGCGACGCGAGCGGGCAGTGGCGACGGGTTTGTTCCTCCTGCTGTGTTTGTTCCTCCATCACTGCGGTGGCAGTGATGGCACTTTCAGCGTGGGGGGAGGGGTAGCCATAGCTCCACTACTGCTTGCTCTCTTAGCCTATTGACCAAGATAGTAAGTGAACGGCTGTGCTAAGTGAGAGAGACCAGACTCACTCTCTTGGCCGGGCCCAGCTCTACATCACTTCCACAGTCTCCTCCTGTTTGCTCCCTAGTTTTAAAAAAGAACCGCTGAGCCTTAGGAGCAAATGAGGAAATGTGTGAAAGGGGAGCGGCCTAGAACATCTTCTGGAAAATGTGCTGGACCACCACCACTTCATGTTCCTGCACACACTTCCTCTTCCTCTCCTTGTCTTGGCCAGTCTTTTTCAAATTGTGGAGCAATTATTGAGGGAAAGTAGGGGTGACAGTGAACATAGCAGTGGTGACAGCAGGTAGGGTAGTGTGTGCGCACGCATGCACATGTGTATGCATGCAATACAGGACGTCTGTGAAGAAGCCCTAATCTAGAAAAGAGGCATGTGTGAACAGACTCTGTGAAGCTTCCTGCAGCCTCATTGGGACATGCTGTCATTCTGTATAAAACTCAAGAGTTAGTGAAAGAAGCAATGTTTGAGGGCCACTTTTCACAAAATCACACTAATCTTTGCAGGACTGTACCGCGTCCTACTGCAGTTCCGATTGATCGAGGGTTGCCAACTCTAAGGTAAAGTTATTCCTGGAGATTTCTTCCCCAACAGCCTCGGCTTCTCCCTGATATAGTTTTTTTTTATGTGTAAAGATAGCTGCTGTTTTTCTCTCTGAAAGCATTCAGTCATTGGAGCCCCCACCTGCAGTCTGAAGTGATACAGTTTACTCCCTCCACGAGACATAGGCCTTAGTGTAATTTTGACAATGTTTTCTCTGGCGGAAGCACACACTTGCTTCTTCACAGCAGGCAGTGATTACAGGGGGTCTGCTTTACATCGCTCCTCTTGCAGCTTGCGACTTCCAGTGTTCTGCTCATGGTGAGCATAATTAACCCCTAGTCCCCTACATGCTGTAGTGTCTTTGAAATTCAGTTCCAAATAGAGGGTAGAACGTTGAAGGGGACAAATTACTTTGAGAACAATTAAACTTTTCTTAGCACAGACCTTTTTTTTTAAATCATTATTATACTCAACAGAACTGATTCACTGGTATTTGAAAAAAGCAAACTCTCTTTGATAGAGTTAATGGAAAGGATTTGCTTTGTTCAGTAAGCAAACAGTTTCATACTTAAATCATAGCATTTTATGTTCATCTGTCATTTTTTGTGGTCCTTTACATTTGGTTTCCCACTGAACCCTCCTGGAGGGACTGTGCACTTCTGAAAGACTCTTTATCTGTAGATTTCAAAATGAGTTTTGACTCCTTCAAATAAGTCTACCAGTGATTAAATTGGACATGGAGACTTCTTACTGGATACAAATGTGCTTGTTTTATACAATTTGGCATGCACACACAAAATTACCATGTCAAGAAGACTCTAGCCTTGCTTTCTGCCTGATGTACTGCTTCCGAATAGGCAGGGATTAAAAGAAAACAAAGCGTGAGAGAGAATCAAACATTTGATTCTTCACCTGCGGTCTGAAAACAGACAGCCCAGAAACAGGTGCTTCACATGGAGAACAGTTTTAATGTTTCTAGGCAAAAAATTCACAGGGGGCCAGCTGCAAATTAAACAGCTGCAACCACCAATGACAACCTATTACACTAAGTCCCCAAGATACGTATTGGTTCTGTTCTGGACCTTTGTGCAGAAGTTGTAAAATAAGAAGTTGTAAAACCTGCGTTCCTGGCTTTTGTTGGTCCAGCACTATTAAAGGTAAAGGTGACCCCTGACAATTAAGTCGAGTCGTGTCCAACTCTAGGGTGTGGTGCTCATCCCCATTTCAAAGCCGAAGAGCCAGTGTGGTCCGAAGACGCCTCCGTGGTGATGTGGCCGGAAAAGCACCACAATGCACCACAATGGATGAACTGCACCTGCATGACTGTAACTCGGACATCTGTAACTCAGATGTCCATCCATACGACTGCCTAAGGCAGCAGATTGGCAAAAGACACCCATCTCCTTCTGCTCTTCTCAACTGCTCCTCCTCCATCCCTTCCATGGATTTGAAAAGGAAGAGGGGGGCTGAGTGGAAGCATGGAGGAGAAGGGAGTCAGAGCTGGAGTCAGAGAGGTGACATTGTACACACCACGTCTGGCATCAGAAGGTCTTGTGCTGGCTGGCCCTGTTTCTTTAGAGAAGTGACTACTATTTGTCCCCTTCCTTCTTACCAGATTGAACCCTAAGAGGATGCAGAGAGGAAAAGGGTAGAGAGGGGAACTGGTTGTGGCAGCGGTGGCAAGGAAGAAGCACAGTGGTCCGCAACTTTGCTGTTGGTATTTAGAAATAATATTCAGGGGGATTTAGTAGGCAGTAGGTCCGTTGTGGTGCATAACTCTCAGGAGGTGCTCTTCAATGCCTACCTCTGACCTATGGTATGGCTGCAATTTCTTGTTTTGCCTTGGAAGTAATGGTGATCAGAAAGTCCCATGGAATTCACAGCCCAATCCTGTCTACATGGTAGATGGGTGGAGCGCCCGCTATGCTGGTCTAGCGTGTTGCAAACATGCCATAAAGCACGTTTGCAGCACCTTGGAGTAAGCGGCGCCGAAGCCGGCATGCTCTCCCCAGCCTGAATCCCAAGCTGCGCCTGCTGGGGAAGGTGAGTTCCCTGCCGGTCGGTGGAGGGGCGTGGGGAGGGAGCATTTGGGGTTGGTATTGGTCAGCTGGGCCCTGGAAGGGGGAGGCATCGGTGGTGATCTTCTCCGTCGAATCCTATCCCCCTTCTGGGGCCTGGCCACTGTTGCACGGTCCGTTCGAATGTGCACCAGCAAAATGAATAATACTCTGAATTTCAAGACGACCCTATTTGACGTTTTGATGTTGATATTCTTCCTTCTTTAGAGACTGAAGGCTTCCCAATTCTTTGACGTGGGGTGCCAGATCACACTCCAGAGATCCCATCTGACCTTTTAAATAGTTCAAGTCAGCAAGAGAAAATAGCGGCTCGTACCTTTTCCCAGCTCAAGCAGGATTCCAGTTTTACTCCATGGTTAACTGTGAAAGGTGAGAGGATAAAGGGCCGAGTGGAAGAAGAGTTTGTATCCTTTTGTTGCTGAATGGAAAGTTTATCTGAACTGTAACATGAATGGAGGCATGGGGGAGGATAGGATAACCCTTCCTGCTAATTCTACCCTTCAGTGACCCCAGGCTATATCCCCCACCCCCGGTTGGTCCTACTTCTGGTCTTGGAGCCCAGCTGGGGAAAAAAAAGAACAGGTCTAAAAGTGTCTAGTGATGATTGTTTGCAGGGAAGAATTAGTAGCTGGAGGATGGATTCATCCTTCTCTACCAGCCCATCCCTCTCCCACCAATCACATTACAGGGCAAACAGAGATTGGTACCTGTGCTTGCCTTGTAACACTACGTTGTGCCCTCACAGAATGCCATAGGAAAAGTATCTTCACTTAGAGCTGTGGGCAGGCTCTTTTCAGACATTTGTGGATAGCGAATGCGGCCTGCTGCATCCCAACCTCTTTGAATGGCAGGAAACCTATTTATTGTGTGTGCACTGAAGCATGAGTGTTCCTTTGGTTATGAGTAGGTGAACTGGCAAGTTGTTGTGTATATCAGCACCCCAGGCCACATGAGTACTGTGCAAAGGAGTGCAAGAGATCATGTCCAGTTGCAGTTGCTGGTCCAGCAGCCTATGTATGTTCACCAGCGGCGGAACTTCGGTGGAGCGTGTGGAGCAGGAGCTCCAGGCGCTCGGGCGGGAGGGCGCGCGCGCTCGGGGGAACTCACCGAAGCGAGGCGAGGTGCCGGATCGGCCCTCCCGCCCTCCCTGAAGCCTGTTCAGCTCCGAAATGAGAGCAAAACGGGCAGGGGGGTGCGTTGATGTCACGCGAGGGGCGCGTCGACGTGACGCACGCAGGCCCCGCCCCCACGCACCCAGGCACCAGGAGGGCGCCCGTCATCTCTGATATTCACAGACCTGATAGTCCAGACATATGTATGCATGGCTGGCCTAAAGGGTCAGCCGCTGTATCCTAGGCCCATTGCAACCTGCACCGGCGCGGCCTAGGTGCACCTTGGGAGAAGGGGACATTCATCCCCTTCCCCAGTGTAAGCAGCATGGGCCGCAATGGGCCTCCTCAGATGCGCACCAGTTCTTTAGCTGGTGCACAACTGGGGTGACTGTGTAAGGCCGGCCTAGGCTGCGACGGGGCTCAGGATATCAGCGCAACTCAACACCAATATCCCTGCCCCCTCCCAGTCTGGGCCGGCTAATGGCCCCCTCCCTCGCCACGCCACTGTGCTGACCGGTGCAGGACTTACCTGTGCCTGGCAGCGCAGGTCCTGAACAACGGCCTAGTAAGTGGCGCCGGCACTCCAGCAGACCATGCGCTCTGTCACTGTTGTTCTACGCTGGATTATGCTGTCAGTGTTTGTGCAGGTACAATGAGTTTGTGCAGGTACAAAGTGCACACACAATTAGGGACCCTACCTATTCAAAGGTCCCTCTATGTTGGTAGGCTCTTTCAGGCATTATGCTGAATATGTGTAGGGGGATGTGGAAGGAGCAGCTTTGACATTCCTACATTTCCTTCATGTAGGAAAAATGTTACATATGTGCCGAGCCATCTTCACAAAGTGATTGGGAAGAACTCTTGACTGTTCTCATGCAAGAGAGGCATTGGTTATTGATTAAAACACAACGTTTTAACTGGAAGAACTACGCACATTCACACACACACACACAGACACAGACACACACACACACACACACACATGCACGCACACTTTTTAATCTAGTTGTGTTCAAAATGGGAGACTGGGTGTTGATAAAAGTAGAATCTGTTTATTAACACTCTAATGGAATTTACTCTCTTTAAACAGCAATAAGCAAAATTATTTTCATTACCAAGCCAGCAGGTAGGACATTAATAGCCAAGCTGTTCACAAAAATCACTTTGCACCTTGGCTTCGTGCTCCCTCCTGAGCTGCAGCCATTAGTCCCCGAGAGCCCTGAGCTCCTTCAGAAGCCTTATTGGTTACACAATAAACCAGTCTGTCTTGTTCAGATATGCTGTTTGTACACAATATAGTGTGCCTGAGTGCACATTTAAGTACAATACCTATACTGAAGAGAAAGTAATTGATTTAAGAGAGATGACAGCTCAGTAGCTCATTTCATACTTTCACAATATAGCAATTTTTCTAAAGCCTCTCGTTTTCTCCTTTCTTCCACGGTGCTGCTCATCTTAGCTTTCCATCAATTTACCTTAAGCATCCAAAACAGCAAGGGACATTTCTGAACAACCTCGAGTATTCATCCTGGATCTGAAATGAAAAGATGAAACGAACACATGCGCTTATTAACAGGTAAATATATGTATTTTAAGCATCTTTCGAAGAGTGTGGCTTATTCTGTTATAAGGATTTTACATAATTTGGACCTCGGAGAGGATTAGGGAAGATGCCGAAGGGGGCTTTCAGAATGCCGACTTTCAGGCTCCAATCCAGAATGAGATGACTGTAGTTAGTAAACCTCTTTAATTATTTCATAGGATTACTGCTGTACAATCTGAAACGCCTTGCTTCTTAAACCCTAGATCTGTGAGACATAAATCAGATTTTGGCGTCGTAGGACATGATTGTGAATTATGTATGTGCATGAATTACTGTGTTCATGCACGGCTGCAATCCTTAATACACTTTCTTGTAAGTACGGCCCATTGGAATGAACGAGAATAGGTTAATATGGTTAGAACTGCTGTATAAAGCTCTAGCCCGATGATATTGTCCTCCTTTTCTCTTCTTAGGTGCTTCTCAGACCTAGAACATATTAAACCATGGGGATGCTGCCGAAAACAGCTTTTGGGTGACTGATTTTTGTGTGGAGTATTACTGTAAAGAGCCAGTGTGCTTGAGCAGTTAGTGTATCAGACCAGGAGTAGGGAAACTGGAGATCTGAGTTCAAATCCTCACTTAGCTACGAGTGGGTTAACTTGAATACCCTGAGCCAGCCACGGCAGCCCTCTACAGGCATTATAATGTGAGGATGCTTTCCACGAAACGGGAAGAGCAAGAGCATGCCGGCAGTGCCTGGCCCGGCACACCCCGCCCCTGTGCCGAAATACATATCCTGCCCCTGTTCTCCATGTGGAGAGTATTTGTCTACAGTAACAAATGCTCTACACAGAAAGAGACCTATTTTCTCTAGTGTACTGCAGAGCTTAAGAACACTGCAAACCCAGCAAGCTTTGATGCAGGGAGGATCTCTTCAATTGGAGAGTGTTTGTCACTGCAAACAAATGCTCTCCTTGGTGAGTGCAGGGGCTGGGACTTCAGGAGGAATACATCCATGCAGGGCTTGCCAGCACTCTCTCACCCCCCCACCCCTCAGTACTTGGACAGCATCCATGTATTATAACACCTGAACAGAGCTTACTTCTCAGCTTTTAATCTACTTTACAGGGTTGTTGTAAGGATCACATTGGTGCATGTGGGAGGGAAGAAGAACCATCATCTATGCTGCCCTGAGCAACTTGGAGAAAGGGTGGCATAGTAGTGTAATTCATCATCATCATCATCATCATCATCATCATCATCATCATCATCATCATCATCATCATCATCACATTTGTCATGTGATTTGAGCATGAATGTGTTGTGATTATCTCTATATGCCTCTCTACACAGCTGGGATGAGGACAGAAACTCTCCCACAGAGTTATCAATTTAGAATAGTCATTTTAGAACTTCAAAATTCTCTTTCTCTGTTTGTGCTTCTCGTTTCTGCACAGAACTCTCCGTACTAGGGTGAGGGCAGCGATTCCAACCTTAGCTGTGCCTTGTCTCTGTCTGGCTTCCTCTCAAGCAGTAGCAATGCCAGACATATTAGCTGCTTTTCGCACTTAAAAGTTTTGCTCCCTTCTTTGCTCTCTTCATCCTTCCTATCTGCTCATTTATTTGGGCATCGTATGTCCTTATTTGAGAGAGATCAGTATTATATTAATGTGTCTTTCATGGCAAGATTATTATTTTTTAAGGGTGAAAAAAAAACTTGCTGAGATGAGTGACGAAAAGCCAACAATAAAAAAAAAAGGGAATTTCTCTTTGGTCTGCAAATCGAATAGTGGTTTTGATTTGTGGGTATGTGCTATATAGAGGGATACAGAGGAAGCTGCCTTATAGTGAATTAGATCGTTGTTCCATCCAGGTCAGTACTGTGTATATTGAGTGGCAGAGGCTCTCCTGGGTTCTAGACAGGGTTTTCCCTGGAGATGTCAGGGCTTGAACCTTCTGTATGTGGGGGGGGGGGGGAAGAGAGAGAGAGAGAGAGAGAGAGAGAGAGAGAGAGAGAGAGAGAGAGAGAGTCATTTTTTAAAGAACAAGAGACTACTTACTTTTCGTGACAAAACACAAAGAAATATGAAGATGAACAGTCCTTGAAATGCATTGAAGACTGTAAAGAGATAAGCAGTGACCACTGATCCCTGGATAACATGGAGCACACCGAAGATCCAGGTAGCACCTAGGAGAAAGAGGAGAGAAAGGGCCCCTCGGGCACAAGACCTGTTCAGAAGGAAGACAGTGACCATCAAAGTGCTGTTTATCCTCCTCTCTCCAATTGCTTCAATAACCGACCTGAACAAGTCATTTGCAGTAGGAAAAAAAAATCCCTAAAAACTGCATTGCAATGACATGGTTTCTCCTTTAGGGTGTGCTGCAGTGCTGTTCCCAGAAAGATATACTCTTGCAAAAAAGAAAAAAAAACACTGAAGAAAGAGTAAAACTGGATGGCTTTTAAAACACTGGCTGTCTTAATCTTCAAATCTGTTTTCTCTGGTGTACTGCAGAGCCATATGATTTGATTTTAAATCTACTGTTAGTGTAATTCCCCAAGGTAAAACATATGTCTGTTATGAAGTATACCCCCTAAGAAACCTTGGAAAAAATGTATAGTATGCTCTTAGGTCAGCACATGTGCATGACTTCAAAGGGATCTTTTGGCTGTTTCTCAGTTTCAGCCTCGGAGATAGTACTGGCTGTAAAACCAGACTTTCTCTTTATATTAAAAGGATTTTTTGCTTTTACAATGCAAGGGAACTTTAAATTGTTGCAGGGTCAGAATACTGATGCCCTAATAGCATACAAATCTACTGGCTGTGATTTTTTCCCCCTTTCCTTTTTCTTTTTTGCTAAAAGACTATAGTATATATGTATACACAGCCCAGCTCATGGACTCTGACAAATTACACCATGTTGTCTTGCAAATGAGCTCACTGATTAGTTTCCTCTTTCATTTTCGGTCCAGCAGTCGCTGGACTTCCTTCGCACAAGAAAGCTGCTTACAGCCCCCCCCCCCTTTCTGATGTTGTTTCCTTGAAAATGAATAATTTTTGACTTCATTAGGACCAGTGCACTGTGTGAAGCTGATAGGGTGAGTAGTAGGAGAAAAGTGATCAATCAAACAATTGCTAAATCCTAACTATAAATCTAGTGCAGTGAGTTGAAACTGCAGGAGTGTTTCTAAGCAACGAAAACAGTAAGTTGTTTTCAATGGTCCCTGTAGCACACTCCAGATTTTCCAGCACAAACGGTTTTCAAGGTCTCGATAAATCAGTTTTAAAGAGAATGAGTTGATGGAAAAATCATAGCAGCACAGAGTTAAAAAAACAAATGAAAGAAACAGGACTGAGCTCCATTTCTGTCTACCCCAGAAACAAAGTTATGGCCCAATCCTATGGGCTGGGTATGCTGGTGGATCTCATGATCTGCTAGCGTATCCCATGATCTGCTAGCCCCACAGCAGCTTGGGAGGCCTTGTGCAGGTGCCAGCAGTCTGCAGATAGGCTGTGGCAGGTAAGTTGGCAGTGGGGGCAGTGGTGTTGCCAGGAGGTGTGTGGTGCTGCAAGGGGTTGGAGGGAGGCAGGAAGTCAGTGTAATGGGTAGGGAGGGGGAGGAACAGGGCAGCGATGGGGGCGGGGAGGGACGGATCAGGACTGGGAAGGGGCAATATTGGCGGTAGTGGCACACACTACCGCCTGACCTGGGTCCACGTGGACTTACGCCAGCTATAGAGCTGGTGGAGGTCCGAGTAGACCTGGCGGGCTGGCATGGGCTTACCCTTGGGCAAAGGAACAAATGTTCCCTTACCTCGCAGAAGTCTCCAGGATCTCTCCTGTGGGATTTAGCAGGCGCCACGTAGGCACAGCTGCATCGCTACGCGGGGTGTTAAGTTGGACTGGGCTGTCAGTGAGATTGCAGTCCTAAATGGTCCTAATACAGCAAGGTCACTGAGTACAGTGCCACTTAAATCAATGATATTTGTCAGCAAGACAAACGTCATAATATAACACATTGTACATTTTCTTTCTTATGAAACAAAAGAAACTTCAAGAGGGATTATTAAACTGATCTGTAACTATTTTGAAACCTACTGATGCTAAAGAAGTTTATGCCAAAGTTGAAACTTACCTTATGTTTTCATAATTGCTAACTTCAGGTTTCAGCAGGGCTGTTTGTTGAAATACTTTATAGATAATGACACCAAAGGCCATCAAATTAACCTGGGAAAATATTTATTTTTAGCTTAGAAAGATACACATTGAAACAATGGCAGTGTTTTCAAAGTTAAAGCAAAGCAATTAAATACCTTTTGTATAGTTAGAGGGGGAAGGAGCCACAGTTATCCACTTATATTTTTTAAAAAAGTATACTGAATCACCTAGGTCAAAGGAGACTGTAACTCTATATCCTTTCCACTGTATAATTGACAGGAATCTGCAAATGTTTATTGAATTCATTAGTAAATCTTGTTATGTTATGTTTCCGGATAAGAATTTCCCCCAATGTCTGTGTATGAAATGTGTGTTCACGTCTACTTATTTCAGCCAGACCAACATTATACAGACATTAAAAACTATTTTGATCAAATGCATATTGTTTGCTGCAAAACAACATTAGTAACTTTTCCAAGAGCCAACATCTTTGGGCCTAAAAGGTACAAAAGCAAAGAAAAGGTTGTGAAAGTTTTCACTATTAGTTTTGAAAAGCAACTGTGGTCAAAGAGAACGCTACTTTGCTATTAAATGTTACATTGATTTCAGTAACAGAACAATTAACAGTCAAAGAAATATAAAACACTAGCACAGAATAAATCACTACAACCATCAGGAGAAGAATCCACCAAAGTACTTGAGGTCCCAATCCTATCCTTCCCTAAGCTTACCATATCGCCGACCGGGATGCTCCGTTTTGCCCTTAAGGGGCGGGGCGGGGGGAAGGGAGCCAGAGCGATGCTCTGGCTCCCTTCCCCCCGCCCTGCCCCTTAAGGGCAAAACGGAGCGTCCCGGTCGGCGATATGGTAAGCCTATCCTTCCCCCACCCCGCTCATGCAGCCATGCCAAAAATGGGTGTGCTGTATCCAGTAGGGGGGATGGGAGGCTTCAGCAGGGAAAGGGGATTTAAGTCCCCTTACCCCTGTGTAAGCCTCTCACTCTGCAATAAGTCTCCTCAGAACTGCGCCAGCTCTGTAGCTGGTGCAGGTCCGAGGAGAAAAAGGGGGTGGGGAGGCTGCAGAAAAGAGGGATAGGATCCAGTGCATGCCATTGCTGCTGGATCCACCCTCTCCTGCAGCCTCCCCGCCCGTTACAGCAACTTCCACCCTCCCACCCAGTTTTGCCCCCTCCCTGCCCCCAATTCACCCTCTCCACACCCCTCCCACTTCTCCCACTGTCTTATCTGCTCCGGTAGGCAGTGAGAGGACCGACTACGCACATGGGAAGGCTCAGGTCTTCTCACTGGCATCCTGGCAGCGCACTACTAAGCGTGCTTCCGGAAAGCGCTTTACGGCACGTTTGCACCAGTCGCTGCATATAAATACAAGTGTGCAGGCTGAAGCCCATAGGATTGGGCCAGCTGTGGGAGACTATTGTCTTCTCTGGCGCTATAAAAGAGTTAAATACAAGTGTGCATCGGGCAGTGCTGGGGTGTGGTTGGCCCTGGGTCAAAGCCCCTGCGCTGGATACCACATGGTGCATTCCCCCCTGTACCCTGTACCCTGAAAACTTAGCAAGGAGCAGTGGCTCCTCCCAAACTCCGTATCTGTGGATGGGGGGGGGTAATCTTTGGTGGTGACAACAGCATCTCCCTCCTCACACGATAGGCAGAGGATAAGAAGGAGAGGAGTGATGCCACTGCCACCCCGCTTAGAGGAACAAGTGCTTGGATGACTTGTGCCACCACTCCTGCCAGTACTGGGGGGGGGGGGGTTCAGGAGTCACCGCAGTTGCAGAGGCCCCTGGCCTGGCTGCCCCGGACACCACCCTTTCCTTTGTCACACTTTATATATATCCTCCTTGCTTGCTCTATTTGTATAAACCATAAAACTATCTCCTTGCTTCTGTCTTCCACTACTGTCTTTGTGTTTTACTTGTTTTGCTGGGATCAAAACCACTTCTCTCTTTGGAAAACTGTGTTTTTCTCTCCCTTCAAGTTGCTCCTCAAGCTCCACTTCTGTCTCAGTGATGGCTTTTCAGAGATTTGAAGATTGTACTGCTCTTTTTTGCCTGCAGTGCACTATAGCGCATTCTTTTTTCCGTGCCTCTCTATGTTCCTCTAACTATTGTAGATGATCCTAGGGCATGTGATACACTATTCATCACTGGGGGAAAAAAAAGTAAAATGTCCCAATACGTATGGAATTTACAGATGTCTTTGGGACATCTGTAGCTAGACTTTAGCTAACAGGTTTGAATAAGTGTTGGATATTTTTACAGAGGAGGATTTAGCCCCACTCCCTGTTTTTAGTTTGTGGTCTTACGCCATCTGCTATAAGTGAGTGAGAAATGGCCATATACTAGAGGGAAAAATAACGTTGGAAAATATCATCCCCTTGTTTGAAACTGTGCTCGTAAAAACAAGATGCTGCTGGACAAGAGCCAACTCTAATTCCTATTGTTTGACAAAGAAAAAGCCTTGGACCTTCCATTACATTAGATAAACAAATACACGGCATGAGGCATGCTACCCCTGAACAAAAGGATGTGTCGTCCCACATGATTCCTGGCCAAACTTTATCTCCTACTCGTATATGATCTATTTGCACACATCTGTCATTGGGTGCTTCATGTATCATTCATGAACAATTCTGTTTACGGTGATCACTACTACTAATCAATATCTGCAGACGTGGCTTTACTGGCAAAACAAGATGGGATGGCTGCCTTAGATGGTGGATTTTTGGGTGCTGCTGATGGTGGTAAGGTAAGAGATTCAAAAATCTGAGCTGCATGCACAGTGCAATGGCAACTGTTCCTTAGCAAGCTCTCTTAAAATAAATGGAAGCTCCATATGAACTTCTGCTGGTCCAAGGAGATGGGTGGGTTGGTCAGTAGCGTAGCCAGGCTGGGGCGGGGGGGGGAGTTTGCTGTGCCCTGGGTGACAGCCTCTTCTCATGAGGTGGAATCATGGCAGCAGCTTTCTACTCCGCCGCTGCCTTTTTGCAGCGAGAGTGGCTGAGTCTGCAGCCGCGGAGGGGTTTCGCACCCTTTTCAGTGCTTTGGATGGTCCTACCCTGACCCTCCCTCCCTCTCTCCTAGAAGCCTTCAAATGAAGCCTTCTGGGAGTGCAGGGGGTGGAGCAATGACACAAGATGACAAGGATTTCTTTCTAGCTAATCCTGCCAGAGAGAGACAAAAAGAGGACCATTGACAACATTGCAGTAGTGATGAATGGAATGAATTAGGATTCTCAAATTATGAAAATTTGAATCTGGATTCTTTTCCATTATAAATGGTAGATTATCATTCTTGTGGTCTCCAGAGACAACCCGATCTGCAGTGGGGTGCACTTTGTATTTGTTTATTAAACCTTTTCAAACTGCTTGATCCCAAAGGCATTTGCCGAGGCATATTGCTCCACAGCTTGTTTATGTTCTTTGGGATATTTGATTCTACGGCATTCTGTGTAAACACTAAAAAGGAAAATGTCTTTAAATGAAAAGCTATCGAACACTACAGTAGACAAAGAAATTCACCACCGTCCTAACACTGTTGTGCCTGTTGGAAGATGGAAAGAACAGCAAGAATGAATCATTGAAATTCTAAGTTCCTCCGGAGAGAATCACAAAACCATATGATATCCTAGTGTGTTAGATTTTGCATTAGGATCCATGACTGAGTTGTAAGACATCCAGACAGCTCCATATTGAGCACACATCTGAGGAATACAAGTTATTTCATCTTTCGTTGGCAGTTTGCTTAAACAGCTGGGTTTGAGTGTGTTTCCAGCCTTATGTCGACATTCAGAAAGAAGAGCTGCGTTTTGATTTGCCCAGCCAGAGCCTTTCTTGTGGAATTATCCAAACAAAGGCCATGAGCGTTTAGTAGTTTTCTGAAGTAATTTGCTGTAGGTATTGCTTTGTTTTTTTTAAAGAATACTTATATTGTCAGTTTGAAAGGGTAGGGATTTCTCCTAATTATTAATAATAGGAAATAATGAGGATGGGAGGAGCATGTTAGAGTCATGCTTGGAGAGGAATTGCACCCAGTGTCAGTAAGGTTGGATAGAGGATGGCATTAAGGAGAGTAGATATAAGACAGATTTCAATTATGAGACACCTCAGTGGAGAAGGGACGTGGAAACTAAAGAGGATGGCATAATATACTCTCTTGGGTGATTGCTAAGGGAGGTGGAATTTGGGGCTAGACAGGGATTTAGAAAGTTATACATTTCTCATGAATGTTGCTCTGTCTTTCCCTTTCTCTCCATTACTTTGTCTTCCCAACAGCTTCATGACGGTTGACCAGCCCAACCTAATCTTTAGGACAGGTACTGAGGCTGAAGCTCAAATATTTTGGCCACCTAATGCGAAGAGAGGACTCTCTGGAGAAGACTCTGATGCTGGGAAAGATTGAAGGCAAAAGGAGAAGGGGAAGGCAACGGATGAGATGGTTAGACAGCATCACCGATGCAACGAACATGAAAATGAGCGAACTCAGGAAGATAGTGGAGGACAGGAAGGCCTGGCGGGATATGGTTCATGGGATCATGAAGGGTCGGACACGACTTAACGACTGAACAACAACAAATATTCAAATAGAAACAAACGAATAGCTTCACATTAAAATAGAAGCACACAAATATCTGGAAAACATTTCAAGTTAATGTATGGCATTTAATGTATGGCCTCTTATGCGCCATGTTTAGGGGCAGGAGAAAATGGTGATAATGAAATAAAAACACATAACACCGCTTTCTGCTAAAACAATATCTGTGAAAAAATAATAAAACCATGTAATTTTGCATTATTCTTCATCTGCTGATACTGTACAACCTATACCACCTACCTAGTGCACTTTTAAAGCAGTTACAATGGATAATGGGGGAAATTCGGAATAAAAACATAACACCGCTTTCTGCTATTTCATTTTGGTTAAACATCAAAATCTGTGAAAAAATAAAACCATTTTCTCCCACCTCTTGCACAAGCTGTAAGAGGTGGAAATGCAACGCCAAGCGTACAGAAGATACTTCTCCGGGGATTGCTCCCTCACCTTGCTGCAAGGGCAGGTGCTAGGTCCAGGCCTGGGAACGATGTGAGTAGGGATAGTACCCATTTGTCACATCAGGGTTTTTGTTTTGTTTGCTGCTCACATTTTAGCATCCTTGTCAACCTTTGCCCTTCTTACCCACAGGACATCAGTCCCTGGAATGCAGTGGGGAACAATGCTGCATTGTGATGTAAGATGTTCCCCTCCCCAATCATTCTGGGTCATTCCTGGGCATTCTAGATCACTGCCAGGAGTTCAACGTTTGCTGTTTATCAGAAATGCCCCTATGTGATGATGTAGCATCTTTCCCCACAGCAGTGTTTCTCAAACTGTGGGTCGGGACCCACTTGGTGGGTCCTGACATGAATTCTGGTGGGTCCTACGTGATGGAAAGATCAGATAAGTAATAGCCACAATCCCTGAGGCTATTCAGATAGCTGCTAATTGCCCTTCAAAGAGCTGAGCTCCTGCAGTTTGCAAGCTTGTGTAAATATAGGGAAGTGAGTGTTTTGGTGTGTGTTTTTCCAAATCTGTCAATGACAGGTAGTGGGGGCAGGTGAAGGTTTGGTCACATAACTAAGACCCTCAAGCCTAGAGACTATTCATTAAGGCTGCCTCATTACAAGAAATGGATTGAGGGTTGTTGTTGTTTTTTTGCAAATAAATATATAAGAAAATATTACTTGTAAGTGAATATACAGTATTGTTTTTTTCTAGATCAATTTTTTTTAAGTCTCATAAAGCTAGGTGGGTCCCGATAGAGTATCATTTTAAAAAGTGGGTCCTGGTGCTAAAAGGTTTGAGAACCACTGCCCCAGAGCATTCAGTGAAACTGGCAGGAGCTGGCTGCTGGGAAGATTACCAGCACTTCAAGTGCTGCTGAAGACACCACCATCACATCATAACATGTTTTTAAAAACAATAAAAGAGTTCCACTACCACTCAGTATCACCTCTGTTGCTAGTTTATGATAAGCCCTCCCAACCCAGTACTCTTTTCAATCAAATGTCCCCACATTTTTACTGGACGCAACAATTGTGTGTATATGGGGGAAACCTGTTCAGAACAGCCTGAGCTCTAAGGCAGACAGAGAGACAAGTTCCCCGGACTTTTAACTATTGATAACAGTGCTTTATGAGGCTATTTTATCTGCCTGTAATCATGCTGTTGCACTATTGTTTTAAAGCTTCATTGTTTTATTGTATCGAGTTTGTAAACTGTCCTGAAAATACTAATGCTGAAGGGTGGGTTTAAAAAGCTGTTAAAAAGACGCAAGGAACTGAAAGGCTGCCATGCTGTTTGTGTTCCAAGATTGCTTCTCCGTGACTGTTAACAGCTTCAGGAGAGGGAATGATTGGTGTGTGGGAGCAAAGGGGTGAACTCTGCAGCCCCAGTTCAAACCAGCTGCCCTCTGCATAGCTGCTTTTCAAAGAAGAAAGAATTCTGAATGCAGAGCTCCCACATCACATCTAGCTTAGCCCTAAGTCTACTTTGCAAATGGAGTAATCATGTCGAAAGTAAGTACTCCATGCTAAATGCCTCAAACTGCTAGAGCCCTGATTGCTTAGCAACTGTTAAGGGGCTTCCGACATGTCATGCACAAACAGGTGTGCCTCAACCCTCTTTTTGATTTTTGTTTCTTTTTAGAGAAGCAACTTCAGAGGCAGCGATGGAGAGCAGAAAATTGGCAATGTAGAGTGGGTGCTTAACCCATTTTTCCTGCAGGCTATTTTCCACTCCAGAGAGCTGTCATCATGTCTTTTTCTCCCATCGGATTTGAAATGCAGGTTTGCAACACGCCTTTTAAGCCTTGCAGGGGAACCCCTATCTGGGGAGGGGGACAGAGAGTACATTTGGGGCAAGGAAACACTGGGCGAGAAAATAATTAAGTACCCCCTCCCCTCCCTTCCCCGCCACTGTTTTCACTTTCAATTATATCCTCTGAAGATGCTGAACATAATGTTGTACATTATGTATCAGTTGTGTATAATTTGTAGTGAGCCCCTCATTTAAACAGAAAGCCTGTCCTTGGTCCCACAGTAGAAATGCGAGTAATTGAGGCTATACGTAAACATTGTTTTAAGATGTTTTATGGAGCAGACAAATACCCCGATGTTGTCTGATGGAGTAAATATATTAGTGCTTGATATTATGTAAAATAATTCTAGATTTAGCATAATCAACTCTAATTTTTAATTGAGTGCTAAGGTTTTTAAAATACACAAAACCTGTTAATGCATATGCAACAGCGCTGTGTTGACTTTGAGTCGCAGTCCCAATGGAATCCATCTAATCAATTAATCATGGGTTTGAGGTTCTTCTCAGTGTGAGCCTGCAAAGCTCTTGCTCTTAGAAGGTGCTCTTTACCTGCAGCGACTACTCCTTGTATAGTCCCAGTGATTTCAGTCAGGCTAGTCTGAGTGGCATGTTTCAAATTGGAGCTTCACAAATGACAAGACGGCAAACACACCTGTTGAAGCTCATGAAGCACTGGCCCCCTAGTATGCTGTTAGATTACTTCTAAATTTTGCTTGATTCAATTAATCATGTGTGAGTTATCCTTTGGAGTTCAATAGGATTACTTTGGTGTGTACCAGAAAGCCATGTCATAATTCCTTTGCAGATGGCCCATACAACTGTAAATAGCCATGATGCTCTGAATGTTCCGTTATTGTAAATTACGCATATATGGGCAAAATGTTTCACTTTTATTTTGCACCATTCACACCCAACTTTTTGTAATGTGTCACAAGATGCATTACAACTGACTACAAACTTATGGCATACAAACTATGAAGTTGCTGCAAAAAAAGGAAGACCATTATAAAGATAATTAATATTGTTAAGTTGGGGGGGGGGAGCAGGAACTATCTAAATAATCCTTATCAATTGTTCTGTAACTGGAGAATTAAAAAACTTAAAAAAAATTATAGGGGGGAGGGAATGTGTAGTTTATATGATTTTTTGTTCCGATACAAGAATACTGAAAACTGTCTGTTATCGAAGCCTCTCAGGAATTAGACCCCTTGTGACTTTCTGTTGCTACAAAAGAAAACGAGTCCAGGAAAGAAAGAGCTAATTCTAAAGACTCTGACACACTACTTCTGAGTCAGTTGAGTGTTTCACATTCAAAACTTCAAAAATGAAACTCCCCAATCATCCCTTTCTACTTTTTCAGGCTCTCGCTTAATAATTGATGAAACCATCTATATGCTGATGTCAAATCTTAGAAAAACGAGGATGGTAGGGGGAGAGAAGATGTCTCCTGCTGTTCTTTTAGTCATAGACTTGATTTTAAAAAATATATCAGATTAGATATGGCTCCTTCAAAAATGTCTGATATTCAGGAAAGCATAGGCATCATTCTCCCCGGTGACTCTTATTATCAGCGTTAGAATTAACAAGCGTGCATTCTGATGTGCAATCCTGCACAAACGGAGACAGATTTCTGTCTTCTGGCTGACGGCTGGGTAAAAATGCTGCTTCAAATACTGTTTCCGTCAGGAGCGTTAAACTGATAACAATGCAACAGTTTGAGCAAGAAAAATGAAAATCTATGCCATATTAATTGCTTAAAATTGTGCACAAGCTGGCAGTCAAGCAATGAGAGGTATGTCTGCTGTCTGATTTTGCTCATTATCATCTCCCAGATGAGTACACCTGCCCAAATGCTTTTGTTATTTGTTCTAATTTGACACAGTGCCAGGGAAATATTTAAGAACAACAAGAAGAAATATTAGAAGAAGGGGGGAAAAAGAGAGAGAGATTCTGAAATGGTAATTGAATGGTTTTTATTTTTGGTTGGCTAACGGCCCAATCCTATTCCCCACCTTTGACGACAATGCAGCTGCAGCAATGGGGCACATGGATCATACAACGGTGGGTGGGGTGTGTGATCAGAAGGCCTGCCAGGGGTAAGTAAAACTATTTACTACTTATCTCTGCATATGCCTCCTGGTGGCCTATGGGTCTCCTTGGGCCCTTTTATCCCACTTGCTGGGAAGATCTCCACTCTTCACAAAAAAAAGAGCAAATAGGGGAAGGAAACTTGCCTCCTCCCCTAACTCATCTTGTGGCGCACCACTGATTTTAAGCAGTCCCCTCCCCCCAAATGTGGCTCTAATATCAGAAGTGAACCAGACAGGAAGGAAAGGGCTGAAATGTATGGAGTGCAGTGAAGTCAGTTGGAGGCAGGTTTCTTTCTCTTCTTTACACACTCTTTTTTAATGTAGTGTAGACCTCTACCACCACCACCACCACTTTAAATATGAATGATTCAAACACATACTTAACACTAGTGCTGGCTGGGGAAATTTTTCAAATCAAAATATCTCTGAGAAAACATGGCTGTCCACAGATATTTTCTGACAAAACATGATCGCTGAATGAACTCAAACGTTTTTTTCTTCCACATGTGGCACACTTTCTGGATTTGTTTTGGCTTTTTTTCATCCCTAGTGTCACACAATGTAAGAAAAACCCTGCTGGATCAGGTCAAAGGCCCATCTAATTCAACAGTACTTTTTTTTTTTTTTTTTGCTGATTTCCCAGAAAATTAAAACATTCATTTCAGGTCAATACTACTTAACACACTCACATGCACATACATTTGACCATGTAATGTAGTGTAGTGTAATGTTGACCAGACTCCCAGGTTCAATTTCCATTCTGACAAAGAGCACATTGGGTGACCCATAGCCAGGCACTCTTAAGCTAAACTACCTCACAGGGTTGTTGTGAGGATAAATGAAGGTGGGGGTGGGGGAATATGATGCATCCCCTTCTGAGTCTTTTGGAGGAAAAGTGGGATAAAATATAACAAATCAAGAACTAAAAATTCTGGGAACAACCCACCTAAAATGAAGCACTTTTCAAAGTCACTTTTATTTCAGTTACAGAGTTTTAAGCATCTGTTAACTCTCCCACCTAATTCGATAAAAAATTCCACTGCTGTGCCTTCAACTGGATCATGTCCTTGGTGCATATCTAGATAAGCTCAAGCACATGTGGATTCCCAACATTATGTTATGATTCGCCATTCTACAGTAGACTACATGTAGACTTGAGTCTATTGACTCGGACTCGAGTCTGACTCAAGTCGCGTCAATGACTTGACTCGGACTTGACTCGGCGATTGTAAAAGACTCGAAAGACTCGACTGAAGACTTGGAGCCTTTTACAACAAGTTGAATTTTATTCAGGTTTAAACCCGTTTTTCCCATCAAATAGATAGGGACTTGCAACTCACAACCGAAGACTCAGGACTTGGGAGCAAAGACTTGGGACTTGACTTAAGACTTGGAGTCAGAGACTTGATCCACATCCCTGCCATTCTATGCCCCATGTTCCTGGTATCCCTCTGCACGTGCTAATATATTCTCCAGCTGCATGTTTTAGATGTTGAGATGTATAACATGATGCTGGTGATCCATAGGATAAATAATGCCAAAGTATGATCAGTTGGCATAAATAGGCTGTTTTGGGTAGTATCGCCATGGCCCAAATGTATTACAAGCTCTTACCCCTCGAGAAATGGCATTTGTGCTGGGTAGTGATCATAATGATAATAGTACAGGTCATGGTAAAATTAATCTTTATGAAATAGAATACTGTATTTAATAGAGTATTCTATTTCATAAAGATTAATTTTACCATGACCTGTACATCACTTTGGCTCATAATTAATTTTGCCATGATCATGCTGGCAGTTTTTCTTTCCTTCCCAAAGCCTGCGTTAAAGTATTTTAATATAAATGATGATGGTGACGATGATGACAAACAAAGCCTTGGGTGCTTCAGTCTTAACTAAAGACTGCAGGGAGAAACAAGTTAGGGAAATTATCTTTGGTTGGCAACTTAAATTTTAGGAAGGTTGAAATGGCTCGTTTCTTCCCCAGCTCAATCTCATGAACTTTTCACCCAGTCCTTTTCATTTCTACTCACCAACAGAATAAAAATGAAATGAGTTCTTAGACAGGACCAATTAGACCAGTGGCTTGTGCATTCCAAAATGCGCTTTGGGATTCTAATGGCACCCGCATATTAATGAGTAAAGATTTTAGGGAAAAGCAGGGCAATTGAAATACTTGGGGAAGACAAAGCACTTGGTGGTAAATGTCTGCATGAGCTCAGCTTTTATAGCCCTCTGGCTATAAAATACTCAGAAGATCTGCCAGAAATAACACACCTTGATGTAAGGAATCCAAGCCAATCCAGAGGCAAACTACCACCTCTGCTCTTAATATGCACCCTGCATCCTTCAAGGTATAATACACTATAATCCAACCTGCCAAACTCCTAAACACAGCCTGTCTTGATGAATAATCTTGATAGATCAGGCAAAGGCCCATCTAGTCCAACATCCTGTTTCCCACAATGACCCACCAGCTGCATCTAGGAAGACCACAAGCAGGGAGAGAAAGGCATACTTCTCTCTCACAATTGCTCCCCTGCAACTGGTATTCGGAGACATCCTGTCGCTGGATCTGGAGACAACACATGGTCATTGTAACCTGTAGCCTTTGACAGACCTGTCCCTAATTAATTTGTTCAATCCCCTTTTAAAGCCATTAATGGCCATCACCACATGTTGTGGCAATGAATTTCGCAGTCTACGTTATGTGTGCACAATCCTACTTAACTATCTGGCAGACGGCCCAGGGTCGCCTGCCAAATCCTATCCCCATTCCAGGCCACTCTGCAGCGACCCAGAGGTCTACTCAGGAGAAGGGGACATTTGTCCCCTTCCCATGGTGTAAATCAGGGAAGGCCCGATGGGAAGCTGGCGGAAGTGGCCGGCTGCGGAAGGGGATCTGGCAGACACCATCCCCGCCTCCTCCCGGGCTGGCATGGCCAATGGTCCCCCTCCCTTGCTGCCCAGACCGCCCATGCGGCCGCCGGGGATCCCTTACCTTCCTTGGGCAGCCACATGGAGATCCGGTGGCAGAGTAAGGGCTGCCGGCCTAGTGCCAGCGGCCCTTACTCTAGAGTCCTTGCAAACATGCCTTACGGCACATTTGCGACAACTTCCGGCGGTGGAGCACTCACTCCGCCGCCGGAAATCTACGGAGGATTGCGTTGGCCGGCTGCAATCCTATACACACTTACCTGGGAGTAAGTTCTATTGAATTCAACAGGAGTTACTTCTGAGTAGACATGCATAGGATTGTGTGCTGTGTGGAGAAGTAAATCCTTTTGACTGTCTTAAATCTTGCACCAATAAGTTTCATTGCATGACCCTGGTTCTAGAATTGTGAGAGAAGGAGAAGAACTTCTCATTCTACTCTCTCCATATCAAGCATCATTGCATGTCTCAATCATGCCCTCCCTTAATTGCCTTTTTTCCCAAGCTAAAAAGTCCTAACTGTTGTAACCTTTTCTTATAATTAAGGTGCTCTAGCCCTCTTATCATTTTGGTTGTCCTGCAACTTTTTCAGCTTTACAATATCTTTCTTGAGGTTTGGCAACCAGAAGTGTACACAGTTTTCCAAATGTGGCCACACCATAGATTGGTATATAATATTAGCAGTCTTACAACCCAATTCTGGGTTAGTTAAGGCTGCAATCCTATGCAGAAGTAAGTCCCATTGTAGCCATCACTCCCAGGAAAGTGTTCACAGGATTGCAGCCTTATTCTTGATCCCTTTCGTAATGACCCCTGGTGTGGAATTTGCCCTCTTCACAGCTGCTGCACATTGTATTGATGTTTTCATTGCGCCATCTACCATGACCCCAATCTCTCTTTCCTGGTTAATCACGGACAGCTCAGACCCCATCAGTATATATGTGAAGTTGGGATTTTTTGCTCCAATGTGCGTCACTTTACATTGAACCACATTTGCCATTTGATTGCCCATTCACCCAGTTTGGAGAGGTCGTTTTGGAGCACTTCACAGCCTGCTTCGGTTTTTACTACTCTGAATAGTTTGGTGTCATCTGCAAACTTGGCCACCTCACCATTTACCCATAACTCCAGATCATTTATGAACTGGTTAAAAAGCACTGGTCCCAATACAGGTCCTGGAGGGATCCCACTTCTTACTTTCCTCCATTGTGAAAATTGCCCATTTATTCCTATTGTCTATTTTCTGTTCATTAACCAAATATCAGTCCATCAAAGGACTAGTCTTTTATTCCACGACCCCTAAGTTTATTCAAAAGCCTTTGGTGAAAAGGCTTTGTCAAACACTTTTTGAAATTCCAAGTATACAATGTTGACTGGATCACCTTTAACTACGTGTCTGTTGACACTCTCAACAAACTCAGTGACCAAGACTTCTTAAGGAACTCAAATGAGAAATTTTTGATCTTCTAACAAAAATATGTAATGTCCTTAAATCAGCCTCTGTACCAGGGAACTGGAATAGGGCCAATGGCACACTAGTATTTCAAAAGTGATCCAGGGAGGGGAGATCCAGAGAATGAGAGGTTACTCCATTTAAAGATAGCAATAGCAAAAGCCCAGTGAAACATGCATGGCCTGTATCCAAAGAACCATTTGACTAGTTCTGCATGTACATGCACATGCGCGCACACACGCACATGTGCACGCACAACCACCACCCACCCACACTTTTAGATCTTGCATAGCTTGTTCTTCTGGTCCATGGACATTAGGGCAACTCACAGCAATTAAATTAAATCCATGACAAAATCAGCGATATCAAACAGCTAAACAAAGTAAAGTTAGCAGCAAAATAAAATGGTCAAATAACAAGGCAATCTTATCTAAACCGTAAAAATACAAGCAGATTAAAAAGTTGACATTGCCTTCCAAAAAGCCTACAATTTTATATGAATGTACTATAGCGTTAATAGATCATACTGACAGAATTCCATGCAAACATGCAAATGTGCACACATCATCAAAAAAAATAAAAATCACATTTTAGTACCAAATAAATAAAAGCCAGTAGTTACAGCTGAATTGCCTACTGAAGTTGCTTGTCATACAGTGTGCCTTCTAACACTTCTTACTTGATCTCAATCCGTTTTTACATGTGTAGCTTAGAAGCACTTACAATGTGCTCTTGATGTCCCGAAGCCATTTTTTAAAAAAAAAAATTAGCACGGGATGCCAAATGCTTCCAAAAGATCAAGCCTGAAAACATTTCATATAGGAATTAAAAAGGGCCCCTTTCCTAGCAAAAAAAAATAGACGGCTATCAGCTCTTGACTTGACTGCCCACTCGAAATAGCGGGCTCTGGTCTCTAGTGTCGCAATTTTGTTTAAAATAGCCTTGATGATGGCAGGGTACAGGAGAGTGATAACATCATAAAGATGACAGCCTAATCTTCAAAGATGACCGATCACAGATAAAAGATTAAGTAACTCAGTATTTGAAATACCAGATTATCTGTCTCCTGGCATAGTGTCTGTGTACACCTCCTGCTGAGTTTTGCAGAGATATCACTGACATGTGAAAGATGCTGCAGACTTGCTGCTGAGCATTCTGTTCCCTCAAGCAATCAGGTTGAAAGAAACAACCCCTCATCTGAAACATTAGTTAATCAAACATATGTATTTGAGACAGGCAAAGTATTTAGGTGCATAATATATAAATATCTTTCAGAGTGGCTATTTAAGAGCATCTAAAATAGTTAATTTTGCCATATAATTAGCACTCACAGGTGGGCTGGCAATGGGGTAGTGATTATTAAACACCTTTTATTATCAGTTTTATGTACTCCAATAAAAAATAAAAAGCATACTTACAAGAATTATGAGACATGCTGGTCCTATAAAGCTCCATATAAAGTTATTCTTTGTGCTGAGCCAACATCTAAAAGGTAAACAACACATAATGTCTTGAAATATCTTTAAAGATGATTACTCCGGGCCAGAGCTCCATGCCCACAAATGTATGAATGTGGAAATTGAATATTCCATTTTCATGTATGACATTTGCGAGAATTGAAATGCAACAGACTGAGGGCCCAATCCTACCCAACCATCCAGGGCTGATACCAATGGGGCATGTGCTGCACCCTGAGGTGGGGGGGACAGAGGTGAAACAAGGGTGGAGCGAAGGCAAGTAGTTTTGCAAGACTCCGTTACACTGGAGTCAGCGGCCCCTCCCCCTTGCTGTTGGAGCCATTCTGGCAGCAAAGGCAATATGCAGGACACTCCCCTGTTGCTGCTGGAATGGCTCCAACAGCAAGGGGGAGGGGCCGCTGACTCCAGTGTAACGGAGTCTTGCAAAACTACTTGCCTTCGCTCCACCCTTGTTTCGCCTCTGGGGGGGGGCAGTCATGGAGGCCTCCTCAAGGTAATGGAATTATTTTCCCCCTTACCTTGGGGCTGCATTACAGCTGCGTTGGTGCTGGAAAGATCGATAGGATTGGGCCCTGAGTCAGATCATTGGTCTATCTAGCTCGCTACTGTTGACACCGGTGGTGGCTCTTCAGGGTTTCAGACAGGAATTTTTGTCTGCCCTACCTAGACATGCCAGGGATTGAACCTGTGACCTTCTTTGTGCAAAGCATGTGCTCTACTATAGAACCACAGCTCTTACTACTAAGTGGAATGGCAGGCCAGGTATGGACTCGCTTATCCCTTCACCACTGGAAGTGATAGTCAAAGAAGGAAACTTCCAACAGTTCTAATGAGATGCCAGCAGCACCATAGCCCAGAATCCTGGGCTGTGAAACTTAGTTCGTTAGTTCTTGCCACTGTCTATAAAAGTCCCAGAACTGCTGCACTCAGTTTGATTTTGTACCACTAGGCTGCTGCCCCAATGGTGGGAAGACTAACAGAAAATCAAAATGGAGATGTGGTGGGAAGAGTAACAGGACATGAATAATAGGTACATGAGTAATAAGACATGGAAGGGTGTGGGTGTTGTTCTGCTCTTATACTGGATCCAATATAGGAACAGGAACTAGTGAAGGGAATGTAATGTGGGCAAAATGAGATGCAGAACTCCAAATGGGCAACATAATTATACAGCCGCAGGAGTGGCTATAGATTTGAAGCAGCTGGCTTTTTCAGCCTTCTCTCATTATAAAGCTTGAACATTCAACTGATCATAAAATAAAGCTGATGTGTTGAATCAGTGTGAAATTTGGCATGGCGAATCTACCCATGGAGGGGATAATCTTGCCAGATTTTAGGAAATTCAAATAGCACCATTACGTCAGCTGAAACATGTTGCTGTCAGGTGTAGGTGTGTTGTGGCTTCTCCCACTTTTGTATCCAAAGCTGAGAAAAAGGCAAAGTAGAGAGCAGAGAAATACAGTAATGAAGTCAAGAACGAATAAGAGAATAAACATTTAAAAGGTCTATGCAGTAAAGGAACGCTTTAGTAGTAGTTGAAGATCAGAAGCAACTTTTTCTTGCAGTAGCTTGAATAAAAGATAAATAGAAAGAGAGAAAGGTTGGAAATCTTGGAAACTCCAAGGTTCCATACTTGGGGAAAAGGAGGAACAGAAACATTAGCCAGTGAGAGAAGGAGGTATAGAGAAAGAAGATGGATAGATCATAAATATATACAGAACTGTCACCTCCAATGAAGTGGAGGAGCCCTTATACAGTAGAGGCAGCCGCTCAATTTGTCTATTTGAGTTGTACAACCATAAGACATCTCTCAGCTAGGGTGTCTGTGTTTGAGCCTGGATTCCTATGCACATGACTAAGGACAATTTTCATGGATATCACAATATAACCATCCACTGAAGCTTAGAGGGTGGTGCATGTGTGGAAAATATTGTCCATACACTCATCCCCTGCTGGATGGGAACTTTGCATGCAAAAAAGACCTACATGCACTATGTTGCAAACTGGATCTCTTCAGCCAATATTCATGAGTGTGTAACATGCGTCCGGACACAGCACAGTCCTATCCATCTTACACCAGTTGTGCAGTGAGAACAGGACGCCCCAGAACAGAAAGGGGATTCAAATCTCCCCTCCAAACCCTCTCGCCCTGCCCTCCCCCACTGGTTACACCTCCCCCACTGGTTACACACTGGTGGTGTAAGTTGTATAGGATTGCGCTGTGAACTGGTAACATTGTGCGCCGCATAGAACGGGGTTGCAGTCAGCATAAGCAATGCTAATCAACTATTTTGGGTCAGAAGCTGAATACAGGGCATTTTTATTTGTTGGGGAGGGGAGAAATTGGGATCTATACTCAGACCCACCGGTCTCTTCTAAAAAGGTGATTACTTCAGTCAAAGCTATTGCCTAACATTAAAGGTGTGCAATAGTGCACAGGCAACCCTCTGTTATATAAGAATTGTTTTGCATCAGAAACATTTTCATGCTGTCAGATATCCCAATGGGGTGATGTACTAAAAACGTTAGGGCAGAACTATCCACAGCTCAAAATGACATGTAAAAAGTGACCTACACTTCAGGTCTTCCATAGTATTTGTATCCCAGGATAGCAGAAATGCCAACCACCACTGCTGGGCTCACATAGCCAAAGACATAAAAGTTCTTGTGTAAGAATCCCTTATTGTAGATTACTCCGACGACTATAAGGTACAGGTGAATGCCTTCAATACACATCCATGCAAAGGCAGCTAAGAGGAAATAATGGAGTAATCCAGCGGTGATTGAACAGAATAGCTAGAAGGGCAAACAGAGGAAAGCATAAGTGAAAAACATAAAAGGCTTCATATATTGCAATGCAGCTTCAAAACGTTATCACAATACAGATGAAACCCTGTTCCGCTGAAAATTTGTTTCAGTACAAAAACACTCCAGCCTCTCATTACTTTTCTGTAAGTACATTGAAAAGCACTAGACCTATGCCGTTTTAAAAACCAAGCCATATGCTCATCTTGTTTGCCCTGTACAAATACGCTGACATCAAATACACTGCAGACCACATAGATGGTTTACGACTAAACTGTTATGCTTTCCATCAAATTTTAAAAAAAGGATGTTGAAAACTATTTTACATTTTATTTTAAGGCACATGGAAAAATGGCATTGTTAAATTTCACTGTTATGAGAATGTTCTCTTGATTATTATTATTATTATTATTTTATAATAAATTAAGTATGACTTTCAATTAACAAAGGTATTGTGGTGCTTATCCATTGATCTGGCAGGGCACACATGATGGAATAGGGGAAGTAGTAAAGTATGAGTATCAGTAAGCAAGAGGGAAGGAGATCATGTCTCTCTGTTTCTCTCTCTGCCTGCATAAAGTTTCCCTGTGTTAAGTTCAGACGATATGTGTTGTTTGCTTCCACCAGTTCGGACAGTTCAAGGTTTGACCTGGTTGGATGTGACCTCTGACAGGTATGGGCCCTCAACCAGTACCTAATCTGGCTGACCCCGCCCTGATGCCACCCCTGTGTAGAGAGATGCCCAACCATGTCCCTGGCAGTAATAACTCTGCAGTAAAAATATGAACTTGATCTTTCTTTTGAGAGAGCCAAACTAGGAATGTTCTTTGTATGCTCTTGTGAATCAAAATCTTGAATTCCTTTTACAAGAGCTACTCAGACAGGAGACTGGGATAAATAAATATGGTAGAATATTGCGCCATTTTCATTTACTAGTACCATCTTCATTCACCCAATGCTCCCTGGTGGAAAACCCATCATTCAGTTCAGGGGGGCTTACAGTTTCTGAACTAGATCGCTGGAGTTTGTAGAGGAGAATTCTATATTCACAGCTAGTCGCATAAGAACTCGAATGTCAACATTCATATTAAGGCAAAGAAATGAAACATGCACCTTTGAAAATGGTACTTTAAAAGCGCTTATCTGCTTTCATATTCAAAATGAGGAAATGATAAGGAAAGGCTACACACCTTATTACTGCTCATATTAATTCCAACAAGAAAAACAAGCTCTGCCAGGAAAAGGCTGCAACAGAGATTTTTATGAATTGTCGTTCGTGTACTTTGAATTTCACTGAAGAACCAGAATGTAAAAATGCACATGGAGAGGCAAATCAACGAGATAATTATTCCGAGCTGAGTGATTCTTGTAAGAATATAATCTTTGACATCCTGGGGGAAAAATATATCATACATTGAAGACAGTGGCTCAACAGGTATCTCTTTTAAAACTTCATTTGATAATGCAAATGTGGTTCTCCTTCCTATCTCTCCTCCTGAAATATTTTTTTCTTTCACAGAATGTTTTTCAAATTTATTTGGAGTAATGCAGTAGAAGTTTACAAAGAATGTCAATCCAATGGTTCCTGTGCCAGGTAACTGCAGTGTTGTAGGAATGGTGGGGGGTCGGGCCGGGTGGGTGGGGGGGAGGGCAGTACATGGGGGCATCTTACAGGCGGCTGGGGGTGGCAAAATGGTGGCAGCAGAGGCAAAATGACGGTGACGGAAAACGCGGCAGTGGCTGCAAAGAACGTGGCGATCAAGGTGGCGGCAGAACAGCTTGGAGGAGCCAGAAGAAGGCTCCTGCCACCTCCGGGCTGTGGCTTGTTGTGGGCCCATCCTCCGTCCCAGCCCCCGAGGGATGTTAGGCTCCTGCTTATGTCACTCGGGGGCGGGGTGAGTGACGTCAGACGTCATGGGGGGGCTCATTGCTACGACTCTGGGTAACTGGGCCAGTCACTATCTCTCCGCCTAACCAACCTCACAGGGGTGTTGTGAGGACAAAAGGAAGGAAGGAACCTGGAAAGGCAATATAAAAATGTAAAAAATAAAGATAATAATGTTCCAAAAAACTATACAAATATCTTGTCTCCGTGTATCAGCAGAACTCTGTGCATTTTAACGTACAACGTAATGTCCATATTATCATTACTGTTATTAATAATGTATACGATCATATATCTACATTGTTATAATTTACATTGTTATAACCCCAAATATTTTTTTATTTCTATGTATTTATGTATATCTTAATTTCATTTAAATGTTCTTATGTTAGGCTTCCTTGCCATATTACAATAGCAAGCTTACCTTTTTGTACGTGACACACAAAACAGCCACATACACACTCATGGATGCAACAAACTTCTCACCCCATTTCAAACATATGACCAGCACTGATAACCCGTTCTGTGATTGGGAGGCAAGGAATGAGGATCCAGAGCCCCCTTTCAGTGGGAAATGTAACAAATAACCAGTCTAAGAAGTATGATCTTCATCAAATATGATCACACATATGTCTGTAATAGGATGAGGGTGCAGAATAGAAACAAGAATGCATGTGTTTTAGCGATACTGTATTACTTTTTTGTAATTTATTGGCATAACTCCAGTACTCCATTAGCATAACTCCCGTGCTCCAGTTTTGAAAATGTCATAATGTATGGATAAGGCGGAGTGAGATTTCTATCTCTAGTTCTTCTTCTGGTGTGTATGCTCTCACAATGTTGAATGTGGTGAGAAATAAAAGAGGAATCTTCCAGAGGTTTCCCAGACTAGCTGCTCTACACGGGAGAGGCAAACTCAGAGCTACAGCCCAATCCTATGCTCCCCCCCCCCGCCACCAATGCAGGCACACCAAAATGGTTGGGGCTGCATCCTGCGGGGGGCAGTCCCAGAGGTCTCCTCTGGTTAAGCCTCTGTGGTGTGGAGGAGAGCTGGGGGTGGGCCCTTGGCAAACTGAGGTTGTACAGTGTTTTTGCAGCCTTCAGTTGTGCCAGGGCAAATTTCTGCCTACCCACCTGACCCTCTCCTTAAGTCTGAGAGTAGCTGGTCACTGGTATCAGGGCCGGGTAGGAATTTTTTTTGCTGCTGGTCAGATTGTCTTGAAACAGGGAGGTTTTTTTTTTTTTTTGGCCTACCCCAGACTGTGAAGTTGCCTTGGGTGTTCATGGTTAGGTTTCCCCAATTGCTTAAGTCACCGGCAGGTGTCGTACAGGCTGAGTAGGTAGGTTGGTATTTCTGGTGTCCACTCTGAGCTCAGCAAGGTCAGGGGGTGTACCAGGACCGCTCTGATGATGCTTTACCGGCTCGATGAGGCTGGCTGGCTAGCCCCGATTGGATATTGCAAAAGGAATACCTGTCGCGGCCGGTGTTCACAATGCGGTCCAGCTGTCTTGACTCTTCAGGGTTGGCCGTGATAGGTTGACTGGGTCTATGACCTAGTTGAGCCTTGAGTCAGGTAGTATGCCCGTGGGGTTTTTCCCTGGGGTGAAACAGACGGTCAACACCGTCATAATGACCGCACGCCTGGTGGGATGTTTAGTGCCCTGCTGCAATTTTCCTTGTTCTCTGTTAAGGTTAATAAAGGTGGCCCAGTCTTCCACAGTCTCTGTGTGCATGTTGTTATTTGCAGGGTGCAAGGGTAAGTACTGAAGATGCTCCTCACTTGGGATTCCATTTGGTCTATGACAGGTGCTGGAAGTTGAACCAGGCTATACAGCAACCTTCCAGTGCCCAATGGGCTTGTGCTACTGTAACATGTGTTTGGATGGGCAATGGGTTTGGTGCTGAAATGGGCTGAGGTAGGGAATAAACCTAATACATTTGGATGACCCTAATGAGTCAATAGAGAATTGTGGGTTGGACGTGCTGTTCAAACATTACAGTTAGCTGACTTTACCACTGGTGTCCTAGGTCTTATCAGCAAGCTTAAAATACCTAGTGCTACAGCTACCCTGACATGAACTATTTTATTGAGTCAAATTAAATGCAGAAGGAAGGCGTAGTGGAATGGTATATATTTCTGGATTGTGGGGAAGTTTAAAGTTTCTTTTTCAGATGATGCAAATAAACCTTATACAAGAATGATTTGAACAATCTAGAACCAGACTAAAAGCACAGGTAATATTTTTAAGTACAATGGAAAACATAAAAATTGTCAAAAATAGTTTATTGTAATGATTATGTGCATCCGTTTGTTGTGAAGGAATATAGCTACACAGCTATTTGGCATTCCACAAAAATAACTTTAGAGGTACAGAGCTGTACATCATATTAAAGGAAGATGCTGTTAGCCATAAAATGATCAGAGTATGGATTCTAAAAACCAGGCCAAATGTTTATTCTTTATCTTTATGTATGCTCTCTCTCTCTCTCTCTCTCTCTCTCTCTCTCTCTCTCTCTCTCTCTCTCTCACACACACACACACACACAAACACACACACACACTTCTACTGTATCAAGGACTACAAGATGCACACTTCAACTGATGACTTAAAATTCTGTTTTGCAACCTAGAAGCAGAATCTGTCAAAGTGCCCAGCATGTTTCAGTGCAATGACTTTGTGCTCATACTCTCAAGTCAGCCAAATCTTATATCCAAAACTCAAAATGCTTCTTCCTCAGGATATACTTAGAATCCTTTGCAACCTAAAGGGAGCCCTCAAATATAAAAGCACATGTTTCCATGGGGTATTTGCAAGCACACTGTGAGTTACGGCGCAATTCTGCGTAACAACCGCTCTGCTGGTCTAGGGTGTTGCAAAGGTGCCATAAGGCACTTTTGTGGCATCCAGGGAGCAAAGCACATTTGCTCCCCCAGCTGCAGACCGGCAGAGCAGTGCCAGAAACAAGTAAGGCCTGCCGGTCAGGGTAGGGGGGGGGAGGCTTTGAACTGGGCCGCTGGTTCTGGGAGAGGGGAGGGAACATTGGCGGTGCATTCCGCCAATATCCAAAGCCCCTTCCCGGGCCTGTTGGCCCTTACACGGGCTCTTTGGACTTGCACCGGCTATTTTGCCAGTGCACATTCGAAGAGACCCGTTGAGAAGAGACCCAATGCTACCTGAGGAAAAGGGACGAACGTCTCCCCCGAGGCAGCCTCCAGCCCCGCCGGCACTGGCCTGATCCTGCCTAGGATCCGATGCAGAACTGGGCTGTCCTAGTAAGTATCTTAAGCTAAGTGAGAAAACAAGTCAGACTAACCTTTTTGCTTGTTTGTTTTCTCGATCAATATTCTGGCCTTATTCTTTGTTTCTTCAGATGGCATCTTTTAGTGGATAATTTTCAAAGTGCTTCTCTAACATCTGATATTAATGTCATGTTTTTCTATCTTAATGTATTAATGGACAGCTAAATGAATGATAATTACAGTACTGTACAGTACTAGGAAAATCCAGGAATCTCTACAGTCGTAAAGAAGCTATTAAGAGGGACACCCACCCATGAGTTCTGGTGAAGCAGTTATTTTGAGTGGTGGGCTGGGGAAGATGGTGAACTGCAAGGGGATGCACTTGCCTGATGCCTCTCCCAGCCTGCCTGGCTGTTCCACCCTGCCAGAGGTGTCGCTACGGTGGGGGCGGTACTGCAAGTTCAGTCCCGTCCTAGTCCCCGTTTACTCTCCATTACAAAGTGGCCCCGCCCCCCTCGCCGTTGCAGCCATTCAGTGTGGTGAAGGGAACTCCCTGCCCGTTGCCTTTGCCACACTGAATGGCTGCGACGGCGAGGGGGCGGGGCCACTTTGTAACAAAGGTGACTAGGACGGGGTGGAACCCCATCGTAGCAATGCCTTCAGCATTGTTGCCCAACATGGCAGGTTGGGGTTAGTTTGTATTCTGTTCCCAGTGCCTCATAAGAACATAAGAAGAGCCCTGCTGGATCAGGCCAAAAGTCCATCTAGTCCAGCTTCCTGTATCTCACAGTGTCCCCACCAGATGCCTCAGGGAGCACACAGCCAACAAGATAACCTGTTTCCTGCTACCATTCCCCTGCACCTGGCACAGAGAAAACCTACTTGTAAAACTAGGAGGTTGCTTATGGCTTGTAACCTGTGATGGTCTTTTCCTCCATGAAACTGTCCAAACCCCTTTTAAAGGCCACGTCTAGGCCAGGTGCCATCACCACATCCTGTGGCAAGGAGTTCCACAGTTGAATTACACGCTGGGTGAGGAAATATTTTCTTTTGTCGGTTCTAACTCTCCCTCCACTCAACTTTAGTACATGTCCCCTGGTTCTGGTGTTGTGCGAGAGGGAGAAGAACTTACTTCTATCCACTCTCTCCATCCCATGCATAATTTTATACATCTCAATCATGTCTCCCCTCAGGCATCTTTTTTCTCTCTCCTCCTCCTGTACCTCCTCTCTTTGTCCACAATGCCTTCAAAGCAGACTGGGCAAAGAGGTTCCTAGCAGTGGCGTAGCTAGCCCCAGAATAGGTTGGGGCCCACCCCTTGACGCCCCAAAGTAATTAGCATAATAAGTAATTAGCATAATTACTTTCGTTTTTGTTTTTTGCTTTTTTCCCATTTTTTTCCGGGTTTTTTAAAGGTTTTTTTTTAGCAGTAACAGGGCTTCTAAGTGTATGTGTATGCTTTGCTGCACTTATCTTGATTATAGGAGCCTCCAGCGACGATCTCCTCCAGCGACGATCTCTTCCAGGGGCGCAGATCGCTCCTCTGCCGCCCCTGGCGCGAACTCTGTTAGCGCCGCCGTTTTACAGAGTTCACGCATGCGCAGGACGACGATGTTTCCAATCTGCGCCCCTGGAAGAGATCGCCTAGGACTGGAAGAGGGACCTCTTGCTCTCCCAGTATCCTCCCCACCTGGCCTATCTCAGAGAAGCAGTGGGTAGGACAGACAGACACAGGGCAGAGTGGGTGAGGAAGGATGAGGCAATGGGAGAAATAAGATGTGCATGCCCAAAAAGAAAAAGGGGGGAGCAGAATCTGGGCACCACTTCAGGTTCCTCTAAAGATCTGTAAAGGGGAGTCTTCTCTTATGTGGCAGAGGACCGGACAGCTGTCTGTGACACATACCTTTGTTTGGGCATGAGAGATTTTGCATATGCCATTGAACTTCTGGATGACAGGAGTTATCTCTCTGCCTCTGCACTCTGCCTGTAAAATACAGGATCAGCCCTGACTTGTGTTACCTGGATGAATTATATTCAGATAATAAAAGCACTTTGTTGATTCAAAAGTGTTATATCACAGTTTAGTATCAATCATAAACACAGTGGAAAGCTTAGTAGGTCCTGAGATGAGAAGGCACTGGGTGTAAGAAAGAAAATGTGCATCACATTATTATAGTGGATTATTTTGAGAGTGTGGGAGTGTAAAGTTCAGGGACAACCTAACCATGAAGAATAGCTAATGCTGAGGAATTATTCCATCAGGTATTTGCTCAGCGATAAAAAATGACAGAACCAAGTGAGAGAGAAGGAAATAATGATTGAGCTGCACAGGGAAAAAAAGACGCCACACTTTAAATGAAAGTGTAAACCAGTAAATGACATTAATATACACTATATTAAAAAAAAACCCACTTACCACTTCAGAGTTATTTGAGGACATCAAAACAGCAAAATGAGTAAGATGATCGCATGTGCATGAGGTATGAGTGCTATTGAAATGTGTTTGAGTACATCCTTCTGTAGACCAGTTTCCTTCCATTGTGTCTTCTGAATAATTCCAAAATGCACACTTAATATTCTTTTTGCCTACAATCTGGAACAGAAGCAAAATGCTTTCTAGATGGCAAAAAGCACAAAAATCACTCAATAGGAAATATATGTTCCATTTGCCAAAGTAATTCGTTACTCAATTGCATTTTAATACACAAAGCAAGTCTCAAACCTTAACTGATCATAATTCAGGTGACGGAGAAGTACATGAATAAAAACAAAGGAAATCAACAGTTCAGGTAAAAGAAAGGAGAGAAAATTATACAGCTGATTGCCCCTACTTTTCAAATATTCTCCCTGGCAGTTATTAATAAACTGTCAGCACAATATGCTCTTAAAAATCTATGCAATTGCTACGTTCGCTTATTTACTGTCTGGTGATCATGCTTTACCAATGTTCGCTCATTCATCTTTCTCTAGGGGTATTTTAAATCCAGCTATGGGCCTCAGTCCTCCATTACCATCTCACTCTTTTACTGGAGACGCTCCAGTTTTCTTTCACATGATTTCGCCTCATCTTCCTGTATATAACTCTTCCCTGCCTACTCCCAACATTGAATCATGTCCATTCTTATTTTAAAAAGGTAAAGGTATCCCCTGACAATTAAGTCCAGTCGTGTCCGACTCTCGGGTGTGGTGCTCATCTCCATTTCAAAGCCGAAGAGCCAGCGTTGTCTGAAGACGCCTCCGTGGTCATGTGGCTGGCATGACTCTCCTTGCCGCAGTGCGTAGCATGCAGCTGGAACACGGAGTGCTGTTTACCTTCCCGCAAGCGGTACCTATTTATCTACTCGCATTGACATCCTTTGGAACTGGCCAAGCACGAGCGCTCACCCCGTCGCGGGATTCGAACTGCCGACCTTTTGATCGACAGCTTATGGTTCAGCGGTTTAACCCGCTGCGCCACCCGCTGGCCTGTATTCTTATTTTACTATTTGTTTATTGATTACACTTGTATCCTGCCCTCTCTCTGAGGAGCTCATGGTGGCTTCCGCACAACAACCTGAGGAGATAGGTGAGGCTAAGAGACTTTACTTATCCGAGAACACCTAGTGAGCTTCTTGGGTACATAGGGGTTAAACGTCTCCCCAGTACATGCAGATATTCTAATCTTCTAATCTACTTGCTACACTTACAGCACAATCGTGTGTAACCTTGCACCGGTTTAACAGTAGATGCACCCGTGTAAGTGCACTTATGCCAGTGTAATTACACTTACAGCGGTGCATCTGCTGTTACACCAGTGCATCTGCTGTTACACTGGTGCATCTACTGTTACACTGGTACAAAGTTACACAGGATTGCGCTCTACGAGCATTAAATGCTTGTGCAGTGCTTTATGCGCTAAATGTTACTCTCCCTTTCTGGCAGTGCACAAGCCGCTGCCTCTTCTTCTCCTTGAATTCAATAGGAAGAGGCAAAAGAGTGAAAAAGGAAGTTTGGAGCAGTCTCTTCTCCTCCACATTTCCTCTTCCCCTTTGTTTCTTCTTCCTTTTCAAATCCAGGGAGTGGGCTAACTCCACCCAGTGGAGGCAGGCTAACCTGCTAATCCACCGTCCAAGATGACTGTGGGTCCTGTCCTATCCAACGTTCCAGCACCGATGCAGCTACAATGAAGCCCCAAGGTATGGGAACAAACGTTACCTTGAGGAGGCCTCCGTGACTGCCCCCCCCCACAGGATGCAGTGCATGCCGTGTTGGCACAACTTCATCAGTGCTGGGAAGCTGGATAGGATTGGGCCCTGTGTCGGTCAGTCTCATGGATAGTCTGGCCCTGACTATACTACAATACTATGTATTATACTTCACACAGCTTACCATGATGTGTGGTATAGGAGGATGTGGTAGGAACCACATGGGTTTCTCACTGAAACTGCTGCTTTCTCACTCAGTTTCTCACTCAGTTTCCTCACTGAAACTGCTGCTATTATCTCCTGCTTTACTCACCATCTGCAGAGACAAAGCTGCACCCCCACGTGTGGGGGGGGCGCTGATGCTATGCCCCCATGTGACGCCGTGTATGACGTCACGCGGCTCCAACCATGCCCCCGCGCCATTTTCCTGACCATTTCAGAGCCGTACGGCTCCAGGGCAGGCGGGAGGGCCCAACCCCCGCTCAGCGAAAGCGGCGGAGGCAGCGACTGACGAACAGAACAAGAACATCCGGGCAAGTCCAACGCCTTGGGGCCCACAGCCCCCCCCCTGCCCCTACCCCTGCGACGCTTCTGACTATCTGGAAACTGTAGCTGAATCATTCACTTCAGTGACCTGCCAAATTTTGCCCATTCATTTTCACCTCTCCAGGTAACATACCCCCCCCCCAAAGAGATGCCTAAGCATTACTGTAGAATGCCGAGAGGTGAGGAGGAGACTTAGATGACACTAACAAATTATTGACAAATGTGTGGTAGAACCAACATGAAGTGATTATTCTTGTCAATTCCTATCCGCGCTTTGCCGTGCTAACATGCTCTCTTCCTCATGCTTGCTGTGCTGAATTCAGGGTTGTAATTTCCCCTCTAATTATATTATACACATATCAGTAAACAACATAGCTATGAGCAAACTGTCAACGAAACATATAGTTGCTACATCTTAGAAAATAATTGCAAGGTTAGTTTTAATCAGGTGATGATTTAAACAAAAGCTTACCTGTGCATGCTTTAAAGTGAACGTTATTTTCTCGACCGGGTAGAGCAGGGGTAGAGTGGCGCTCACTGCAACAGCTATAACTGATGAGCCTACTGTCTCTCCATGCTCTGGATTTTCCTTCAATGAGAAGTTCTGCGATGATGAAAGCAGAGAGCCAATATTGCTGTACTGAAGAAACACAACTGCAACAGTGCCTATCAATCAAAAAGACTGTGCTTAGTGGCTTGTAGATTGTTGCTTTTCTTTTCTTTTCTATAGTACAACAACACTGAAGACATCCGAAAACAATGAACAATAGACACGATTGTTACTACCCTTTCATAAAATATGCAAAACTGAAGGAATCTTGGCAGAACACTTCTTAAAAAAAAAAGGTTTCAAGACAGTGAAGAATGGCTGCCTTTAAAACAATATTACTTCCTTCAGAATTAAATATTGTTGTTTACGATGGAAATTAAGTGGGTGGATTTACTTTTCTTTTGGAGGTGTATCTTTTAGCCGAGATGCAACAATGGCATTTACAGAAAATTATTTTTATTTTTTTATTTTTCACATTTTTATACCGCCCTTCCTCCAAGGAGCTCAGAGTGGTGTACATATTTCCTCCCCTCCTTTTTGTCCTCACAACAACCCTGTGAGGTAGGTGGGGCTGAGAGATAGTGACTGGCCCAAGGTCACCCAGGAAGCTTCGTGGCTGAGCGGGGATTTGAACCTGGATCTTCCAGGTCTAAGTCCGACTCCCAAACCACTACACCATCCTGGCTGGGGATAGTTCTGGAGCCCATGTGACTGTTCATCAGAAGCACCTATATTTATAGGTCCTCACTGACGGCCAATCCTATTGGCTTGGCTTCACATGCCACCATAAAGGCATGTACAACAGTGTACATGCCTTTACTGCAGCCATTTTAGAATTGTTGCCACACATTGCTGCAGCTGGCAACCTGCTCTGATGTAGGTAAGTCAGCGCAGGAGGCAGGTGATAGGGGGAGAGGAACAGGGTGGGTGGTGGGCAGAACGGGGTGGGAGGCGGCTCAGGAGAGGGGGTGGTTCCTGGCGGTACCGGCATGTGTGGGATGCTATCCCTGTTCCCGCTCCTCTTCCCTCTCTCTCCTCGGACCTATGTCAGTGAAATAGCTGGCATAGATCCAAGAATACCCATTGGGGAAGTAGATGCTTACCCCAAGGTAAGGGAATAAATGTTCCCTTACCTTGAGGAGGCCTCTGTGACTGTCCCCCCACCACAGAATGCACCACGTGCCTCGTTGGTGCAGTGCTGGAGGATTTAGTTAGGATTGGGGTCTGAGTAATGTTCTAACCCTTTAAATGGGTCTATTTTATTAGGTATGCATGCCAAAGAAACAAATCCCTTTCCTTCACAATAACAGCAGCAGGATACTATTGCTGGATTTATTAGGATGACAACCACAACACATTTCTCATTTCAACCACAACAAATGCTCTCAAAGTACAGGAGCGGGTTTTTGTTAGTTCTTTTTTGCAATTTAACCTCTCGTACGTCCAAGGATGGCTTATGAACCTTGCTATGAATCTTGTATTTCCATGGAATATCATTGTCTCTTCCAGCACTGAAGTCTGCTTTTTTTTAATGGTGTTTCTTCTAAGATGGAAAGTGAATTATGGCCAGATGCACCCCCCCCCCCAAAAAAGTGCTGCTCAACATTGACTAAGGCCTGGTGTACATATGTGGCAGAATGAAGTGGTAGAACACATTGCATTCCTTCAGATGGGTGATCACAGTTTTGAAAGTTTTTCTCTGTAAGTGGAACTTTTTGTAAGAGGAATATTAGCACTAGTATGAAGTGGGCTGTTCGATACTTTTCTCCCATGTGCACGTTTTCCCCCCCTTGCATGGGGGTATTTGTATATTGGGTAGCATTCAAAAATGGTACCTCCCCACCTGCACTGTGAAGCATTACAGACCCCTCTACCACTTTGGGATTCTCTGACCTCATTTTGCTGCATGTACAGACCAGGCCTAAGAGATGGAGAAAGAAAAGTCATGCTACTATAGAACAGAGTACCGAAGCAATATATTATTTCAGGCTCAGCGTAAGATATAAAGTATCAAATGCTGGACTTCAAAGATATAGAAGCTTAGTGGCAAAGCCAGAGAGAAAACTTGGATATAATCCACAAGGCATTTCTCCAACTCAATCTCAGTTCATTGGAAGGAAGACTATTTGGTAGACAGCACCAGTAACTGGGACCTAAATCCAAAGGCTTATCTGTACTGGATATAGGATCATTTTAGATAGTCCAGATACTCACGTGGATGTATACTTGCACATGGGTTAAAATGTGAATGACTTCAAACATTATAGAAGCAAATTCTGTTTGCCATCAAGTGTATCCTTGATAGGAGGGGAACCACATTTGATCCACTTGTTTCTGAACATCATATGGTTGTTCTCATGTCACTCCTGGTAAAATCTCAGCTGCCACCCATATGGCTGGAGTGAATATCATGTTTATGGATCATACCAGTGACACAACCCAGAATGGCTATTGCCAGTGTTATATGTACCATGTTCATGTTCAGTGTGATATGGTACCATGTACCATGCCAGTGTTATATGTACCAATGTTCACACAACGTTGATGGAACAACAACGTTGATGGAGAGTTGCTGATTAATTGGAAGTGGTGTTGGAACAACTCCTGGAAGGCTTGGGGGAATTTATGAAGCAGACTACCGGTCTGTGAAATGAAATCCGTGTGTGTGTGTGTGTGTGTGTGTGTGTGTGTGTGTGTGTGTGTGTGTGTGTGTGAGGGACATGTGGTGCGGGCACAGAAGCTGAGGCAGCCTCGTCCTGTCGTAGTCCTCAGAATGAAGTTGCAGTTGAACTTGGACATTGCACAAGGGTGTTAGCGGGTAGCACACGTGCACAATCTCCAGGTTCAGCTGCAGCTTCATTCTGAGGACTATGACGGGATGGGGCTGCCTCACCTGCTGTGCCCACATCGCACGTCCCTGGTGTATGTGTGTAGCTAAGGGGATGAAAAGTACTTTGCTCACTGGAAATGCTCTACATCTGGCAGATCATAATAAATTGGTAGGCAGCGTTATCAGAGTCGCACTAAAACTTGAAAAACAGTATAGAACATTGCCCTGTTGTACGTTGGTAAATGACTTTTCATTGCGCTCAAAGATACAATAGGTATGGGTTTTTCAGCCATGTGATTTCAGATCTTAAAATTGAAGAAATAAAGATGGATCTTACAGTTGTCAGTAGAAATTCCACTTCCTGGTTTTACCACGATGTAGATCGGGTAACTTTTCATTGCCTTTACTAGAACTTCCACTCTGCTGCAGATGACTTCCCTGGCTTTGGCAAAGGATGCTGCTGCCAGGCAAATGTATTTGGCTCAGCTTCTGTGTCTTTTGACCACAAGCCACTCTCCCTCCCCACTAACCTTCAGAAGTAGCTGTCGCCTCTTTCTTTGTAGCAACTTCTATAGTGTCTCCTCCCATGTGCACATGTTGGAGGATGTGATCCACATGCAGCATATTAAAGGAAAAAACCTTGAGAACTGCAAAAGGAAAAAAAGGGAGAAAAAGAACACTTGGAAATGACAGTTCCATTCCAGCCTAGCATAACTTCTAGTTCTGTCGTAAAGGTTACAACTGGGTTGCACAATTATTGCAATTTTAAAAGCACAGAGTTCTGCCTAATACTTCAAAGGGGGGGGGGAGAGAGATTGCACTGTTAATGTACGACATTTTTTCTTGAAGTCCCTGGACTTTGGTATTCAAAGTAGGCATACACCTTTTCTTTCCCTTTTTGTATCTTTTTCAATTCTTTCCATAGAAAAGGCAGTCCTTAATTTGCTTTGCATTAAATGAGGCTCTGGAAAGAATAATGGAAGCTACTTTCAAAAGGTCTACCGCTTTATTAAGAATGTATTTCTGAAATGGAGTACCAATTGCAGTCTTTTAAAAGCACAGGAAAAGATACCATTGAACAGTATTTATTCTACAATAGTGTTGTTTATTTGAGAAGTGAAAATATTTTATTGTTGCTGCACAAAGATATGAAATGCCCACTCTAGTGTACAATAATGATGTTCGTTGTCGAAACAAACAAAGAAACCAAATGTCCCCCCATAGGACAACCTCCCCCCCCACAACACACACACTAAAGGACATGGAGTTCTTTTGTTTACTCATTACAATGTTTCAATCACCCGTGAGGAGAAGGGAAAAGTCAATCAGACATTTTGTTAAAAGCAAACAAAAAACTTGACTAATGGGCTGGAATTACTTATCCAGATTGTTGGTTGCCTATTGCACAGCATACACAAACAATTGGAGGTTTTGATGTACGTCAGCTCTCAGCAAATGTTTTGCAGAACGTAAGGAATAATTCCTGCTAGATTGAAGAGCTGCGAGAATCTGTAACTTTGGTAGTTATAAAAAAGAAAAGTCAATGAAATGGCAAGATATTTCTGCACATCATGTGGAAATACACTGAATGTAAATCAGAATCAGTTGGTGTATGCTAATGGATAGAGTACTGAGGCTTGTGTGGCAAGGGCTCAGTTTTGGTCGTGAGCAATTTGCATCCATTTCTGATTTATAAGATGGACCAATACTGGCCTACCTAGCTACATTTCAGGGAGAACATACAGCTAGTCAGAGATGCAATGTGAAGCTGCCTTGAGCCAGCCCAGGTAGATTCCTCCCACCAAGTGTCATGAATCCTTGAAACATAGTTGGGCATTAAGCAGCCTAGATACACACACACACACACACACACACACACACACACACACACACACACACACACACACACACAGCCCTGCTTGGACTATGCGGCTGATCGAGCACAAACAAGACTGCAAGTCGTGACGGTCTGCAAAAAGAATGAAGACTTTGCAGGGGAAATATGCCAGGGCAGCATTTCAAAGGGGAGGGATTCTGAAACCGGTACTGGACATCCCTGCTGACAAGGGATGATGCAGGAATAGGCCAGTGCTATCGTGCTAGGATAGTCCTTTATATGAATGTGCACCCAGTACTTATGAATCCTAGTCAGACTTCCAAAATCACCCAATGGGAGTCACACAACATTCGTTCTAATATTAGCAATCTGTCCTAGGAGGAGAAAGCAACACATTTACAATAACATTAGTCTTCTTTTGCATACCCAGATCACTAGCATTAACCTCGACTTCTGTGGGCTTTTTGAAGTTCTGCGACACCAGAGCTGCTGTTTGTTCCGCAGCGTGCATCAGTTTAGTTAGCGTTTTTCTTCTGTCCTCTCCTGGGATAGCCTCCCATGCTGCATTTTTATCCTTCTGAACAAAATTGTTCACCGTATTAACCAATTCCTGTTACATTAATAAAAGCACATTTTATAAGGGTTACATACCATCCTTTAAACATGAAAATAAAAATCAATTGCAAGGCTGAAGACACTCACGTTAAGAGTTAAATTAGGATTTGTTTCCGTGGCAGAAATATTCATGGTGGTGAACAAGGGACCAGATACAAACAACGCTTCCACATAGGAAATCACCTCAACTGGTGAAATTTGTCCTACAGTGTTCTGATTGATTTCTTGTAATACAGCCAGGGGTTCTTTTATTTTTCTAATCTGAAAGAAAGTTGAAATCATTACATGTGGCATTTCTAATATTACATCAAATGACAATCCATAATAATTTATCAACAGTGCCAACAAAATTCTGCTATAATTCTCCAATGTACACAGAAGGAGTTTGATACTTTTGCTGTACTTTAGAGCCAGATATATTTGGTAGTATATTTGGAGGGCAGGTCTACCAACAGCAACTAATGATCATGATGCCCACCTCAGATATGCCTGAGAACGGCAGTTGCGGGAGAGCAATGGTGGGAGAGAAGCATGCCATTGGCTTTGCTTGTAGACTTTCCAGAGGCAGCTTGTGGGCCACTGCGGGAAACAGGATGCTGGACTAGATGGGCCTTTGACCTGGTCTAGTAGACCTTTTCTTTTCACATAGTGGACTGTGTTCAAAGCTCAGGCCAATCTGAAACCTTGGACTACAGTACAGCTAGAGTAGACAATATTGAGATAAAGTTCTGACTGAGCATAAAAGAGGAGACAAGACTAAGGATCAGGTCTAAATATATAGTCTTTGGGCTATTTCAGACCTCGTTCCAGTGGCCAGTGGCGTAGCTAGACTGGAGCTACTGGCAAGTAGTTCTGCAAGACTCCGTTACATCGGAGTCAACGGACCCTCCCCCGTGCTGTTGGAACCATTCTGGCGGCAATGGCAACACACAGGATACTCCCTTGTCGCTGCCGGAAGGGCTCCAACAGCGAAGGGGAGGGGCCGCTGACTCCGGTGTAACGGAGTCTTGCAGAACTACTTACCTCCGCTCCAGTCTAGTTTCACCTCTGCCAGTGGCACAACCTTGATATGTTGCAAGAGGTGGAGGTAATAGGATTGCAGCTGACATACACCATGGGTATCTGACTGATCATTGATCTGATCTGATCAATGCATCTACAGTATGTTTAGGTTTGTAGTACAATACTAGAAACATTACACATACCGTTTCAAGAGAAGGGAAAAATGAAAAGATTTGACAGTCCATATAGTAGTGTCACTTACTTTATCTAGAGTTCTGTTAATACGTTCAGCTATGCAGTCATGCTTCAACTCACACTTTGCTGTTGGGATTTCTGTTGAAATTAAAAGGCTCTCTAAATAAGGCATTATGGCATAAACATTGCAGAAGGACACCAACAGTTTTGTGTATAGCTAAACCATGTGCTCCCAGCATTCTCCAATATGGATAATCCATTAGAACGTCATTTAGTAGAAGAATTAGTGTTTCATTTGGAAATGTTCAAGGTGGTACTCATGACTCAAAGGCCACTAAATAACAATAAAAGCAACAACCACAGGAACAACCACAAAAAATTCGAACCATGACACAAAAAGAGTAGATAAAACATTTAACAACGTGGGAGTGATTAACAGCCACAGGGTGGTTTTGGGGGTGATCTTGGTGGCAGCAGTGCATGCAAAGATCCTATCTCCCTTTTCCCGGTCCGACATGCCCCTTGAGTCTCCTCAGACTTACGCCAGTTCAATAGCTGGTGTGAGTCCAAGGAGACCCATTGGTGGCCAGGTGGCTTATGGGGAGGTAAGCAAACAATATTTTTACTTACGCCTCCTGAGCTGTCTGGTTGCCCTCGCTCCCCACCATAATATTCAGCACATGCTCTGTCAGCAGGGCTGCATGTTATGGGCTGTAAGGCTGCAACCCTATTCATAATTTACTGAACACAATGGGACTTACTTCTAAGTATGCATGGATTGGATTGTGCTGTAAACCCCAGTAAGGGAGGTGTGGTAGCTCAGTGGTAAAGCACTTGATTTACACGAAACAAGTCCCAGGTTTGGTCCCTGGAATCTATAGGTAGAACTGCAAAAAGATCCCGTTTGAAACCTGGAAGAGCTTCCAGTCAGTATAGATAGGCTTGCCATCAGTCCCGGTCCCGGAATCCAGTCCTGGATCTGTCCCGGGCTTTCTGGGCCCAGTGAAGCCCTCACTGCTGCCGCCGCCGCTTTTAAGACTAGAGGTTTGTAATTTTAAAACTTCCCTTTTTTTTCCTGTCAGCGGCCTCGTGGTCTCACGAGATTTGGGTGCCGCCATCGCGAGATTTTGCGAGATCCAAGATGGCCACCGAAAGGAAAAAAGGGAAGTTTTAAAATTACAAACCTCTAGTCTTAAAAGCAGCAGTGGCAGAGGCACTATGTGCAGCAGCGGAGGCACATGATGGCGGCACGGGCAGCAACAATGCGGCATGGGCACTACAATGCGGGGGCACTACGGGTGGCATGGGCTGGCGTAATGGCGACACGGGTGGCAGAAAGGTGGCACGGGCGGGCGCAATGGCGACACGGGCGGCAGACGGGCTACACGGGCTGCAGACGGGCTGCATGGGTGGCAGACAGGCGGCACGGGCAGCAGATAGGTGGCACGGGTGGCAGACAGGTGGCACAAGTGGGCACAATGGCGGCACGGGCGGCAAAATGGCGGCACAACAGGCGGCAAGTGGCGGTGGGGCTGTGGGGGCACGATGGGCGGCAGCGAGAGCACATGATGGACGGCAACAATGCGGTATGGGTACTATGCGCGGCACTACAATGCGGGGGCACTACAATGTGGGGGCACTACAGGAGGCACAGGCTGGCACAATGGCGGCACGGGTGGCAGACGGGCGGCATGGGCAGACACAATGGCAGCACGGGCGGCAAAATGGTGGCATGACGGGCGGCAAGCAGTGACAGAGGCTGCGGCGGCACGATGGGTGGCAGCGGGGGCATGCCGGGCAGCAAAATGGCAGCAAGAATGGTGGTGACGACGGGCGGCAATGGCGGCAGAATGGCGGCAGCAGGACAGGCAAGTCAATTAATTAATTAATTAATTAAGCTAACTAAAAATAAATAAATAATTAAAAATGTCGGCATGCATCAATTCAAAGCCCAGAGGAACAAAAAGATTAGGCAGAACTCCTCCTATCCAAAGGGGAAGGTCTTTACCTGTTAAAAGAAGACTGACAGAGACTGGTTTCTGTAGGCAGGGAATGCAACAGTCAAGGCATGGATGCTGAAAAAGAGAATTCTTCTCTTTTTAAAAACTAAAATTATTTTTAATCCATTTGGATTGGATATTGTCGAGTATGCTCTAAGGTCATGTGTAACATATACTCACATGGGGGGAAACTGTGTGTGCAAGGAACAAGTACAGAGGCTCATCATGGCACAACTCAAATGGACTGACACGAAATGAGGAGGAAGGCAAGGTTAAAGGTACAACAATATGAGGCTTTATTGTGGGGAAAAATATACAATAACCAAAAGAGGGAATCAGAAAGATAAAGCAATGCAACACGCTTGCACATGCGTGCGCGCGCGCGCGCATGCGCACGCACACACACACACACACACACACACACACACACACACACACACACACACACACACAACAGCTAGGTTCTAAACACCAGTAGTTTCTAGGCAAGTGAAAAAAAATCCTTACAAGGAAAAAGGGGTGTGTTACCACTGGCGTCACTGCAGGGGGCCAGAGCTCTAAGTTCTGCCGTGGTCAGACTGTCCGTTACACGGGAGCACGAAGCGCCCCCGCCCCCCTCGCCTTCGGAACCATTCAAGTCGGTGAAAGCAACGCTCTTCCTTGTTCTTGAAGTCCTTGATAGATGGGTAGAGAACCATGTGTTGGAGGCCAGAGGCTAATCTCTAGGTCTCTGGCTTAAATAGTAAAAGACAGACCAGGAAGTTCTCTACTCCAAAGCACACTCACATCAAACAGAAGAAGGGATAGAAACATGAACAGCCCAATCTTGTCTAGCAGGATGTGGCGGCGCACATAAGGCGCCCGCATCCTGAGCAGGATTGGGCCTGTTCCGGTCCAGCCGGAGGTCTCTTCAGGGTAAAGGGACATTCATCCCTTTATCCTGAGTAATGCACCAGCTGCCCAATGGGGCTACTCGGATATGTGTCAGCTACTTAGCTGGCACAAGTCCAAAAGCCCAGTGTAATGGCAGCCAGGCCTGGGAAGGTGGATAGCGGATATATAATCCAAGTGGAAGGTGGATAGGGTATCCCAATCCATTCACAAAAGAAGGCTAAGACATGCCCAGCATTATGGGAACACCTTTGCTCATACATTTCACTCTGGCTTCTGTCATGCCTATCTTTCATGGAGTTTGACTGGAAGGCAAACACTTGTTTTTACAAAGATATTCGTATTTAATTTAGCTTAAATTTGAATTCTCTCAACTTGTTTTGGCATTTAAGATTTGGTATTTTATTATGTCTAACTTAGAGTAAGCTAATGTGATTTTATTGCAGTAATTGCCTACATTTATGTAAATCTGAATTCTGCCAAACTTTACTCAGGTGTAACAACCTGGGTCCTTATTATACATAAATTAATCATATCTATTAAGAATACTGGAATTTGTTCACTTCTTTAATGCATTGGCCTCTTAACAGTTAATGTACTTGGGTGAGTACAGAAAAAGAATCAAATATTTTATACTGTACAACAGGTTTCTTCTATTTTTCAAACAACATACCTATCAGTCCTATTCTTTAAAAAAATCTAGATGTTCATGTCTTGCCACTTTTTCATATCCAGCTGATTAATCTAACAGAAGATAAAGAGTCACTGGTGGGCCTCTCAGAAGATATAGTTCTATAATAACACATAAACCTCTATAATATCATTTACCTTGGCAGGAAGTGCCATCATTTGGCTTAAACTGTAATTTTCCTGTGGATGGTTGATAACCTTCCTTACAGGAGCAGTTATATCCTCCATACAAATGTTCACATTTCGCATGATCTCCACAGGCAATGGTTAGCGCCTCACTGCACTCATCTATATCTGAAAATATTGTGAGAAATTGAATTTTAAAAAAGGTTTTACATACTAACACCTTGCTGCTTTGTTGATAGTAGACCAACATCCTGCAAGCAATTTCATATCTATCTATCTATCTATCTATCTATCTATCTATCTATCTATCTATCTATCTATCTATCTATCTATCTATCTATCTATCTATCTACACACACACACACACACACACACACAGAGAGAGAGAGAGAGAGAGAGAGAGAGAGAGAGAGAGAGAGAGAGAGAGAGAGATGAGATGATACGTTCATTTAAAAAGGGGAAAGCTAAACTACTCATCAAATGTAATGGAAATAAGCACAATTACATTGCTGTGCAGCTAAATGTCAAGGTAGCAAGAACAGTGCTTAATATTGAAAAACAGAGATGGTGGTATAGTCCAATCATGCCTGAAATGCAGTTCCTGATAACTTGAAACTAGCTGTGGTTGTTGCATGTGGCAGAAGTGAACTCTGTATATGGTTAGATATACCTTTGTTGGTATTATTATTTATGCACATATTCTAGGGCTGAAACATTCAGTTTTGAGTCCTGGTAATCTGTGGCCCCCCGTCACATCTCTGTATCAGAGGAGAGAAGGGCATCAAAGCGGGACTTCAAGGACATGGTTTGTCCCCTTTGGCTGCTGCTTTTCCTGGATGAATGACCAGATGGATTAGGACTTGTTTTTGCTTTTTTATTCCCCTTAACTCTTTCATATTCATGGGTGGATGTGTTTATTCACAGCCCCATCCACCCAAGCGTCCCAACAGGATCTTCTTCTCCCTGTCCAGGTGCTACAGACGTCCCCTGGAGGGCTCTGATGGATGTCTGGCTGGCTTGCCTGGGATGATGCAGGTAGGTAGATCCTGGCCCTCTGGCCCTTGGCTCTGCAGGGGGCTCTGTGCTGGGTTCCCTTAGGTAGTCTTCAGGATGGGGAGGTCTCTTCTGGCCCCTTCCTTGTCTGCACTGCTCATGGAGGGCTCACACCCCCTTAGTTACCAAGTTGTTGTATGGTAAATTTGCCAGTCATAATTTCAGTGGGATGAAAAGCACAATCTGACGCATGTCTACTCAGAAGTCCCACAGTTTTAATGGAAAATTTATATAGGATTGCAGCCTTGGTCATGGGGAATTAAACATAATTAAACTTACATCCCAATCCTGTCCCCCGCCAGTGGAGCATGTACTGCATGCTATGGTGGTGGTGGTGGTGGGGAATCAGATGGCCAGTGAGGTGTAAATAAAAATATTTTTTACTTACCTCTTGGTACACCGCCTGGTCACCAATGGATCTCCTCAGACATATGCCAGCTAATTTTCTGGTGTAAGTCCGAGGAGCGGAAGGGGGTTGGTCTGGGCCAGGAGGATAGAATCTGGTGTGCATGACTGCTGCTGAGATCCACTCCCTCCCTCAAACTGCCCCCTGGCTTGGCCCACTCCCTGCCCTACCCACGAACTAACCCTTCCACCAGTTCACCTGCATCGGTGAGTGTCTGGCATGAATGAAGCAAACATGAATAACCATCAAGAATTATTCCTGTATTATAATGTATATAAATTATCAAGATATTTTATCAAGAATATTTTATCAAGAACTGAATTCTTATTGTTTGTTAAGATACATGCTTTCATATCACGGAACTGGCAAGCATCAATTATATATTTATAATATATATAAAACTGGTAAGGTCTTCATAATAAACTATGTGAAATAAGCAAATAAACATTTCATACATATATACTCAAATGGGTCAAATGTTGCATTCGTATTCTATTTAATGCTCTTCTTCTCTTTCTACCACATGGGCAGCGTAATCCTGCCTAAGGATCAGGTGGGCGGCCCAGGCCGCCTGCTGGATCCCATGATCCACCGCGGGCAGGCTCCCACGTGGCGGAAAGTCTACTCGGGGAAGGGGACGCTCGTCCCCTTCCCTGGGTGTAACTGGTGCTGGGGTTGATCAGTCTCCTCGGAATTCCGCCAGCAAAATCGCTGGCAGAAGTCGGAGGAGGCCGTGTAATGGCCCAGACACACGGTGGGGGACAGGATTCGGCCGAAGCTGTCCCCCGCCCCCTCCTGGAGCAGCTGGGCCTATGGCCGCCCTCCCTTTGCTCCTGATCTGCCCCCCCCGCTGGATCCTTACCTGGGTCCGGCGGCGGTCCTTCGGGCGCTCGGTCAGCGGAGCAGGGGAGGCCGGCCTCGCGCCAGCCTGCCCTGCTCTCGAGTCGTCACAAATGTGCTTTACGGCTTGTTCCACCGCCCGCCACAGCGCTAGGATTGTGCTGTCATAGTAGCTAATGAAGAGCGGTGAGCAGGCAGGGGTTAGCCAGAAACATGCACTGGTCAAATAGCCATGCCCATCAGAGGACTCACCCAGCTGGCCTAGCCCCAATCCCCCAAAGGACTTGCACTGCTGCTTGCAGCCTATATTTCATCTACAAATGGGAGCACCTCCCAGATGTTCCTGTTTCACCACAGTGGGGTGGTCAAGAGAAGGAGGAGCTGTCACACGAATCTCTTGGCCAAGAGATTTGCACAGCAGAAGATCCTTCACCTAAACATGCTTTTGCCCAACAGTACACCTTGGACAGACTCAATGCAGAGCTTTTCCTTAGGACATGCTGCACCTAGGTGTGAGGGTGAGAATGTCAGTTTCTCTCCTTGCACAGGATGTCTAGATAGAAACATTTGGCTATCAGCTCTTATTGCTACCATTCCTCATATTTATAGTATCTTTGCATCACTTCCTAGCATGGTTCCTAGCTATTTTCTATGAAGCTTATGTTGATGCTCCTTTCTATGGAGCTCCTTTCTTAATATGTCCAATGAAACTATGTAAAGGAAAATCTGACACATGATCAGATACATTGGTGAAAGCAGTAAAAACTAATAATTCCGCAATGTTTGCAACATCATTTAACTTGACAGGGAGCAGTATCAATAAAGGCGCCCAATATTACTGATGATTTTTGTAAGGAGAACAAAATTGATTGAACTTGAAGCAGAGTCTGAGATGTAATTGAAAGAATGGAAGAGGTGGGGATAAATTAGGATGGATGATGAACTAGGAGCAGAGGAATAATGCATTCATAAATTGAACAGATGGACGTGTGTGAGAAGTACTTATCTGAAAGAGGCAAGATAATTTGTGAACAGAGGGATAAAAAGGATCATACTCATAGAAGCATGCCGCAGACGCAGGAAAGGAACCAGTGGATGAATATGTAATGGTTAACCATAAAGGGGTCATGTAAGGAAACAGTATAATAATGATGAAATAATAGCATGGAATCGGAATTGAATAGTGGATGTGTGACCTTTTTTGGAAGAATAGAGAATAAGGAAGTCATGAGATAACAGAGATGGGGAGACAGTGATAAAGGCCCTGATCCAGCCCTACTCTGTAATCACAGGGTTTCCAATGGATCTTTCCTCTGTGTTTTCTGTTGAACTTTGACATCTAACATGCTCAGGTGCTGGCAACATAACAGGGTTATTGGCAGGGCTCTAAACACAGGCCTGCAGCAGGGAAAAGGAGGTCTGGAATCTGGGTGGTACAGTTGTACACGGTACAGTGCACGGTTACTGACTTTGCTGTGACTGAAATACAACACAAAAGCACATTCAACAAGTTGCTTCTCCACTTAGGCATTTAAATGGAAAAAGAGTTTTAAATATCAATATAGTCTGATGAAACACCACTACGACACATGTGGGTGTGTATATATGCATAAAGAAAAACTAGTGTTGTGCATTTGGATAAGACACAGTGCTGTGAACATGAAGGCCCTAGTTCAAATCTTGCTCAGCTGCATACTAAGTAAGCGTTAGGCAAGACATCCTGCCCCTTGCCCCTTCCCTCCGCATTATGAGAACATTACTGACATGTCTTACAAGTATATATACTATGGCACAATCCTATTGTACCTCTGCGCCGGCAGAGCATGTGCCGGCGAAGCGTGTGCCGAAAAGCAGTTTGTGATTGCGTGCCTGAAACCAGCACTGGCAGAAAGGCCTGCACCTTCCTGCCGGCACCAGTGCAAGGAGCAATGTGTGCTGGTGCAGGTAAGAGCTGACCTGAGAAACGGAAGGGGGGGGGGGAAGAAGGGCAGGGGCAGCCATGGGGGTGGAGGGTGGGCGGATTGGGCCTGAGAACAGGTTGGATTGGTGGTGCTGGTGCACGCCATATCTTAACCCCCTTCTTGGGCCTGATCCACCAACTTGCACCAATTTTTTGGACTTGCACCAATCCAACACAGACTTGCACCAATCCAATGACAGTTGCAGGTCTGAGTAGACTTGTTGCGGGGGCTGGGGATTTCCCTGGGGCAAGGGGACAAATATCCCCTTACTTCAAGCAGTGGAGGACCCAGACCATTTTACACTCGGAGCCCAACCCTTTACGCCTCCACCCATTTTTTGACACGCCCTCCCCTAATGTCCCCAAAATACCCCAATTTTTTTGGGGTGTGTGTGTGCAAAAATCAGTTTGGAAGCCTCCTCATTTCCAGCAGCACACATGATGAAGCCTCTTGCCCAGTTAGCAGGGAACCTTTACTTGCCCATTTGCCCAGTTAGCAGGGAACCTTTACTTTACTTAGTGTTTTTTTCTATTTTTCCCCATTTTTAACTATTTTGCGGGCTGCTGCCACCGACGACCGACGGACCACCGAGACGGAGAGAGAGTCCTAGACTCCAGCAGATTCAAAATGGATGGCGCCGATCCGGGAAAAATGCTGCCTGCGCCCCGTCCACACAAGCTAAGTACCCCGAAAACACGACACATACCCAAAAACACCCCAGGGGCGCAAATGAGGCAGCTGCCGCCCTGGGGATGCAGCTGGGGGGGGGGCGGCAGCTGCACGTGAAATACAAAAAACCCTGGGAAAATGCAAAAATTAAAACAGAAACCTAAGGAGGCCTGAGCCCCCAAACAGCCTCCAGCGCCCTGCGCCCTGGGGCCCCCACCCCCCACTTAGTGATGCCTCTGAAAAGGAGACCACCCACCTCCTACTTTCCCCTGCAGGATGTAGTGTAGCCGGCGCTGCTGCATTGGTGCCAGGAAAGTTAGGTAGCATAAGGCTGTTACACTACTATGATATATGTGGTTTGTTCTGAACATTCAACTCAAAATCAGCCGCCTTGGGTCCCTTTGGGGAGAAAGGCAGGATAGAAATATTGTAAATAAATAAAATACACAATCAACTCAAAATACTGTACAGTATATTCAAAGATGTTCTGAGACACGAGTCGTATTTTTAAATATAAATACATTTCCATGGAGCTTTACTGGAACTTTACCATGAGATCAGATAATCATCTGAAGTTCTGAGCACATAGGATTTAAACACTGTAATTTCTCAGAGCTTTTAAAAGTTATTGTGGGAATAAAAATGGCTCATTATCTCACATGGAAAATCAGTGGGGCAACATGAGTGCTGGATTAATTAGTCATTCGACCCTCCCTGCATGGCCCAGGACCACATTCTAGTGCCCCCCATTTCTCCTTGGTGATCCTCGAATTTCTGCTTGCCAGTCATCAAACTCATATTTTAAATTCATGACAGCTGGAAAACAGAGCCTGATACAGGTTGACTACCTCTTATCCAGACATCCGAAATCCAGGCTAATCCGAAATCCAGACATTTTTGCGGCTATGACTTTTTGTAAAAAAGCTTTTTCCAGCATCTAGTTGGCATGGCATGGCACAAGGAATACTGGGGCACAACATTATTTAAAAATATTGTATAAAATTACTTCCAGGCTATGTGTACAAGGTGTATATGAGACATAAATGAATTTTGTGTTTAGACTTGGGCCCCATCAAGATATCTCATTATATTTATACAAATATTCTGAAATCCAGACAACTTCCTGCCCCAAGCAGTCCGGATAAGGGATACTCAACCTGTACTAAAATGCCAGTGTGAGATCATCTGTTGGAATGGAATGTCACCTAACCATGGGCGTTTTGTTTCCCTGACTGTTTGCCTCATCTCCTGCTGTTCTAGACAGAAGAGTCTTCATTCAAATGGTGGCAGAACAATGTGCCTGATCTTTAGCAGGCATCATTCCTTTGCTTTGCTGATTCCATGTAATATGATGGCATGATAAAAAGTGCAAAGTCATCCCACTTCTCATGCTGCACAGAATACCACTAATTTAATTTTCCATTAGCAGCATCACCTTTGCTCGTTCACCATGATAAAGCAATAGCTTCCTGTCCCATGTAAACTCTGAGTAGTAAGAAAAGTGATGCCCCCTTCAGAGGGCTGGCGTTGATTGCTCGGCTCTTCACCTGGCTCGCCCAGGCAAAGGCGGGAGAATCCAGGCAGCCGACTGGCTGCTGGGGTTGTGGGGCGGGACTGAGGAGGCCAGGAGCAAAGAATGCCACTATTTTAATTTTCCATTAGCAGCATCACCTTTGCTCCTTTGCCATGATAAAGCAATAGCTTCCCGTCCCATGTAACCTCTGAGTGGTAAGAAATTGTAAACAAGGCTAATTCGATAAGCAGGATATACACAGTACAGGAGTATAACACAGATTCACTTATCAAAATGGGAAGTGTCAAGCATGAGAAAACCCTGACAAAAGCATCCATTTTCATAATGGCTATATAGATCAGCCAGAGATCAACCTCATTATTAGAAGTGGTTTTCTCTTCATGTTAGCTACATATAAGGAGCTTGAGTCCTAAATACATCTAGCAAATAAATAGCTTTCTACTGAGGGACAAAGAGACTTGCAACAGCCTGTAATGCCGTTTTTGGGTGAGCGACGATCTACTGCACAACCGCTGGTATAAAACAGAGCATATAAACAGAATATTAAAAATTAATGCATAAATTAATACTAACAGCACTTTTCCTAAAAATATGATAAACGAAGTGCAGAGATGGTTATACATAATTCAGCCTTTTTCAAGCTTATCACTGCAAAGAAAGAAGTTAATCGCCAACGTAAATCATTTATAAGTATTTTCTAGCACATAATTGACATTTTAAACAAAATCAAGATGGCAATTCAAGGACAGCTAATGCTACAGTAGTCCAGAGGAGGCCAATGAGGCTACACCAGACTGGTTTAGAAAATACTACTGTATTAGGAACTCTTTTAGAAACCCCATAACTTGATGTTATCATACAAAAATCTGACCCAAGATATTTTGCTGCTTGGAACTTCATCCTAGGGCCCATCGCGATGCCAGAAATGCAGGGACCACAGCTCAATATAATGAAGTGTTCTTATGTTGAGGCAGATCAATGGTCTGTTTAGCAGGGGCGTCATGAGGCACCTGCACTGGGCGAAATGCCAAGTGAGGGGTACAAAAAAAGAAAAAAGCTTTTTTCTTTACAGTGGTGGCATGGCGGTGGTGAGGAAGCAAAAAGGGTAGGTCGCCCCAGCATCCCTGGTCACCTCCTCAAATGTCCCTCAACTCTTCATCACCAACAATTACTTCCAGGTCTTCTGGTACTCGGAGGGCTCCATTATGATTTGCCGCCCAGGTGCCTGAAGACCCCGTAACGTCTCTGCTGCTTAGGTCAGTACTGTTGACACTGACTGGAAGTGGCTCTTCAGAGTTTAGACAAGGGAAGGGGGATGTTTTATTAATAGCATGCAGGTGTGTGCAAAACCCAGCAAAACAAGAGCACAAGAGCCTTTAGTACAAGAGCCTTTAGTACCACAATTTTGATCCTGTTTGCAGCTCCTTCCCACACTCTATTTTTAGTTTAATGAAACTTTTCCCTGAAAGCCAATGAATTTTTTTTTAATACTAAAAAGAGTACATGGGGGTTATTAATTAAAAAGCTGCTCCATCCTGTTGGGACATGTTGAGCATATTAGGTGCGCATCTACTTTGGTTCTTAAAATTCAAAGCCAGTGTGTATTAATGGCAAGAGGTTTCCTCGATCTGGGCAAGGGCTAATAATTGATGTTCTTAATTCAGGAGTGCATAGCTCAGATCACTCTGAGGGCCATTTTAAACTGATCATTAACTCAGTATTAACCCAGTAAGGTGGCATCACTATATTAACTGCAAATGTGGAAACACATTTTTGTTACAGTTTTAACTCAGTGCTTTTTAATCTAGAGAGTGGCAGGAGTAGGATGGGTAGTGGAGGCAAGTAGGGAGAGAGAGAGAGAGAGAGAGAGAGAGAGAGAGAGAGAGAGCAACCCCCCCCCCCCATCACTGACCTGAGGTGATCACTTCAGGTGCCCTCGTGGATGGGCTGGCCTTGACTAGAACATACGGTAACATTTCCAACTTTTTTTTTCTATGTCTCTGTGTCCCACTGAAGTCTTTCCCTTCATAGCCACATCTCTCTGAACCCTTTTCTTTTTCTCTTTCAACGTCATAGCACTTTCTTTTTCTCTGCATCCCACTGACCACTGACCAGTGATCCATCTAGTCAGTTTCCGTTCTCTAGAAGTAATGCGTACTATAGGAGATGTTATCTTATGTAAGATACCTTCTAATTCAGTGGTTCTCAAACTTTTTAGCACCGGGACCCACTTTTTAAAATGACACTCTATCGGGACCCACCTAGCTTTATGAGATGCTCAAACGTTTATCTCCCTATGTTTATACAAGCTTGCAAAGTGCAGGAGCTCAGCTCCTTGCAAACTACAGGAGCTCAGCTCTTTGAAGGGCAATTAGCAGCTATCTGATTTTTGAATAGCCTCAGGGCTTGTGGCAATTACTTTGCTGATCTTTCCATCACCTGGGACCCACCAGAAATTTTATTTTATTTTATTTATTTACAATATTTCTATCCCGCCTTTCTCCCCAAAGGGACCCAAGGCGGCTTACAACAGAAAAAAATACAATACCCAAAAATACATACATAAATAGTTAGTTTCAAAACGATAAAAAACAGTTAACAAAAACTAATAAAAACAACATCTAAAAATTGATTTAAAAATTATTACAATCAGGTCGCGACCCGCCAAGTGGGTCCCGACCCACTGTTTGAGAAACACTGTTCTAATTTATCCAACTGTCTGATGAAAAGAAGCATTTGGATCTCTCCCAAGACATTTGGATAAATGAGTTCATAGTTGACTGAAACATCAGAAATCTGGATAAAGCTGAGTGCATAGAACAACTGATTAAATTGGCATGGGACAACTATCAAGGACATTAATCCAATGAATCTGGATAAAAGGACTTGGGAATGATAAAAATTCAGACAATGAGGGTTTTTCCATACGCTGCCTTCTTGTTGATAAATGGACAAAGATCTAATTGCTTAATAATCAGCTCTAACTGCAATTGATATTTTCATATTTAATGTTTTAATTTAATCATCAACAAGGTATGTTGTCACGGGAAGGAAAGGTAATAAAATCTTATCAAACTGAATAGCATTGTGAAAATTTTAACCGAATGCCTCCCTAAACTGAAATGCAGGCATTTCTTCTGTATTAGGAATATAGTACTATGAGAAAAACAAATTATCTGGACTGTAAAGCATAAGAGATGCATCTTGAACAAGATACAATCAACACAGGGATAATATACTTGCCAAAAGAAGAAATTGATTTATTGATTGTTTCCCCAGTCCCTGAGGAGCAGCCCAGCAGCAAAAGAAAAATACCAGCAGGAGAAAAAAAATGCAAAATAGTTCCATTTCTTCCAAAGAAGAACAATCCTTAGGGTCCATTAAAAAAAAGTCTTTTCCAGCAAGTCTTTGGTTCAGTATAAATTCTAAATCTACACAACTCACAATTATGCAAATTCAAAACACATATCATACAGGATTGTACAGTGATAGAAAAAAACTTGTTTTGATCTTATCTGTTCGTTTTAGTTCATAGCTGAATTCACACGTTGAATGAATTCACACGTTACTCATTGTGAGAACAAACTTTCCCATTCACTGCAGTTTATTCAGAGATAACTCCATGCCTGCAATACATATGAGTGCAGATACCCTCATACACAGGGCAGCCCTATTTGCCCCTCATTGAATTGCTCCTATGTGTGCATGTAGTTTCTAGAGCCTTCTGACACCTTTACCATCAGCTTGCTCTTGACTATCTGCAGGTCCTTCCCTCCACTCCCTCAGAAGGGAAGAACCTGGAATTCAGACTTATCATCGGAATTCGGAATTATGTCCTCAACTGCTACAGAAAATACTGCTGTAAGCACTTCCACATATCCCTAATAAATTATGTATTTTAATTGTAAATTCCTTTGGGAGTCAATCTTGGGTGAAAAGCAGGGTGTATATTTAATAAAATAAAATAAATTCTTGATTAGTGAAGAGATGAGTATACTGAAAAATAAGTTTGACATTATAGTAAGAAGATCAGCTTAGCAGACAGAGTTGTTTGAGCCATTGTGCATGGCTAGCACAACACAGGTAACTGAACTGGAGAGCACAATACTGTTTCTTGGGGATGAGTGCTGCAGGCATGCCTACTTCAGAGTATGAATGTTGGCTATGGTGCACTGCAAGGACATCATACTGCAATATGGTCATGGATTGGAGCCTGAATACCTCTTTGTTAAACCTCTAAGTAAAGCAGTAGGGAGTGACAGCAAAGAGTTGCCCAATTCAACCTTAATTTGCTGAGAGCCATAAAAACTCTGGATCTTGATATGCACACCCATGATAGTACATGGGAATGCTTCCTATTACTTCTCAGATCAACTGGATGGAAAGTGAAGAAGGATAAGGAAGCAAAATAACTCTTAAATTCATTGTACTTGACATTGCAAGCTTTTTTTTTTTTTTAGGATTATTGAGTTTGCTGGGTTAACAGTATTGTACTGTATCAGGGGGGCCCAGGGCCGTGGTGGCTTAGTGGTTAAGACCTTGAACTACAGACTGGAAGGTAGGACAACAGTTCGAGATCTGAGTGCCGCGTGATGAAGTGAGCTCCAGTCTCCTGTCCCTGCTCCTGCCAACCTAGCAGTTCGAAAGCAAGAATTTGCAAGTAGATAAATAGTTACTGCTGCGGAGGGAAGGTACCAGCGTTCCATTAGTCATGCCGGGCACATGACCACTGAAACGTATTCAGACAGTACTGGCTCTTCGGCCTTAGAAACGGAGATGAGCACCGCACCCTAAAATCGGACATGACTGGCTTTCGAGCAGGAGATACCTTTACCTTTACCTAAGGTTATCAGGATCTAGTTCATTTATTATTTAGAAACTGAATAAACTGGGACTGGAATACTCAGTTGGGACTTGAGATGCAAGTTTGCAATGAAACTCAAGCCCAGTGTAATCTCTGGGTTCAAACAGAGATATAAATAGAAAAACATACCTGAGTTTTGGAATTGTGTGAAAGCTTTCATGGCCAGAGACAGCATTCCGGAATGAAGGATTCAAGGGTAAAAAAGCCATGTGAAAATTTTTTATCCAAGCCACAAAACGTATTAAAAACAATTTAAAAATACAGGTTTTCAAATTATTCCACGTTGTTAAAACAACTAGATATAAATTAAAAAACCTGAGTTTTATTGGTATCTTACCTATACAAGAAGTTCCATCATTGGTAACAAAGGTTTCATTGCCGTTACTAGAGCGGAATCCAGGTGCACACGTGCAGAAGTAACCTCCAACAGTATTTGTGCAGTTTGCGTTTTCTCCACAAAGTTGTGTGGCATTTGCACATTCATTGTCATCTGCAAAGGCACAACATTAGATTATTTGCATTTTCTGTACCTAAACCAGCTGTCTTCCCAGTAAACAATGATTTTCTTTTGAGATTCTAGGGAGTTCTTTAGTGGCAAGGACTCTCTTGCCTATTTGTTTCTATTAGTATGAGATTGCTTCAGGAAATGCATTTGCTAAAATGATGCATTATTAGGCTACTCCATTGCCAAATAATAGATTTTATACATCTTTACGCAGAACACTAGAATCCCTCAATAAACATCCTCCTGTTTTTGCTCATAGCAAATACTCATTACCTGTAATGAGTGGCATATTTTTCATTAATGTTGCTCCATCGTCAAGATTGAGATGGCCAGATAGTGACTATTCTTATTTTCCTTTCTTTTTAATTAAAAGCAAAGATTTACAAATTTTGCATAGGTCTCCAGCTCCTGATCAGTAGCTGCACTATAAAGTATGATAAGAGTGATGCAGATTTCTAGACACATATGAAACTCTTCTTTTACTTGTCCAGATCTTCAATTTCTGTCATTAATCATTGCTTTTTATTTTTATTTTTTATGTGATTACCTGCAAAATTCTTAATTCATCTCATGAAAGAAAAGAACTCAGAATTATGGAATTAACACTAGAGACATAGACCCTTAAGAACTGTAAAATACTTTCCATTGAAAGAAAGAATAAATGGATTTATGCAAAGAACAGGATGATGCAAAGGGTTGAATATTGTGAGGCATCAAGAATACAGTGAATGAAAATTTATAATTTATAGTAGATGCACAAGAATATTTCAAGCCACTGTTGATATTGAACGACTCTGGCACATTTTTAGAGGTAGAATTAATGGGTTTTTTTTTAATGGTAAGTGATGATTATGATTTCGCACACTTTTCAGCTTGGTCTGGATCAAATTGGCATTGTTGCCCAGGGAACAAATGACAATGACATTAATATTGCTATTGCCTAGCTAATACCATAGGAAAAAAATTGATGTGCATACGAACGCCCATGTGTGCAAGGTTTTCCTCATGTACGATCATGTTAGGGGCTGTGTGGTGAGCATATTTGAGCATGCGGCTGTCCCCAAGACTGCAATAAATGGTGAAGCATGTCCGTATGGTGACAGCCTCATCAAACAGTAAAAGAAACAACAATAATTGTTCTATAGAAGAACAATATCAATTGACATTTTGTTCTGAAAACCTCTAGGTTGGAATTCTTAACCGAATGAGTAAAGAACACTGACAATACGAGGCTTTATCTAAACACAAGAAGGCACAGCTGCTCTCAGGTCTTGCTTGTTCATATGAGATGTTTCTCTCTCCTCTCTAACATTCAAGCCAAATAGTATGGACATACATTTGTTTCCTTCAGATATAAGTGGCGCAGTGTTCAGAACATGATTTCATAACAACCCTCAAGTGGTCCAAGGAACATGCTCAAGTAGTTTAAATTGTCTCATGCAGTGGTCACTATTAAAAAATCTTTATAGTTTTGCCTAATTAACTTTATCGTGGTGTTGGCAGTCTTCCACACAGCTAGGTGCTTGTAAAGATTTTAATGAAAACCCCTACATAGGAGAAAGTATCTTGTTCTCAATGCTATTTCATACAGGTACTCCTATTTTCCTCCATTTTCTAAAAGGAAACAAGCTCCCTTTCTTGTTATGTTATAAGCCTGGCTTGTGTTTAGTCACCCACCCTGACTAGCTCAATTCCTGTGGAATTAAGTTGCATTCACAGACAGCCTGCAAGAATGACGGACTTAAATGGACATGCTCTGAGACTGAGCCAGTTTCTTATTTAACACTGGGAAGTCAATGAAGTTGCACCAGCAGTATAACTCTTGATTTATTTCAGTGTCAGCCTCAGGATCCTTCATACACCGTGTAGAAATGGATTTGGGACATGAAGTACTGTATCTGGAAAAAGTTAAAATAGCTCTCTGGATTGTGTTTTTCTCCAGTCTCTTATTCGTAGCTTAATTTTCACCTAGCACAATACAGAGAATGAAGCTATGCTGAATTCATGGAAGGTAGTTTCAAATATAAGGAGCAACACAGCCAAGACTAGAGCCCTTTTTGAGTATGTTGGCAAGGAGTGTTGAGAAGTGTGCTGCTGGCACACTCCACACTCTGTCGGTCCACCATTCCAAAATGCCTTTCCGGTGTCTCTTCAGTGTTTCCCTGGGGAAAGCAGGTTTTGGAGCCAGTTGCGTTGCTAGCTTCGGCCGGAGGGGGGGCCCATTTCCCGTCATCGTCCCACCCCCTGCACTCCCGAAAGGCTTCATTTCAAGCCTTCCAGGACAGAGGGCAGGCAGGGTCTCCCAAAACGTGCCGATTTCAGCCGCGGCTGCAAAAATGCCGTCACGGAGCACAAACATCCCGTCGTGGCTCCTCCTCACAAGGAGACTTCGGTTGTCACTTGCATTGCATCCCCCAGTCCCCCCTTAGCAATGCCACTGGGTGGAGCTGTGGAGCATGCTGGCAGTGGTGCTTGCTGATGTACTCCCAGATGCGGCGTGGCATATCATGCCTGAGGAGGGCTTGTGTGTGTGGAAATGGTGAATGTACCGCCAAATGCATTCAGCTTTTTGTTTCTTTTGTGCTTATGGCACTTTTGAACTAAATGGTCAAAGCAGCTTCTGAAAATAAAAACAGTTAATGTAAAATAATTAAAACTAAGGTAAAATATTTAAAAATCTTAGGAATACAAAATAGCCAGTCAAAGAAAAATCCATTTGGAGAGAGATCCTAAGACTCAGGCTACAAGCAAGGAGAAAATAAATCTAAATATGACACCAGAAGATCCCTGACTGAATTGCCTTTTTTAATGTTTCAAGGTAAAAGGGGCTGGGGGCACAGAAATACATTTGGGGCCACGGCACAGAGGGAGAGGTAGATTTAACCCCTTTCTCATGCTTTTTCCCAAGTCAAAGATGCTATTTGCCTTGCAGGGGGAAAGCACTGCGGTACCATATGGATACTGTATATTTTCTCTCATCATGCAATTAACTTTGGACAGGGCAATTTAGCTTAGAAAAAATAGCACAGAGAAATGATGGGCAGCCCAATCTTGTCTGTGTAAGACTGTGTAAGGCCGACCTGGGCTGTGACGGGGTGCATCTTAGTGCTGATATCCCTGCCCCTCCCAGCCCAGGTTGGCCAATGGTCCCACTCCCTGCCCACCCTTCCCCCCCGTTCCTGCTCCAACCAGCACGGAACTCACCTGCAGCAGCCAGCACAGGGTCCGGAGGATGGCGGAATGAGTGGCGCCGGCCTCCACGCCAGCTCTGCTTACTCCCAAGGTGGTGCAAAGTGCCTTATGGCACTTTTGCGCCACCTTAGACCGGTGTTGAGTTGGCCTAAGTTACGTTGGATTGGGCTGCCCAACAAGGAAGAGTCGTTGGCACAGTGTAGAAGAATGCCTGTTTCTGACAAATATTGTGACCTATGTATAAGGACTTAGCAGCCTATTCGCATGAACACAATGCTCAGATGAGCCACTTGAAAACTCTGTATGTGACTCCTCCAATATCATGCTACCATGTGCAGGAGGATTCAGGTTTTGGCACACAACCACAGACATTGCCTATCTGTCAGCATTTGCCAACATGTGCTGAAAACCTAAGCATTTTCCATTTTCAAGTGTATTTTCCTGTGGCTACAACATTCACATTTTAATTAGCCCTGAGAAGCGTACCAGGGGGGGAAATCTAATGCTGAAAATCTTAAAGTCACAAATGTGAGTGTCCTCATAGAAGTGAAAATGACTATTTGCAAGAATATAGTTTTAACATTATTAATATTACAACTACTAAAATTAGTATCATAATTAACAATGATGTTGTTTCTAAGGAAAATCTACAAGGGGTTGTCGCAAATGAAGGTATTATCAAGAATAAGGAAATTCTATCAAGAACCTGAATAGCTAAGCAAAGCAATTTCTCTTGATTTCTTGCAAAATATACAGAACATATTAATCAACAACACTTTTTTTTTAAATAAATCGAAAGCGCTGAACCACAATAAACAAATCAATTCTGGAACCCAAGGGTTTAAATGTATTTTTCAACTTTTTATCATAATTTGCAATACTATTGAATGCTGCGTGGTTTGAGGGAAGTGCCAACTGCAGGGTTTATAGATTGGAAATTTTGTAACCTTCGTAAACAAGCTTGTTTTTCTCATCTTGGTTAGAAAGGATACCTTTGGAGGCAACCAGGCATGCACTCCATGGTTCCATTACTACCTAGCTTAATTATGCACAACCAAACCACCACTGGCAAGAACATTCTTCATGCACTGCAAACAACAATTTTCAGAAGTGCACTTGAAATTTGTAAAAAGATATAATTGGAAAAAAAGTGTGGTGTTTTTTTTTAAGATTGAAAAAAAACAATTTAGTAACTTTACTGGCCGAATGATGAGTAGATCTTGGCTTGTCAATCTCTTCTATACGCTTTTGTCTCAGTCTGGAGTTCTGTATTGCTCTAATTCTTTGAGTTCCCATTAATTGCTGAAGAGGTAAGTAACCAGTCCACATGGGAAAAGGAATGTACACAACAATTGGCTACTTCCATTGAAAAGGATGGGAAAGTCATCCTAGCCAAGAAGTACCATTGTGCTTCAGAGTTCAATAGGACTAATGGAATTTCAATGGACTTGTAACTGTGCATAGCAAATGCATTAGCATAATGGCTGACATTCTTTCTTGGATGGCCATTATGTATTGTTGGCATTCTCGCTGCTGCCATTAAATATCTCAGTGGCAGGGATTCATGAATAATTCAGAACTTAGGAGGATGCAGATTTGAACAAACACATTTCTCTAGTCTGTATGATGTCTGAAATGATTATGTGATAGGCATTTGGGAGCTATGATGGACAGAACTTTTTCACCATTTTCAAGCACTACTTGTCGATGAGGTCAAATAACTTTAATATGTGGTTAGCATTATTACCTTCTGAAATACCAGTGGGGATCTACCCTAACACACTGGTCATGTTTGTCAAAAGGTAGACTAACAGACTGGACCTATGCAGACAGGGACAAACTAAGCTCATTGATTGATTTCAGTGGAGTTTGGTGCCTGCAACTCTTTGTAGAATTGGGTTGTAAGTAAGTAGTTGTTTATGTACAGTCTGTTTTTAAGGGTGGGATATTTATGGACATCAGAATTACAGCCCAACCCAATGTAACTCCCCTGAGACAATGCAACAGTGCCAACAGGGTGTCCACTGCATCCTGTGGGGGAGTTTTGGCTTGCGGAGGCCTCCTGGGCAAGAGGACATTTGTTCCTTACCGTAAGCCCCTCCAGGTCCAGAGGTTCTAATCGGACCTGTACCATTGATATCACTGGTGCAAGTCCGTCTGAACCCATGAAGGTGGTTGAGTCTGGAAAGGAGGCTTGGATTCAGCGGATGCTGCTGCCACCAAACCCACCCCCTTCCCAATCCACACTCCTCCTTGCCCCGTTCCGTCCATCCCCACCCCGTTCTGTCCACTTCCTGCCTTCTTCCAACTCCCTGTGAGATCTTACCTGGGGCAGCAAGTGTCAGGAGTTTGTTGCTGCACAGAGCTGGCTGCTTGCCACTTCCGGGGGTGGCCAGCCCACGCACTCTGGTGTGTTGCATTTTGCGACTGCCAGAAAGTGTGCTGCTTTAGGAGTGGGCTGTTATTCTTGACAATATGTTTGAAAATCACCTAGTTAGTCTTTAAGGTGTTGCTGTACTGTATTGTTTCTCTAACAACATATGTTCAAACTCAAACGCTTGAGAAAGATGAAGACCCAGAGACACAACTGATGACGCCAGAGACAATGAGGGTGCAGTGGAGGAGATTTTGGCCCCAATCCTATCCTCCCACCATTAACAATGATACAACAATGCTGATGGAGCACATGCTGTGTACAATAGTGGGGTGGTGATCAGGAGACCTGCCAGAGGTAAGTAAAAACATTTTCTACTTACTTCAGTGTAGGCCTCCTGGTGGCCTATGGGTCTCCTTGGACCTATGCTAGCTATATAGGCTGAGAAGAGAAAAGAGGTCTGAGCTATATAGTCCGAGTAGAGAAAAGAGGTGGAGGAGGTTCAAAAAAGAGGGGATAGGATTCTGGTGCACGCTGGTTGTGCTGAGATCCACCCCCTCCCTGCCCCTAAAATGAGTATTTAGCTATTGCATAATAAATATTACACTTACTTCCCTCAAAGCCCACATTCACTTAAATAGGGTTTGTACAGGCGTAGTTCTTGATAGACTGTGTGCAAAGTTTCTATACTCAGTTTTCCTCCACTGCCACAAGAGAGATGGCAGAAAGGATGAAATTCAACCTGATTCCTTCCAGAATAAACCTGGACATGGAGTCCCCAGTGACCCAAACCTGTCGGGGGTGAATTTGACAGCTTCAGGCCGGAGGCCACTGAAGGGCCATCACAGCATGAAACTGGACAGCCCTGGATAGGCAGTGAGCATAGCCAAGGTGGCTGGGGAATACATCGATTCATTGCATCCCGCTGGTCTCCTCTGACAGCAGCCCTCTGCTGGCATAGCCTCTACGGGAAGCTAGAGCTGCCTTTCTGTAGCGTAACCCCCAAAGGGAAGCAGTGGTTGAAGTGGCTCACTTAACCCCTCCAAAGCAAGGAAATGAAGGCTTCCTGTAAAACAAATCCCAGCGACATTCACCCTGCTGTTCTCAGCTTGTGTAGAGGTCTCAGCGCAGTGGGCAGTCTGACATACATTACCCCTTGTGCTGCTGCGCTGTATCTCTGGTTAGACAGAAGAGAAAATGAGTTCACAATAGCAATGCCCACAGTAATCCCCACTTTTCTTTTCTTTCGGATGACGCCTTTGATAAAAGTTTTTAATGCTATTTTCAGTCGACACGACACCCAAGAAAAGAATGGATGAGTCAGTCATGTCAGCAAACAGGAGCTTGCTTGAACATTTGGACGCAGATGTTGCAAAGTTGTGAAAATTGGATTCAGCAAAATCATACCCAGGTGGACTCATAGTAGTCATACATACCTCCATATTGCCTATCTGCCTCATTTCATGTCCTAAAACAGTACGTTCATACAAAAGCCCTGACAAGACGAAGGTTCTCCTGATCCGGAAATTCACGATGCAGGTGATAGAGTGTCATCCTGCTCTGAATGGGGTTGCACTCCCTCTGAAAGAGCAGGTTCGCAGCTTGGTGGTTTACCTGGACTCGCAGCTGCTCCTGGATTCCCAGGTGGCAGCTGTGGCCAGGGGGGCCTTTGCCCAGCTTCGGCTGGTGCGCCGGCTGCAACCGTACCTGGGTCGCGCAGACCTGGCCACAGTGATCCACGCCACGGTGACCTCAAGGTTAGATTATTGTAACACACTCTACGTGGGGCTGTCTTTGAAGACGGTTCGGAAACTGCAACTGGTGCAGAATACGGTGGCCCGTGTGATCACCAGAAGTAACTGGTTCAACTCAGTCGGGCTGCTGTTCCGGCAGCTGCACTAGCTGCCAATTTGTTTCTGGGCCCAATTCAAGGTGCTGGTTTTTACCTTTAAAGCCCTATACAGCTCGGGGCCAAGCTATTTGAGAGACCACCTACTTCCGTACAATCCGGCCCACCCCCTCAGGTCATCAGAGAAGGCCCTTCTAAAAGTGCCATCACCTGCAGAGGTGAGAGGGGCGGCGGTAAGAAATAGGGCCTTCTCAGTAGTGGCACTGACCTTATGGAATTCCCTCCCTCTAAATTTATGAACTGCTCCCTTCTTAGAGACCTTCCGGCGGGGCCTGAAAACATTTCTTTTTACACAAGCCCTCTGAAGTTACTGCCCAGCCTAACATTTTAGAAGTCCCCTCCAGCCCTTTCTCATAATAGCTTTTTACTGTTGCTTTTATTCCTCTCTGTTTTATTCCTCTCTGTTTTTATTTTGTATTAATGTCTTTTAAAGTATTTTTATATTATATATTCACGGTTTTATGATTTCTATGTATTAATCTTGTATTTTATGATTTGTTTTTATTGTAAGCCGTTTTGGGTCCCCCCTATTGGGGGGGGGAAGCGGGGTATAAATTTAATAAATAATAATAAATAATACATGGCAGACTTGGAGATAAAAACCAATCTAGAGCAAGCTCAGCCAAATATCAAATCACCACATGGCTCCCATTTTCACTTTCATTTTCAAGAAGACCAAGACTTCTTGTGTTGGCTGAAGCATGTTGGTTGCTGCACGTGAAAAGTTTGCAGAGAGTCTTACCAGCGGAGAAAACTCAGAATGTCCCAGTTCTCTGAGAACCTGACCACGGTAAGGTTTTGTTGCTGGGATTTGTGTAGCGTTATATAGCTGTGGGATTTGCTGGGATTGGTATAGCATTGCACTCTCTCTTGAACCAGATGACAACCCTATTTTTGAGTATTACTTCTTGTTTGTCTTCTGAGAGCAGAAATGCTTGAAGTTCTAATTTGAAAGTCACAGAAATCCAAAAATAAAGTGACAGTTTTGCAGAATAATCGGGCATTATAAAAGAAGTACAAAAATCATTATTGGAATAAATGTTACTGAGGTGAAGAATAATTTGTTATAAGAATAATAACTGAGGTGAAGAATAATAAAAGCAGCACACAACAATTCACCCTTGCTTAGGAACAATCATCAAAAGAAAATCTATAATTTGTAATCTTTCATTTGTAGAGTACAAAAGAGTGAAAAACACATTAAAACAAGACTTGACTGGAAGCAAAGCATTTATTCAGTCAGGTGTCAATAAAGGCTGGGGAATAAAGAAGATTAGGAGCTAGTTTAGTCAGGTTAGATAATGAGAAATTATTAGTACGATTCTATGAGATGGGAGGGGGGGGGAAAGGCCAAAGTTTTCTATCTGCATGTACTTATTGTATTCTTCACATAGCGAAAGGAACCTGTCTTTATTCTGCTTCCAACATCTATGAAAGTTCATTTGGTGAGCATGCAGGACAACGCCTTCTCCTCCTACTGCTTCTCTCCCCCCTTCCCCTCAGCTTGTGCAGGCTCATGTCTGGACAGATAAGCCTCCATCACAGCTATCTGCCTCTCCATGAAGGCTGAGTGCCCTCAACAGCCCAACAAACATTCCTTGGTGTGGCAGCGCACCTCCTCTGCTGCACCACACCTGAGCCACTTAACCACCCTGCAGTCTATGCAGAGGGACTGGAAAAGGAGATTACAAAAGGGCATCCTTGTCCTGGAGCGCCCAGAATGGCTATTGCCTTTCTCTTTCATCAGTTTGTAGTTTCTCCTCAGCTCCTTGGCTTTGCTCCTGCAGGTCCTTGAGCTTCTCTGAAATGTAGCAGAACTGTTCCACAATTTGATAATGTTTGGCGAGAGCCACTTGGAAAGCTTTTCCCTGCTAAAAATGGATAAAGGCACTCAACTCCTCCTTGCTCCATGAAGGATTCCTCAGAGAGTGAGGGAGCTTCTCACTTCTGACAGGAGTAACTAGAATGGTTGGAACACTGGTTTCCGCCATCATTGGTTGATCCAAAGATCCTGAGATTTACAAAGCAATATTATGCACGTCTACTTAGAAGTCCCATTGTGACCAATGGCTTACTCTTAGGAAAGTGTGTATAGGATTGCAGCCTTAGTCACAATTTTAGCTACATCAGCTTTCATGCGTTTGTCTCCTACTCACAATGGGAGGCAGAGATGACTGCCTTTAAAGCCGAAATCAAGGTGAGGATGAGCTGTGGCAAAGGAGAGCTCTGGCTGGAAGCCAGTCTAGAGTGCCGTCTCACCTCCTCCAAGGACTCAAAACTCATGAATATTGACAACCACATGAGTTTTGTCACTATACATTCAAAACCCAAGTGGAAGATTCTGACCTCGAGGAATAAAACGTGAAAATAGGTACTTGGACATTTAATGGCAAAACATTCAAAGTGTCCCATGGATAAGGAAACCCATATACGTTTTGGATCCAAAAATGTTCTTATTACCCTTACACCCCCCAAATAAGCACACCAGACAATGCATGTTTGGAGATATGGTCACTTTTTTTTTAATTCACAAAAGACCTGCAGAGGCAAATAACTGGGGGTAACTCAAACCACCCCCCAGAGGCATGCGGGCACTACTTGGGGGAAATGGCACCAGCCATCTACCTCCCCCTACTTTATTGGCATCAAACATCCTGACTTTAGGCCCCTTGGGTCACTGCCCCAGGGAGCCTATCACAGCCAACCCCGAAGCGTCGAGACAGCGGAGCAGTTCGATACCCATACTGGCAAGCCATTGATGGGCAGTTCGATACCCATACTGGCAAGCCATTGATGGGCAGTTCGATACCCATACTGGCAACCCATTGATGGGCCTCACCTGCTCCAGCCAGGGGGCTTGCCAGTCAGCCTCACCGACCCGGGTAAGCATCGTTATGAGCGGTCCTGGCTCACCTCCTGACCGTGCCGACCTCAGGATGCACGCCGAGCCCTTTCCATCCTACCTACCCGTTTCCACACGCCACCTGCCAGGTGACCCACTGGCTAACGAAACGCTCCCCGAAGCACAGTCTGAGGTAGGCGAAAAAACCGCCAACTTTATGCCAAATTTGTTGGAGACCAAAAATTCTTACGTGGCCCCCCGTGAGCGACCGGCTAATCCCAGACTATGTCCAGGGAGGGCGGGATGGGGTTGCTTTCCTGGCGATGACTGAGGGGCCGAGCAGCACTGCAGCGTTCCCTCAGCCGTCGCCCGGCTCATGTAACCCTCATTAGCTGCATGGCTGCTGGAAACCCGTGCCTTGCCTGGTGTGGGGGCAGGGCAAAGCCCCCGAGACGCAAGGAGCATCTCAGCGTAATTCCATGACAAATGCCCATTTCCACATAGGTTTTTACAAGTTCCATCTACATAATTTACTTATTTATTTATTTTTAAATACCTGATACATAGTTTATATTACATACTTTTCAAATGTAATAGGAAAAATACAGAGAGAGGTATTTATTTCAAAATGACTAGCAGGAAAAGACAGGGAATGTATCCCCTACCCTCTGCTCACAAGCCCGAGATTAGGCAAACCAAAGGAAGCAGTATAAAACACTTCGTATCTTATTCCGTGCCCGCGCAGACAGTTATATCTTTCACCTTCTCTCAGACACATTGACCCCTAGATGGCTGGAACTGGTATGGCAGAAGGGAGAAAACCATGGGCCTCTCATTGGAATACCTTATTCTGCTTTCAGAGGAGGAAGTGTTTGGGAAACTGAACCAACGTCTTTTGGATATTGAATTCCAGGCTCTTCATTCTTCTGCTCGTACAACTTGTTTTCCTGTCTTCTTCAATATTCCTTTCTGTCAGGGTCAATTATCTCCCTATCTTTCTTTTATCTTTTATCTTTGACCCCTGCAGGAAAGTCAAGCATTAATATGTGCTAGATTTACAGCACAATCCTGAAGTTCGTTCCTGCACCGGAACGAGTGCTCCGGCGCCGGAAGCCGTTGTGAACGTTCCGTAAAGCACATTCGCGACCTAAAAAAGTTGTTTAAATTTATTTTATTTATTTTATTAATTATTTAATTACTTGTTGGGGGTGTGTGTGTCCCAGTTTACAACCAGGAAAATCTGGTAAGCCTACTTACAGGCATGCTCCGGGTCACGCATCACCCCCTCCCGGTGCATCACCCGATGCGGTCCACATTCCCTAGTGATGCCATTACTCCCCCCCTTATTTTCTCCCACTTTCTCTGCCCCTTCTCCTTTTAAGGAGTTCCCCTCTCTTCCCTTCTGCTCTCTCCCTAGTAACTGCTTTCCTTAGGGCTCCATGATGTGCACATGCCATGTTAGTGGTAGAGTTGCCACCCTGTATTGTTTAAGAGCAAGTGTGCTAGTATAGTGAGTCCCAGTTGAAACTAGTAAACTTTGGTGCAGCTTTACTTTTGCCTCATCCATCCTTTCATGACTGAATTGTATAGATGTGTCATTGGCCAATACACTGGGTCCCTGCACAATATTGCCCCCCCCCCCGGTGTGTGCATGTAACTTGTGTTTTTAAACCCTGGTAACAAGTCATTAGTGGGATCCCCATCCACAATTCACTGAGTTGATGGTAAAGAGCATCCTCAGACTGTGGCTACTAGTCATACACCACACTTTATTGCGAGTGAATATCTCTAGACAATTAAAATGTGTGGCTCCAATCTCTTGGGGCCGCACATTTTAATTGCATATCGAATATTGCTGAATTGAGACAGATTATCCTCTTGGGTTGATGCACTATGTTTTTTTTTTTAATCAGTCACGTCAGGCTGGGATACTAAGTTCAGAAAAAAAAAGACGAAAGGTACATTGCACAATTCTGCTACTGAAGCTAAGCAGATCTGGCTCTGTAAGCTGCCTAGATGGGAGCCCACCTGGGAACTATACATAAGCTGCTTTGAGCTCCTTAGAGAAAAAAAAATGGGGCAAAGTGAAACAAACTTCCGTTTTTAGAAGTATGCTTTATCTCCCTGCAGGATTGTGTTTGGGGTTTCCATTTCCCCCCCAATCCACTCTGAAGTGAATGTCTAAGCCCTGAGGTCCAGTTCAGGACCTCCTTTCACCAGCGGGAGAATAAGACTCACTCAAAACAGACGTGCTTTTCATATTGTAATATAAATTCCGGGAGACAGCTGAAGTTGCTTTAGCACTCCACATTTGAGAACTTTTGTATTGTCCCTAAAGAAATCTGAAACTTTTAGACTACAGTACATTGACATCCACCCGTCAGGCTTGAGCAGACTTGGGATACTTTAGCTGAACACATTTATGGTTTTTAAATGTATTATTTTGCATTATTTTAAATATGATGTCACTGGTACTTGCCTTCTGTGAATCACCCTATTATATGACATCTCCACATTGGCACAGGTGGGCTAATACCACAAGGCATCATGTGAGATGCAGAGGGGGTTTCATACTAATTATTGTTAAGGAGCTCTCTTCCTGACCCAGAATACCAGATCAAAGAGACCCATGCTCTGGTGTGATATGTGAAATCTTATTTTCTACCCCAAGGAGAGCAGAACAATTCAAGGGTCAAAAGTATGCTCAGTTGTTGTAGGTCAAACCGCAAGATTATCATTCCTCTTCCTTTTTTTCACAAAGCCGTATATTTCCCCAGCCTGCTGGAACTGAACTCGCTGTGTTCTTTCACATTGAAATCTGTTCCTCTGTGAAAGGGTACTGTGAGTACTCCAGGTTTTCTCATCTGAATTTCAGACACTACTTAGATCAAAGCAATGAAAAGGTCAACGCATGAACCTTAGAATTAAGTTGTTTACATTCCCACGTGTGACACACACTAGCAACAAAGCAAGGACATCGAAGCAGCGTAAGCAAATCGATGTTTTTCCTCCTAGTTCTACCTAAAGTGTTCTTGTTTGTTCCTAATCAAGGTGTTAGCAATATATATCGTTTTTAGCCAGTAAATTCTTTTAAACTCTTTCTTCCAAAAGATCCCATCAATCATAACAAAGAAGTGCTCTGTCATAGGATAATTGCAACAAGTTGCCATACCCACCAAGGGCACCCTCAGGTTCTCTGTTCCTTTGCTTATATATCAAACAGCCACAAAAACCAAGCTATTAGTTCCTGTACTGTTGTCCTCATTACAGAAAAGTTACTTGGATTTTATTTTTGTTTTTTTTTTCTGCTCTGAGCTTTTACATTGCTGGACTGGAATTCTCACGTATATATTTGTGGATGGATTCAGAAGCAGCTTATGTTGTTTAACAATAATGTTCTTTAGAAAACATCTTGCTAACAATGACAACTAGTGCAATCATCACACTTTTATTTGAGAAAAGTGGCACATAGTTTATGCTGCAGTTTCTTCCTGTCAAGCCATAATTGTAGAGTCATCTTGTTTGTCTACATTCTTTCCTCAGAGGAAAAAATAATATAGACGGAATATGAAGGAAAGAGATTTCCTTCAGAGAAGAAATTTAATCGAGAAATGCAGGACACTTTCTTTCTGACAGCACACACAATTATATACAGTAGAACAATTCATATAGTTAATAGATGTGAATAATAATTGCAGATGTAGGAAACATCTGCTTTACGTCCATTGTTCTTCAGAACAAGAAATATTTCACCTTCTCAAAATACTTGTCTTACTTCCACGTGCCTGGTTAGATCATGCAAACACTGAAAGCTAATAAAAAGATCAGTTCTGTAGAATATGAAAATCCATTTAATTTTCTATTGAAATTCTCTCTTGACACAGTGGACTTTTACTGAATTCCCAAACAGTCAGTTTAGTATTGTACTATACTTAAGTTACTACAATATCACCTTGGAAATAATTATAAGTTCAGCACACCTATTTCTTTTTTTTTATTTTTTTTAATAACCACTCTATGCTTGCAAAAAGTTGCCACTCACATAAGCCAAGCTTCTGTCATGGTGGCATAGACTGAGGAACAATACTTGAGAAAAGGTTTATGATTCGATGATGCCTTCAAATATAAGGTTGCATTCAAACTTGCAATAATGAAATTTACACCAGTGGAACATCTCACCCTTCCTACTTACAGCCCCCCCCCCCGCATCCTCCTCAAAGCCCCTCCTAAGCGTCAAGAGACCCGCTGGAGTGGAGAAAGATGAGGTGCAGGTATAATGATGATCTGCAGTAATTGGGTAAAGGCACTTCCCACAAGTGAAGCTTTGATCATGGAAGGATACTCCATTCAATTTCAGTGGATTTTCCCATGCCCCTGCAGCTCCCCACGCCCCATCCCACCATTTCTGTTCATACAAAGTTTGGACACAGGCCAATCTCTCCTGACTTTCCTCAAATGGCTGCAGCAAATAGATACGTTTTATCTCAAAGCATGAAACCTTTAATGAAATGGTCAGAATAGAGAAAGTGCCAGCATACAATTGGCTTAAATTGAGCACTGTTTGGCGGAAGCACTTAAAAACCCGGATAAGTTTGAACCACATTTGACAGCAACAAAAGCTATCACAGGATAAATACAATAGACCACTAGCGTCGACAGGGGGAAGCGGGGGGGGCGGGCCGCCAGGGGGCGTCGCGCGTATAGGGGTGACGCGCGATGACCCCCACTTACATTTTTGTGGTGGAGGTGGGCCCACCCGCCCTCCCCTGGGTCCGTTTGGCTCCAAAATGAGCCAAAAACGGAGCGGGGAGGGCGCTCCGCTCCTGCGCGTGACGTCACGCGCGGGGGCGGAGCCTCCCCCTTAAGGGTGACGCGCGCCCTCGCTCAGGGGTGTCGCGCGTCGTCGCGACGCCCCTGCAATAGACACATAGTAACTTGTTCACAATCAGATATGCTGTGAACACTCTAGGGCAGCTAATCTACATTTTTCTTCAATAGCAGCCCAGAGAAAAATGGATGGTTGTTGGGAAGCTTCCATGGATCTGCCAAGCATCAGTGTTCTAAAATATTAAAAAATTAAAAACAAGATCTTCAAATAAGCTTCCAGGAACCACATATCCCTGAAAAAAAAATATTGAAAATTTGGGATGTCATAGTGTGCTTATTATTATTTTTTTGATCTTTTCAATATTTACTCTTTTATTAAAAGCTGAAACCACGCACTAAAACAATTTTTGTGTCCATTACCATTTGCCATAGAATTACATACTGTGTGGTTATTACTTCAAAACTAAGTACACGGATGTTCTAAGTAAGTAGAGAGCAGATCATGCATAGTGTCTGGCTACACCATGTGTGGAGTTCTCCAGAAACTATTTGGTAGTCTGCAATGGGGCAGTGGCAAGACTTCATTGGAATCTATGCATGATGTGCTCTCCATATGGCTAAATAAACTGTGTGGTAATGACGATGAGATATCAACCAAGGTCCAAGGGTTACTTTATAGAAGTTTCCGTAGCTTGCAATATCTTGTTTCCTATAACATTTTCTCTGAATCTTCTTCATACTTGCATTATAGTTAACATGCTGAAAATGGTTTTCCCGTGGTGAATGATCCCTGTCACACTCATAATGTGGCCCCAGCTATCTCCATCCTCTCACTAACAGCCCAATTCTATTTTCCGCCATGCTGCAGCAATGCAGCTGTGCCAACCCTGCATGCTATGGTGGTGGTGGGCGATCAGAAGGCCAACAAGAGGTAAGTACAAAACTTTTACTTACCCCTCAGTAGGCCTTCTGGCCCCTATGGGTCTTCTCGAACCCACACCAGCTATGAAGGTGGTGTAAGTCTGAGGAGAGGAAGGGGGCATGGTGGGTTGGGAATAGGATCTGGCGTGTACCTATAAAGCCCATCCATCAGGTGGAGTTTCGTACAACTTTACAAGGTTTTTATGGCTGCCCGCATTCTGGATACATCAGTCATTAATGCCAGTGATGAGCTAGATGAAAGAGTTGGCCAATGGTAGCCATTTCCTAATCCTGTGACACTGCATTATGGCCAGATAACATTTGGTATAGTGCATTCATTTTCAGTGACATTCCATGGGAATTATAATATGCGCTCCGCTATTCAGACCAGTTAAAAATGTACATCTCAATCACTTGACTACATTCCCCTATATTTATTTGTCAGTTGGCGCAATCCTATTCCTCGTCAGCACCAGCGCTGTGACCTCAGCACCGGCGCCGACTGTTGCAAACGCACCGTAAAGCACATTGCGAATACTCAGGAGCATGACCCACACTGCATGGCCCGGGGGGGGGGGACTGGGCTGTGTGAAACATGCAGCACATGATCCTTGATTACTAATACTCAAACCAATGTACCCACAATGAAAATATATTACTATGTAAAGCTCTTTCACGGTATCAACTTTCAAACCAATGGCTTCCCTTTGTCCACATCCCTGACTGTCATATTGTTTAGACCACACAGCTACACCGACCAGCTACTTCAGTCAGAGAGAAATTCAAATGCCACCTGCAATTCAGAGCCATATTTGCCCAAGTTTTGGCTTCTCACTTGGTCAAAGACATCTGTAGTCCTGTTAAAATGACTGTAAATAATCTAAAGCTCAGCTGATGAAATTCACCCTCAGAATGAATAGAAGTAGAAAGCGGGTGTTGAGTGAAATGCAAATGAAAGGGAGTTCGCATCTTTCACTTTCATGCTGATGGTGAAAATGTAGCAGGTTTTTCAGCAGGTTTTTAATGTGGCAGTTTTTTAAAGTATAGATTGCTTAAGGGCCATTCAAAGCAACAGAGCTGTGGCATTTTAACTTTTATGTAAATGTCGCTTATGTAAATTATAAAATAGGGTCACAACCAATTTCTGCCACAATATGTGATGGATTTGAGACGTTTTGAGCAGTCATGTTTACGGGAATTGCTGCAATCTCATGTAGTTGTGTATGTGTGAACGAAGACTTTTTCTACACAACTGCAGGCCTGGTTAAGCCTGCAGGAGGACCACTGTTATTTTGTGGTGGGTGGGAGGCCTCCAGGGGTGGGGAATTATTGAGGAACAGCCAGGACATAGTGTAAATACCGATAGCTCTTAATGTGTTCAAATGTGTTTAATTACATTAATATTAATAAAATGAAATGTAACTTCATAAACATTAAGATGTTTCGGCCCAATCCTTCTTAACTTTCCACCTGCGCATGCTACACAGGCAGAGGGTGCCATAAATGCTCCATAAAGCATGTTTTCAGCACCCTTGGAGTAAGGCCTGTCGGCGTGGAGGCCGGCACAACTCTCTCCACCGCAGACCCGACCATGCAGCCACCAGAGCAGGTAAGGGTTGCACTGGTGGGTGCAGGGGCGGGGCGAGGGCAAGCTGGGGAGGGCGACCATTGAAATCGTTGGCCCGGGAGGGGGCAGGCATGTTGACAGTGATATCCCTGTTCCCATTCCCAGGCTTGGCAGCCCTTTCCCCGTTGCCCAGGATGTATGTCAACTTGAGAGCCAGTGTACATGTATGTCGACTTGAGATGTATGTTGACTTGAGAGCCAGGAGGCCCATTTGGCTCGGGCAGCCCTACACCCGGGAAGGGGACAAACATCCTCTTCTCCTGAAGAGTCTACGCACCGTGCCGCAGATTCTATGGGCCAGCTCAGATCCTATGGGCCGGCCACGAATCCTTACGCAAGATTGGATTGCCCATCAGTTATCCCAGTACCTTTGTAAAGGCTGGCCATAATTTGCTGAGATTGTAATTTTGTATCTTTATTATCTTACTGAATATGTCTCTTTTCTAATCTTCTGTTGTCTCACCTCAGCACCCTGTTACCACACCTGCTCAGGAACATGTAGGAACGTGACTACATGTGTACCCCAAACAAACACGGATTTTGGACCATTGGATGTGGCGCACTTAAGGCAACTGGTGTTTTAGAGGGGGGCAAAGAAGAGGCAGAAGCTAAAGGATTCAAACCACAACACACAGTTTATTACGAATTATTCACAAATAATAGGACGGAGAATCCAAATAAAGGCAGTGCAAGAGGCAAAATAAGAAATGCGGTGTGAGAGGCAAAATACGAGAGGCAAAACAATAATACAAATGAGAAGCAAAGGAAACAGATATCAACCATCCTACTTAGAACAAGCTCTCTCTCTCTCTCTCTCTCTCTCTCTCTCTCTCTCTCTTTCTCTCTCTCTCTCTCTGTGCGTGCGTGCGTGCGTGCGTGCGGGTGTGTTTTAACACAAAGAACTATTCTACAAGAGGCTGGATACTTAGAACAGAGAGAAAAAAACAGGAAGGGGGAAAGGAAGGAGAGATGTGCTTTGTTTCAATGAAGGAAGAGAAGGAGGTCAGAGATCACACTGTGGAGAGACACTAGTGTGTTATGGCTATCAGGTGGTCTACTTAGGAGGGCTTTGGAGTGAAAGACAGATAAAATCAGTCGTGAGTGTGGCCAAAGAGAGAGGACGTGTTAACGGCTCAATGTATGTAATGAATTAGAGAGTGGAGACTAACAAGGAGGAGGTTGTATATATGTGTTTCAAAAAAGATAAAAATGTTAAACCATGGGCAGGGAACCTTTTCCCTGGCGATGGCCGTTTTAAATATTAGAAATTTGCTTGAGGGCCGGCCGTGAGGCCGGTCGCCATTTTTATTTATTTAATTAATTTTTGCCCCTGCCCCCCATCGGCCTCCGGAGGCTCCGCGCTCACCGTCTGAAGCTGACGCCGGGTCCGCGCATCACCTCCGGCGTACCATGCCAATGAGGGCAAGAGGGCAAGAGCTTGCCCTCATCGGCATGGTACGCATGTGCGAAATGGCCAACGGCCTGGTGAGAAGGGGTCGAGGCGGCGGCCGGGGAGGACATGCAAAGGCCCTCTCCCGGCCTCCGGAGGTGACACGCGGATGCGGCGGAGCCTCCAGGAGCCGGTTGGGCGGCCTCCTGGCAATCTCTCCGGGGGCAGGACCGGATGGCCTCAGGGCCTGATCCGGCCCTGGGGCCAGAGGTTCCCCACCGCTGTGTTAAACACTAAAGGGGAGAAGAGAGGACAAAGACCGTACATTAATGTGCTGTACATAGGAAGGAGGGAGGCAATTGAGAGGGAGGCCAATGACCAGGAGATGAGTTGGTAACTGCGGAGTCGAGTTGCATTGCTCAGGCTGAGGCAGCTGAGTAAAACTCTGGGTCAGTGACCAGGGGAGGGGGGAAGAGAGCGGCGGTGCAGAGGAAGAGAACTGGCCAAGTGCATTTCAGGTCTAACTTTGTGTGATTTCAGCTTTATAGTGACCTTAGCCTTATCTCAGCCTTAAGTCAGCGTTGTGAAATGTGAAATGTGAAAAGTGAAATGTGGTGTGTCATGAATGGATCAACTTGGTTCCAGAAGAAGAGCAGAAAAGAGGGGGGGGGAGGACAATGGAGGGTGCTTTTGTAGCCATGCAGCTAGGCTTTGGTGCTTTGAGAGAGTGGAGAAAGGAACTGGGGGGAAGAAGCGATGAGGACGGCAGGCAGGTCTGTAACTGGGCTTAGGCTTAGTGCATCAAGGGAGAGGAGAATAAGTGAGTGAGATCAGGAAGTGGAGAAGGAAGAAGCAAGTAAGAGCAGTTGAAGAAGCTTATTGCCTTCCTGGCTCACTGGGAGCACTGTCTTTAGATCAAGAGTGTGGGTGCTGTAGCGTAGCACAATGGGGAGGCTCCAACTGGAGAGGATGGAATTCCAATTGTGGCTCTCTAGCCAGCTTAATTATTAAGTTAATTTCTCACCCTTCCCTATTGTCAGGGCAAGTAAAAGGTGGGAAGGTAAAGGGGTGGTTTTTGCACATAGAAGGGTCAGGATCCTTGGAAGTCAATAGGAACTTGTTTCTACCTTTCTTTCCTCCTCCAAAGGTTTAATTGTTTACACCCATTTTCTCAGGGTTGGGTCGGGTCAGTTTCCTTGTGCTACCTGGATTAGATTTTGGTTGAGTCCAATCAGGACAAGATAATTAAATATCCCTGCTAACTGGGCAAGAGGCACTTTTTCAGTTGGTGCTCCTCTTTTATTTAGCAGAGGGAGAGCAACTTCTCCCCTTTCACCCCAGCACAGTGTCTTTCTGGTGGCTGTTGCTAGTAGTGTTTCTGCATCTTTTTTAGATTGTGAGCCCTTTTGGGACAGGGAGCCATTTAATCATTTGATTTTGTCTGTAAATTGCTTTGCAGTAGCATCGCTGGAGGTGGGGCGGAATGCTAGGCACATTGTCTTCACCCAACTGAATGGCTCCGAAGGTGATGGGACGGGGCCGCCTCGTGTCGGTGACTAACGGAGGTCAGAGTGGTGCGGAACTTAGCGTTCCGCATCACCTCCAATGACGCTACTACCGCTTTGTGAACATTTTGTTGAAAAGCGGTAAATACTGTTAATAATAATAATAATAATAATAATAATAATAGATTCAAGCATTGGAGAGATGACCATCTCAGAAAGGACTTGATTGCTGCACCATTTTCTGTTAGTAAGGAAGCAGGGAAAATGAATTGGTGTTTCATGGGAGATTCTGGAAGTTTGAACCCATTGTTCTTTTGTTGGTCTAAATAGTCTTGGCTTTCTCTACTGGTAAGATATTCCCATGGTTGTGCCATGCCCTGCACATTTGAATAATGCAATTGTGTTGATCAGGTGCTTTTGGTTACAGCCATTTTGGAAAAATGAGCACCTTGGCTTTCATTCAGGCTTTACTCAAAATGAAAAAGGAAGGGGGTGGAAATCTTGGAAATCTTTAAAAGATATTGAAAGATGGGCAGCCCAATCCTCTCTACATTTTAGACTGGTGGAGCGCTGTTGCGCCGGTCTCAGGTGTCGCAAACGTGCTGTAAGGCACATTTGTATCACCTATTGAGGAGGCGGCACCAGTGCAGAGGTTCCTCAACAAGTTCCTCAACCTGCCCCAGATCCAGTGGAGTGCCCGCTCCACTGGATAGCGGAGGGGCATGGGGAGGGCGGAATGGGGCATTCTGGGGGGGATTGGTCGGGTGGGCCCGGGAGAGGGGAGGGATCGGCGGTGACCTCCTCCACCATATCCTATCCCCCTGGCTGCTGTTACACGGAACTCTTGGACTTGCGCCAGCAAATTAGCTGCGCAAAACTGAGTAGCCCCATTAGGGCAGCTGGGGCTTTACCCGGGGGAAGGGAACAAACGTTCTCTTCCTCAAAGGTGATTTCCCGGCAGCTTGTCTCGTGCCCTGGATGTGGCGGAGGCTGCACCAGCCTCGCTGCACCACAGGGTGCGAGGAAAGACAGGATTGCGCCGTAATATTAGTAAACATGTCCAATGTATAGGATGGATGGGGGTAAAAAGATCTTCATGGATCCGCAACACATTTTTTTTCTATTAACAAATAGTGGTTAAGAGACAGATTGGGCATAGGCATGTGAAGAAGTAGCTGAGCATGAAAGAAAATATTTCTAAGACGATTCCCTTACTCTTTTTTAATTGACCGCACCAGAACATGAGAGATGAATAGGATACTGCCATTTGAAAAGATGTTTTGGAAGGAGTTGTCAACTTACATTTTAATAGTAAGTTTTCAATTTCAGATTTTATGCATGTTTTAACCACCAAGAAGTGAACATTGGCAATACAGGCAAATATAGGGAATGTTTAGTGTTGTGCTGCTCGAAAGAAGAAAAATAGCTCCATGTGCATTACAGCCAATAAAACCAGTTATAATGCTTTTCTTCTCCCTCTGCTGATGTTAAGCACTGCTATAATCTAATGTCCTTATGATTTCCTAAATCTCCTGAATAAGGAGGATATTATCTACTTATTTAATTATTGAATCTCCTGTGACAGAGGAAGCTTTACTATTAGCGGCTTCAAGTCATTTGAATTCTTCCTTTTCTCATTAAAGTTCTTTTGCTCGAAAAAACAATAACAAAAAATCCCAACTGACAATAAAAAGTAGCAATAGAAAATGTGGGCACAAAGGGGCAGATGTTTTATTTATTTATACCATAGGCTGTACTTATGACCTCCAACCAGAAGGTGTGGTCCTGAGGTTGAACTGCCTGAAGACTGCTGGAAGCTAAGCAGGAGCAGCCCGTTCGTGTTGGAAGGGGGCAGACTGGAAATCACTGATCTTACTGATAAGCTGATATATAACTAGCTAGCTAGCTAGATAGATGGATAGATAGTAAAGATCCTTATTGGATTCGGATCTAAACAAGTCTGCCTATGTAAACCGCCTTGAGAAACATCCAAAGCGCAATCTGACAATTAGAAAGGCGGTATATAAATACAGAAATAAAATACAAATACAGAAATAAAATAAATTTCTGTATATAAATACAGAAATAAAAATAAATAAATAAACCAAGCCAAATGGAGCCCTCCAGCCATCTGTGGCAGCCCAGGAAAGATTTTTGCGGCCTGCCTAGGCCTGCAGCACCTGACATTATAATACATGTCTATATCAGAGGTGTCGTCAGGGGGGGGCAATGGGGTGGTGGGGGCCCAGATGGTGGGATTGGGTCCCGGGTGGCAGGTGGGTGGGGGGTGTCACGCCGGCCAGTGCTGGTGCGAATCATGCCATTCATCGGTGTGAGTGAGGAGCAGCGGCGGTGGGTTTGGCCCTTCCGCCCGCCCTGCGCTTCAGTATGATCCAAAATGGCTACAGCGGCGACATCACTTCCAGCGCGTGGGGAGTGGGACGGTCCATGCTCTGCCACTGGTTTATATAGTCCTGATTCACATATAGTGAAATGTCTGGTCACATATGGACCGTAAGGATTTCTCTGTGAGAAATCCCGTGAACATGATCTGCATCCTGACATGCAAACAGTCATTCTTTTCTAAAAAAATCTCTTTGATGCAATCAAGATGCAATGTGGATTTTCATCAGGCATCATAAGTACAAGGGAAGCAGGAGCCAACTACCTGTTTACATAAAAGGATGTACTAGATGTTCAGCTAATGAGCTTTTCCTTTCTACTATGCAGCTGTGTAAATACTGTCAATTACATTGCCTGTTCATTCACATCCCTCTTAGATACTGGATGCACAGGGACACCAACTTAATATACCATTTTTGTAGACCTAGTCCTATGGTAATCCTGCACATACAAGAAGGTCTAATTTATGCACAAGTTGGGCACAAGTTAACTCTAAGAGGCCATATAGTCCTCTGGACATAATAATAATGGAACAGAGTATAATAAAAACTTAATTATTATATGAGGGTTATATGGAGAAATGTTTGGTGTTTTGTGCAGAAAAAGAGGTAAACATCTCAGCAACTTAACAAGTGCTGCTTCGGTTCATTTCTATGACTACACTAGCTGGAAAGTCGTATTAACTTTTGAGACTTTTTCCTCTGAATATACTTTCAAGTCAATATACATTTGAAGCTATTTGCTTTCCTATTTTCACTGTGGTTGTTATGGAGATAAAATTCTTTCTGTATGTACTGTGAACTGCTTACACAATAATACTGCTGAACTGGTATCATGCAGTTAGTCAAACTTTCTGTTAAATTAAAGAATGTTCTGAGAGTTAAATGTTCTTGATTAAAATTGTTTCTGTTAAATGCTCGCAGCAGCTTGCCCTTGCAGAGGATGAATGAAGTACAGTTAATAAAGGCCCAATCTCCAGATTCACTGCCTTTAAGTCCTCTTACAGCATCATAAATGTCACACCGCTGTCATGTGCATTGGAGGCGTCAGTGCAAATGGCTGGAGGCTCTGCATGCCCCCAGAGACAGACCTAGCCTGTGCTGGAGCAGGTAAGGTGAGAGTGGAGGTGGGCCATTGGTGGTTCAGGGGAGGTTCGGAGGAGGATTGAGTGAGAAGCAGGGAGGGCAAGGGGTGGTCTGGGGGTGGGAGAAGGTGGATCTTGGCGGCAACAGTGCACACCAGGATCTTATCCTTGTTTTCCTGGCCTGACATGCCTCCTGTTTCTTCCCAGAGTTACAAAAGCAAAATAGCTGGCAAAGGACCAAGGAGACCCATTGACAGAAGCGTAGCTGGCATCGCGCCAGCCGCCCCCCCTCATGATGCTGACGTCACTCACCTCGCCTCCGAGTGACATCATCCGGAGCCAAACGTCCCTCGGGGATTGGGAGGGAGGGAGGGGGCCAAACCAAACGTGATGCAGAGGTGGCAGGAGACTTCTGCAGGCTCCTCTGAGTTGTTCCACTGCATTCTTTGTCTCTGCCACCACCCAGATTGTCTGTGGATCACTGGTATGATGCCCCTTGCCTCCGGTTTGATGCCCCCCCATCTGCTGACCGGAGCGGTCCACCCACCGCCCCATCCCATCCTATCCCTCTGCCAATTGATGCCCAGGCAACCTATGGAGCGGTAAGTAAAACATTTTTTCTTTCCTCTCCCAGGCCGCCTGGTCTCTCCTCCACCACCGCCATAGCAAGCAGTGTGGGCTCCATCAGAGCACAGCGTAAAATGGTGGGGGATAGACTCGGGCTGTAAGGCTGTAATCTTATGCACTTAATTTGAGTAGACATGCATAGGATTGCACTGTAAAAGATTCACTAGGGCAGGCGCAAGGGACTTGATCTTATAATATACACCGCACAGATCGAACGCTTATGAAAGCAGGAGGAGGAGGAACGGTAGAGGAAAGAAGGTGAAGCACCAGTCTGCTGCTTGTTGTGACAAATTCAGTTGGCCTCATGGATTAGAGTCATCGTTAGGGGGGGCAGGGGGCCCACCCCTCTAGGCGACAGGGTGCCTGGGCGACAGGGGGGGTGCACTCACCCGTCTGTGGCAAAAATGGCGGCGAAAATGGTGGTGGCGAAAACGAGCGTTTCGGCTCGGCAGCGGGTAGGGGATTGGCCCTCCCGCCAGCCCAGGCCGTTTGCGCTATAAATTGGGCAAAAAAACACCCCAAGGGGGCAGCAGCGTCACTGCAGGGGGGGCGGAGCTCCAAGTTCCGTTGGGCTCTGACCCTCCATTACACGACGGGAGAAAGCGGCCCCGCCCCCTCGCCTTTGGAGCCATTCCGGCCAAAATGGCTCCAAAGGCGAGGGGGCGCGGCCGCTTTCTCCCGTCGTGTAACGGAGGGTCAGAGCCCGACGGAACTTGGAGCTCCGCCCCCCCTGCAGTGACACTGCTGCAAGGGGGTATTATTTCACGCCAAAAAACCCGGAAGTGTCCCGATCAGGCCGAAGGCGGCGAGGCTTGGGTGGTCACGTGGAGGTGTCATGTGACCGCTGCCCCCCCCGGGGCTGCATGAATTAGTTCTGGTATCAGGACACTAGTGAGCCAGTCTATGATCCAATGGCTAAAACACTGGGATGGAATTTAGGAGGTATGGACTCGCGTATCTTTTGTGTCATAGGCTCACTGTGTGTTCTTGGTTGAATAACAATCATTCCGCCCTGGTTGTCACAATGGGAATAATGGTGTTCCACAGTACAATATGGCTGTTCTGAGGTCAAACTTGACAGACGCTCCAAAACACTTTGTAAATCATAAAGTACTACATAAAATGACTGGTGGTAATAGTGCACTGAAAGAAACTATAGCTAGGCATAAGGAACATGACATGCTGTTAGTTAAATTTTTAAAAAACGCTTTGGAATTTCTGTTTGAATAGGTCTTGTCAGCAGTTTTTTGTCCTATTTGTACTGCTGTTCTGGGACATGGCAAGTGTCTGTTCCTCCATCCAATGTATAGAATGTGATTTTTCCAAAGTTATCCTCTCTTTGGTACTTTTTTTGCAATGTGACCTTGATCTCTGGGAATGCCATTATGCTTTCCTAGTTCTAGCAAACCCTGTACATTTTCATACATTTTCTTTCCAAAGAAATCTAGACACTTTTTATAAGCAACATATATTAAATAAAGAAATATGCTAGTCAATACCGAAGCTTATGCCCACTCTTAAAATAACTTGTTTAGATGGCTGCCCATGTGAATAGCTTTCATTATGAATAAAGCATCAACCCCCCCTGCATATCCACCCAAGCAATTTTTCTAAATTGCAGCACCCATTACATAGCTGTCTCTAAAATAAACAAAGATTGGATTCAACTCTTTTGGAGAAAATAGCCATTTATTGTGGGGGACTTTCAGCAAGTTTCATTTTCCTTCTTGCAAAACAAGATCTTTGTGTCTAGGTAACAAATAGCCAACATTAAATCATAACAAAAAGAATGAAGTTCTCACTCAGTTTGGCTTTTAGAAAACTGTTGTGTATGTATGGATATAAGTTTGAGTTCATACATTGTATCTTCAGATGGTCTGAAAAAAATGTTTTGCATTTTTTTAACAGTGTGCTCCAAGACTGATCGCCCATTCCACCTTATGGATATGATAGTCCTGTGCAGATGACTAAAATCTTGGTACAATCAGTGTGTGGAAGTGGGCCGGCATTATATCAGGTCCCACCCTCACCCGCAATACTTTTGGCTCAATCCTATTTGGTGCAGTACCAAATAGGATTGAGCCAAAATAGGATTTAGCAGTACCATTTGGTGCAACAGCAACGGGAATACACAGAGTTGGTACAAAAAATATCTTAAGACTCTTTCTGACAACAGTGAGTTCAGCTCTTCATTGACAGATCAGCAGGCTAATTGCTGATTCTAACTGGTTATAGACATTTTAATATTTTCATGTCTTCTATACCTTAGTGTTCCCAAAAGGCTCGGCCAAAGGCAGGAGTCTCTAGGGAACGAAAATGTGCCACAAAAGGCATCACATCGGAGTGGGATTCCAGTGGTCCAGCAATCCGAGTACCAACAGCAGTCAGCCGAAGTACCACTGGTGTTACTAGTACCACTGGTTGAGAACCCTGATGTATTCTATACCTTTAGACTTCCATGTTAGGTTTTTTTTTAATTGTTTCTTGTCCTCTCTGCAGAAACCAGTCAAGGAAAAAAAAAACATCCTGTATTTGTCATAGTGACATACTGAAACAAAGTCCACTACCAGGTCAGCATTTGTTTGCTTTAAACGTATTGCCTGGGACATCAATTCCGACAGTATTTCTAAACCTGAGCTCAGTTCCCATATCCCAGATCTAAAAAACCTGACTCATTATATAAACATGGGATTTGGAAAACAGCATGGACGCGTTTATTGTCCTCCGTGACTGACTTCTACTGGTAGAACGTCACTTGCTAAGTCCACTCCTGGCCAAGAGAGAGGTCTGGATGGTGTAGGTTGTGCTAAGGAGAAGAGAGGGAGCCAACGTGTGGAGTTAACATAGAGATGGGTGAAGTTAACATAGAGACTGAAGTACTGTAATCACATAAGATCCTACTTGCTAGACAATGAAGACAGTTAATTTAGTTTCCTTACACACCAGCAAAACAAAACAAGCAATTTCCTTCCACCCGGTAACTGCAGTTGCTATTAACTACAGAGTTCAAGGTGAAAGAACTATGTGTTTCCAAACATTTATGGCTTCCTTTAACCTTCCCATAAATGCAGTGCCAGATATTTTAGTTCAAAGAACATCAGGGCTGTAAAATCAGTTTCATATTGACCAACACACCCATATGCTGTAGGTTGTTGTTGTTTCTCAAATTATAGGGTTGTATCCTAACAACTTGTTCCGGGAATGGAAGTATTTCTGTTTGTGCGGGGGGGGGGGGTTGGGGGCAATTTTCACTGATCTCGCATTCTACTTGCAGCCTCATCTGTACTCCCAAATATGCAACTGAGGCTGCAGAGTGAAAGGGAGATCATTGAAAATTGTGCTCCCTTGAGTGAACAGAAGTGCTTCCATTTCTGGGAGTTGTTAGAATATCACCCATAGGCTGTGATCCTACAAAAGTCTAATTTATGAGAACCATGCATACTACAAATTTGAAGCTTGGGTGGGATAGAGGCATTGGCGTCACTAGCGAGGTGTGGGAGGGTGCAGACTGCACTGAGTGACGTGCTGGGCCGGGTTAACGCACTGCCCGGAGCTCATGTAGCTGCGCGAGGCTGAGAGTCCAAGCTCAGAAACCTCCAGGCCGAACTGGAGGTTTCTGAGCGGAGGTTTGGCCTCGTGCATCTGCATGAGAAGAAAACGCACACACACTTGGCCACTTTTGCCCACAGCAGGCGAAAGTGGCTGACTGTGTGTTTTCAAACTAGAAGTTATTGACAGTGACGTGATGAGTGTGTATGGGGTGTGCTGGTGTGTGTGTGTGATGTGACGGGCCCTGCACCAGGTGCCGAAAGGCAAGTGATGCCCCTAGATAGAGGCTGAATTGTAGAGGAAGTGGCAAGGAGGAGGGACTTGGGTTTGAGAACTGGAGACTAGTGAGCAGTCCCAGTTAAACCCAATCACAAATCAATGTTGCACCCTCAGTGGTTAGACTGAGGAATGCTCTGGGGAGAAGGTTTATTGAATGTGGTCTCCAGTTTTGGTCCTATTGTCATTTTTCTGCAAATTTTGAATGTTAAAACACGAGAAACAAGTGTATAGGTCAAGCATTGCTAAATGCTCGGCAAGTGTGGTTCAACCTTCAAGCAGGGGTTGGAGGAGGCGGCAAACTGGCAGGAGTCGCCCAATCATGCCACTCAGCCCCTGCCCCTTTTTGCTGCTTGGATAGCAAGGGAGAATAGCTGTGGTAGAGTTGGAGGAAAAGGCATTGGCCACTGCGATCCTGTTCTCAATGTCTTTCCGGAAAGGAAGACTGGCCCCTTCTTACTTCCTTTCCTGCTGGCGCTTCTTCAAAACAGACCTGTTGGGGAGGATATTTCCCATGATCCCCCTGTGCTAGCTAGTTTTGAAGAAGCGATTGTAGGACAGGAGGCAAAGACGTGGTGGCAGTGATGGGGTTGTGTGTGTGCACATTAGCAGGCCTACAAAAACTCAAGGGCTGCCTCAGACAGCAATCAAGATTAGCTTGGGCTTGATGCTTGAGATGACAGGTTGTAGGTTGCTGCTATGATAACGCAAAAACTATGCTATATTTGTCATTATAAGACCTCGATTATATTATAAACATATCACTATATTAGTACAACTTGGCTCAAGTATATACACATTTAAATACATGTGTACACACACACACACACACACACACACACCTTCCTTCCAACAATACATGTCTTCCCTTCATTTCACATGGAAAAGCTAGGCATAGGCACAGTTATTTCATGCAATATGTCTTATTTTTAAATGTTGGCTATAATTGAAATAATTTATAGCTTAGGTAAGCACAAAAGAGACCAGACTGTTAGTTAATACATTTATGCCCCTTCTAAGTCAATTCTCTCACATCCTCTTTAAACATAATTTGATTGACTTAAGAACTACAAAACAACAAAGAAATTGTTTGGACAACCATGGTTACAGCTTAAAACGTTTTGAATTAAAGAGAAATGTCCATTTTTATACGAAGAGTTGAATGTTGAGCTCAAAAATGTTTTTTGTTCGCCTCAATATTTGTTCCTGTTCCGGCACCCACAAAAGGACTGCTGACAGCCAAGCAACCTACAGAGAGGTAAGTATAAAATATTTCTACTTATCTCTTCCAGGTCGTCTGGTCACACACACACACACACACACACACACACACACACACACACACACACACACACACACACACACACACACACACAGAGCATGCAGTGTGTACTTTGTCAGCAGCACTGTTGTCAGCAGCACTGTTGATACCTATTCTATTCACTGCTTATATCTATTCAATGCTTCTGAAATGAGAGGAGTCTGTTTTGAAGCCTGTTTTAAGTTATGTCACATCTAACTGAGATATCCTTCCCCTTAAGCTCTGATGTGTTGTGTGGAGGTTGCTTTTGCTTATTTAGGATTGTGGGAAAGGCGTATATTCACTAGCGTCCTCTTTTTTAATATCCTCTGGTGAATCTTGGCCCAGATGAAGTCATGAATCCATACTCTAGTGGAAAATGCAACATGATCCAGAAGATAAGACACATTGTTTTACCTTCTATATAGTTAACCTTTTATCACACACTTCAACTTGTATCAGTTTCCCTAAATATGTAAAAAATGTTCAGAAATGATATCATTCGTAGACTGCACAATAAAATTTGCCACTAAAGGGTTTGCTATGTGCTATTTCTCCCAATGCCCCATTGGCTTACCCAAAATGCATTTTATTACGATAAGTTGCATGTTAAACAAATGTTAAGATCCACGAAGGCTCTTTGTTGGGATCCCACACCTTCACACACGCATTCCAATATTCCTTTGCTGGTCTGCCAACTCTGTTCTTTTAAGATTTATGTTAAAAAGAATGTCTGGGTAGGGCACTGCATTCTCATTATTTCCAGCATCCTGTCAGCACTCAACAAGTAGCCAGCAAGGAAGTATTGGTATAGTAAAATGTTTCCATGTGCTGCATGTGCAATTTTATTTTCGCAGTAACAGAATTCCTAACCTGATACAAGAGTTCAACCATCTGAAACGTTGAGATTGACTTGGATCTGTTTTGGATTTTGTTTGGTTTGGTTTGGTTTGGTTTGCAAAGTGGACAAGCTTTTTCCAGGTCAGGAAACTAGGGTCCAATCCTATCCCCTGTCAGCCCAATAACGCACAGTGCCACTGTCATAGCGCATGCTGGATACTATGGGAGGGTGACTAGAGGTCCCAGGAGTAAAACGTTTTCCTATTTACTACCCAGTAGGCCACCTGGCCTCTAATGGTTGTCTTCAGGCATAACGCCAACTATTTTGCTGGAGTACATCCAAGGAGACTCAGGGGGCGGTTCGGGGCAGGGAAAGGGGGATAGGATCTCAGCATGTTCTAATGCCGCTGAGATTCCCCCCCTCTTGCCCCTTGCCTGGCCCACTCCCAACCCCAAACTATCCACAATCTTCTCCCGTACCACCCCTGCTGCTGACCTACCTGCTCCAGTGGGGCTCCTGGGAGTCATTGTTGACTATGCAGGGCCTTCAGCCATTTGCGCCAGCACCTCCAAAGGAAACACACGACAGCAGCATGGCTTTCATGCCATCAGCCCAGGGTTTATGGTGGCGGATTGCGAGATTCTACACACCATAAGCCCTGGATAGGATTGGGCTCCCCATATGGGAAATATAATGCCAATGTAACAGTTGCAGTCCCCACCAAGCTATTACCAATTACAACACTTTTTAATGCAGATATTACTATAATGGACGGGTCAACTACAACAGTTTCATTTTAATACATACTTTCATGTGGTTTTGAACCCACTTAAGTGTTCACCAGGATAAGGTGAAGTGCAAATCACGGACTTATCGTGGTCAAATGGATGTATCGGATACATGACTTGCCTGATAAAGTGCACTGGTCCAATGAGTTTAAATAAGTATTAGTTATGATTTCACTTTTAAGCTGGTAGGCATGTCCATACTAGATCTCCTGTCACAGTATTAAAAATAATTTCAATTTCCACTAAAAAGTCTTATATTGTGTTAGAAAGAGAATGTTCAGTTTCATGTAAGTTTTGAGATATTGTTTACCACAGAGGACATTGGAATGAGGTTGCTATAATCTGTATGAATATGTTACAGTAAAAACCTGAAATCCGTTATTACTATTTCTGACTAGTAAAAACTAGATGGCCTTGGAAGTTTCTAGTATTGCCTAGGAAGAACTGCAAAGTAATGTGCCTGTTGGGAACACTTAGTTCCAACTAGGAAGAACAAGGAATTCCGGACATTTTCAAGGTACTGAAAACAGGTTTTTCCTAGTTGGAATTAGTTTTTTCTCACCAGGCATACTACTTTCTAGTTTTTACTGGGCAATACTAGAAAACCTCCAATAATACCATCGAGAGCTTCTAGCTCTTCTGTCGGAACTAGTTTTTCCAGGCGGGCACAGTACTTTCTTGTTTTCACTAGGCAATACTAGAAACCTCCAACATCGTCCGGAGCTTCTAGTTTTTACTAGACAGAACTAGTAATAGCAGATTTGAGTTTTTTACTGTAACAAATACATACCTTACTCTAAGGCAGTGGTTCCTAAACCTTTTAGCACCGGGACCCAGTTCTTAACATGACACTCTATCGAGACCCACCTAGCTTTACAAGACTTAAAAACAGGTGATCTCAAAAGAAACAATATATTTACTTACAGGTAATAATTGTTTATTTGCAAAAAAACTCAATCTATTTCTCATAATGAGGCAGCCCTAATGAATAGCCTCAAGACTTGAGGGGCTTAGTTATGTGACCCAGCCTTCACCTGCCCCCACCTATGATTGACAGACTTGGAAAAAAAACACACACCAGAAATAAGACACTCAAACATTTATCTCCCTATATTTACACAAGCTTGCAAATTGAGTTCTGCTCTTTGCAGGGCAATTAACAGCTGATTTTTGAATAGCCTAAGGGCTTGAGGCAATTACTTATCTGATCTTTCCATCACCTGTGTTTTTACTGTAGGCTCTCCGGTACCCACCAGAAATCAGGTCGCGACCCACCAAGTGTGTCCCGACCCACAGTTTTAGAAACACTGCTCTAAGGAATATATTCTTCCTGAACTCCGTACTGTTGCAGTCTATTACATACTCTGATGCTACCTACTGTTTGGAAATTCTGCTAGTCGGTGCCAAAAGTAGCTTCCCTCTCGGGCAGTATTGGCAGGGAATATTTTTGACAGCGAGAAAGGTTTAAAAATCCCTCTACCCACACTGTGGTACCAATCTGTATTAAAGGCTCCCATATTTTTCAAGAAAGATGAAAGTACAACAATGTACAGTAGTTTGACTCGTAGGTAAGACGTTTGAGTGTGTGAATGAGTGGGATATGCTGCTGTTCTCTGGTAATTTAGCACCCCTGGGTTCAAACCTTCCACAAGACATAAGAAGAGACCTCAGTGTAGGGTAGAGGCAGGAAAGGAAGAAGTGATGCATGCTGGGTGTCTCTACTCTAGCTATCTTTTTGTTATAAAGCTTTGTAAGAAAGGTTTCTAAAAGAGAAATGTTGCTGTCATTTCTGAAAAAATATTTTTTTTTAAGGTGTCTAGACCCGGACAAGCTGGTGATCTTACAAGGCTTATTGCCTCAGATCCAGCAAAGCATTTCATCGTGTGCCTAGCTCCTGAGCTCACCAACAGTCTTACTGAATTATGTCAGAAGATGGCTATAAAACTAGGACAACCCTTTTGTGTGAAAAAGGAGCCCGAATGTATTATCAGAAACAGGTGTTCTAATTGGCCTACCAGGGTCTTCTCTACTCTTTGCAGAAGCTCATCAAATTCCTGGGGCGTCAGAACACTTACATGAGTCGAAACTGAGGTTGGGCAGAGGATTAGAGCGAGGAGCTTCAGCAATCATTGGCCTTCGGAACTCCTTTACCGTTCTACGTTATGTTACAGAGCTTTGCCTCGGGCCAGTCTTTGCCAGAACCAGTTTGTAACCTCAGGCTAAGATGAACTGAACTAGGGTGGAAATATATTCAGGCCCACATGTTTCTCCTGATAGAAAGGCCAGGATATCACAGAAATAAAAAATCAAGGACTGCCTTTCAATGAATCAGACCCATAGTCTGTTGAGCCCAGTAATGTTTACTCTGGTTGGTACAGGTTCTCCTAGGAATTCAAGCATAGCAATACAGTATATTTTTGATCTTGCTAGCTTAACTTTAAGGTCCTCCTGGCCCTTATACATACAATGTATGACTTTCATCACTGAACTTTGGCTATGCACACTCTGAGCTAGAATCAGAAGAAGGGATTCTTGGGCACCTGCTGAGGGCCAAGAACCTGAATGGGGAGCATAGCTCATGCCCTTGCCCCCTGGGAAGAGTAGGCCCAGACAACACTGGTGCATGTCCACTGTTTGGGCTCCTGGACCCTTAGCATGGTGGCAGACGCAGGTTCCTTCCATTCTCAGCGGGCCATTAACAGCCTGAAGCCAGCTTCATCCTGACTCAAGCAAGCAATGTGCTGCTTATATAGAGAGGAACTAGGACCTTCCATGTATTATCTCACAGCTGCTGAGCCAGCAGGATCTGTATAATGTCTTCGCCTGCACCATGACAGCAGGTCAGGAATTCCCTCTTCCAGAAAGCTGCCACATGGTGCAAAGAATAAAATGCCTAGATCTGGTCAGCAGAGATCGCGGTTTGACAATCCCAATGCCTTACTTAATCAAGCAGTGTTCATGCATTAGCTAATTATGCTTACATTATAAATCTTGTCAGTGTTTTTTTTAAAATGCAGCTTGAATCTTATGTAATTATTCAGTTCTCTTGCAAGGTAACTATCTTTCTGTGTACAAGATTTTTTTAAAAAACAAAACAAAACATGGGCTCTACAACTAATTCTAAAACCTGGCAACTATAATTGTGTTGAGTTTGGGAAGAAGAGGCATGCTGGCTTTTCAGAGTCCTGATTTTACTTCAGGTGAAATAAAGTCATTGTGATGGCACTATTCCCTTCTTACAATATCTGGTCCAACTTTCTGATACACATCTTCCCGAGTGTAAATTGAGACCGACATTTACAAGGGAATCTTGTGGCTATTGTATCTCTGCACTTCCTGCCTGCCTGTGCAAACCAAACAGCTCGGCTACATTGTCCTGCCATAGAACGTTAAAAGTAAACACTGTGATCACAACTGTTTACTTCAATATTCTGCATTGTGCCAGCAAAACAACAAATTGGCAGTCAGTACTCTGGAGTCAGCCAGTGCTGAAACTACAAAGCAGTCTGGAAAAGCTAAAAGTATGTCAGCCTATTTTTTTTATCTATAATATTGGGGGGGGGGATCTCCTAACACTGCATTTCAAAAGGCTTCTTTAGTCACCAACTGTTATTTAGTAGCATCTGAATTGATTTTTGGATAGGGGTTATATGGAGAGCTGAAGTTCCATTTCTCTGTAATTTAGAGGTGGTTTATATTCATGCCTTAAACTGTAATTGCAATTTAAAGAAGCAGTTCAGTCCTCTAACCTGCATTCCCAATCTGACTCCTTATCATACTCCTTCATATACAACATGAACTCCTTCTCCAGCTCCATCGTGTTCCTTTGCGACTTTGACGCATTCCCCCTTTCACTTTTTCTGCCCATAGTTGAAAAGGTCACTCATACGATTCAGGTGACCTAGTTTTATCCATTACATGGTGACTATTGCAATCACCATGTGACGAGAATATCATGGAATAAGGGATAAGTGAATTTCTCCTATATCGTTCCTTTATTGTTTGGTGGGTTCACTCTGCCCTGCATTCTATTCTTCCTGAATTCCATTTAACTGGGAGAATGTCTAAAATTAATACTGGAATTGCAGCATGCACAGTTTGCAGCATCTTTCCAGTTCTTCAGTTCATTTTCATCATTCCCCCCCCCATACACACATAACTAATGTGCACATGTATGTTGACAAAACACTGCAAAAAAGGAATCTTGCTGTGATTGCATATATGATTGCATCAGGATGCTTTTTAGTACTGTTTTACTGATGCTATCATGCACTACTATGCATTGGAAAAACATTGTACGAAAAGAACCTTGACCTTATTATACATATGATCCTATCAAGAGTACTATGTTGTAGTTGTTTAATCAATGAACAATGACAATCTACTTTCCCAAGGCTGTGTTGCCATGCATATTCACTTCAGTTGGCTCCCGGCCCTCCTCCAATGCAGCCCCACCTCCGAGCCTCACCCAGGCCTCACAAGAAGCTGAGCATGGCCGGGGAGTGTGGCCTGCAACACCTTGCGCGTTGGCAGCGAGGTCGATAAGCCACTGCCACACCACCTGTAAGTGTTTCTTTTGAGCGGAGCGGTGAAACACAGGTGGCGCAGCAGTGGCTTATCGATCTTGGCCCCAGCTCTGCGGCCCGGATGAAACCTTGTAGTGGACCAGATGTGGCCCACGGGCCATAGTTTGGAGATCCCTGATATAGACCACTGGACAATGATTCTTGGGGAATTGCCACTTTTCAAAAACCATACCCTCTCCAGCAATCTTTCATAGGATAGTTTACTGCAGACAAAACTGTTTAGTTGAGTTCCACTGTCCATTTTCTGCAAAATGGAGGATAAGTACCTGTATCTGCTTTTTCTGTGCATGTGAAACAACAGTCCTGTCTTCCTTCCACTTGTAGTGTAATGCTTTAGTGTAAGTGTAAGGCCCCATTGCTCTCAACACTGAGTCAAACAAGCCTCGCTTCTACCTGCTTAGATAACATAACTCTGCTCACGTCAGTGTGCTCAGGATCATGGGATAATGAGTGAATTAGTAATGAAATAACCTAAATCCTCAAAAAATAGGTGGTAACCAGGAACGACAACAAAATGATAAGCCTACTTAAAATTCTCACCTTTACATTAGGACATGTTTGCATGGGAGTTTCCTTTTCTTCTGTTTTTGTGCATTAGCACACATCTTTGTATCAGGAAAAAAATATCATGCTGCACCGTGCTTTTATGTATTTTTTCTGCTATATGAATTTGTCTCCAACACATTCCTTGATAACATGATTCCTAGGATGTCTCATGCAAACTGTTGGATGCACTGACGCAGCATAAGTCTCTCTCTGACACACACACACACACACACACACACACACACACACAGAGAGAGAGTGAGAGAGAGAGAGAGAGAGAGAGAGAGAGAGAGAGAGAGAGAGAGAGAGAGAGCTTCAAAGATCACTGCACACACTCCTAAGCACATGCACAAACTTCCCATTCCTACTCACTTAGAGACACCTCTCAACCTTCTGGAGAGGTTTTCTACAGGGCACTGCGAGTTGCAGTGGAGATGGGTCCCAGAGCATAATTTGCGGGCACATGGTGCTGGTCATGATGGCTGTATGCTACCTCCAGATTCAGAAGCAGTGAGCTTCTGAATACTAGTAATGTTGTCCTACTTGTGGACTACCTAGAGTGAGCAGGTGGGCCACTGTGGGAAGCAGGATATTGGACTAGAAGAGCCTTTGGCCTGATCCAGCAAGGCTCTTCTTATGAAACAGCAACTTTCCTGAAGTTAAACAGACCTAGGTCTGGTTAGACCAAGGGTGGTCAACCTTTCAACATGCATGTTCCTGGCCCCTTAATGGTTGTATAGGTGAGGGCATTTCAGCAGGTGCTTTGGCAGCACCATCAGCAATTGCAGCTGCGAAGTTTCTGTTGTCTACATTCGAACACAGAGGCCCCAATGGTGGAAAGTTGGCCACCCCTGGGTTAGACCCTGGATAGATGACCACCTGGAAATCCCATATGCACTACCTTGAGTCTCATAATGAAAAAAAGTCAGGAAATAAATAAGGGAAAGATTTTAGAGCATGGGCAGAAGTTCTACTTGTAGCTTTTTGGATCACATCCCAGACATCCCATGTGGATGTTCTCTTATGTCTTTCACTAGCAATCTGGAGAACAGAGATTGAGTATGCCAGTCACTGTCTTCTTAAATACTAAAGGGTTGCTTTCATATCAGTACACTTACAAAGAATTAAACTGACAACTTTTGATGTTCAAAACCAGTTTTGGTTTGAGAAAAAGATGCGGTGTTGTTTTTTCAAAAAAGATTTTAAAAGCAACAGCTACTGTAGCTTTTTTTATTAGCAACACAAAGCTCAAAGTTAAAGCTGAGAAAGACGGTATTTAAATAACATCATTAAGTATATCATTAAAAACTAGCTATTACTGAACAGGTGCAAAATTGTTAAATTGATGTTAATGACAGCAACAGTGAGTGTTACCACCTATCTAACTATGACACTTATACAACAGTATCACTGTGGTGTGCAATTTGGGGAGCTGCAGCATATATGCACACATGAAAGAGAGTCTGCATTGATGATAATAGAACGGCTGTTGTAGAAGCCACAGTTTATAAATTGAAGAAGAGTGAGCATTTATCTCCAGAACAGTAAAAGCCTCTTCTATGAAGGAGGAGGGGAGAAAAAAACCCACTTTCACTCGATCTATCATTAAGCCACAGCATCGCTCCATATCTTTTAGCTTCAAGCTAATTACTAGCCCGACTATCTTTTAATCCGTTTAAGATCCTATCCAATTAAAACAGATGGCAAATATGCTCTTAGAAGAATACACAGAATATTAACCGAGAATTGTGCAATGTGTTGCCTTCAAGAAACACTATGGCTTTCCAAGAACTCCTGTTGATTATATCTCATATATAACACTTCCCATTCTGTTGGACAGGCCCATTTTTTTTAATCTATTGTTTATTTGTATGAAGCATTTCTATCTTGCCTTTCAATAGAAGACTGTCAAGGTGGCTAACAATGAGAATGAGAACATACAATAAAAATAATACCATAACAACATCAAATATAATCCAGCAAAAACCCACTGCAGTAAAAACAGCAGCAGAAGAATAAAGCAGTTTAACAGAGAAGATCTAAGTACGGGGGGGGGGGGGGGATATTCATGGATCCACTATCCATGGATCCGCTTATCTGCGGTTGGCTGGGGGGGGGGGTGCCCCCACGCCCATTACCTTTTTTTAACTTTATAGAGTTGGCACCAAGCCCCTGCGTTTCTTGCTTAACCAAAATGCTATAAGCAGCTATAAGCGTTTGGGTTAAGCAAAAAATGCAGGGCCTTGGTGCCAGCCCTATAAAGAAAAAAAGTAATGGGTGTGGGGGGCATGGCGTCGCTCCCGTCAAGCGATGGGAGCGGGCCGCCACAGGGTGACGTGCGCAAAGGGGTGACGCACGCACCCCCGCGCGCCCTGGGGCCCTCCGGACACTCCAAGGCCGGCCCGGGAGTCGGCCTCGGAGCGTCCGGCCCGGCCGGCGCGTCAATACGGGTAGTTTTACTTGTTTCGCACATGCGCAGAGACCAAAACGGTCTGCGCATAGCCACAGTTTATAAATTGAAGAGGAGTGAGCATTTATCTCCAGAACAGTAAAAGCCTCTTCTATGAAGGAGGCTGGCTCCCGGGCCGGCCTTGGAGCGTCCGGAGGGCGACGCGAAGGGGCGGGGGGGGCACCCGGGGCAGGGTGCAGCCGGGTCGCCCCTCCCAAAAAACGCTACGGTGACGCGCGCCCCCCGCCTTGGGGTGACACGCGTCCTAGTGATGCCTCTGGGCATGGGGCCCCCACAGGGATAGCACTCCTCCTATCCACGGGTTCCCAGTATCCATGAGGGGCCAGGAACCTATCATCCACAGATACTGGGGTCCTACTGTACAGTTATAGCCCAACCCTATTGGGCTGCCTGTTCATGGAACTAGCCTTTGGCCTTACAGCATTCACAAAGCTTACTTCAGCAGCACACACCAGTGTATCCCTCCCAAGGACATGTCAATGGAGGTAAGTTGGCAGGGCAGGTGGACCGGGGTAGGGGAAGGCAGAAACAAGGGCAGGGTAGGGTGGAACAAGGTGGCGACAGGGACGGGGCACGGAATGGGGAGGCAATGGGGCAGGGAATGGGGGATCAGATTTGGGAAGGAGTGGGTTTGGTGGCAGCGGTGGTCACCAAATCCTAACCCCTTTCCCAGGCCCAATCCCGCAGCGCGGGTCCACGTGGACTTGCGCAAGCGATTCTGCTGGTGCAGGTCTGAGTAGACCCCCTGAGCCACATAGGCTTACCCCGAGGAAAGGAATCGATGTTCCCTTACCCAGAGGAGACCTCCACAACTGCCCCCCACAGGATGCAGCAGTAGCCATTTTGGCACTGCTGCATCAGTGGGGGAGGGGGAGAATAAGATTGGGCCCTAAATTGGGCCCATTAAAAACTCAGAAGAATAAAATTGTTGTTTGCTGGTACTGAAAAGCTAGCACAGTAGGCACCAACTGAGTAGTTCAAGAGAGAGAGAGAGAGAGAGAGACAGACAGACAGACAGACAGACAGACAGACAGACAGACAGAGACAGAGAGAGTTGTTAAGCCAGACCCATCAACAAAAAGGCCCTATTGGGGCAGTGTTGGGGTTTACTAGACTGGGCACTGGCTGATGAGCCACACTCATTAAGTGGCCCACACAGCCAGACTGAACCCTGATCCTCTCAGTATTAGCAGCAGCAGTGCAGTGTGGCTGTGAGGCTTGTGCAGCCACTGCGCCCAGAATCGATCTACAAATTGTAGCATCCCCCCAGAGGCTTTTCAGCAAGGAGCGATGTGCTCCCATTGGTCATATTTCACTTGAGAGGAATCTCTTGGGCCACTTCAAATTTAACCTACAGAAAAATTCAATAACCTGGAAGTATGAAGAACCCCTCTGAGAAACGTAATTAGTTTACCACTTATCTTCCTGTGAAATCACATCGATATTTTACTTGAGTAAAATATTTTTTAAGGAGTAAGGATGTTTTACTTAAGGAGGAACTCCCAAATTCACTTTAAATTTTACTTTAGGTGAAGCTTTGGTGGGAACTCTAGAGTGTCATTCTTCACAAGACATTTAACAAGCCCAGGTTCAGAAACAATGAAGGATACCTGTGCAACCTTTCCTATTTGCATAACCATTCCATTTCTACATTTGGTATCCTCCACAGCACACATTTCTGGCAAAATCATCGAATAAGCAAATGAGCATAAGGTAATTCAGCAAAAGATATACAATAACAATAGTTTGTAAACAAACAAACAAACAAACAAATTGAAGTGGATTCACCATACCGTAACAACCAGATCCGCCAGTCGCATTTATTCCAGGTCCAGTGAATCCTAGGGTACAGTAACACCCTGGGTTTCCATTGCGAATTTCGCATTTTGCATGCTTATGACATGGTTTGGTGCAGTTCTGGACAGTATCGCTGCAGTCCAACAGTGTGGACATAAACACTAAATAGAATTAAAACAAACGTTAGTTTAATACTGTATTTGTAGATCATGCACTGAATTCTAAGAGCAGTTCTGTAGTGAGAGATTTTATTTACTGAATAGGCACTTGCTCTAAAACAAAATTATGAATCCAGTTCTGAAATAATTACATGCACATGAATCCCTTTGTCCATTGTGACTAGCGGGTGGGTTCAGAAATAACAGGAAAGCATACTTTCAAATCAGTTAGGTAACATACACCAGGATTAAACTATAGTTTTAAATCCTGATTTGCACTGATGTAGACTTGAGTATATCGACTTGGACTCGAGTCGCGTCAATGACTTCACTCGGACTTGACTTGGCAATTGTAAAAGACTCAAAAGACTTGATTCGAGACTTGGAGCCTTTTACGACAAGTCCAATTTTATTCATGTTCAAACCCACTTTCCCCGTTAAATAGATAGGGACTTGCAACTCGCAACCAATGACTCGGGCCTGGGGGGGATAAAGACTTGGGACCTGACTTGAGACTTGGACCCAGAGACTTGGGACTTGACTCCAGACTTAGAGTCAGAGACTTGATCCACATCCCTGCTGATTTGTTATCTCACTAAAGATTTCCCAATTCATACATAATGGAGAACTGTGGTTTACTTCAAAGCAAAAGTGAACACTTTCACTTTCCTCTCACATGTATCAGAGGTAGGTGGACAGGGGAGCCTGCAATCCCAACAGTTCTCTCAGGCTTGTTATTTTAGCAGGAAATCATGATTTCCCTTTACATCTGAAACTGCCATTAGTGTGAGGATACTAATTTCTCTAGAAGAGTTAGCCTCATTCAACCGACCCAAAATGGCATACACATGAAAAACAAAACAAAACTGTGATTTACTGTAGATAAAACTGTGATTTAGTCCATACTTTTCTGTATCTTTGCACTGAGAAAAAGACAAATAATGTCTAATCCAAATAACATGGCAGAGGGTTATCAGTTAGATTTCCCCTTGACAAGCATTTTAAAATGACATTTCCTTTAAATTGTGTAGCATTGTAGTCAGGTGGAAGATTATATTTTGTTGTAATTATTATTTTTTTACAATTCCATTTCAGTTCCCATTTCTCAAGACTATGGTCATGATCCAGTTGTTGAGGTATGGCTCCGTAGTAGAGAAACCAGAAGGGGCAGGGGGGGGGGAATCCTTGCTTGAAACCTGGGAGAGCAAATGGTGATGATACCCATGATATAAGGCAGCTTCCCAAGAGCAGTCCATGCATTTGATGTTGGGGAACAACATCAAATACAACCACAAACAAACAGGCTTTTAAGTTCTCCAGAGACCTGATGACTGTGGCCAACAACTGAGTCACAAAAGGTTGCCTTTCAAATCTATAACATTGTCTTTCTATAACAACAGGCTGTATTAACACCAAGTAAATGGAAACAGAATGCTAAATGTCAGGAAATGAATCACTTTGTCCAGTTTGCACATCCCGAGTGAAGCTCAGGCTGCTTGCACACCTCCCTATCATTTCTTTAGAAAATCATGACCCTAGTGTTACAGTTCTAAGACTAATGTCGCATGCGAAACAGAAGCAGCTTTCCATGAATAATAATGACTTAAAAATATTTTAAAGGTTAAGAGTAAAACAAGTTTGTAAATATATAATTCAGCACTCTTTGTTTCCTCTGTTATATTATCCATTATTAATGTGTTTCTCTGGTCCAGAGAACTCATTTAAGTTTAAAAAAAAGAAAAAAGAAAACTTGGGCTATTTGTGTGATATGGTTTGACACATCAGAGTGTAATGTTAGCATTGCCATATTTTACCATGATAACAACATCCCTGTCTTCTCAAGGTGCAGTCTCGATTCATTCAAACCAATGATATTCTTCATTTGAATGCTTATGTTCATTTGAATGAGAAAAGACTTCTCATTCCCCAGAGAAAATGAGAAATCCCCAGAGAATGAGAAAAGACTTCTCAGACCCCAGCCAGTGGAGTTTGCCAAAACCAGTAGTTGCAATATCAATTGTAGTGTGACTGCCATAACCGAACCTCTTAAGGGCTTTAACTTTTACAGCCTTCAGATTCTCTCGTCCCTTTTCCATCATGCAATCCTTTCCTTCCTCCATCCCCCTCTTCACTTTCATTTAGAAAAGAATATCACTTACCTAGGAGCAGAAGAACTTTCATGGATGGTGCTTCTATGAAGTGCACAGTGCTGACTCCTTTTGTACCCAAAAGACCACGTTTGCCGCAAGATGGATGAACATGTGCCAAATGTTTGCCCATGCCCATTACATAGAAGAGTAAAATCCAGCAAAATTGCAGTTCTTATGTTGCCATTTTCCCTCAACTCCACTTCTACAAACAGTTTAAGGGGCAGCAGAAAGTAGGTGCGAAGATCAGTCAAGAGAGGGTGAAAAAAGAACTATCTGAGAAAGCTGATAAAACAAATGAAGAAATGTGGCTGAGGACAGGGGATGAGCAGGGGTCCGACACGGACACAAGGTTTGAGCCTATGAGGTGTTAAAGACTAAAGGAGAACGGACGGTGAGAGAAGTGGACCAGTGGAGGAAAAGATTGAGACTGGCACACTGGATGGAGAAGCAGATTGAATGGAATTTACCAAGCAGGGAAAAGCAGGCTAGGAATCAACAGAAGTAATGAATGGAGGCGAGACAGCTGCCAGCATCCCATCACCCTTGCCTGAAGATGGTCAAGCAAATCCGAACTCTAGCATCCCAAAAGAATTAGTAGTGAAGTCTGTGTTTGCTTCTTTCTCTTTTGACTAGTTTTCTTGGTTTTCCTAGATGTTCCAACTGCTGCCTGAAATTCTGTCACTTTAAGAACCGCAACTTGAGAAGGAGTTACAGGAAATCCACTGAGATTTCTTTTGTGTGGAAAACAAAGATATAAAGCCAAAGGAGGAAGAAGGCAGGAAGCTGAATGTACAACATGGAATTTCAGGGCCAGCAGGGAAGCTTAAGAAGGGAGGGACATGCTAAGGCCCTGAAGGATGACGTTATAATAATTATCAGAGGTGGAAAGCAGTGACAAAGACCATGTATGGGGGTAGATGAGGCTTTTGCTACTCCAAACACAAAGAATGGAAAAAAGCTCCATGGTAATATGATGTGAAGACACACGTACGAAAGCTATAGAAGGTAGATGTTATTTTCTGCTGAATGACCTTTGTTGTCACTACTGTGGAAGGTTGCTGAGAAGCTATTCTAAATGCTGCAGAGGTCGAGGAAAGAATAGTACAGAATGTTTTGTGTGTGTAAGGAGGGGGACTCAGCTGTTATCTTATAGTATTATCTTTCAGGCTCTGATATAATCAGAGCTTAGTTGCCAACAATATTCCGTGCTCAAACTAAGCTGCTATGAGAAAAGTCTTAGAACTTGTCCAGTTTGCTTCAACATCTCACTCTTGAGCATCTTTTCAAATGTTACTTTTCCCGACAAGGAAAACACCTCCATAAAGAAAAATAATAATGCAGAAAGGGTATAAAATCAGTAGATGAGATTCTCAGACAAACATTGCATTTCACTGCAGATCCTCTGCATCAGGACGTCCTTTCTCCCCCAGGACAGGTGTCACCTGGAAGTGGTCCTAAACAAGCATCAGAGTCTTCGATGAATATTAGCACTCTATTCTGAAATATCACTCCCAATATATTTCTAGCAGGCTTTCCTAAAGGGTCAACAAAAAAAGCCTCTCACAAAGTAATTTGTATAGCATAGATAAATAAATAATCTCTTGTCCCAAAAAGATGCGGAAGAAACTCCAGCAAATAACCACTAGACGAGGCACTGTGCCAGTGTGAATAGTGACAGCTGCTAGCCCCTTGCTTGCTATAAGAGATCCAACACTTTAAAGGTGTCTCTTTGCCCAATTAGCAGGGGAACGTCTAGCCCATTGGGTTCAATGCCAGCCATGAGAACTAGATGTTAAGTTGAATGGACGTCTGCTACTGAAAACCCCACATCTTCTCACCATTCCTCCCACGATACCATCTAGAAACACAAGAAATCATTGTTTCCTGAATTTCCCTGGCTTTCACTCCATTTCCTTAGTTACCTCTTGAAGAGGCAGGGCAACTTACTTGGAAAGTAATGATGTCATGTCACATGTTTTGTATTACTTGACACTGGCAGAGAGAACAAGAGCTGGCAGCAGCCACACCATCTCCATAAAGTTTAGTTCTGGCCTGACAGCACTATCTGATCCATATATCCTGTTTGGACAGCAAGGGTGGATGTGGCTGTCCCAGTGACCACCCCACGATCTAGAATCCACTCTTCCTGAAGTCTAGACAGGGTCTTGGGAATTTTATGACTAGAACTTCCAAGGTTCTTTTTCTTTTTCAAAAATCAGCTGGGGTGGTGGTGGTTTGAAATTAACCAGGGCCTTCTGGGTGAAGGGAGATTAAGGGCCCAATCCAATACTCGCCACTCGTCCTCTTTCCTTCCCCTGCACTGACTTCCATAAAGCAGTCAATGCAAGTTGCAAAAGGCGCTGTCAGCGCCAGTGGGAAGGCCTATGCCTTCCCAACGATGACAATGCATCTCCCACCATTTGCCGACCACGGTAAGTCAGCGGGAGAGGCGGGAGGGGAAGGTGAGAGGACAGAAGGGGGCAGGAAGGCAGAAGTGGGCAGGGATGAGCAGATTGGGCCCAGGAGGATGGTGGGATCGGTATTGCCAATATCCTAACTCCCTTCTCAGATCCGATTCTGTGTCACGGGTCCACACGGATCAGCACCAGTTATTTAGCTGTTGCAGGTTCAAGTAGTCCTGTCGACACTGCAGAGGCATAACCCCAGGTAAGGGAACAAATGTTCCCTTACCCAGAGGAGACCTCCTGGACTGCCCCCCCCCCCGCCATAGGATCCAGCAGTTGCTGCATTTTGGTGCCACTGCTTCTATGGTAGTGGAAAGGATTGGCCTGTAACTCTGCTGCTCCACATTGACTTCCTGATACAAATGCCCCCCCCACCCCGCTACTCTTAGCTGTGGAAAAGAAAACACTGTGCTCATATTTTCCCCTCTGCAGCTAATTTTCCTCCTGCACTATGGACACACTGCAAATCAGACCTCTTCATAGCTGTTTTTTGAAAAGCAAAACGGATGTCAGGAATTCCAGTCATGGAGTGTCCATGTCATGTCTAGGCTGGCCCTGAATACTTTTCAAGCACTGTGTGATTTTATTTCTTTGAGGTTAACTTTCAAGGGGCAAAGGGTCAATTTGGTGAGGGGCAGAGTGTTTCAGCTTTGCTTTCAGAATGAGCAAGTGGAGAGCTGCAGAATGATGTGAACAAGTTTTATTCTAACTCTTCTTAATTCCTCTGATGTTTGTGATCTGCTAGGCAGATTAACATGTAGTGCTTCTTTTCCTGCAATTTCATTTACCGTATTGGTCTGAGTATAAGACTCACTTTTTTCTCCTAATTTAAGTTTTTAAACTAGGGGTGCATCTTATAATCAGGCTGTTGCAATTTAATGCCAGTGATTTAATTAAATTTTTTAATAGCACCAAACTTTAAGGGTGCGTCTTATAATCAGGTGCGTCTTATACTCAGGACAATACGGTATATCCTGAGCCCAGTCAATGCCCTGACATCCCACCTCTATACAATTTGGGAAAATTGCTATACTGATGTGTCATTTTAATAGATTTTTAACAGAATGTTTTAATTTTTAATCAATTTTACTCATCCCCAAGCTTTAGGATGGGGGTGGGGCATACATTTAAATACTGAAAGCACTTCTTTAAACGTTACACACACACACACACCAGCTGCTTCTCCCAAAGGATTCACTTTATATTCTTCTTTCACATTATAGGCATATTACTAATCTTTGGTGCATCGGGAATTGGTGGATTTGCTCTGGCATAGGAGCAGTCCACTGTGTATTTTCAGCAGTATTTCAACAGTACTTTTTTCAGGACTGACAAAAAGAAGGAAACCACATAAGAAGCTCATAGGTGAATAGGAGAAAAAAGATCTTGATGAGGAGCTTAGATGAGCTGAGAAGGTAGGAATGAAAGGTGAAAAGCAGAGAGGGGCAGGAAAGGGGTCAGCTCATAAAACCATTAAGGATAATATGAGAAACTTACATCAGATGTAGCAGGCAGCGGAGAGATGACAATTTAGGAATGTCAGAGCACTATCTTAATGGAGGATTATTTTCACAACAGATTAGTGGCAAAACTGAATGTTGAGGTATCAGCTGGAGCCTGGCGAAAATGAGGTTGTGGTAATCAAGGATGAAGAGGATGATGGACTTGACAAGTTTTATATTTTTGTGGTGAGAATGAAGAGGAAATGGAAGATTTTAGAGACATTTGAGAGATAAAACCACCTGGATTTAGTGATAATATCTACCAGTATATAGGGATAAAGAGTGGAGTGACACATGAGAAGAAACCATAGACCATGTGAGGAAATCCTTTCAAAATCTGCAATATTGCCAAGGCCGCCTTATTGCTTGGAAATCTCAGTAGCCACTGATGGGGAAAAAAAAAATCCCTGATGTAGTCAAAATCTGAAAACTTTAGACTTATATGTATAGAATATAGATGGAACAAGAACAGGGTCATTGACAAGAGCCATGTAACTTTAAGATATTGCATTAAAACTAATAACATATTAGGTAACGGCAAGGTCGATTGTATTGCAGGTGACACACATAAATGCTGTAAATAACAAGAGAACAATAATTATCTAACTGTATTGGTCTCTTGCTAATGCTAGTATAAATTCATGTGAGTCCAGGCCTGTATTTACGTTGGAGATATTAGTTATATACTTTGTGTTTGTGAGTATGCATAAAAGCTAATTGATATTAACAGAACTAAATACCTTTTTAATCTGTCAGACAGTGTATGTAACTCTGTTTAATAACGTTTCCAGCCAGTTAAGTCTAATTAAGTTTCCAAAAAGCTGTCCATGTAAAATGCAACATTGGACGTTCAACAGGCTGTATGTAACTCTTATGTAAGGCTAGCTCAGGGAAACTATTTGGGGATAACTGTAAATTAAGGCCAGGATCCAAAGAACCATAAAAATAATGATGAGAAGCCAAGGGGCTTTAGACTTAATTGCTCAACCATCAGGCCCTCATGCAGGCCAATGCATTAGTAGTTAGCACTGATGGCAACTGCTGAGGCCTCAGAATCCAGGCAGGGCCAACTGCTGAGGCCTACCCCCAGGAAGGATTGGGTTCAGACATCATTTTGCTTATCCCACCATTTCCCCCACAATGCCATTGTTCTGGGGCATTGTGGAAGAAAGGCACTCACCAGTGTGGGGCATCTTTTGCCCCCCAAATGCCCCAGAACAAGACTATGTCAGGGGCATTGTGAGGGGGAAAAATGATGGCCAGCAACAGGGGACCACAGAATGAAGCACCACTATCTGTGGCAGCGATAAAAAACACCCCTCAAAAAATATCCTGTCACCAATATCCAGATAAGCTTCCCCCCAAACATGAGGGGAATGAAATGGGAGAGGGCCTACTGAATAGCAGCTGAGCGTCCCTTAAAACCTTAAGCGAGGCCTCTCCTCGTTAAGCATGGCAGTCTGCTTTTGAAAACTAGAAAAGGACTCATTTGAACCTAAGCAACTCTCTCACTCTCTCTCTCTCTCTCACACACACACACACACACACACACACACACAAACACAAACAAAGGGAACACTGATGATGGGAACACATGGTGAAAGGTCACCTGATACTGTTCTTTGCACAAACTACCTTTTATCTCTCATAACATGTATGGCAAGATATTTTGTTAACTCTTGTCTTCTTGGAATTCTTATTGCAGGTATTCTGACCCAGGAGGACTCCACGCACAAACACCTAACGTCTGTATCACCACCCCAACAGGAATGTCTGTCTCACCACCCCAACAGGAGGACAATGCACCTCACATAGGTAAGCAAAGGGGGGCAGGGAATCTCATGCTGCAATATATTGATGCCACATCTCCTTCTCATGTTTTTCACCTCCTCCCGCCCCCCAATTCCAACCCTCCTTAAATTATCACATCTTATTATGTGCCATCCTCTGCCATCAATTGTGTTACCTAACCATTGCTTCGATTTGCAACAACTAAGAGCAGAGCATGTTCCCTTTTAGGCTTACCATCTCTCCCGGATTGGCCAGGTCAGTCCTGGTTTCTGGGGTCCATCCTGGCTGCTGTCCTGGCTGGTCCTGACGTCCCAGCCGGCCCCAGAAACTGGCACTGTCCCGGCCTCTCCCAGCCGGCCGGCTGTGTCCTCCGCAGCTGGCTGGAACTGAATACTGGCTCCTGCATAAACCTTGTGCAGGTGCACAATGCCTGGGAGCTCTTCGGAATTGTCAGAGTTCATAGGCGTTATGTGCGCCTGCGCAAGTCAGTATTCAGTCCCAGCCGGCCGTGGAGGATGCAGCCAGCTAGCTGGGACAAAGAGGAAGAAGAGGTGGCGGCATTTTAGTCAGCCACCGAAAAAAACCCACGGCAGCCTGCTGCTTTGCGGCAGGAGGAAAATAAATAAATAATTGCGGCAGTGAAAAAATAATTCCGCGAATAAATATTCACTCATAACTATCCTGCCCTCTTATAGTCCATGACTAGAACTTATATGCTTGTATGTGCCTCCTTGTTTGCATCAAAATAACATAGGTCTGGTACCTTTCATAGTAGGCTACCAGTGACAGGAGTTACTAACAGGAGCAGGCTTTAAGCTAACAGTAACAGGAGTTAGTAACAGGAGTAGGCTAACTCCTAAGCATGCTTACTCAGAAGTATGTCCCATGGAGCTCACTGTAGCTTACGTCCCAGTAGGCGTGTTTAGAATTGAAAGCAAAGCGTTCTACTTCTCAGTCAGCTACCAAGATGAGAGTCTTCTTTCTGACATTGTAGCTTTCCGCGTGCAAAGGACTTTTGAAGTGGGACTGATTTTTTTTCAAACTGTTCCAATGTTCATTGAACTTGTTGACCTGTGATGCTTCAAAAGCCTGCCAGCCTGTCATACTTTTAATATGCCTCTCTATACGGAAATGCTTCTCTTTTGCTGCCCTCTTTGTTGCCTTTTTTTCCCAACACATGCTTTTGGAAATGTAGGCAGCCAGAACCACACTGTGTTTTGTACAGCTGTGAATTTGTACAGGGATAGTATATCTTTGGTAATTTTTCTTTCCTAATAGTCTGTCACATTCTGTTTGCCTTTCTGACCTCTGCAGCATATTGAGCTGATGTTTTTGGTGAACTATCCAAAAGGCCTACCTACTTATACTTGATTGGCTCCTTTGTGTTTTATTGCTCCTTACCCACATAAAGCACTTCTTGAAAAATTTGTCGCTTTTTTGTTTAAAGGCATCGTTTACCTCATCATTTCCTTCTTGCTGGCTAGGTGAGTAGGTGCCAAGAATATTTACCTTTGCCCCTATTAACTGCATAGCTCTGACCTCTCAGACAATGCAACAATTACCCATTTTCCCATTGTTCTGCCTGCCAGCATTTCCAGAAGAAACTCTAGGTTTCAGAGGGTTGTAACTCAAGTTGTAAAATAGCTAGATGCAGAAGTTCTGTTTTAAATTAAACCAGAATCTGTCGATGTACAAAAAGTTTTTCTAATAATTTATTTTTATAGTGGTTGCTAGGGATCCCAACAACAGAACACAGGAAATGTCAAACAGACCTACAGGACAATGTGTATAAATAGTGTGATGTGCTATTAAACTTTATGGATTAAATATCTTATCGTCCCTAGTGGCAGACCTGGAGAATTAAAACCTTAGCCACATCAGGGATAATCTGTTAACATGGTGAATTCCACATTGCAGTGCTCTTTATATATGTGTTCGGATATATGTGCATTTAGAGAGTATCTTCTCTTTGGATATATAAACAACAACAACATTATATAACTAGGGGCAGGAGAAAATGGTAATAGCAAAATAAAAACACATAACACCGCATTATTTTCCCGGCAGCAGTGGTGATCCTTGAGATCGCAACCACTGCTGTCCCCACCTCTGCAAAAACTGAGAGTTCTCCCTACCTCGTGGGGAGAACTTTGAGAAACGATGCTCTACATTATCCATGATAAAACACTGCAAACAAAGCAGTTTTGGTATGATTGTGTGTATAACTGCATCAAGAGTTGTTTTTATGTTAAAGCACAGGTGTACATATGTGCATTGTTCAAATACTAGACAAATCAAAAGCTGTTGATGCAGTCATCTTTAGGAGCAGATTCTACTTGTTTGCAGTCTTTTATCAATGGACACGTGTGTATCAGTATTGTGGGCTGGGGAAAAGATGTACCGTATATACTGTACTCACATACAAGATGAGAAATGTATGCCTAAAATAGACCCTGAAAAGCCTGGGTCATCTTATCCATGAGTAAGTGATCAAATCCAAGCTAATTTCTGACAATCAGACGTTCCAAGCAAAGCCCTGAGGCTATTCAAAAATCAGAATTGCTCTGAGCTGAGCTCAGTTTGCAAGATACAGTAGTTGCTAATTCCTTTGCAAAGAGCTGTGCTGACCTGAGCTGCTTCAGTTTGCAAGAGAGCTAATTGCTTTGCAAAAAGGTGATCTGCTAGAGTTTGCAAGAGAGTTCGATGCTGTGCAAAAAGGCCGCCCTCACTCCACTGCCGGGACATCCCCACGGTCGCTGGAAGAAGGTAAGGCTCCCACCGGCAGGCGTGGGGGCGGTCTGGGTGGTGAGAGAGGGGGCCATTGGCCAAGCCGGCCTGGGAGGGTGTGGGGATGGCATCTGCCATATCCCCTTCCTGGCCAACTTAGTCGTTACACAGCCTGCTTCCGCCAGCTATTTAGCTGGTGGAAATCTGGGCCTTCCCCGGTTTACACCAGGGGAAGGGGATGAACCAAAGTAGACCTCTGGGTTGCGCCAGCATGGCCCAGAACGGGGATAGAATCCAGCGGGCGGCCCTGGGCCACCTGCCGGATAGTTAGTTAGAATTGGGCTGTAAATCTGAAAGGTTCTATCACCATACTGGTAAACCCTATTCTTTATTATTCTTAACGGTATCTCAAGCTTTTCTTCCAAGGTGTGAACATTTTGATTTTACTGGACATTTGGGGATAAATCCTGAACCTGGTTAGAGGGACAAACTCTTCTGAGGTCAATATGATTTATGACAGTTAAAAACAGAATGCCATTTTGTTCTTCTTTACTGCAAACAACTCCAGCTTTTTTAAACTTCTGAAAATAAGTCTATATAAAATGTTGCAGTATAAGGCATGTTCGTTTGTGTTTACCTTGCATTTGTGAAGGTTGCAATTAATTTTTATTCACTAGCAATGCTTTCTGTAGAAAGACTGGAAAGGTTGATGGGCACGGCATTTTTTTAAATGATATGTCTTGTTTAGGCTGCTTCCTTATGGCCCATTACTATAGGATTTGAGTGGAACCATATGATTATAGTCGTAGGTTGTCATGCAAATAGACTAATTTTGTTCCATTTCCCCTTCCCTTCACTGTCCTTGTCAATAGGATAGATAAATCTCACACCTTATTCTGTTTCTGATAGACTTGTAAGGCTGTCATCAGAGCGGATTAATCTTGTACCTATGTTATCACAGAATTCTTTCTCCTAACAATGACTTATCATTGAATTTAAAGCCCAATATACTTTATATGCAATCTGTAGCCTTAGTCCTGTGGAAAAAAATTGTAATAAGAGCTAAAAATGGCACACAACTAATCCTTACTTATCAGGATATTTAAATTGTAATTTCATGGTCTTCCCTGAATGCTGTGTATTATTAAGGAAGAACAGGGCAAAATAATGTACTAGAAACTTCAGTTCTAAAAGTCATTCTAAGGGGACTGTTCAATCAGCACATGAACTGACAGAGCCAATGGCATAGCACCATCCAGATTCAAGAATATCAATGGGTGGTTTGTGTAAGTTTCTCCATCCTCCTTTTTCAGCAGGGTTGCCATGAGAAGGGTGCACTCCACTTAGTGTCTGAATCCTTCTTGGCCCCAGGGAAAGAAGGGTTTTTTTGATGGCCTGACAGGAGGGACCTCTCATCACCAGCTCTGAGTGCTTTATGAAAACCTGGGCCCTGCCCTTCCTGGCAGTCTAGCTCTCATCCCCACCCTCAGCTTTACCTGGTCCAGCCCTGGGGTTAAGGGCCAGTATCGACCCAGAGTAGGGAGGCCCTCATCCGGCAAGGAGCAGCCAACCCTGTGCCTTTGGCTCGATCCAGCAAAGCTTTTATGTTTACTTTTTCCATCTCACAATAGATTACAACAGAGGTTCCCAATCTTTGTCGCCAGGTGTACCACCTGTCACAGTCAAATTTTCTAAAGTAACAGCTGCGCCTCTATATATATCCCGGCAGCGGCTCCCTGATGCCCCCCGGCCTTGGCAGCATTCCTGGTGGAGACTTCTTTGGGCTGCTGAGGCTTGGGAGGCATTCCAATGCAGGCCCTTGCTCCTGGCCTACTGGGGCTTGGAGGAAGGTGGGCCTCGGCGCCGCCTCTGCCCCTCCTCTCTGACTGGCTGCTGAGGCCTGGGGAGGCATTTCCCCACCTGGCTTACTTGGCCCTTACAGGGAACACCTCCCAGGCCTCGGCAGCCAGGCAGAGAGGAGGGACGGAGGCGGCGCCGAGGTCCAGGAAAAAAAAAAAGGATTTTTTAAAAGTGGCGCGAACAGCCTGGAGCTTCCGCTGCTGCTGCCCCTTGATGCCCCCCAGCCCTTGCTGCCCGGGGGCGGACAAGCCCCTGCCCCCCCGTTTCTACCCCTCTGGGCGGAATGAGGGCTGCCGACCTCCGCCCTGGCAGCCCTTACTCCAGAGTCGTCGCAAGCGTGCTTTCCGGCACATTTGCGACAATCTAGAGCGGTGTAGTGCGCACACTGCTGTTCTAGGACTTAAGCAGGATCGGGCTGTCCTTCTTCCTAGTTATTCCTTTACAGCGCAATTGTATGCATATCCTCAGAAGTAAGCCCCTTTCAGTTAAATGGGACTTATCTCTATGTCAGTGTGTATAGGACTGTAGGCTAACCCACATTTTTATCCCCTCCATCCTAAAGCCTGAGGCTAGCCACATTATTTCATGTTAATTCATAGATTAATTTGAAGTTTTATTGGAAGATTTATAGGGAGTTGGCCTTTTAAGAATTTTACTTGAACAACTTAATTTTAAAAACTCTGAATGGATGTGTCTTAGGGTTCTGACATAACCATTTGATAAGGAGGAGGGGCCATAAAACATCTTGCCCAAATTAAGGTTTTGGCAGATCACCAAACAGGCTTGAAAAATGATGTTTGCAGCACCGTGTAAAAAAACAGAACCTTCATGTAACAAGCCTGGCTTGTTATGGGCTGACATGCAATGCCCTTGCAATCTTGCCACAAAAGGTCTTGCTTCTTTAAATCCCTTTATTTAAGCTCCTTTGATTTCTGGCTACCTGATTTGTATTTATAGCCAGATATGGCAACATGGCATATATGTATATTAATGATACTCATGAGAAATATCCATCAGAAACTTCTCCCTTCTCCCAGATCTAGTGTTACTTCCTGTATAGGCTTACCTTCGTCCCGGAATCGAGCCTGGCTTCGGCCTAGAGCGGACCCGAGCCGCTCCCAAGTGTGCACTACGGCTGCCCAATGGACTTCCGGCTTCTGGCACTTCCGGTCGACGACACGACCAAAGCTGGAACCCCATTGGCCTGCCGCGGTGCACCCTTGGGAGCGGCTCGGGTCCGCTCTAGGCCGAAGCCAGGCTCGATTCCGGGACGATGGTAAGCCTATTCCTGTATGCACTTTGAAGATGAGAGGCCTAACACGTTTGCTTACATTCTGAGGCATATAAGCTTCCACTGTTCCTGGAATGTCCTTGTCTTTCTCTCCTGCTGCCAACCAGATGCCACAACCTGTGTCTCCTGTCTATATAGGAAATGCAGTGGGAGCTAAGGATTTCTGGTATTTGTAGTTCTTAAATGGCTTGTAACATAGGGAGGCATGCTCTCACTCACACTCTTTATCGTCTAGGCAGGCCCAGGTCGGAAATAATGCTAAATCATGATTTTGTGCTTAATGCCTAATGTGCTGTTTCACCAGTCAAAGTACAGCCTTAGCTATTTTTGAACTCATTTAGCAAATCAGTTTCTATATCCTATGGTATGTAAGTGGATATGATAGAATATTGCGACCTTTGTCTTTCAAAAACCAATTTGTCTTTCAAAAGCCTACGTATTGTTGGTATCATCAAGCCACATGAAACTCAAATCTACAACCTTCAACTGTTCTAAGAAAGACACCAGGCTTCCTGTACTTCAGCTGACATGGACCAGTAGACATAGTACTTAGTAGTATTATGTCACTAAATTCCAGTCACTAAATTCCAGTCTCAGTTCATCATCTGTAAAATGGACACTAATCTTTCTATACTGGGTGAAAGCAAGGTGAAAGCAAATTATGGAGGATTACTTTATTGAACACTTGATATTCCACTTGAACTAACACCAGAAAGTTTATTGAATGAAAAGCATATAGTACTTCTCAGAAAATGGGCTTAGGCTTTTGCTGCAAGTGTCATAAATGCTTTAGGCTGCAATCCTATGCACTCTTACTTGCATTCAGTAAAGTCAGGATTACTTCTGAGTAAATATACCCAGAAGATCTGGCTGAAATAACATAAAACATGTCCTTGAAATTCTTGCCTTGTCAGCCAATTGAAACTGAGTAGTTCCAATGAGAGTTCAGATCATCAAAAGTCATCACTTCAGACATTACATCAGAAGTGGGTAATTGGAATCAGAAGTCCATCGATGTTCTATATTTTTTGCTTCTGATGAATATCCAAATTGGCTCTAAGAATTTAATTGAAGAAAAACAGTGTGGTTTGGTTTCAGAGAACTGAAAGTATCCCGATTATTTTTTATTTTAGGTTGACAACATTTGTGCAAGTTTAACAAAAATGACCCAAACGTCGAAAACCCTTAAGATTTCAAAAGAAGCCTGTAAGATGCCTGCTTCACTTAAGAAAGTAATGAAGTTCACCCTGACACATGAAAGCGGTCTAAAGAAGTGAGAGAGAAACTCAGCCGGGAAAAGAATATGCTACTAAACAGTCTTTTCTGAAAATGGGACTGGAAATATCTTCTATAATGGATATTCAGTCTTTGTGCAAAAATGCTGGCCTTTCAATGGGGCTTTGAAGTTTAACAGACAAAGGGTGCTATCCACCAGAACAATCTGGCGACAGAACAAGTATCCCGTCACTGAAAGACTTCGCAAACGTGCCGAAAAGCACGTTCGCAATGACTCTGGAGTAAGGAAGGCTGGTGCAAGGCCGGCCTCCCTCACTCCGGCACCGGATCTCCATGCAGCCGGCAGCAGAAGGTGAGTTCTCCACCGCCGGCCGTGTGGGCGGTCCGGCCTAGGAGGGAGGGGGCCATTGGCCTAGCTGGCCCGGGAGGGGGAGGGGAATGGCATCGGCCATATCCCTGTCCCTGCCGGGCCGGCTACGCCATTACACGGCCTCCTCTACTTCCGCCAGCTATTTAGCTATTTAGCTGGCGGAAATCCGAGGAGGCTGATAGGGTCGGCCCCGGTTTACACCTGGGGAAGGGGACGTCCCCTTCCCCAAGTAGACCTCCGTCCCGGCGCATTGTTGTGCCAATGTAAGCTCTTCCACACTCACAAGGTATCCTGTACACCCCTGGATTAGAAGACACCCACTGTCTAATCCAGGGGTGTACAGGATACCCTGTGAATGTAGAAGAGCTTACATTGGCACAACTAAACGCTCGATCAGCACAAGGATCACTGAACATCAGAGAACTGTCAGACTGCAACATCCTCAACTTTCAGCCCTGGCAGAACATACAATGAAGACAGGACACACGATACAATTTGAGAATACAAAAAGTTTAATTAATGAATCCAACTTAAGACAGAGTTTGCACCATGAAGCCATTCAAATCAGCAAGCAAAAGCATCAAAATCTTCTGAATAGACAGCAAGAATTATCATTCATTGATAAGATCTGGCTGCCAGCAATCCACAGATTCACTAAGAGTGATAAAGACACAGTGTAACAGCTTGGTCCTGCTTGATTAAAGATACAGTGTACCGCCTGTTCCCATTTGAAGTTTCCGTTGTTTGTTACTAATTCCTTCAGGTTCCCGCTTGAAGTCTCCGCTGTTCTCTGCAATTTTCCATCAGGTTCCTTGAGGTTACTTGCGGTCAATGCTTCACCCCTGTAACTTCCGGTGCCAATTGGATTCCCACAGGCTCTGGTTTTCACGCTTTTCACTTCTTCAATGGGCAAGCTGCCTTGTAACTCAGGAACATCCTGACAGCTTGCTGTATTCTCTGACCTAAAGAGGTCCACTGAGGTGGACGAAATGTTGTCAAGTCGTTTAACGTTGTCAAGTCGTTTTTATGTTTAATATTTCATGTTTTAAAACTGTTTTTAACGTTTTTTTACATGTGTATTTTTAACTCTGCGGAATTTTTACATGGCTTTTAAACCTGTATATCCAGAATCTATTTAGCGTACTTCTTAAGAGGTCTGGCTCAGTGGGCAGGAGGTCTGGCTCAGTTGGTAGAACGGCCGTCTCCTATGCCTAAAGATCTCAAGGACGGCAGTTCAGGACGGCCAGAAGTCTGTAGGAGAGCTGCCGGCACGCTGCTGATAAGCTGCAGAGCCTCTGTGAGGGAGAGAAACTGCAACTGCACCTTGAGTGGGAGTTAAGGTTGCCTGTCAGTTGTTGAAGCGTGATGAGGCGGATGCCAGTGAAAAGCTGGACTGAAAGAAACCACCTAGAATGAAGGGTTCTATAAAAGACTAGAACATATTGTATTGTAAAAACCCCTTGGCGTTTAGAAAACCTGCCTGTGTAAACCGCCTTTGAATTAAAGTCAAAGGAGAAATCTGAGGACCAAAGAAAAGGTGCTGGTTGTCATCATCATCATCATCATCATCATCATCATGAGAGTGTGTTTGGGCAGAAAGTAGTGCTGTCTTCTCCCCCCCCCCCTCCTTTTTTTTTCGTTTCACTTGCTTCTTTGGAACTGTATGGAATTCCTATCAGACTCAGAGGTTGGTCAGATTGGGCCTTGACCAATGGCCCACCTGGCAAGTTTGAACCATCAATACTGGTGGCAGGGGTAGCTCCCAAAGCACTATTGAGGCAGTTGGGATGCTATGGGAGTCCCAGTGCAACCTGTTGCTGACACTGAAATTATGCACAGTTCAGACAATAACTCCTCAGTTGCCTAGTGTTGGATTTGGGATTATTTTGTCTATGTTGGGGGTGGGGTGAGAGGCTGAGGAAAACGTGTGATAATGGCTCAGAGATTACCAAAACTGGTACAGCAGAAAGTTTCAAATTCAGTGCTGTTTAAGCCAGTATGTGTGTAGCATTCTATAACACCCATGTCCTGAGACAGCACTGTGTATACAGTAAATACCTTGTTCTGTGAATGCAGCTCTTTGGAATCCTCCTGCATGGAAAAAAGAGGAGCAGTTTCACTGCTTTGTCTTTGGTGAGAAGTTACCGCAAAATATCCAGCTATGCACGGGTCACAAACAAAATTCATGCAAAACTGGGGAGAGCAAATCCTTAGATCCGTCAGTTCCATGTGCAACAGAAAAAAAATATGGACATACCAATGAGATCTTGTGGACAGCCTGTTTGTCATCCCTCCTGCCAGTGTGCCTTTCACAACACAGGTGAATGTGTATCTGCATCTTAAGATACACATGCAAATGTGTATCCCTGTCAAAGTACCAGCTCCGGCAGTAGTTGTCTACAGTGCCCTATTATAATGGTTATTTCTGGATTGAGTCCTTTATCTACAGAAAACAGAGGTTACTTGGATTTGTACTCAAATGTATTCATTTCTTTAGGTTTAGACTATTTCTATTATTTAACATTTATATTGCACACAAAAAAATGCTAATCTGTCATATCTCAGGAAGAATTACAGCAAACAACCATTTCTTTTCAAAGTGATTATCTAACCTAGAAATGAGGAAACAAAGAGTATAGGATAAGAAATAAAGGCACACTGAGAGAAGTAAAATAAACTAAAAATAAACAGAAATAGCTAAAGACTCCAATCATCTTAACTCTACTCACTTTTGTGTAAACGTTGTACACAACTAAGTGTTTATTGGATATGAAAGTGTGCAGATGTTTCGTTGCACGCTGTAGTTACAGATTTGAATGGTTTCTGTTGAATAACATGAAAAAGGTTACATTTCACTGAGAGACTGTCGGGTCTGTTCTTACCTTTGGTATCATTTTCTCACAGTTTAATTCTGAAGTTTTGAGTTTACTACTCCCTGTCACTATGCATTTGGGTTACCGGTAATAAGATTTTACGTGCAAAAGCCAGAGAGTTTGTTAGACTCTGGGAACTCCACATACCCAATTCCTAATAAATATACGTAAAAATCACTGTTTACATTTGAATTTTTCCTTCAGCAGAAATTCTGAAGTAGAGCAAATAGGGAAGAGGAATGTGTGTGCTTGCACCTTATAGCCAGACCTTAAGAACATGAGAAGAGCCCTGCTGGATCAGGCCAACATCCCATCTAGTCGAGCTTTCTGTATCTCACAGTGGCCCACAAGTTGCCTCGGGGTCCGGGGAACACACAAGACAACATGTAACCTGTCCCTTGCATGTGGCATAAAGAGGTAGTCTACTTCTAAAACCAGGAGGTTGCTTGTACCTATCATGGCTTGTAACCTGTGATGGACTTTTCCTCCATAAATCTGTCCAATTTCCTTTTAAAGGCATCCAGGCCAGGCGCCATCACTACATCCTGTGGCAAGGAGTTCCACAGATTAATACATGCTGGATAAAGAACTATTTTCTTTGGTCTGTTCTAATTCTCTTGCTATTCAGTTTTAGTGGATGTCCACTGGTTCTGGTGTTGTGCAAGAGGGAAAATAACATCCCTCTATACACTCTATCCCAGGCATAAAGGAGGTGCTCCAGCCCACTAATCATTTTGGTTGCTCTCTTCTGCACCTTTTCCAGTTCCAGACCTTCTTGGTTATATGTATGCTACTTTGCAGTGTAAAAAGAAATGACAGTGAACATAGCTTTATGAATGGCAGTATGGGGTTCTGACAAAATGTCTTAGCAGTCAATTTGAAGGCTCAGAACATGTCAGTAGAAGCACAGACTGTATACATTTTGCCAGTTAATTAACTTGATATAATACGTTTCCCAAAGAGGGGCTGACGCCACTGTCTATATTTCAGCTACAAGGTATATCATGTATGGTAGAATGTAGTGGGTTTTATTGCAAATGCTACCCTAAATACAGCCCCACCTGGCAGCAATACAAGAACCCCAAACAAATGATTATGTCTGTTGTCTGAAATGCAGCAAATAGTAGAGTTATGGCAGGTGTGACACCTGAGAGCTAAATTGAAATTTATAGAATGCATATGGCAGAATTTCATGTTTCTTTTTCATTTACTGATAAGACAACATGACAGACATCGTAAAATGAAAACAGATGAAATGAATTTCCACATGGAAATTCTGCCAAGTTTCATTTTCTTCCTGAGTTCCTAGAAAACCCAGAATCTCTGCCTTCACAGAGAGCTGGAATTTGCAAATTCTGCAATATACTTCCCCATTTTGCCATGATCTCAGCCCTGAACAGTACAGAACAGTTAAAAAGATAAGCTTCTTTATTACTGTATCAGTCTCTTTCCGATTTACTTAATAAACTACAAAAACAATTCAGAAAAGTCTGAAAAGCTGCGTTCATTATATTTGTCCCCGATGAAACTTATAAGAATCCTTTCCTGCGTGTACTGTAATGAAACCTGATATGATTTGTTTTAGTGCAGTTGAGTCCAGACTGAGGTGAATCAAGTTAATCACTGGGCACCAGATTCTCTTCCTTGCGCTGATAGAAAACAAGGCCCTCTGTGAAATAAGTTTTAGAAGGACATGGAAAATTTAGTTTTGATATACTGTACTTCTGTAATAAGAATTCCCTGTGGCAGTCGTTGCCTCACTTGCATACTAAAAGAAAGGGAAAGGCCTGAAATGCAGCGGGAGAAACCATGAGACGGGGGGCGCTGGAGGCCCTCTTTCTTTTCAATCATGTCGGCTCTCCCCTTGTTGAGAATGTCAGCATCCTCTTTTCATCAGGAACTAGTGGGCAGACTACTTGCAGAAACTCTGTGTTTGTACTTGCTGAAATCAATACACAGTTGAGATGAAAGGTAGTGTTTAAAGAGCTAACGTGTGAGACATTAAACACCATGCCATACAAACCATATATAATCCCATTGACCACAACTGAAATGGCATCAAGCAGAACAAAGCTTATATGGCAATCTTAACGTGGACATTTAACCTAATTGGAAGCCTTGGGATCAAGTCTCTTTAGTAGAGTCTGCATATGGTATGTGGTCTGTCTACGTTCAGAGTGGTGGTGGTACTTCAGTGGCCTTATGCGAGCATTGAAATGATGGGTAAGAAAAGCTGGATGCAGACATTCTTAAACCCACAGAGATTATTTTCACTAGTGTAAATGCCAAGTTGCTGCGGGCTCGCCTCTGGACAAAGCCCAGCCCTGAACCTGCCCACTTCCATGGCTGCCACTGGCTACTGAGGGTTCTGGGATATGCTGGGTGGCCCCTCTGATTGGTGCAGGCCCTCAAATGGTGGCCCACCAAATAGGTTCACAGTACATATTCAAATAGCTGAGGGAAGGGAATAACTGCAGGAGAGTCCAGAAATATTAACCGCACGCTCCCCTGGCACTAACCTACACAGGTTTTCGCCGTCAGTGACTGTTTCTCTCTTCTTCTTCTTCTTCTTTTTTAAAGATGGTGAGCTCTTTGGTGACAGGGAACCACTTTTTCATTTATTTTTGCATTATTTTTTGTGACTCTTTTGTTGAAAAGTGATACACAAACATACTAAATAATAATAGTAATAATATGTTTACTTGGTAGATCACAAATTCTGCAGGTATACAGACACCCTGCAGCTATTATTCATGAACACTGAGCTATAAGCTTGGGGCACATTTTGAGTTGTAATCAGTTCTTAGATAGGTCAAAAGCCATGAAACTCAGTAGAGACAAATCAGTTCAGTATCTATGGCGTAATTCTGTCTCAGTGTTTTACTGTGCTGAGCATAATAATACATCAGAATTGCTACACATTCTAAATAAACATTTTGCAATAGTGTAGGTTCCTTCACTCATTTCTTGCTTGTTTCTATGAGACTCGAGGAGTCTCTCTTGAAATTCCAGCTCTTATTTGTAGTGTGCAGATGCTACTTTCATTATATACCATATTAATTCCTTTCTTAGTTTTTTTGTATCGGAATAATTTCAAGTCAAACATATAAATGTTCCCTACTGTGGACGAAGGGGGAAAAAAAGAAGTCGTTTAAGAAGCACAAAACAGATTTGCATAAAATGTTTTTCAAGGCAAACAAAGAAAAAAAAAAGAATTATATGATAGTGGTCAAGCACTGTAAGGAACAAAAAAACCTTAAAATGTAATCAATTCATGTTAGCTGTTGTAAGGAAAAGAAAGAAGAGTTTTCAAACATATCAAAGGAAATAAGAAAAAAGAAAACCCAAAGGATAAAATACAATCTGGCCATAATAAAGGTGGAAGAAATAGCAAGGATTTTGAACACCGAAAACTCAAATAAAGACTTCTGATAGGTGTTTAATTGAAAGAAATTGAGAGTAGACACATATTGGGAGGAAAACTCAGGAAAACAAAAGAAAAAAAATAGATAGAGAACTAATTTGTAGTAAGGGAAGTGTCAGTAAATGTTCAAAGAAGTTAACAAAGAAGACTCCAGGTTCAGAAAGTCTAGAGCCAAGGGAGTTGAAGGAATTGGTTGATGAACTACCTGAACCATTAGCAATAATATCCGACATGTTCTGGAGGCTCAGCTGCGGTGCCGAAGAGCCAGAGGAAAAGAAAATCTAGTATGGGTTTAATTTTCTGAAGGAGTGAGGGAAAGAGAATGAGAACGTGATGGATAACCTGGTTGTCTTTAAGTCTGCTATTACCTTTGGAGGGCTTTCTTGTATTTTATGGCACTCAATGTATCTTATTCTTGCTTAAACCAGTTTATTTTAGCTATGCTTTAATCCAGAATTGCTTCCATCAATGCCAATCACAAAACTCTTACCTTGATGATCCAGACGTAAGACTGTGTGAAAAAAGGGTAGTGCACATAACCAGTAGTGCATGGCACATTCTGATGTGCATATGTATTCATCTCTGAATTAAGACATTTTTATGGCGTTACCACTGTATTAAGTTGCAGAGCACCAGTTTAGGAAGACAGGCAACTTGCACACTGCATTGCAACAGTGCTATTTCATAGGGCTTGCTCCGGCAACATGCATGAGATTTATTCAATGCCTGTACACAATAGAATCTTCTATAGATTTTTCTGTGACAACCATGAGTAACAAGACAATGAAAAATAGATCTTGGAGGTTGCATGTAGTCTAGCTTTCCTAGCAGTGGCGCATCACCTACATGATGGACCCTAGTGGTGAATAGGGAGAAACAAGTTTGGGCTGAACTGGGCTCTACAAAAGATGCCCATCAGGCAGGACTATGTATTTCTACAGATGACTCCTGGTCAGTGGTGTCACTTCACTAGGGTTGGTGCCACCCGGTCCGGGTAATGGCTTGGAGAAACCTGTTCATGCAGTGAATTTTGCAATGCATGCTTAGATTCTTGGCTAGTGTAATTTTTAACACACATCAGCATTGCCTAGACTCAAACCTTGTTCAGGCATTCACTCTGCTGGGGACAGCAAGCATGCGAAGGACTTGTCAGGAGAATGCGCTAGCCCAACCCATCACTCTGTGCATTCAGGATGTGCTGAACATTCTAGGATGGCACTCATAGGGAGAAGATCTCCCATGTTCAGTGTTTGTTTTTACAGTTAAATGTTGAATTGCAGGGGTGGGGTAGTGTGTGATCCTGACAAGCCCCTCATGAGTTTGCTCTCCACAGGAGAGGCATTGCTTGAAAAGGCTCCAATCTCTTGTGTGATAGAATTCAGGGTGCTGATCACATGAGAACTGCACTCATTAGGACCTAACTACACATAACGTAATCACAGCTGGAAATTTTGTTACCTTTTGGGCAGGAGGTGTGGTCTAGTGGTTGAGCAGCCACCTTGCCTGAAGAACAACTAGGACGGAACTGGTTCAAGACAACTGGAAGCTGCCGACAAGCTACCAACAGCTGTGATATCTCAGCTGACAAGCTGAGATAGACTGCACTGACCCTCTGTGGGAGAGAGGAGTCGCTGTTGGACAAGCTTGAGCTTGAAACCGTGTGTAGCCAGTGAGATACCACACCATTGAAAGAAAACAGCTGGAGAAGATGGGTTCTATGCAAATAGAACATTTATTGTAAAAACCCCTACAGGGGGGTGGGGTTTAGAAAAGCCTGCCTGTGTATAAAGTCCGAGGAGAAATCTGACGACAGAAAGGTGGTATATAAATACAGATATTATTATTATTATTATTATTATTATTATTATTATTATTATTATTATTATTGCTGTTGTTGTTGTTGTTGTTGTTGTTGTTGTTTGGCCCTAACAAGGCATTGTCTAACTTTGGGTTGTCGATTTTTTTATTCTTCTTCTAATGAACCAACACAACTACCTATGATTTTGTGATACTGGAGATAATTACTTTATTTAAAACAAGTTTGGCTGCAGTGTGCTAAAAGAATGCAAGTGTGGTTTTATACTGTTTGGATTGTGCAAGTTGTCTGTTTCCAAATCAGTTTTATAGCGTAGGTAGCGCTGCTGGTGAAAATCCTACTGCTTTAAATATATCTTCTTTCCAGTTATGCATGTGATGAAAATGAATAACAACTGTTTCTCTCTAGGTTCGTGCCATTCCTGACAACAAAAGAAAGCAGAAAGTTAAAAGGCTTTATTATAGCAAATTGCCCACATGTCCAACATAAGTAGGAGATATGTCTCCAAAATGACATGAAAATAATCCCTGATATATGTGGGAGCTGCCAGGCTTTGAAGATCTAATTTCTAAGTTGCTATGTAGGATTTCCTTATAATGCTACTACTAAACACAAATATTCTATTTTCATATTGATATTTGTAGACAGGAACAATACTGAAATAGTACTACCCACTCATTTATTATTGTGATTTTTATTACTGTTGCTTCTTATAGTAAAAATCCCCACAATGAGCATAATATGAACTTTGGTACTAAGGTATGTGGTTTGATAGTAACACGATAAAGATCTATCTTTTGCTTATATGGACCAAATATATTGATTGATTGATTGATTGATTAAAGTATGTCCTGCATTAATCCAATTTATTTATTTATTTTTTTATTGAATTTCTACCCCACCTTTCTCCCACAAGGGCAACCAAGGCGGCTTACAATAAAACATTAAAATACATATTTACATTTAAAAAGAATTAAAACAGTTAAAACAATTAAAACAAACAACCCCAGTGGGTCATCCACATTTACATGTTAAAAGCCATCTGTTAAAATGCCAGCTGTTTAAAAGCCAGCCCGCCATGTCAGACATCAAAAGCTGATCTAAATAAAAATGTCTTAAGGCCCCGCCGAAAATTTGACTCAGAGAGGGGGGGGGCAAAGATGTTGAAAGGAGAAAGAGAACGAAGATGTAAATATTCACAGGGGGAAAACAGTAGAGATATGTAGAATATCAGAACATAAGAGCCCTGCTGGATCAGGTCACGGACCCACCTACTTCAGATTCCTGCATCTCACAGTGCGTGGCCTACCAGATGCCTCAGGGAGCACTCAAGATACCCATATCCTGTTGCCACTCCCTTGCATCTGGCATTCAGAAATAGGCTACCTCTAAACCCCAGAGGTTGCATGTAGTCACCATGGCTTGAAACCTGTCATGCACTTTTCCTCTATCAATCTGTCAATTCCCCTTTTAAAGATATCTAGGCCAGGTGCCATCACAACATCCTATGGCAAAGAGTTCCATAGTTCCAATTATTCGAGTTCCAATTATTCACTGGAAATCAGGGGCCCCCAGTATCCACAGGGATCCGTTCCAGGCCCCACCACAGATAGGGGCAAACACCCCCTGTACGGCCCCTGCAGCCCCCCCCAACACCCCACCGGCCATTATTTTACCTGACACAAACCTGTGAAAGGCAAATAATGCAATCCTGTGTAAAAATGTGCGATTGGCCTAAAGGGCCAGCCGCCCTATCCTGAGCCCATTCCGGGCTGCCCCGGTGCTGCTAGGCCGCACATTGGGAGAAGGGGACAATTGGGAGAAGGGGACACCTCGGGAGAAGGGGACACCCCATTGACAATGCTGCTTATAGCACAGACGCCGACAGGAAAGCAGTATCTTTGACTGATCCACTCTAGCACTCAGTCGGCGTCTGTGCTATAAGCAGCATGCTGCTGCTTATAGTGTTTCTTTCAAGGAAGACACGTACCACTTTGTAAGGTAAAATTACAAAATGTTAGGATATCCGCTGCAATATCCTAAGCCCCTTCCCAACCCACACTGGCCTTATACCGCCTCTCCGGATGTTCGCCAGCTCTGGAGCTGGTGTGCATCTGAGGAGCCCCATAGGCCCTGGGCTTGCCTACACCTGGGGAAGAGGACGATTGTCCCCTTCTCCTGAGATGCAGCCTAGCAGCACCGGGGCAGCCCGGAATGGGCTCCAGATGGGGCGGCTGGCCCTTTAGGCCTGTCGCACATTTTTACACAGGATTGCACTGTTTGCCTTTCACAGGTTTGTGACACTGATTCAAAATATCCACAGCTTCTCCAGTTAGGGATGAAAAACAGATATAAAATTGGATGTATACATACTGAAGGCATCCCATGGCAACCTCCCAATGGCATCCCCCAGCAGTTTCATAGAAACATTGAACATCATGGGAGACAAAATTGAACTTGATCGAATACCACAAGCCATAGGTTGCGACATTAAGCAGGAGTCCTCCAGAACCCTCTTTGGAACCTGCCCTCTAAGAAGGAGTGAAACCACTGCAAAACTGAGCCCTCAATACCCTACAGGCAGCCTAAAAGAATATACAGTAATGTTAAATAGCCAGTTGAATGCTGCTGAGATGTCCATCAGACTCTTATTCAGAAGCTTTTATAGTTCTATCACAAAGCCTTCTACGGTTGGTTAGCAGTGACAATGTGATATGTCCATTGACACAGGAATAATACAATCTCTGTGCAGGGTCAAACAGACTCCAGGTATGCATTTGTTTTAACGTGAGGATGGGTCTCATGAGTCGTGAAGCATGCCTAACTTGTCGAAGAAATCCAACTTACACATCCAATCAAATTTGGATTGCTTTGATCTGGCAGCTTAGTTTAGCTCTTCCAGTGCTTTTGTTGACATTTTCACAGGGGCAGATTCAAGGGGAGTCATAGGAAGTGGAGTTCTGGGATCTCTCCTGCAGCAGGAACAGCAGAATGTCATCAGCAGGAGTGCTCAGGTTGCTGCCTTTGAAACGTTTTTCAAAGGACTGTAGCTGAAAAGACCCATCAAGCTCAGCAGAAGGCAAACTGAGAAATTTGCCCAGGGATTCAATTCATGCATAGGCCATTATCTTTCCCAAGGGCTGCCTGAAAGACAGTGTTGCCACATGATCTTTTTAAAATGAGAATGTTGCCAAGAGACTTTGGGATGCCAATGACTTGTGAGCAAGAATGGAACATGTACCAGACTGGACTGTATTATGACAGAACATGATGGGCATGCTGCGTCTCTGTCTCAAACATGGATATGTAAGCCATGCTGCAAAAGATTTTCCCCAGCCAGGCCATGAGAGAAGGATCTGATCAGCCAGAGGCGAGGCTAGCGGTTATGCTGCCCGGAGCTAGGGGGTGTTGGCCGCCCTGAGGGTGGCCAACACCCCCCTAGCTCCGGGCAGCATAACCGCCCTGAAGGATTTTTTGGGTGTGCGATTTGGGGGGGGTGACCCAGGTGCCCCCCGCCCACTGCCTCCCTCCCGGCTTACTGCTCCCTCCGGGTCCGCGCGACTCCGGAGGCCGGGAGAGAGTGTCCGCTCGTCATGCCGGCTCGGCCCCTACTGCCCAGGCCTTAGCCGGCGATTTCGCACATGCGTACAATGCATGCAAATGTGCGGACCCGGCGGAGCCTCCGGGGGCCGGTTGGGCGTCCTCCCGCTGCCCTGTATCTCCCGCCATGTAGAATTTCCAGCTACACGGCGGGCGAGACAGGGCGAGACAGGGCGGGTGGGCAGAGGGTGGCGCGGCAACTCAGGGTGGCGCAGCGTTCCACCCCAGCCTGAGTTGCCGCCTGGAGCCATTGCTCCGTCCGCTCCGCCCTAGATACACCGCTGTGATCAGCATTCAGCATTTCAGCACGCCATGAACCCAAAATGCTCACAGCACATAGGCACATTCCATTCTCTTCCCCCTCTCCATGGCACATCTCTAAAGACTTGTGAAGTGGCCAGTCTGCCAGGAAGGAGAAAATCCACAAAAGATATGCTAACACCAATGTCTGGCCCAGAGCAGGCCAAATCCACATTTCTTGCAACAATGGAAGCCATCTGCCCTCCTCCCCTGCCTCCCCTGTATGTGTATGTGTGTCTCCACCCCCAGGTGTACCTCTAGCCCAAATAAGGTATTTCCTTTTTGCAGCGCAAGAGCCACAAACTCCTCCTCTGTGGGTAGGCATTAGAAGGCAGGTTGTCAACCTGCTCTCTCTCTCTGGACCCCCTTGCCTCCTGAACTTTTTTTCTTCTCTGCGTGCCCTCTGGCACCAACCCCCTCCCCCCTTCCCCCACTCTTAACTGTACCTCTCAGTTAGTTTCTACAGACTGCTGAGCTTGACCAGTTCAGAGCCAATTTGTTTCTATCGGGTGTGGAGGTTCCCATGGCATGTAACAATTTGCAACGATTTGAGAGTTATGGGATTTTCAGCCATGTAAAGTTGGAATGAAGAAATAAAGTTCTTACTAAAGGACTAAGGAATTTCTACAGACCACTGGTTTTAGTAAGAACTTTATTTCTTCATTCCAACTTTACATGGCTGAAAATCCCATAACTCTCAAATCGTTGCCAATTTGTTTCTTCCTCCTTTTCATTCACTGCTGTGCCATCACTCCTATACAGCATCGCAGCCAAGGTCTACTCTCCAGGATAGGTAAATATCACCCATGTACATAATCAAGGAAACCTGCTAATTCTCTGTTGTTCTATCTAAGTTTCCTAGTTCTCTGTATGATGTGTATGATTGTATTTTTTGTATGAATCTTACTAACTATGTAGTAAATATTGGAAAACAACCCATGTGTGTCCTCAATATTATTTAAAATGGAATTCTGAAGCCCAACTCTAGTATACACAGGTAAAGATCCCTGAACATATACTAAATTGCCATATTTAAAGCTATTCCCCAGAACAACAAAGGCAATTTGGCTAACAACAGTATGTAGCTCATGTCGCCTTAAGGCTACAATCCTACGTAAGTTTATCAGGGAGTAAGTCCTACTGAACACAATGGAACTTACTTCTGAATAAACAGGCACAAGCTAGCCCTGTAAGCTGAAATCCCATGCAAACGTTCCTGGGAGTAAGCCTCACTGAACACAATGGGACTTAATTCTGAGTTGACATCCATAGCCTTGCTCTGTGATATATCTTTTATATTTAGCTGGGATTTTTAAAATGCAATTTTCTCAATTTTTGTACATTTGTTTTATGTTATCACAACCCATTGCAATAAAATATGTCAGATTTTTAAAGGAACTGTAAAGAATTTCAAAATAAGGATCAGTGTGGTGTATAAAACATCCTATCGAAGATATTTAACGTTGATTTTGTTGTTGTAGAGTCTTATTGGGGCGTGACTACAGGTGTGGCTATGAAAGGTGTCATGATGAGCTCTTGCACTTCAACATGTACCACCTCACCAGGGACATGTGGTGCGGGTGCAGCAGGTAAAGCAACCCCACCCCCTCGCAGTCCACAGAAAAGAGCTGCAGTCTAATTGTGAGATTGCATGTGCCAGAGGTGTCGCCACGGTGGGGGCCATACCGTACGTTGCACCCCGTCCTAGTCCCATTTCCAAGCCTACAGGAGGCGGCCCCGCCCCCTCGCCGTCGGAGTCATTCTGTGCGGAGAAGGCAGCAGGCAGGGAGTCTCCTGCCTGCTGCCTTCTCCGCACGGAATGGCTCCGATGGCAAGGGGGCAGGGCCGCTTCCTGCTGGCTTGTAAATGGGACTAGGATGGGACGCAACGTATGGTACGGCCCCCACCGTGCGATGCCTCTGGCATGTGCGGCTTCGTGCTACCCGTTTACTTAGATGCCAAATGAGTAGTACACATGCGCAATCTCACGGTTAGGCTGTGGCTCTTTTCTGGGAACTATGAGGGGACGTGGTTATCTCACTTGCCGCACCTGCACCACACCACTGCATTTCCACAACCTATTTATGACAACTTGTGCAAAGCTGCCATATACATTTTACTGGCACTACTCAGTAGGAGAAAAGATCACAGATTTGGCCTTCCTAATGTATTTTCCATAATGCTAATTGATCTTTGTCCTTTTTCATTTTGTAGACAATAAAACAGCAGGCTAGTTGTGTTCCCGTCACTGTCTATGTAGCACTCAAACACTTATGTGCTTTTCATTACCTTATCCTTTATTGTGTAGGTTTCATTTTCAAGGGGTTGATCAAAATTAATATAGTTCCTCTACCCAGTGGCATTTATTTTGGTTATGAGATTAGAAATGTAAATTTGCAATAAAAGAAAAAGTAAGAAGCTATTTTAATGAATATTTTACACATGACTAATTAACACGATCCCCTAAAGGAATTTGGAAGCAATAAGAAATTGACTGAAAAAATAAATTAAAAATTAATAAAGGGGTCTCCAAACAACTTTGTTTATGAGCATTACCAATTGCACTCTTAGTTATGAATATTTCAAACTGTATTGCTGTTCAAGATATATTCTTGGAGTGTTCATAATTTTAAAGGTGATTAGAAAAAAAGAGAGTAACATACCAGACATAATGTCCTGGAATTATAATGTCCATCTTGGGAATGTACAAATCACTTTCCTATTAGTGAATGTGTGTCCCATGTGTGGATGTGCCGAGTACCAAAACATGAATAAGGAAAGAGTAGGGCTGGATCTCTGCTGATAGGGTCATCCTGAAAGTATGCGTTAAAATCTTAGATGGAGAAGGAAAGCCCCATGATGTTAAAAAATAGCCAAAATGGGGGGGGGGGGGAATTGGCTCTGCATGTTCATTTGGTGAATGCAAAGGACAAGAAATAGTACCAACTGTGGCTATGAGTACCGTACAGTAATGGGGGGACCTGGGGAGTCAAGTATGGGCCAAGCAACAAATAGCAAGGAATACACCCACCCACATGTTTGCTTTGCCTCTGTCCATGTCAGTCATTGCCAGGCACCATAATATGTGATACTATTACCTGAAAAGTTTACAGGCTTTGAGAAACAGAGAGAGTACACATAGAGAGAAAATGTGGAGCGTACATATCTGAATTTCTTAATATGCACAGAGGTATAAATGAAGCTGACAGCTTTGGGAAAGTGAAATGAAGTTGAGGGCATGCGTAGAAAGAAAAATGATGGTAAGGAAGTTGGGGCAAAGATGAGAACATTTGGAAAGTGACAGTTGGTTTGACAGGCAAACTTATTTGGAAAAACTGCAGGTAACCATTCACAGTCACTGTTGACTTTTTGAAAGCCAGACCAAACTAGAGAGGACAGATTGAGTACGAGACCATTTTCTGAGACTAAAGAGGAAAAAAACACATAGCACTCTAATACAAGATAGACAATGTTCCATAAGAAAGAATGCAAAATCATACAGAGAGAGAGAGAGAGAGAGAGAGAGAGAGACAGACAGACAGACAGACAGACAGACAGACAGACAGACAGACAGACAAAGTTATAAAAGGAATAAAGATTAGACAGCTATGAAAAAAGAGGTAGATATGAAATAGCTGGTAATTATAAAATCATAGATTACCAGTGCAACCTGATGTGTGTTTACTCCAAAGTCAGCCCTACTGACTCAGTAGGACTCCCTTCCTTGTAAGAGTGTAGGATTGCAGCCTAAGCACTCAAATTAGGAGAGTACAATTATTAATGGTCAGAAAATAAACCATAGGAAGTTAAGTAACAAGAAATGAGAGATATGCATGTGACTGCTCAAAGAAAACTCTGTGAGGCAAAACACTGTTGACAGCAGTGCCTTTGTTGAAGAAAAAGAATTCCTACCAATTTAAGAAGACAATAGAATAGAAATAGTGGAAGAAAGACGTGCATTTTTAAAAGCACAAACGGTATTCTCTCGTCCTCTCTCCCAAAGGTCGGGAACATAAAGGAAAGGCAGTGAAAAAAAAAACAAACACCATGATGTGTTCGATTTACGTGAAATCACCATACTTTAATAACAGTCCAAAGCAGAGTGACATCAAAGACATCAAAGTATATGAGGGGGAGTATATGGGAGGGGGAAGGAAATCAGAGTAAAAATAAAACCATGACTACGTCTAAACAGGCTAAGACAGCCCAATCCTTACCAAGTGATGCGCTGATGGAACCTTAGGGCGCAAAAGCACCATTAAACCACTTTACAAAAGTGCAGGGAGCTGCCGTGCCAGCGGGAATACCGAAGCCTTCCATGCATGCTGGCGGTCATTGGGAGGCCTGCCAGAGCAAGTAAGTCCAGCATAGGGACAGAGGGAGGGTGGGGGAAAGGCAGGGGTTGAACGGGGCAGGGGAGGGCAGGGGCAGGATGAGCAGATCAGGCCCAGGAGGGGTGGGATTGGCAGAGCCAGTGTGTGTGTGGGGGGGAGTTAGGTGGGATTGGGTTATAAAGAAATGTCTGAAAGGTGCCAAAGAGAAAGTAAATACAGATAATATGGAAATGTGCTGTACAATTACAATTGAAGGTAAAGGAGTTCATTAAAGGAGTTTACATAAGATTTAAGCAATTGTTTCCAAAGCAGCTCACTTTGGCCAATTTCCAAAGTAAATAAGTTGATGCAAAATAAGGGAACAGATTCAGGTCGAAAATTTGCAGAGTATGTCCTTGCAGTAGAAAATGGAATCATGCCTCTAAACCGATCAGTATTCAGCAGTGCAATATGAGTTCCTGTAATGTGTTTTAACACGTGATGTAATAAATGTGATGTATGTGGAACACTCCTCAGAAGAATCCTTCCTTGCACTTTCCATGTCCTAAAAACCTGGCTCCTTTGAATGCTTCTGTGACAACATTCATTGCTCTCCCCTGGCTAATTGTTCTACATTTGCTAGTAATTGTCACTACATATGAGTGCTCAGCCCCTCATGTGAGCCAAATGGTCTCACAGGTTGGCTATAGCTACTGAGCTCCTACAGCAGCTGCTACTTCTGCAGTTTGTCTCTGTTTGGTGAAGTCAGTGCTGCAACCCCTTTGTTTTCTTGGAGCCTAAAGAAGGGTAAGAGGTCCAACATTCACTATCATTTCTCCCAGAGCCAGCCCAAGACTTCCTGGCACCTGCAGTAGCATGCCAAATGCTATCCTCGACTTACCAACCTCTGCTCCATTCATTTCTTCAGTGGAGAAGAAAGTGCGGAGCAGCGATTTTCAAACTTTTTCATCTCGTGGCACACTGACAAAGCACTAAAATTGTCAGGGCACACAACTAGTTTTTTAAGTATATATTTTATCATTTAAAAATGAGTATTAAGATTGTGTTTAAAGTTCAATAACTAAAATGTTAATCATTGTGTTGATGAGTGTTTCAGTTTCAGTCCTCTATAATTTCTATCATTTCTGTCAGCACATCTTCTTCTGCAACAGTTAATTCTGCTGACTTGCATTTGCAATCCGCACTCCCTCCAGCGACACCACTTACCCCCGCTACCGCCATTGCCGCCATCCTTCATCGCCGCAATTGCTGCCCATCGTCGCCACCACTGCCGCCCATCATGACGCCATTGCTGCCCATTGTCACCGCCATTGCTGCCACCCGTCGTCACTGCCATTGCCCGTCGCCGTCGCTATTGCCGCCCACTGCCACCATTGCTGCCCATCATGCTGCCATTGCTGCCTGTTGTGTTGCTGCCATTGCCGCCCGTCGTGCCCCTGCAGCCTCCGCCACTGCCGCTTCAAAGAAGGTATAAAGTACCTTTTTCCAGGCGCCGCCATCTTGGATCTCGCAAGTGAGCACATGAGGCAGTACTGTACTGCCTCATGCCTCATACCCTTACGAAATCTCATGCCCTGAGATTTCGCAAGATCCAAGATGGCGGCGCTTGGAAAAAGGTACTTTTTACCTTTTTTGAAGCGGCGACGGAGGCTTCATCCTGGCCCGGAAAGCCCGGAACCGACCAGGAACTGGAGCCCGGAGCCCAGAACCCGGGACAGTCCCGGACATTCTGGGACAGATGATAAGCCTACTCTAGGCCAGCCTTCAAGGTGTTAATCATGGCTAGCAGAAAGCCAGGGCAATGTCTGCTGCCACCCACCAAAACAGTTACATTCATTCTCAATGAATCTTTCTCTGTGCTTTGAAAGATGTCACAAAGTTCTCTGTGAGCACACAGAAGGTATATTCAAAAAATGTTCTTAAAAGCCTATATATTTCTTTTCTTTATTTGCATCCCGCCAAGCAAAAACTCTCAAATAATTTTTATCAAGTGATTTACAACTGCAATTTGTTCATATATATATATATATATATATATATATATATATATATATATATATATATATATATATATATATATATATATATATATATATATATATATATATGCGTGTGTGTATATATCTCGCTGTAATGATTCAAATTACTATCACTAAGAGCTTTTAATTAAAACCCAAAATATGTATGCCAGTGTAAAAAAAAAAATTAACATTTCTATGGTTTTATTAATAAGGTTCTTTGTTAAGGGCTCCTGAAGCAATGGTGCTTTTGAAGATAAGCCCTAAAACAACATTAGTCTGGCACTTATATTAATTCTTTATAGCTCTGGAATCTTTTTGTCTTTACAATGGAAATTTTTCCTATCCTTTATGTTGCAAATCACCACGGGTGTTTTTGCCTGGAAGGGTGTTCCTGCTTTGTGGGGGAAAAAAATACATATACAACAGAAACGGGCTTCAGTTGAAATATGGAGAACTGCCACCAGAACATCATCAAAAGCTGGCAAGAACATTTGACTGGAAGAATCAACACTGTTGTTCTAGTTTTGAATTAATGCATTTAACTGTAGTGGGAGAGGAAGAATGTGGTACGAGCTCAACAGGGGTGCAGTGTAGCCATCAGTATTAATAGGAACTTTATGCTAGAAGGATCTGCAGGTAGTGAATGAACAGCTGGGGAACAGTTTGATTCACAGATGCTTCAGCTTTGCTAGAAAGGCCTGTGGTGAAATTCATGGATGTATTACAAATAAATCCATTGCTATTCCAGCTGTGAATCACAAATAACAGTCTGAGTGTCCTGTGCCAATTGCCCTCAGAACTGAAACATATTGGGTCGGATAACATAAGCACTTACCCTGTAATAGCTTCACCTCAGTGCTTTAGAAAGCAGAACAATGCTGGGATATCAGGAGCTGAAATCTAATCTTTCCAACTAGTGCTGAATCAGGTACTCCCAGCAAACTCCAAATTAATGGCATTTGCCATGGCCCAGGTTTTTGGGATCCCGCACCTAGGTAATGTCTGTCTTTGAAACATTGCTATTTGGGGAAGGTTCAAAACTCAATAAACTATGGATAGGAAGAGAAGGGCTGGATGTGTGTCATTCATTGTTCATTTACTCATGTGTTCTTCGATTTGATGCACGTTCAGATGTCAGGCTGTTGTTTTATGTGATGCACTAATCGGCCTGGAAATCGTTCGCCTCAGGCCAACTCAAACTTTGTTGCACCCACATGGTGGTTTTTGAAAAATGCTTTCATGGCACTCCAAGTGCAACTGTAAAACTTGAAAATGGTTCTCCATATGGACAACCTCAATCACAGGAAGTGTCGACATGCCAAGACTCCGCATTTCTGGCAGCTGCCAGTGTTGGCATGGAGTGGTGGTGTAGTCCAATGTGACTATGTGATGAAAAGCAGGGATTATGTACTTCAGCAATAAACAATTAAGCAACAGATAAAATGATCATATGAAGCTTCCTTTACATGAGCCAGACCATCAGTTTATCTAGGTTAGTGTGGTCTCTCTAGGGTTTGGGGCAGGGGTCTTTACCAGACCTACCTGGAGATGAAAGAGATGGAACCTTGGGTATCCTTTTATGCAAAAGATTGCTCTGTTACTGAGCTACAGCTCTTCTTCCAAGTGGCAAAATTATATCCAATTAGCCCACAATTCCCAACTGCGTTTTGTGTACTGCTCCATGACTGAGATTAGCCTGAAGGTTATTGTATGTATTTTTGCACATTTATATACCACCCTTCACCCAAGAAGCTCAGGGTGGTATATGTGGTTCTTCCTAGACTGAAAGATAGTGGCTGGCCCAAGGCATGCTGGGACCAGTGAAGGTCTTCGCATGGGCCTCAGCAATCGCTGTACTGTTGCAAAGTGCATTCCGGCACTTTTGTGACAGCTAGCACCAGTGTAATGTGCGCTGTGCCTGTGCTTCTCTTTGTGAGGATTGTGCCATAAGTCTCCTACAGCACAGTCCTATGCATGTCTAGCCAGAAGCGAGGCTCATTGTGTTCATGGGGGGCTTACTCCCAGGAAAGTGTGTATAGGATTACAGCCTGAATCACTATGCTATGCCAGATCTCCTAGATTTCTGTATGTGACAGGAAGATTGCACAAAAGTAATACAATAATGCTCTACATGTAGCAGATTCACATCAGCCAGTGATGGGCAGCCCAATCTTATGCGCCCAATCCCTCGCTGGCGCAGACTGCCGTAAAGCAGTCTGCACCAGTTGTAAAAGACTCCCCGACAGCGCACTGACCAGTGCGCTGCCGGGAATGCTGGCGGGTGGACACCTGGATACACGCTGAGAAGGGTAAACCGGCAGGGAGGCAGGGGAGAGTTAGGGTTAGGGTGGTGGGAAAGAATAGGATTGGGCTGTGAGTCAGTCCAAAGAATGCCATGTGGCAGGTTCCCAGAAAGTAGACAGTAAAAAAATGGTTTTGTAACTTTTAAGCAATACAAAATTAACTCTGAGCTGCTACTTTGTATAGATAGCTTGATAATAGTTCCTTCTGAAGTGGGATTATAAGTAAGCTTTTTTCCACATGACATAAGTATGGAATTACAGCTTGGTTAGGACAGACAAAACAAAACTCCTTTACTGTTTTATTTTTATTTTTTTTCTTTAGGGAAGAAATGGTAGTAAAACAGGAGCCTGTCGTCTGTCTAAAAAGTGAGGGATTATCAAAAACAGATTGAGAGTCTTGCTCAGTTAATATTTTCAGGTCTCTCTTATCCTCAATTACAGGTAAAATTTAATCAAAAATATTATTGGTGTTATACCATGTTAGATTTTCTTGGCTTACATTTCATTTTATTAAAAGCAATACTGTTACTGTGACTCTTTGAACCCAACGTCCTTAAATATTCCTAGTTTTTAGCATATGTCACCTTACAAGCTGGGGAATTTTATGTTGGTGATATGATTTATTTAAATCTAGGGAATCCTAGAGGAGTCTTGATTCCCTGATATCATTTGAATTAGATATGTAAATAGTAGTGCCTAGTTCTCATCCCTGGAAGAACTGGCAGTCCAATTTCTGAGACTAGCTAACACAAGTCTCTCAAGCTAATATAAAACTCCCAGTGATAGCCTTTATGAAAGATCTGGGAAGGGATTTTGTTCAAATTTCTAGATCTTTACATTTAAAAAGAGTAGTACAAGGTAGTGGTGAGGAAGCGGGAGAGGGGTAGGGGACAATAAAGCAGGGATTCACTGCTATCGCTCAGTGCTTGCTATGGTAAAACTGTTGTACCAAAAATCATCACAGATGTTTGTGGTGTTTAGGGATTGGGGTACATAAATATTTGGCAGTTTGGTCCTCTCTTTTTATACTGCAAAGAAGAGTGTCAGTCTCCAACCTATGTGATCTATATCTACTAACTGGCTTTTTTTCTTGTGATAACTTTCAACCTATTCATTGTAAATTGTCAAGCACAAATTGCCAAGTCATACCTTTCTACCTTGTGAAAAGATTCTGTCCGGGCCCGCCCATACTTCTCCCGGCAGCAATCCCATGGCACCCATCAGCCTCGCCGCCCAACTCAGTGGCGGCATAGGAGCCTCCTCCGGCCAGGTCGAATCAGCGGGCGTGTCTGTCTCAAGCTCTTCCGGGTTCAGGCAGCTGCCTCTCGCCAGCCCGCACTCAGCTGGAAGCGTGCTGACACAAGGCCTGCCGGAGCAACTCAGGCTGCTTGCAGGCCATAAGACGATAAGCCGCATTGGCAGTTGCGGGGCCCTCAGCACACACCAAGGTCACCCAGGGGCCGGGGCAGCCATCAGGGCCTGTTGCCGGAGCCTGGGCAATGTGCCCTTGCAGGAGGGAGGGTCAGAAGGGGCAGGGGCAAGCCAGGGTGTAGAAAGTCAGAGTGAGACCGAGAAGTGACACAACAGCCCCAGACCCCAATTGACTGAGGAGCTCAGCCAACAGGCAGCCAAGGGGAACGGGCTGACTGAGTGGGGGCAGCGACCAGAGGGGGTGGGGGCTAGAGAGAGGTTGGGAATATATAAATACCTACTGTTGGCCGATGAGGAGGCTGGCAAGGAGATAGGCCCAAGAACGCAGCCGGGTTAAGGGCCCGTGACCCCTGTTGTGCCAGGCTTGGAAGAAGGACATGGGTGCTGCAACCCCCTTCCCCAACTCAGTCTGAGTCCCTACAGGCATCCCCCAATGAGGGCATCTAGAAGAAGGTGCAACTGCAGCCCAGGCTGTGACCTGTAGACCAGAACCCAAGCCTCAGCAGCCTAGGGTCAGGCTCGCCTTGACCACACCCCTGCTGGGGTCCCCCGAACAGACAAGCGGACAGATTCCATGCCAGTGCCAGATGCCCTGTCAGAGGTCTGAGGCAGGCAGAGCAATTCTGTGATATTAGAATGATGTCTTAATACTTAATTGAACCCTGATCTCTTAACCAGGATTTCCTAAACAGCTTCAGATTCTGCTTACCGGTATGTATAAACTTGGTTTGCCTTAACTGTTGTTGATGTCAGTGCTGATATATCCTTTAGAAAGCATAAGAAATAGAGAGAACATTTGAGGAGAGATAGTCTGTAATCCAACTACTGTGTAATCTTTAATTACAGTCCAAAATTTCAAGCTATTATATTTGCATTGGCCTGAAGTATTTCACAGTGTTCCACAAGACTGGCGTTTATAACACCATCATAAAATAAAATGCATTACTGGGTTATTGGGTATTTAAAATATTGGATGAATAACAATATCCAAATCTTTCACCGTCTCAATTAAATTTCATTGCATGCTTAGTAGCATAAATTATCACTCATTTTTGTTCCCTCTGGTGGTTCACTCATTAATGTCTCTGAAGTCAAAACATTCTTGGCATGTCATAGACCTTCACGTCTGATGCCCCAGCGCAAACTGATGAATGATACGGAGGGATGTTCCTGTGTATTTCCCACCTACTTTCTGGTCATTTACAACTTCTCTACCTTGAAAGAGGCTATTTTTCTCTCAATTATAGAAAAGAAGAAGAGATAAAAGATCTGGACAGATAGATGGAAACTCTGAAGAATGACCTCTCCTTTGTTAGAAATGAAAAATGTGGACACCTAACGACAATAACTTCAGTCTCTCGTCTTTCATTTCCCTTCCTTCTTTTGTTCAAGATGTCAGTGGATTCCATGGCACATTCTCCATCAAACATCCATTATCTATCCTGAGTCCTCCCATGTCAGAAGGATTCTTTTATGTTCCTTATGCTTCTAATGACACCCTACATTTTTTCAGGTCAACACTCAACTTTCTTCCCTGCCCTTCAACCTCACAAATAAATGTCACTCAAACAACAGAAGAAGCAAATACATGAGGGACTTAAGAAAACCAGGACTACATTAACTGTCTTGATTTCAATCTGGTTCTTTGTTTATTTTCATGTGACAGACAGTGAAAAAGATCGCTAAAAAGACGGTAAATATTTTAATCCCATACATTACATATGCTAAGCGCTTTAACTTAAATTGGATTTTTTTTCCACATCTAGGGATGTACAGTGATATTAAATCAGAACTTTTCTTGAAATAGAAATGTTGCATAAAAGGATGAGTTAGTGAATGTTAAGTGTGCAACTGTGAATAGATTCAAGAACATTATAACACTGACGGAATACTATGTTTAACTCTTGTATTGGAGTTGTGTCTATGACTATGCATTTTTGGTGGGAAGGCTACAAACTTGTCTTGATAGCTTATCAGGGTGAGAGAAGATAACAAAAATCCATTCCTCATTTGAGTCCCAAACAGCCCAATCCTACTGAAATCCCTCCTTGCCGATGCAGCCATGCCAATGGAGTGAACGCTGCATCCACGAGAGGGGGACAGTTGGAAAAGTCTCCTCTGAGTAAGTAAACATTTGTTCATTGAGCCTCCAAAGCCTCCACTGCCACCATGGGGCTCCTTGGATCTACAATTCATATCTACAATTGCTGTTTAGCAGGTATAAATCCAAGTCTTGTAACGGCGGTGGAAAGGGAGATGGATGGGGTTAGGAAATTGGCGCATGTGAGTGCTGCTGATACCGCTCCTGTTCCGCCTCCCTCTCCACCCTCTGTCCCACCTGAAATGACCCTTGTTCCTCCCCTTCTCCTCACCATTCCGCCCCAGCTACTGTCACACATACCTGTGACCGTCTGGCAGTGGGCCTCCTGTACTGCTGCCGGTTGTGGCAACATGCTCAAAATGGCCACCAACGCCACACTTCACATGCTGCCAAAAGGCAATTTATGACAGTGGAATTCTGTCCCTTTGTTGTAAACCCCTGTGCATGCTGGCCCATTCCTGGATAGGATTGGGCCGTTACTCTTGCACAATATTCCCTCTGATGTCCTACAATAGGAGGATATTGGAGAGAGAATAGAAAGAACAGATCTTTAGTGATTAGAAAGTTTAGTACAAAGGCTGGAAAGAGCTGTGGAGATCCATACACTTCCCTACCATTTGCTCTGTAACCCAAGCTAGGTGTGCTGTAGAACATGTGCCTAAACTTAATTAATACAGGTGGGCCCGCATATCCGCTGGGGATATGTTCCTGGCCCCTCCGTGGATACTTGAAACCGTGGATAAGAGCGAACACCCCCTCCATGGTTTCCTGAAGCCTCCCCCACCCTGCCTCCCCTGCAGGCAGGCATGCTTGCCCTCCCAGCTCTTATTTTTCTTTCAGCAAGCTTTGTTTCTTCCTTAAAACAAACAGAGAAGCAGCCTCCATTGCAGGCAAGTAGAACAAGACTAAGTCCTAGAGAGGCTCTGCAAGGTTTCTGTTAACTTTGCAGAGCCTCTCTAGTACTTAGTCTCGTTCTACTTGCCTGTAATAAGCAGCCAGAGGCTGCTTCTCCTGTTTCTTTAAGGAAGAAACGAAGCTTACTGAGAAAAAAGTAAAAGCCTGGGGGGGTCCCCACGATCCGTGGATAACTGAAACCATGGATAGCGAATCAGTGGATATGGGGGCCCACCTGTATTCTCACAGTGAGCTCTCTCTCTCTCTTCCATAACATTTCGGAACACATACCTCATTATGTGCTGTCATCATGTTGTAGGTTTAGCTGCCACTTGTAGGGCAAGGAATGCTGCGGAATGTGAGGCAATTCACAACATAACAACATTGCTTTAGAAATTAACAGACCAATCCTATTGTGGGCTTACAGTGGCAAATATCGCAATCCACTGCTGTGTAAGTTCCAGTACTGCATTGTAAAAGGTGCACCTCTATCCTGTGCTGCAGGATAGAGGTGACACAAACAGCCAAAGCGGCTTGCAGAAGCCCTGCCGGAGCAGGTAAAGTGGTGGCGGGGGCAGTTTGTAGGTGGTTCAGGTGAGGAGCAGGGTGAGCAAGGGGTGGTTCAGGGCAGTTCAGGGGCAGATGTTGGTGGCAGCCGTACATGGCAAGATCCTGTTCCCCTTTTCCTGGCCCTACATGCCCCCGAGGCTCCTTGGACTTACACCAGCTAGATAGCTGGCATAGGTCCAAGGAGACCCATTGGCAGCCAGTTGGACTATGGAGAGGTAAGTAAAAACCAGGCCATCTGGTCAGCCCCCACCATGGGATGCAGTGTGCGTGCTGGCAGCGCATCAACTGGTGGTGGATAGGATTGGGGTGAAAGTGTTCCTAAATGTTACTAAGTGTTTGTATACGTTTCTTGGTAGCATTGTCAAAGCATGTTTAACATGAAGCTCAATGCTGATTCCCAAAATCTGTTTCCCATACATTCCCTCTAGAAGTAGGATTCAGCTGAAATATTTCAAGCCCTTTCACAGCCCTATTTATGAGCTGCAAAGATACACCTCCCCTTTCTCCAATTTTGGGTGTGTGTGTGCGCTTTGGGCTTCTTTTTAAAGATGGAGTAGAAATTAAGCCAAGAATTTGCCTCTGTCCAATTTACCTCTGCATCATTCAGTCAGAATTAAACTCTTTTAAGTCCAATTCATTCCAATAGGAGAGTTTAAACACATGTTTTACTCTTCCTTGGGAGTCAAATGGGACTTCAAATATAAATAAATAGCCTTGACATCAATTTTCATAGCATTTCCGCTCTCCGTTCCAGTCTGATGTTCCATAGTTCCTTGTTTCATGGGTATTTTGGGTTGTCTCATTAGAGTTGAGCATTCATGAATAGAGGCAGTTATCCTCAAATCAGGCTTGAAATGTCACTGCACTTTTGCTTTTATGAACTGCTTCAGCATCATGATCATCATCTTGTTCACTGCGCCTCAGTCCTGACCGGCAGAGAGCCATCTTCTGCAGATCATTGCGCATGGGGAACAGATTTTTATTCTCATGTCTGATGTTCTGTGTGCAGACATAAAGAAAATATTAACAACTGAGTTTGGTCACAGGATGTGGAGATCTCTTATGAATGGGATATTTAGCCAAAAGGAACGACAGTGCATATGGGATCATTCCAATAGCGCAATTTCATGTATCATAATGGTCTAGAGATACCTAACAATTTTCTTCAAATGTGTGGAAAAACTAGCGTTCAGTTTATGTAGAGCAAGAGTCACTTCACATATTTCCAGAAAATAAGGCACGTGCAAATATTGGTATTGATGAAAAAGAGAATTTTCACATCTCTTCAAGGAAAGGTGCCTTTGCTCTTGATGTTGAGTCACCTTGAACATCATGTATCTCTTCTCACAATACCCAGAATCATGGACAGAGGATGATGCACACAAGTTACTCATGTATGCTCTACCCTAGTTACATTCAAAGCAAGTCTTAGAAAGAACTAGTATTACATTCAGCGAAGTGGGGATTACGGGTAAAGAAGCCATGCTAACATGGAAAAAAGTTCCAGCCGAAATAAAAATAATATCCACTTTATCCAAGTTTATCCAACACGTTAGAAACAACCCAGACAAACAGAAAATCACTAAAATCCACAGCTGGGCAAACATGAGCCCGACATTTCGTTTCCTACTGCGGAAACATCTTCTAGGGCAATCCAAAAGATTGGTAGATGGACTAGTAGATTGGTAGATGAACTAGTATTACCTAACATGATTGTCAGCGCAATCCTGTGTAACATAACAAGTTCTTCAAAATGTTTTGAATGTGTTCCAAATCTTCTCCCTGTACACAAAAGAAATTAAGGGGGTCAGACATCAAAGGTTTCTGGATGTTTTGTGCGTTCATGTTGTACAAGCAGACAGAAATATTAATGTACATGTACATTAATGTAATGTATTTCTCCCCAAGACAGGACTATAAATTAGAAGGTAGCATAAGACAGAGAATATTCAAATCAATAGCACCAACCTGCTGCTGAAATCATTATTTTGTATTGATTGTTGACACCATAAATTGTATCAAGTCAGGATGAAATGGAACGTGGTGGTTGCTGAGGTTATAGAACATGTGAGAAAATACACTGCATTGGAAATGTCAAAATACTATTATTTGGCGAACTCTGTTTCAAGACACATTGCTAAGAAAGGTCTGCAAAACAAGTTATCCGATACGAATCATGATTTCTTATTCTTCTCTGTGGTGTGTCCCTCCTGTTCTTTGAAATTGTTTTCGTTGTGCTGAGTTGCTTTCTGCTTGTTCTTTCCCCCGTCTCAGTCATTCCTCTGTGTCATATTTCCTTTCTGCTTTCTTTACTGGTAGGCTTGCCATCCGTCCAGGAATTTCCTGGACTGTCCCGGAACCCAGGCTCGGGTCCCAGATCGGTCCCGTTCCGGGCCGGTGCAAGCCGCCGCTGCTGCTCTTAAACTGAGATAAAACTTACCTTTTTCTCCTTTTGGCCACTAGCATCGCTGCAGGGGGGTGCGGAGCTCTAAGTTCTGCCGAGGCTCCGACCCTCCGTTACACCGGAGCACAAAGTGGCCCTGCCCCCTCGCCTTCGGAACCATTCAAGGCGGTGAAAGCAGTGCTTTCACCACCTTGAATGGTTCTGAAGGCGAGGGGGCGGGGCCGCTTCGTGCTCCGGTGTAACCGAGGGTCGGAGCCTCGGCAGAACTTAGAGCTCCGCCCCCCTGCAGTGACGCCAGTGCTTTCGGCTATCTTGGATAGTACTGCCTCATGCCCTCACGGGATTTGGGCGCTACCATCTTGGATCTTGCGAGATTTTGCGAGATCCAAGATAGCTGAAAGGAAAAAAAGGTAAGTTTTATCTCAGTTTAAAAGCAGCGGCGGCAGCGGAGGCTGCAGGGCATGGTGGGTGACATGGGGCAACGGGTGGCGGCGGCTCGGGCACGGGCACAACGGGTGGCTACACGGATGACGGAGGCAATGGCACAACGGGCAGCGACAGCATGACGGGGGGCAAAATGACGGCAACGGGGGCAACAATGGCATGACGGGTGGCATGTCGATGGGCATGACGGGCGGCACGGCATGGCGACGGGGGACAGCAATTGATGGCGGCATGACAACGGGCGGCAGGGCGATGGGGGACAGCAATGGCGGCGGTGGCAGAACAGGCAAGTCGATTTAATTAATTAATTCTAGGCTAAAATAAATAAATAAATAATTCAGGCGCACTTTGCGCGGCAAAGGGGCGCTTTGCGTCCCAAAAAGAAAAAAAAGATTTCTAATATTTTATTTATTTATTTATTTATTTGTGTGTGTGTGTGTGTGTGTGTGTGTGTGTGTGTGTGTGTGTGTGTGTGTGTGTGTGTGTGTGTGTTGGGGGGGGTTGTCCCGGTTTAGGACCAGGAAAATCTGGTAAGCCTATTTACTGGTCATTCCTACCTGATTGCCCCACCAACAAGCTTCTGATATTCACATTCCTACCACAGGCGTTTGGGATCCCAATCTAGGAAGCTGACCTAGGTGGTTGCCTGTGGTGACAGATGGGGGGGGATGCCCACCAACATGCCTCTCTCCACTTCCGTTTCCCCAAATGGAAGGGGAAATTGAGCAGAAGAGGAAACGTGAGAGGAAAATGGGGTAGGTAGAGTGTGTACCTCTTCCTTTTAAATTATTGAAAGCAGGAGGAGTAAGAAGAACAGCAGAAGTGGCTGGTGCATGGCCAGGTAAGCAGACAGCATTTGGCACATTGCCTTTGGGCCGCTGTGGGGATCACACCTTTTGGAAATGGCTCCCATATGACTGTGAATGTGTATGAAAGAGTCCTAAATCAGAAAGGTTAGAGAGCTAGTCTAAAAGACACGTTCCGTACATATCATTACATTCTTTCACCCCTTAAAAGTGGATACAGCAATACTTCGGCTTTCATCCACTTGGCTTTCATTGCTTTGTTCTTATTCAGCCGTCTTCAGTTATAACCACATTTCAAATTTTGTCTGCATGCTTTCCTCTTTCATCCGATTTCATCCAACATTCCATGTCATTCGTCGATGTTCTTATGTTTATTTTTCTTTTACTTCTGTTTATTTAGGCTTTGCTCGCATTCGCATGTGTTACATAGTTATTTATGTTTTTCGCCAGCCAAATTAAATTTGCAAGCTAAATAAGGATATGCTTTAATATCCATCCATGTTTGACTTTCACCCATGCTCTGTTGCCCAACCAGATGAAAGTGCAAGGTACTGCTGTAGTAGTTTCAATCGAAAGAACAACAGAAGGAGAAAATGACTTACTGCTCTTCGATAAACTCTTGCTAGCTTTCTCTCAGTCTAGTATTGAACATTGCCTTGAGAATCATGGTGAACAAGAAAGTACAGGCTGTAGCATACAGATCTAGGGGACTATAACACACATTTTGAAAAGAGCCCATGCAATGTCTTGTGCAAGACCTGTTACAAGCAAAGGAACTCTTCTGGGTCTGGTGTCACTTTTCTCAGGTAGATACATCCCACCTGTGAGTGAACGAAACTTTCCAATTAGTGGAGGGTGCATTTGGATCCAAGCCAATGTTAATGATACCAACGATGCCATGCTAATTTAGTATTACCATTTTTCTTCCCTACCCATTTAAGAAGGGGGGGGGAGAGAGGAAGCAAGGTCAGCCTCTCCCACATAAAACTGAAATTACTTCCAGATATGGATCACCTTCAGTCCTGGTGACTATTAATTGCAACAAGAAGATCCTGTCTTCAGGTTGACGTGGGCTGAAGCTGTAATAGATTTGTGGATGGGACGGCAAAGTGACTTTTGCCCAGGTGAACTCGCATGTCAGAGCTCAGCAGCGGTTGTAGAGAGTCGATGCCGGACTGGTGCCATGAAATGTCTGGACCAAAAACAAAAGTCTTAAATCAGGAATCACAAAGCACATGTGTTGGATGCAGAAGGTCCCTGGTTGTCTACCCCAGCATTGTCTGAGGTGGTTGGCTGGCAGCTGCTCTCCAAGTCATCAGGCAATAGTCCTTCTCAGTTAAAGGACATCAGGTAGCAAATGTGGGAAAGATCTCTCTACCTGAGGCATTGGAGAGTTGCTCCCAGCTAGCAGGAGCAGACAATCCAGGGCGAGATGGACCCATAGACTGACTCAGCAGTATAGGGCAGTCTCATATGTAAAATAATGAGGTCATGAACAAGAAAGAATGCATACTATTTCATTCCTAGATGCCTTTAAAAGGGGTTTGGACAGATTCATGGAGGAAAAGACCATCACAGGTTACAAGCCATAAGCACCTCCTGGTTTTAGAAGTAGGTTTTCTCTGTATGCCAGGTCCAAGGGAGTGGCAACAGGATACAGGTATCTTGTTGCCTTGTGTGTTCCCTGAGGCATCTGGTGGGGCCACTGTGTGATACAGGAAGCTGGACTAGATGGGCTTTTGGCCTGATCCAGCAGGGCTCTTCTTATGTTCTTATGTTCTTATTCTTCCATTTGTTCCTGAGGGCTAAAAGAGACATTCCAAAATGGAATTGCAGAAGATCTATTTTTCAGATGGAGAAACAAGGATACTTTAATGAGGAATTTATGCAGAACTCCATTAGGGTAATTTAGTCCTAGGAAATGCTTTCAGGAGGTGGATGAAAGTGACTTTGAGGTTGTTTGTTTATTTTTCAAATGCATATACCACATTCTCTACCTAAAAATTGAATGGTGTACAACTGCAGATTTAAGGAAACTGGGAGGAAGTGATTCTTAAGGTAGGTACATAGACTGTGTGGGGTTTTAAGGACATCACCAGCATTTTGCACTGGGCCAAGAAACGAATAGGAAGCCAGTGAAGCTGGGCCAGTATAGAACTAACATGCTCCCTGTGTCTTGTCTGTCAAGAGGTGAGCTGCAGCATTCTGCACTAACTGAAGCTTCTAAGTGATAGTCACAGATATTTATTATTTATTTAATATATTTATTTTTTAAAAATTATACCCGCCTTATCCTATGCCAAGGCAAACGCCCAAGGCGGCTTACAACAAAGATTAACATACATAATTTTAAAAACAATACATAAAATAATAGACCACCACACTGCAGTACTTCATGTTTGACAAAGTAGGCAAGCCCTTGTCCAGGAGATGTGGTTGCGGCCTAAGTTGGTTCACTATTGCCATCCAGAAATCCAATCTGTCATTGCATTTGGGCATTCATTCAAAGACTGACAGCACAATCCTGTGTAACTCATCCTGTGTAACAATCGTGTGTAATCCAGTGTAACTTGCTATATGTTGACGGATACAGGACAGAGACCGGCGTAAACCCCCTCGGACGCCACACATGCACAATTCAGATGCGGGATGGATGCCAGCGTAACTCCATTGGATCAGAGGGTGTCCAAACACCCCTGGAATGCCCCCTGAGCTGGTGAAGTTGCAGCGGTGTCCTTCCCATCTCCCATGCACGGCGTCCAAGGGAGGCTACGCCCGTCCTGCGTCCATCAACGTACGGCAAGTTACACTGGCATAAGTGCACTTACACTGGTGGATCTATTGTTACACAGAATTGGGCAGTGAGTTGCAGATCCTGAGTTTGAGAGACATAAAAAAAAATAGAGCTGCATGTCAGAGGCGTTGGCTGATATGGGGCGGTGGGGCGGTGGGCCCCAGGGCGTAGGGGTGCTGAGGCTCTGGGGGGGCGGGCCTCCTGAAATTTGCATTTTTTTTGCATTTTCCCACTTTTTTTCTTTTTCCGGGGGGTTTTACGTGTTAAAACGGCATGTTAAAGTGTATGTGTGCTTTCCCGGCACTTATCTGTAATATAGGGCGCTTCCAGGACGTTCCAGCAACGATCTTCTTCCTGCGCCTGGGCACAGCTTCTCCCTGCGCCCGGGCGCGAACTCCGTAACGCCCCCAGCAGTGCTTTCCGGAGTTTGCGCAGGCGCACAACGTCCCTGGAAACTCCATGGTTCTGCGCATGCGCAAACTCCGGAAACCACTGCTGGGGGCGTTACGGAGTCTGCACCCGGGCGCAGGGAGAAGCTGTGCCCGGGCGCAGGAAGAAGATCGTCGCTGGAACGTCCTGGAAGCGCCCTATATTACAGATAAGTGCCGGGAAAGCACACATACACTTTAACATGCCGTTTTAACACTTAAAATGCCCCTTAAACATTAAACATTAAAAAAAAAACCCAAAAAACCCTGTCAAAAATAGGTTTCGAAACCGAAACCTAAAATTTTGACAGTTTTATTGGGGGGCATCGGGGGGAGGCGGCCCCATAACCGGGGGTGCCTGGCGACGCCACTGCTGCATGTCACCCCCATTTTGATGACTCCGCAGTTCTAAATGATCTCTACCAGCAGTTGCTTATAGATATTAAAAAAGGAACTATGATAGATGAAACGTGCAGTACCCCATAGGTTAATATTGATAATCTGGTAATATTGATAATTATATAGCAGGAGTCATCCAAAGTTTCCATTTCTTACCAACCCATCAGGTAGGAATGGAACCATCGCAACCCCCCCCCCCAAAAAAAAAAAACAGGGTCCATCTCAAGTGATCTGTCAGGTTTTGGTCTAAAGCCACTGAGAGGCCTGGAAGGACGAACAGGGTTACACACTCCTTGACAAAGTCTATATGAAAATCATCAATAGAGTATCAAACTCAATGCTGAACCCTCACTAATATGTATCTAGAAATTTTATTTCACAGAAGATTTCTTAGCTGCCCAACCACTACCCCATCCAGTTATCTTGTTCAAAAAGACAAATGATGGATAAGGCAAATTTGACATAGACCCACCTGTTGTTATTTAAGTTGGTTAGGTCCAAAGAGTTTTTTTTAAGAGCATTTTAGTATTATGCTTCTTCTATGATTTTTCCTCACTGCAAAAGTGAAGTCTTAAAGAAAAGGATTGTAGCATTGCCCCAAATAGCAGACTTAACACATCTACTCTTACATAATGAGGTAATGGAACTAAAGTTACAGGCAGTTGTCAGGACCTCAATTTTAGGTGCTACTTAGAAGATGTTATCGTCACTAGAACAATTTTCTCAAATAGTTCCAGTGGTGCACATTGATGGATGAGAAAGTGTTGTATTGCCTACTGATTAGCAATCTCGCTTTCCTTTTAAGGGCTCAGCTATCAAAACCTTGCATGTCACTTTTGTGAGGTCTGAAAGGGAAAAAACACAGCTCAAAGGTGGCTTAGCGGAAGGCTATAAAGGCATTAAAATGTCTGTGTACATTGAAAGCCTGATTCAAAGCCACTGGAAGTTTTCACCTGAGCTCAGATGATGGTCCATCACCAGTAGATGGACCATAAGGAGGTCCGTCTAATGTAAAAGCAGCAGTTGCGGGAGACTTACTGTCCACTGCCAGCCGCGGCCGGGTCCGTCACCAGATTGAGGGACGCTGGCCTTACGCCGGCCTCCCTTACTCCCAAGGAGGCGCAAATGTGCTTTATGTGAGCTGGAAAGTTATGGAGGATTGGGCTGTCAGTCACGGTGACCCATGTCTTAGTGACATCTAGATTAGATTACTGCAATGCGCTCTACGTGGGGCTGCCTTTAAAACTATCCGGAAACTGCAATTAGTGCAGAATGCGGTCACCAGCATGGATGCGGGGGCTCGTCGGTTCAACTCTGCTTTGGCGACTACACTAACTGCCGGTTCATTTCTGGGCACAGTTCAAAGTGCTAGTTTTGACTTTTAAAGCACTTTTTGGCTCAGGATCAGGGTATTTGAGGGACTACCTCTTTCGATATAATCCGACCCATCCTCTGAGGTCATCAGAGGGGGTCCTTTTAACCATGCCACCATTGATAAAGGTGAGCGGGATGGCAGCAAGGAACAGTGCCTTCTCGGTGGTGGCACCCCGATTGTGGAATTCACTCCCCTTTGAAATAAGAACAGCTCCCCCCCTTGGAGACCTTTCGGCAGGGCCTTAAGGCCTTTTTATTCAAGATGGTGTTCTATAGCCAACATGATGGGCTGGCATTTTTAATCGAATGCAATTTTAACTGTTTTATATGATCCATTGAGGTTTGTTTTTATTATTTTAATTGTTTTTAATGTTTTATTATTGTTGTTTTTTAATTTTGTAAGCCACCTTGCACTTTGTAAGCCACCTTGCAATCTCCTTAACAGGAGAAAAGCAGAGTATAAATTCTATAAATAAATAAATAAATAAAAATACATGGGGAAGATATTACAAAATAGCACAGGACAATAGCACAATATGCTCTGTCTTCCAAAGGACACTAAACTCTGTTCTACTGTCCCAGCCTTCTCCCTCAGGGAAATAGCGAGTACACAGCAATGTAGAAGTATATTAGAAAAAGGAGAGATGGCAATCGTTTTCCCTTTATTATGCGATGGATAGGTGAAAAAGCAATGGTTTTGATGATAGATTTGGAAAAACTTAATTGCTAGGACAATGTAGCAGCAAACGTAAAACCACCTAAAACAGTTGTAGACTATCCAACTTTCACATTGTCAAAAGGTGGTTGGGTAGAGATCTTTCAGAGCTGAGACATGTATAGCTCTGTATGAGGTCATAAATTTGGGTGTGGGTTGAGATTTTCATTGGAGGAGCTTTCAAAGAAGCTCTGCCTCCCCCCCCCCCTTGTGAAAACTGAGCTGCTACGTTAAAAATGTGGGAGGACATCACACCATCATAGCAACTGACTGTGTACTGGCCTTAGGTTGTGGTACAATCATACAAAGCAGAATGCTAGGTTGCTACTCCACCCCCATACACAATGATCTTTCATTCATTTTGTCAGCAGGCACACTTCAGAGTTACATTAGAAAATTATACATTAGAACTCAACAATGGCAGGAGCTATGAAAGGAAGTGATCCAGTGAAAGTGGAATGGCTACGCTTTGGACAGGAATAAAGGCAGAAACCCAACATGTCAACATGAACAGCTCTGAATCAATACCAAGTCTGAGTGGTTTGGGTTGCGCTTACCTGAGAGTCAGCCCCATTGACCATAGTGAGACTTACTTCTGCGTAAGTCTCCCTATGCATAGGATTGAGCTGTTTATTTGCTATCAAATTTTAACCAGTTAATATGAGTGTGGGTTGCTAACTTGTAAGAAAGTTAAAAATTTCCAGTAAAAGTACATAAGTTGTGTGAAGTCCATGTGAAACTAAACCTTGCATTATCATATCCATTGAGTCACAAACTTCAGTAGTCTTGACTTTGTTGGGTAAGAAGAATCAGCCCTCACCCATTCAAGCCAACCTTGAAATCCTTTCAGCAATTCCACAATAGGCATAATGTGAACATACTGTATTCGGCAGCATAAAGCATATGAATGAATGAATGAATGAATGAATGAATGAATGAATGAAGCACAACCCACTGCAGATCGTATAAGTTAGGAGATGTACATTTCTTGGAGCTGGAACCTATCTCTATACATCAAGGCTGACAAGGGCCATCTCATTATGCCATAATATACAAAATGGAATGCCACAAGGCCTTAAGCTTATTTTGAATAGAAAATCCACAAACATTCAAATGTTTAACACATTTTAATCTTTGCTGGCTCTTCTTCAAGAAGGACGGTGGTGTGCTACAGCATACAGCCACATTTTGCCCTGCCCCTCCCTGCCACGTACAGGCAGAGGCTAAGGCAGTGGTTCCCAAACTGGGAGGCGCAAATACCAGCCAGGGGAGCTGCAGAGTGACTCGGAACCCTCTCAGAAAACAGTGCAATGCCAATTGGCAGGCATCAACTTAGTGTAATGGGGAGTCGTGGCCAAGGGTCACTAATGGTCAAGGGAGTCATGGGTCGAAAAAGTTTGGGAAACACTGGGCTAAGGGCTTGCCCCATTGGGCAGTTTGAGGTTAGTTGGTGGCCCGGGTGCACTGAGGCTGCTCAGCGTTTTTGCAGCTTCTCAGTCGCACCAGGCCAGCGTGAATGAATGTTTTTCATTCTCGTAGCTACTGTTTCTAGGTGGCTACTATGGGAGGCATAGTTTGGCTCATATTGGTGGCAATTAGGGTGCAAGACTTGTGGATTTTCTCCACCTTTCCCCCCATAATTTAGATTCTGTTTCTTTTCTCTCTGCAGAAATCAAATCAGTTAGGTTCAGACTTTGTCAGAGTTATGAATGTGTGTGGAAGCTTTCTGTTAAACGTTAAACTTGTGTTTCTTTGTGGCATTGTTTCTAAGCAAATATTTTCGGAAGAAAAACTGAACAAAATGGGCCTTGGTATTCTGGGAATATGAGACCTATTGAAGGCATGAATTTATGGGATTTGGTTAAGAAATGGGGGCTTAGGCCCCAGGCCATGTATGCTAGCAAACTTATTGGGCCTACTGTGTTGTTTTTTGGGGGTTACGCACTTTCAAAGAACACTAGTATCTTACATATTCTTTTGTACTGTAAAACCATCTGTTGTCGACTGATGTTCTCATGTCAGTTGCAACTTCTGGGAATTCATACACTTGAATTAAATATTACACCTTTCTCTTTAATAATATATTGCCCCCTTCAAAAACATGGGAAGGCTCTGACAAATTGTAAGTTGTTTTTATGTTGCACAGACAACTGGAAGACCCAGAGAGCGCAGAATGTTCCTGTATAGGTGTGGATGCACTGAATACATGCTCAGCATGTGCTGGCTTGGATAAATGAAACCACAGCTCCATTGTCAGGAGACCCTGTTTTACTGATGCATGTAATGACACGTTTGGACAGCATCATTAAACTTTGTGAGGTATCCGAAATGACGATCTCCTATATTTTGGTCACATAAAAATAATATATTATCTATACCGTGTGTATCAATGAATATAACACATGTGGTTAAAAAAAATCCTAATATAGATGCACAGCGAGGGGATAAAAAATGCTGGTATACAATGTCCTCCTCATTGTATACCAGCATTTTATATTCCATACGCCTTTTGTTTTGTTTTAAAATGCTGGGAGCATGTTATAGAACTACTTCCCACTGTGAGTTTAAAATTACAAAATTTCTAAAATCCAAAAAGTCATCGAAGGGACTTTGATTGCTGGGTTCTCAATAAACAGGATTCACAAATCAGCAACAGTGTTGCGGTGAAGGAATGAGGTTGAGCAGCATTGATATTTGGAACGTAACCTCAGCTCCTCAAATCATTTGGGACACATTCTGATGTAGCATTTAGTGCTCATGTGGTTACCCTTGAGACTTCACTTAGGCAGGTGGGATATTTATGTTAGAATGTATAATCCAGGAAACGTCCTCATTGTCGACTCCTCATGCATGTTTCCAGGCTGCGGAAATACACATTTCAAAAGAGGAATCCAGCAATTCAAACCAGGGCTCCACTTATCAGTCCTGCCTGCATTCACTGCACAACCTTTACACACAACTTCCAGAAGGTAGCCATGTTACCCCCCACACACACACAAACAAAAGAAATTCTTGTTGCACCTTGAAAACGAACACATTTATGAAAGCATAAAGTATGATTCTTAAGCATGCTAGTATGTCTTGAGTTCTGTAATGTATGGCAGGCTGTATGTTTAAAATTAAATAAGCAAGAATCAAAATCCAAAAATAAAACAAACATAATGCCCAATATGCTGTTGCCCTGGTCTCACCACCATTCAGGGGTCCATTAGTGATGGTATGGCAGCTGGGAAGCCCTGCGCCACCAAACAGCAGACTTCAGATCACCCACCAGAGCAGGTAAAATGGTGGCAGGGATGGTATGGGAGTGGATCGAGATGGGGATCAGGCTGGTTTGGGGGGTGGGAGGGGGGATCTCAGTGACAGCCATGCATTCTGGGATCCATTCCCCCTTTTCCCACCCTGAACCACCTCGAGTCTCCTTGGACATACCAGCTAAATAGCTGGCAGAGGTCAAGGGAGACCCATTGGAGGCCAGGTAGCCTACAGTGAAGTAAGTAAAAATGATTTTCCATCCGACAGCATGCAGCACTTACTTTGTCAGCAGCGCTGGTATGGGCTGGGGGGATAGAATTGGACTGTTAGCCACTATCACTACTCTAACAGTCCAATCTTATCCTCCACCACCACCACCCCACTGGTGCAGCCATGCAGAATAGGAATGTACTGTATCCAGCGGGGGTGGGGGTCAGGAAGTTTGGGAGGGGAAAGAAGGTTTAAATCCCCTTACACTTCCATAAGTCTCTTCCTCCACAATTGGTCTCCTTGGACTTGGACCTGCACCAGCGATTTCACTGGCACAAGTCCGAGGAGAAAAAGGGGGCAGGGTGGTTGCTGATGGAGAGGATAGGATCTGGCATGTACCATTACTGCTGAATCCACCCCTCCCGCAGCCTCCCTGCCCCCCATTTCCCCCCTTGGTTTCACCCACTCTCCACCACCATTCTGCTCTTCCCCGCCCCTGTTCCACTTTGGCAAGTCCTCCGGGATCCGCTGATGTGGGCAGGCAGGTTTCGACCTTCCCATTAGTGCTGTTGCAGCATATTACTCTGTGCACTGCCAGAGTGCCCTTTATGGCTGTTTTGCAGGAGTCACTGCCAGCGGAACACGTGTTCCACTGGCGGTTGGGCCCAGTAGGATTGGGCTGTAAGTAAATACAGTACTTACAGTATATGGTTTTTATAAGTTGTATCTACTGGGTTTTTTTTAACACTGTGACAATACTTTCTTCAAGGGCCTGTCTTCATGTGTGTCACCCTTGCATTTTCATCTAGAAGCAAATTAAATGAATATTTAGTACATCCGGCTCCTAATAGTTGTACTTGTAATTGGCATTACAGTTCTTCCTATTCCCCGAATGGCCAGGGTCAACATGTAACATTTCCTATTGGACATGTTCTGTGTGTACACTTCTGCAAGTGTGGAAGATGCAAATGAATATTTCAAACAGAAACCAGAATCAGAACCAAAATTTGACAGGAATAAAGGAAGTAATAAGCCAAAAGCAATTTTCATGAGGATCAGATTACATCTTAACACAAACACGATTTTAGAAATTCTGTACGAAATAGTGGTGTGTGTGTGTGTGTGTGTGTGTGTGTGTGTGTGTGTGTGTGTGTGTGTGTGTGTGTGTGTGAGGGAGGGAGGGAGGGAGGGAGGGAGAAACAAATACTTAGTAGCTTCCTTTGGGACTGCTTGTACATCCTGCTTTGAATTAAATAGGGGGAAATCACATTGGTTTAAATTCTGTAACAATTTTGGCCTGAAGCAATCCAAGCATTTTCCCCAACACAAATCAGCACCATTTAATTCCCCAGACAGCTGGCATGAACACAGTCTCTCCACAGGACCCCTGAATTACAAAATTAGCACATTCAGAACTCTAAATCACATTCCATTACATCAAGCCCTAAGGTCTAGCATTACGGAGAGCAAGAATAAATTGCAGAGTTTCTCCGGAATTAACCCTCTTAGTCCAATCTCAAAGTACAATTACCATTTTCTCCTCTTGAAAGATACCGGGAAACTTAAGGAGTCTTTTCAGCCCCTCCTCCTTTGTGTTTACCACCTTATTCCTGTGACTGTCAGTCAGATGGGATTGATTCTCCTGGGACAGAACCTGAGCACCCTTCATCAATTCACTTCAGCAAATGAGGCTAATGGATGCAGGGTTGAATGTTTGCAACTACTATAGTGATTCATGCCTTTTGTGTATCCTCTGCAGACAGTGAACCAACTGATGCAGGCAGACTTCACTGGCACCTGTTGCTTGGCTGTCTGTTGGATAACTTGCAATGGCACGTCAGCCTTGCTGGGTGGAGATGGTTGGCAATCCCACCGGTGTGTTTCCCTTTCAGATGCTGTTCTATTGCTGATATGGTTCAATAAAAACTTTGACTGGAACACTTGTTATTTAGTTAGCAGATAAGGATTCCTTCTTCCCACCTTAATTCTTATCTCAGCTGACAGCAGGGTTTATCCTCTATGAGGAGGAGATGCCTCTCTCTTCTCAGGGCCTAACTGCAGCAGCATCCTCACAGTGACTCCTTGGGGTTCCATTGGGAGGTGCTCCTCCGTGGTCATCATAAGCCCCCTTTTCTGCCTCTAGGTTCAATGAGGTAGATAGTGCAGGGGGGTGGGGATGGCAACGTAATGACAGCCACACCAGCTGGTGCCAGTGATGATGCAAAGGGCATGGAGTGTGTGTGGCTAGCTGGGCTGGCCACTGCAGTAAGTGGCCCATACAGTGCTCCCTCTCATAGTTCCATGAGCTACAGTCTCCCAACCAAGTGTGCACTGTTGTAGTGATGCACGGTGTTACATGCCGCACAGGATACTCTTTGCCTGTATCCTGCTGTGGTTGGGGAAGGGTTATAGAGAACTTTGTGGAGTGCCCAGTGTGGGTTCAAGATCTTTCTCTCCTCTTCTTTTATCCCTAACATGGGTGTTTCTGGCCAGTCGTGCAAAAGTGAGAGCCTTGCTGGTTAGGGCAAGTCTAACCTGCCTACGCAAAAGCCTTTGATTGTGTGGATCACAACAAACTGTGGCAAATTCTTAAAGAGATGAGGGTACCAGACCAACTTACCTGTCTCCTGAGAAACCTGTATGCGGGTCAAGAAGCAACAGTTCGAACCGGCCATGGAACAACCGATTGGTTCAAAATTGGGAAGGGAGTACGGCAAGGCTGTATATTGTCACCCTGCTTATTTAACTTATATGCAGAGTACGTTATGAGAAATGCAGGGCTGAATGAATCGCAAGCCGGAATCAAGATTGCCAGGAGAAATATCAACAACCTCAGATATGCAGATGATACCACCCTAATGGCAGAAAGTGAAGAAGAACTAAAGAGCCTCTTGATGAGGGTGAAAGAGGAGAGTGCAAAAGTTGGCTTGAAACTCAACATTAATAAAACTAAGATCATGGCATCTGGTCCCATCAATTCCTGGCAAATAGAAGGGGCAGAAATGGAAGCAGTAACAGATTTTACTTTTTGGGGTTCCAAGATCACTGCAGATGGAGACAGCAGCCATGAAATTAAAAGATGCTTACTCCTTGGAAGGAAAGCCATGGCAAATTTAGATAGCATAATAAAAAGCGGAGATATCACCCTGCCAACAAAAGTTCGTATAGTCAGGGCAATGGTGTTCCCAGTAGCAATGTATGGTTGCGAGAGTTGGACCATAAGGAAGGCTGAGCGCCGAAGAATAGATGCTTTTGAACTGTGGTGCTGGAGAAGACTCCTGAGAGTCCCTTGGACTGCTAGGAGATCAAATCAGTCAATCCTAAAGGAAATCAACCCTGACTGTTCCCTGGAAGGACAGGTACTGAGGCTGAAGCTCAAATATTTTGGCCACCTAATGCGAAGAGAGGACTCTCTGGAGAAGACTCTGATGCTGGGAAAGATTGAAGGCAAAAGGAGAAGGGGAAGGCAAAGGATGAGATGGTTAGACAGCATCACTGATGCAACGAACATGAAAATGAGCGAACTCAGGAAGATAGTGGAGAACAGGAAGGCCTGGCGGGATATGGTTCATGGGATCATGAAGGGTCGGACACGACTTAATGACTGAACAACAACAACAAATCTGCCTTGCTTTGTTCCCAGCCTACACTTTTGTGCAGTGAGCTACCAAAACCTTGTGATTGGCTCCTTGGACATTGGATGTCAGGATACTGTTCCATGAATGATGGGCTGCTTGGTGTTTCCAGGGATGCTGGGGGCATTTCTGGGAATGGCTGTGCCAGCATTACTGGGACGCTTGTGCCAGCAACATGGTGTTGCCTAAGACAGCAACAGTCTTAGGATATGGTAGTTGTTGCACTGGTGTTGGTGTGCCATCCGCACGGCATCCAGATAGGATTAAGCCAATAAGACTAGTGACATATCTCAGGATCATACATCCCTAACTTGTGTGTCACTTGTTTTCAACCTATGCTTGTATGCCATGTTTGTACGTTTTGCTACATTTCATGGGTAATATGATCCAAATGATTATCTTTTTTTAAAAAAGGAAATATACAAATAAGATGTCTACCACATTCTAATAGTTTGTTCATTTATGCCAATAAAGGCTCAGTCGAGTCATCGGCTTACAGCTAAACACTTATATGTCTAATGACAAAGTATCCTTAGCCATCTGGTACTCAAGATTCAACAAGGATTGCTTTTGCAATACAGAGAATACTTTGGTACGTGTAACTGCAGAAAAAGTAGAGTCATGTTTAAGACCTTGTATCTAGTGGTAAAGAAATAAAAGGCTTGAGGTCTGACAACAATTGATTTGTTCTAGATGCATACACAGCAGAGAGTTTTTGAGAAAGGGTGCATGAAATTCAAAGGGCTTAATGGAAAATAATTACGAGCCAAAAGGGCAATTTGCAATAAGTGGAGCAAATAAAAGAAAGAATGAAATCAAACTGGATTCAATCTAATCTACGAAACCAAACTCTTAGCTGAGCACATGATAATGGAAATAATTAAAATAACTGATGACATTGTTGATAACAAAGTAGCAATGGAAAATTCCATACTGAAAGATGGGGAAAAACAGATGTTTGGGAACGTATCATAGGAGTTATACGCATTAGCCTTCAAGATGGTATAGTGCTGATGTCTGAATAAAATGCCAGCAATTTTCAAACTATTATAGTGTTCAATTAATTTTCCTCTGGGACAAACTGTCAAGCAAGGGGAAATTGCATTCTGGGCTGTCAGCCCAGGTGGACCAAAAGTGGTGCATGAGCCCAATCAGTCATGGGTCATCTTTCAGGGCAGCATACAAGGGCGAGAGGGCCCAGAGGTGGCTGTGCAGCCAAAACCAGGCAGGGATCAAGATCCAGCAACTAGGAAAACTCTAGTACTCCCTTTCAGTGCAGGTTCCTGCCTTGAAGGAGACCGTTGGGTTCTGCCATCCTTTTTGGGACAATGCCACCCTGGCTCCAAGTTGCAGATCATCTTGGGACAATCTCAACCTATCACCACCAAGCAATAAAAGGAATCAAGGGAGCTCAGAGTCGCATTGCTCCTCTCAAGTCAATCAGCCTTTGAGGTTGACTCTGCTCATGCTCAAGGGGTCTCATCCAGCATTCCAGAGCCAGGCAGCCTCTGGATATTGGTTTTGGGACCCCATTGACCAATCCACTTGCCTTAGGGTGCTTCCCAATTGTCCTATTCTTACAGTGCAATCCTATAATATTTAGAACTAAGTTCCATTGTATTCATGTTGTGTCCCTCACAGAGCCACCTGCTTCTGTTACCAATCATTTCTGATACCAAGTGAGAGGAGCTGCCCTAATGGCTGCTTAGTCAAGCAATTTCCCTCAATTCCCCTTTGAGTTGGAAGATATTGTCCTTATGCACAGAGTCAAGTCTGCCAGGCTCACCATGAAAGCAGTTCTGGTGGTAGAGGAAGTTAAGTATCCAAGCCTAACTTTCAGTAGCTCCCATTTGATAACCCTTCAGAACTTTAGATATTCAACACAATACTTTTCTATCCACATAGTTGGCTCTTTTATAAATATATTGCAAACATCCAGAATCCCCAAAAGGTTGATGGAAGACCCAAAGGGTAGAATAAATGCATATTGACCATATTCAATCATAAAAGGAGAAAAGTGGGCCTGCCCTAGTGATGCCTGCCGCTAAAGGATCTCTACCACTGAAGTCATTATTCATAAGTTTAGGCTGCATGTTTTGTTGGTGCCGTGCTACAACCACATGTACAAACACATACACACATTAGTAGGCATTGTTTCAAAGGGTAAGTTCTCTATTTCGTTTTTATAGCATCATTAAAAAAATAAAATTAGCGTTCAAACAAGTGTGCAAATGTTCGTTATTAGTTTTTACAAGATGCCTAATTCAGTCGTTTGTGATCCTGTATGGTTCCCAGTGGCTAGAAAATGTAATGTCACTTAAAATGCTTCTGAAGAGCAATGGCATATATACACAAAATCATACACTTTTACTCAGGCTTAATTAGTTCAGAAGAAAATGTTGGTTTCATTTTCACCATAATTAAGACAGCCTCCCATTTTCACTCTATATTCATAAGTCTGAAATAAAAAAATAATTAGAGGACATTAATCTGCAGTTTTGCCATCTTTGAACCACCTAGAGAGCATGAAAGAATAGCAGAAGTTTATTAGTGGAAATGCTATGCTAAACTTTGTTTAATAATCTGGAAAGATCCTATTGGCATGAGAAAACAGTTCTCTTTGCTTTGCCTTGTCTCCACAAAATAAGCCCTCTTATGTGGGTTACCGCAGAGGTGGACAGACTTTCGGCTTTTGGGAGCTACTTTTTTTTTTTTTGCCGGAGTGTCAAGAGCCACCAATGCAAAATGGTGGCTTGGGGAGGTAGAGTCTGTCACAAATAGCAGCTTAGGAAGATAGAGCCATATATGCTTGTTTTTTAAAAAAGGCACAGAAAACTCAGTAGTGCATTCTACTCAATATTCTGCTCATGCTCCAACCAAGGCCAGGCTAGGATTTGAACCTGGGTTCTTGCAGGCCAGGAGGATACAAGAAAAGCATGCAAGCCACTGGAGAGAGGTGGGCAGAAGATTTGGTTATTTATTTATTTACTTATTTATTTACTGTATTTATACCCCGCTGAAGGGCACTCAAAGCAGCTTGCAAAGCATAAAATCACGTTAAGAACAGGATCAGCTAGGAAGTCAAACAAAAGACTGATCTGTTGTGTATACATATAGGTGTAACTATAAGTGCCCTGTAGCTATATATTACTTTTCTTTTACTGTACAGCCTTGTTTTAGTTTGCAAAGATTTGTTGGCCTTGTCTTAACAAACAGGGGTCACACATAACCAGAATGAAGCTCAGGCCAAAAGATGAGTTATTGTAACCGTAAACCATTCCCTGAACTGAATGCTTCATCAACCTGTGGCCTGTCTTAGAGAAGAGAACGTTTGAGAACATCTTGGAAAATGAAACATGGCAGATTTGGTTTTTGAAGGAAAAGGGTTTTGAAGGTATTTTTATCATCTTTGAAAGGCGTGTTGGAATTCTCCTGAGGTTTCTCTTTGATCTGTTTGGGACTACTTCACATCGTCCTTCTTTGTCTTTTTGGGTGCAGCCATGCTAATGCATTTATGCCCCGTTTCTTTTCTTTATTATGTTTACCTGAAACTTACAAATATCTCATTCATTTGGAAAGTCCATGCAAGTATTCTCTTTAGCCTAACCTGTTTCAGTATTGAGCATTTAACTTAATTCATCTGCTATTCAATTTATTTTTCTATCGACAATTTTAGATATTGAAAGAAGCCAAATAAGGCTTGTTTTTACAGGTCATTTTTGCATAAATAAATAAATAAATCCATCATTTTTCTTTAAGCATTAAGCATAACAGAACAAAGCCTCACTTTATGCTACAAAGCCTCCTTCACAGGACTAGAAGAAAAATAATAGCCCTCATTCAAAGGCCATAGTGACTTGTCTGCTCTGGTATTGTGGATTTAGCTGCATATTCACATCCCAACCTTATCCCAGATAAAGTGAACAGCAACGTGGGCGAAAAAGGCATTCGGTTTGATTCAAATGTGGCCTTGGCAGCATGGTTCCCATCCAGAACTGGCCTTCGGAGCTGCAGGGCCCAATTGGAATTTTTTTTGCAGGACCCCAGGTTCACAGCCAAAGTCTGTAGAATCTCAGAGATATAAATAGCATTCATTATAGATAGGGTTACCATATTTTCAGGTACCCAAATTGGGACACACACACACACACACACACACACACACACACACACACACACACACACACGTGTTTTTTTTACCCCGCCAAAAATGTTTTTGAAATTTTTTTAGATTCTGGATTCTTCAGCTCTCCTGTTTTTGTTTTTGGTTTTAATTTCACTCACCATTTCCACCACTTTCCCTTGCCATTTGCTGTTGCTCTTTGCTTGCTGCTGCTTCCATCCTGGCCAGCCTGCTGCATTCGTCTGGCCAGCAAGGAACTTGCGCTCGCTTGATTCCCAATTCCCTTGGACTTGCTCGATTCCCAGCCAGGAATTGAGCAAGTCTTCAGATGTGCCGTGTGCCTGTACGGCTGGGGGCTTTTGATTCAGCCGATTCCTAGTCGGGAATCGGGAACTCAAAAGCCTCCAGTCACGCTGTACTACTGCCACATATGCCTAGGCTTGCCATTCGTACCGGAAAAAACTGGGACAGTCCTAGTAAATGCCTCCATTTACCGAAAATGTCCCGGAAAGGTTTTCCGGCCGATTGGTAAGCCACCGCCGCCTCCATGTTGAAAATGTGGAGGAACTTAGCTTGGTGCTGCCATTTTGACTCCGGAAATCTCGCAAGACCGGAGATTTGGGCGCCCAAATCTTGAGTCTTGCGAGATTTCCGGAGTCAAAATGGCTGTGCCCAGCTAAGTTCCTCCACATTTTCAACATGGAGGCGGCGGCGACGAGGAACGGGTGAGTAGGTGAGAGACCGGGCTCGCTGTCGCTGGCTGGCCCGGTCTCTCACCGGCGAGCGGGAACCCCAGCGACAGCAAGCCCGGAGCTGCGTGTGCCTCGCCAAGGCACACACAGCTCTGGGCTTGCTGTCGCTGGGGTTCCCGTTCGCCGGTGAGAGACCGGGCCAGCCAGCGACAACGGCGTCGCAGAGCAACGACGCAGAGGAGCGGCGGCAATGGGCAACGACAATGGGGTAAGTTAATTTTTGTTGTAAAAATGAAATAAATAATTAACCTTTGCGGGCACGCTTCGCGCAGCAATAGGGGGCGCTTTGCGCCCCCTTCGTTTTTTCTTTAATTGATTATTTCTTTTAAAGATTAAATAAATAATTAATTAAAAAATCCGGGCGCACTTCGCGCAGCAAAAAAGGGGCGCTTTGCGCCCCCTGTTCACTAAAAAAATAATTAATTAATTGTGGGGGCGCCGGTTTGAGGGGGCGAAAATATGGCAAGCCTACATATGCCCTCACGATATTTGGGCCCCACCATCCTGGATCTCACGAGATTTTGTGAGATCCAAGATGGTATCACACAGGAAAATTTTTAACACTTTAAAAATCCTGGAAGCAGCAGCGGCGGCGGCAGACCCAGAGAACCAGGACTGCCCTGGTTCCAGGCCCGGTGGCCGGGACCAGGCCCTGGACCAGACCCTGGAAACCGGGGCAGTCCCGTTTTTTACGGGACGGATGGTAAGCCTATCAAAATGTAATGAGACAATCACCTTAGAAAAGACACTCACAGCTCGATCCTGTCTGAGACAGGACCGGCAGAATTATTGTTCTGTCGACATCAGGTGTCGCAAACATGCCATAAGACATATTTTTCATGCCCGGAGAGTAAGTGGGGCTGGTACCGAGGCCGGCACTGCTCACTCTATACCAGACACAGGCCACTGCTGCCAGATGCAGGTAAGGACTGTGCTGGGCGGCGTGAGGAGGGCAGAATGGGGAGAAACGGAAGGGGGGATTGGGTGGCCAGGCCTGAGAAGGGGGAGGGATCTCCACTGAATCCTATCCACCTTCCCAGGCTTGGTTGGCATTAGATTGGCCTCCCAGATTTGCAGCAGCTATTTTGCTAGCGTACATCTGAGGAGACCCATTGGGGCGACTGAGCCATTACTTGGGGTAAAGGGACAAATGTCCCTTTACCCTGAGGACGCCTCTGCCAGCGCTGACCCAATCCTGGATAGGATCCAGTGCAACATGCTTTTGCATGCTGCGGCGGTCCTAGACAGGATTGGGCTGCCCGATATATAGCTGCTTTGTGTGCCCATTTGGGAGAATAGCAGGATATAAATTGAATAAATAAATAAAACAAATATATTTGCTAGTGGAAGAAAGCCAGAATATGGTTAAATAGAATTAAAGTAAAAGGACAATATTTATAAAATATCACAGAACAACTTTTTTTTTTTTAGTTTGTAGTTTCTAGTTGAGAATTACAGTAAAACCTTGGATTGCGAGCATAATTCGTTCTGGAAACGTGCTTGTAATCCAAAGCACTCATATATCAAAGCGAATTTCCCCATAAGAAATAATGGAAACAAATAATGATTTGTTCCACAACCATTTAATCATATAAAAATGATTACGGTAATACAAAATACAGTATAAAGTCAAAATAAAACAAATTAACCTGCACTTTACCTTTGAAAAGAATCGTGGCTGGTGTGAGGGAGACGAGAGAGAGGAGAGAAGGAGGAGTGTAGGACGTCTATCACTAACATTGTTGTGTAGGACGTTATTGTGTAGGAAGTCTATCACTAACAGGATCATTGCTATCTGTTGGCTCACTGGACTGAGACTGGGAGATGATTACCCACAATCCCGCAGCGAGAGAGACTACTCGCAGAGGCGTAACGGGCCTCACCGGCGCCTTTCCTCACAGGGCTGCCTCCACGCGCTTTTCCTTCTATGCACGATCGTGAGGGCAGCGTGAGAAGGCAGCCGTTCAGTGGTGGAGCCTGGGCGTAGCGCCCCACGCCCGGAGCAGCTGCTCCTCGGACTCCAAAACCTACTTGTAATGCAAGACATCGCTTGTTAATCAAGTTAAAATTTATTATTTTTTTTTGCTTTTTATGCAAAACACTCTCAAACCAAGTTACTCTCAATCCAAGGTTTTACTGTAATTTGTTTTTCTTGTATCACAAACAACATTAATGTTTTTGTGTGCTTGTAACTTGGAGTAGATTTGCTGTATGGAGATGCAAAAGAAATGCTTTTTTTTTTTTTTAAAGACCATGATAGGTTTGAAGTCTGAAACTAGCGTTCTGATTTTAAGAGAATTTTGAATACTGAATTAATGTTCATTACTGTTTACTACATGTTCAGAAATTAAATCTCATTGATTAAACTTACATTCCAGAAATCCAATGATAATTCAATAAGACAAAGAAAACATTGGCCTTTCATAGGGGGCATTTTATGAAACGTTTTGATGATGGGAATCAAAGGTTTTGGGGATTAAGTTAAGCTGTGTCTTGAGTGTTGTCTCTCTTCCTGTAGCAGTGAAGTATGGTTCTAATACACGATTATACCCTTGGTGTTTAAATTATTCATGCCCTTTTTCATTAGCAAACCAAAAAGTCAATTGAAAAACTTAGTAAAAATTTCATGAAAGCTGGCGATCACAATAACTTTGACTTTGCATTCCAAGGTAACAACCTTGCGCCTGATTCTTCCCATTCTCAATAAAAGCAAATTTAAAAATTTGCATCTTTTCAAGGAGGACTGTGCCGGCAAACAAAACATAAGTATGCATAGCACTGTTCCAGGTTGGGTGTCTGTCATTCACATTATTGTCATGCCGCAAGCAAGCCTGATACAATCAGGAAGGAAAATGGAGTTAGTTAGATGGGTTTATAGGATGATGTCTGCATGAGTGACAGATGTTTGTGCTCCAGCAACATTATGTGCATTCAATTTTTATTATAGAACAATTGCTTCTAATAGCTTTTTGTTTATGTTCAACATGTTGCAAATCCACCTCTGTTTCTTCCACGAAAAATGAAGAGTGAAATTCTAAGCAATTATATATATATATATATATATATATATATATATATATATATATATATATATATATATATATATATATATATATATATATATATATAATTTGCAACAATTGCAGTTTTCTTAATAAAAACTCATTTGGGCAGCTGGTGGATTTTTGAGTTCACCGGTCTGTGCATTCTCAAACTGCTACATATTGTGTCTTCATGGTTCAAGGAAGATCTTACATGACGCTCAAAAACTATTATCAATCATCAAGTGCACAATATCATCTGCTATAAATTGGTAGGCTGATTAATAACAGAGACTGAAGCACGTTTCTGAAAATGGGGCTCTGTATTGACCAAGTGGGGTTGGTGAATTTCTTTGTTCATGTTGCTTGGCACTCAATTTGTGCTGCTTCCACTTATTGATACAGTATATAACTCTTATCGCTCTCTTGATTGTTTTTCACATTATATAAAGTCAATAGCCAAATGTCAGGTGAAGCAAGTAAGAGTGTTCATCACTTTTCTACAAGTCTTTCTTGATGACCTACATTTGATTTTCTCCTTTGCTCATCAGTAACCTGAGTGAACCTTGATGATATGTTCATATCATTTTTGGATGTCTTGGATGTCATTTTGTTCATATCATTTTTGGATGTCTTGAAAATAAGCCCTAAATTGCTCTAACCTTGACAAGTCTATGGCTGCAATCTAGCAGAGAGCTAGGCATGCTTAAGACAATGGTCTGACCCAAACCTATTCCTTTTTATTACACTTAGCTTTTCTCAGATAAATGGGTACTTTGTTCTTTCTTTCTGCCGATTATCAAATTTGTGATCCATCAAAGACTGTAGTTATAGCCACATACAAATGGTCAACTGAACATAAAATAAATGTGACACAAAAGATGAATATGAATTTTATACCTTAATATTGGTTTATTGGGAACTAGGAAGCATTTTTGGTTTGTTTGCAATTTTTTGTGGGTAAGAGCCAAGGTAATCATTAACGGTGTTCTGAAAATGCTTGCAGAAGAGTTCATGCAGTGCTGTATAGATTCTATGACATTCTGGGTGGATGGAATTCTGAAGATTCTGGGTGGAATCTCAGTAGAATTCTGAGATTCTGGGTGGGCGGACGGGCAGAGTTCTTTGCTTCCGAGAGGTTCAGCCAAAGGCAGGAGCCTCTCAGGAGTGAAAATGCAGTGCCAAAAGCACCACATTTTGCGGGGGTTCGGGTGTCCCAGTAGGGTCCAGGGGGGCCTGGCGGTCTGAGTACCATCAGAGGTAGTACCTCTGGTGGTACACGTACCACTGGTTTAGAACCCCTGCTCTAGTGTAAAAAAACTAGCCCTTAGCGCCCCCCCCCCCAAGACCTTCCTAAAGTGAACTATGTGGATCTTTGGATACATCCCATATTTTCTTTGTATCCATCCCAATGAGCTCAAAATGGTATACATAAGCTTTCCCCCCCCCCCATTTGATGCATGCAACAAACCTATGGCCCAAAGTAATTCATGTAGTATGGGCACCAAAAATTCACGCATAGTGAAATTCAAAGTGAATTTTAGGATTCCTGCCAATGCAATAGTCTGAGAATGTTCAAGGGAAGCTGAGCATTTCTCAGGGCGCAATCCTGTGTGTATCAGCGTAACAGTAGTTCCCCCGGTGTAAGAGCACTTATGCCAGTGTAACGTGCCGTACACCGACGGATGCAGGACGAACACCCCCCTCGGACACCTCATATGTGCAACCCCCCTCAGACACCTCATATGTGCAGTTCAGATGCGGAACGGACGCTGGCTCAACTACACCAGTGCAGGGGGCATTCTGGGGACATCTCAATGCACCTGCCCCCTGCGCTAGCGGAGTTGTGGCAGTGTCTGTTCTGCATGCGAACTGCACAAGTGAGGCGTCCGAGGGGGGTTATGCCGGTGTCCGTCATGCCTCCATCAGCGTGCGGTAAGTTACATTGACACACACTGAAATCTGGTCCGCCCCTCAGGTCATAAGAGAAGGCCCTTCTAAAAGTGCCATCGCCTGCAGAGGTGAGAGGGGCAGTGGTAAGAAATAGGGCCTTCTCAGTAGTAGCACCGACCTTATGGAATTCCCTCCCTCTAAATTTACGAACTACTCCCGAACTACCGCCCAGCCTAACATTTTAGAGGTCCAACCCTCTCTCATAAGAGATTTTTACTGTTGCTTTAATTCCTCTCAGTTTTATTCCTCTCTGTTTTTAGATTGTATTAATGTCTTTTTAAAGTATTTTTATATTATATATTCACGGTTTTATGATTTCTATGTATTAATCTTATATTTTATGATTTGTTTTTAGTGTAAGCTGCTTTGGGTCCCCCCTATGGGGGAAAACGTGGGGTATAAATTTAATAATAATAATAATAATAATAATAAGTACTCTTGCACTGGGGGATCTACTGTTACACCAGTGCAAGAGTTACACAGGATTGGGCTGTCAAGGATGTTCAGCACATCTACACTCAAGTTACTTCAAGGCTGCACTGAGATTTGAACTCAACTCTTGTTCTAAGAGTCAAACACTATCTTCTACACAGGCGGTTCTCAAACTGTGGGTCGCGACCCACCATTGAGAACCAAAGCTGTCCCCTGCCCCCTTAAGGGGTGGGGACAGCATGGCGGCCGCGATTCGGGGGATCGCCACCGCTGCCAAATTACCCGAAACCGGAAGCGCCCAAAGATTGCTGTTTTGCAGCGATCTGACGATTCGGGAGGCCCACAGTAGGTCGCACAGGCCTCCCCGAAGCTCCCCCAAGCCCCGGCAAGTGCCACAATGATGGTTTTGGGGGAGGTATAGGCGGTGGCGATCCCCTGGATCGCCGGCGGCGGCGGCTCTGCCCCCGCAAAAACTCAAAGTTCTCCCTGCCTCGCAGGGAGAACTTTGAGAAATGCTGCTACACTATATTATATCATTCCAAGGGAAATTACATCCATGGGTTTCAACCCACCCTAGGATTAGCAAACACACATTCATTCCTATTCAGGGATTTATCTGGTGAAAGATCCATGGTAATCCCTTCTCCAGCACTGTCAATCATCCTTTGGCTGTCGTCCTATGTCTCCATGTATCCCAGCAGCACTTGCCTGCTGAAAGGGGCAGGAGAGTTTCTCCTGAGGGTTTGCCCCCCTTTTTTTAAAAAAACAGTATTTATATACCGCCTTTCTGGTCATTGGATTTCTCCTCTGACTTTAATTTAAGACGGTGTACATGGAAGGCTGTTCTAAACCCCAAGAGGTTTTTACAATATAATAACGTTCTAGTCTTTCATAGAACCCTTAATTCGAGATGTTGCTTTCACAGTCCAGCTCTCTCTCTCTCTCTCTCTCTCTCTCTCTCTCTCTCTCTCTCTCTCTGGCGTTCGCCTCAGCACGCTTCAGCTTCAGATAACACAGGCAACCTTGATTGTCACTCAAGCGTTGTAGCTGCAGCTTCACTCCCCCACAAAGACTCTGCAGCTATCAGCTCGGCGTGAAAGCAGCTCTCCGACAGACTTCCGGCCATCTTGAACTGCTGTCCTTCAGATCTTCAGGCAGATTTATGAGACGAACGCTCTACATCCTGAGCCAGACGTCCTGCCTCATGACGTCCTTCTCATGTAGCAAACTTTCTGGTCCTGCAAACCCTCTGCTGGAGACCATCTAAGACGGTGTCTCATCTCCTCTGAGGACTCAAAACTCATGAATATCAGACAACCACATAAGCTTTCCAACCAGACATTCATAACCCACATGGAAGACTAAGATGTGAAAAAGGTATTTGGATTATTCCGATTGAAAAAACTCATGGATACAAAGGAAACCCATGTGGGTTTTTACATCCAAATATGCACTACATCCATGGAGGTACTGCTTTCCGCAAGGGTTTTTGCACGTTTGTTCTGGGCCTAAGACGTTAGCTTTATTATCCTTCCCTGGACTCCCATTCGTTTGAGGTATCAAGAAATGGATATATTTGGTAATGAGATACCAAATGAGCAAGCAAATGCTAAAGGATGCTGAGCAAAGCAGTTTGATGCTCATACTCAAGGCCTAATTGATTGCTGTGTGCGATGAAATCCAAGATGAATGTAGTGCCCCCTTTTCCATAGATGAAATGTGGCATACGAGTTCAAATAAGTTTTTATTTATACCGAGAAAGAGAAAGTGGAAAAGAGAAGTTCTAAAAACGTCAGTTGTTTCTGCCTTCTTATGCCTTTGGGGTTACATTGTCATTGCTGTAGGGAAATAACAGAAACAACTGGATGATTTGGAGACAGCTAACACTGGAACCCGTCCTGAGAGGACTGAGTGAAGTACCAGGGGCTCGAACTGAGTTTCTGTGAAGAATAACATGGAAACCTGCAAAATGAAGCGATGTTTTCACCGGAGACAAGACAAGGCTTCACTGTCCATTCTCCTCACTGCCTCTTACCTTCGGTTGACATTGAGGCACTTCGAAATGTAGTTTTTAAATGCCCTCAGTTCTTTTTGCAGTACTTGAAAATAACTAAATAAACCATTGATTTTCCAAGGCAACATGGGTCCTTTTTGAGACTCCCATCCTTTTAAAATGCATATTGATATACATTTTCATTGTATACATCTGAGCTCAAGCAATTCCACATTGAAACTTCTAAAACAAACATGCCAAGTGCCAACTTTTATTTTAAACATTTATAAAGTCTGTTGAGGCAATATCTAACACTCTTCTGTAACCCACAACACATAATAGTTCTTTATAGTAAAAAAAAAAAAGTCAGATGTTTTTTACAGAACTTTCCAGGTACCTTTTCTGATTCCATTTATTTCCAGCCATACAGTTTCTTCCATTTGATGACAAAGCAGGACTGGCTCCGTTGCCAAAACTAGACTGGCAGTGCAGGCTTATTCATTTTTACTCAGAAGTAAGCTCCATTGCATTCAATGAGACAGCCCAATCCTATCCATTTCCCCCCAAAATTGCAACCACTGCATCCTATGGTGGGGAGGGGCTGTTTGGGAGGGAATTTACCCAGAGTAACTTAGTTACAGGAGGGAACCTTAACCCAGGAGAAACAATCATTCCCTTACCCAGGGGTAAGCCTCCACGATGCAGGGGGGTGTCTACTCACACCTGCACTAGCTAAATAGCTGGTGCAAGTCCATGTGGCCCCATGCCGCAGGATTGGGTCTGGTAAGGGTGATAGGAAATGGCACGCACCAACACCATCAATCTCGTCCCCCTCCCGAACCCAATCCACCCATCCCCTGCCCCTGTTGCTGCCCACCCTCCACCCCATTCCACCCTTCCACCACCCTCCTGCCTCCCCTGCATCGGGGATCCACTGGTGACAGCGGGAAGGTGCAGGCCTTCCCATCAGTGCTCCCGCCAGCATGGCACACTTTCAGCATGCCTTTTGTGACTTGCGCTGACTGCTTTATGACAGTCAGTGCCAGCGCACGGGAGGAAACAACAATGGCTGGTAAGTTTAGTATTGGGCCCTTAGCTCCCAATCCTATCCATCTCCCCACCAATGCAGCCATGTCAAAAAGGCATGTGCTGTATCCAGTGTGTGTGTGGGAATCGGCAGGCTTTGGAGAGGTAAGGGAAAATATTTTAGGGGTAGCCTATCTCTGTGGCCAGCGGGTGGCACAGTGGGTTAAACCGCCGAACCATGAGCTGTCGATCGAAAGGTCGGCAATTCGAATCCGCGATGGGGGGAGCTCTCGTTGCTTGGCCAGCTCCTGCCAACCTAGCAGTTCCAAAGCATGTTAATGCGAGTAGATAAATAGGTACCGCTTGCGGGAAGGTAAACTGCACTCCGTGTTCCAGCTGCATGCTACGCACTACGGCAAGGAGAGTCATGCCGGCCACATGACCATGGAAACAAATTCAGACAATGCTGGCTCTTCAGCTTTGAAACGGAGATGAGCTCCACTCCCTAGAGTCGGACACGACTGGACTTAATTATCAGGGGTCACCTTTACCTTTACCTATCTCTGAATGCTAGATGCAAGAGAGTGGCAATAGGACACAGGTATCATGTTGTCTTGCTCCCTGAGGCATTTGGTGGGCCACTGTGAGCTGCAGGAAGCTGGAATAGATGGGCCCTTGGCCTGATCCAGCAAGGCTCTTTTTATGTTTTTATGTTCTTATGAGAATGTTTAATGCCATTCTACACTAAAATAAGGTAAAGAAATTCACCCTTACATACAACATAAGAACATAAGAACCCATTAGCGTATATGTGAAATTTTGGTTTCTTGCTCCAATGTGCATCACTTTGCACTTACTTACATTGAAGCGCATCTGCCATTTTGCTGCCCATTCTCCCAGTTTGGAGAGATCCTTCTGGAGCTCTTCACAATCCCTGCTGGTCTTCACCACCCAGAAAAGTTTAGTGTCATCGCAAACTTGGCCACCTCGCTGCTTATCCCCAACTCCAGGTCATTTATGAATAAGTTGAAAAGCACCGGTCCCAAGACCGATCCTTGGGGCACAACTTTATAATGGTCTACTCTGGCCTTCAAATGAAGCCTTTTAAGTCTGCTAATATTTTTATGTAGCATTATATTATTAGCATTAGTGGTATATTCAATTTTTACTAGCAATGGTAATGATTTGAAGCCTGCAGTGTGTGGATGGCACACACACAAATCGATACACACATAATAACAATAGTCAGTCATTAGGGTTCTTATAGTCGCTAACAGCAATGAGAAGAAATGTATCATATCATTCTAAAAGCCTGCACCAAGTTCCAGTAACATTTGGAATGCATATGCTGCATTGTGTGGGAAAGCTCTGTAAAATTTAATAGAAAAGAAACTCTCCATAAAATATTTAATCTACCAATACGAGAGAATAATAAAGATACGATATCATAAATCCGCCCTGCAGAACTCTGTGTGATGGGCTATGGAATCTATACAAAGGAATTCATCCTTTATTAAACCTCATACAAGAATTTCTTTCCAGCATAATTGTTTTTCATCCCTGTTAAACTTGACAAGATTTCATGTACATTCCCTAGCAAGACCATGTAAAACTGGGGCTCTGCTTCCCCTTCCCTTTTACCAACTTCATCACTCACAAGTCTTTCACAAACGTACGGATCTGCTGAGTAAACATATTCCTCCACACTCTCTAATTCTCCTCCCCCTCCTTTTCTTTCTCTCTGTTTGTGCTACTTGCAAACATAAGTAGTGCTGGGACAAAATCTTTCTTATGCATGTAATTTAATAAGCTCCTTCTGGAAAATTTAGAATTTCTGGAGAGAATTCTGCCGAGCAGATGTATGCCCTCCCAAATGAGAAACATACATCTGCTTGCGAGAAATCTAAACACCAACAGCAAAGCGATCACACAAACAAGTCGGGATTTGTTTTTCTACAGATGGTTCTTGTTTGGAGACAAATGGAGGAAAAAAATCCACATGGCGAGTAGATAAATCAGGTAATAAAGATCTGTTGTATAAGAGTGTTCACAGGTCTTTGGGAGGAAAAAAAATGATGATTTTTTTTTTTACTGCTAACAAAAGCTTCACTGTTTTGTTTACCTGGTTCCAATTAATTATCATTCTTAGATTTTACAAAGGCCTGTTTTACCTGTAGTTCATTTGTTTTGGTTCCAATTGCCAGCCTTTCTGGGTATGATCCAGGAGAAGGTCTATTAACTGCATCTGCCAGACTCCTGTGCACCTGTGACATCCTGCTTTTTAATCTCTTCTCTGTACGGTGACATCCCACCAAGTGTCAAAGAGGAAATGCTACTCAAGAAGGTTACCTTGAGGGTCAATGTATCCCTTTCGACAACGGCGTAATATCTTAATGTAATTAAGCATTAGGCTTAACTCCTTAATCCTTGCAGTTGCTGGCACCCGTTGGAGAGATGGATCTCTAATTAAATTTCCCTTTGGTCCCAACTCATGAAAACAATATCATAGAGACTTCCAGCCATAGCCAGCATGTGTGGATAACAGTGATAAGCTGGGGTAATTGCAGGATTAATAAGTGGTCTTTGATTTTGCCTGAAAGCTATGTAACTATGTAGATGTGAAGCAGACGGCTTCCACTTATGTGTGGGTTTTTTAATTTCTGCTGTTCACTTTTTTGTCTGGTGCCTAGGAATATAGAGGCTACTAGCTGACATGAAGGAATGCTTCTCATAAGATGTTTTTAACTCAGGTAAGAACACTGTAGTACAAAATCAAAATGACGCCCATCTATTAGAAAATCCACAAGCATTGCTATATGTGCTTTTTGTAAGCTACTGTTTTTTCCACTCGCAGTCACAAGAAACACTACAGCATTCCTTCCATACCACTATGCAGAGGTTCTCTAAGTGTGAGGCACGACTCCCAAGTCATCAAAAGCAGCCAGGGGCGTTGAGTTAATCTTTTAATTAACACATATTCTTGCTTGAGAGAGAGAGAGAGAGAGAGAGAGAGAGAGAGAGAGAGAGAGAGAGAGAGAGAGAGAGAGAGAGAGAGCAAAAAGAAAGATCGGGAAAAGCTGCCTCTTCACATTAGGTCACTCAAAGTTAATTTCAAAACACTTCAGGTTTGTAGGCAGTTTCCACGTCTTGTTTTTAACTACAGCATGAGCGAAGCCCTTGCTTATCTTATGTTAAAGAACGATTAACAACTCTATTGATAAGCTGAGTACCAGTATTTTGGAGCTGGAGCTGCAAAGACAGCATCTCCTTTCTCTCCAAATCCTGAGACATTGCAGGTTTGCAAGTAAAGTATTTTCTTTCTGTTGAATGTTTTTAATAAAGCAAACACAAAACAAATGCAAGAACTGCAATTGAAAATGGTGCAGAGCAGGTTCTGCTTTACATACAGTCTTTGATTTCTATGTTTAGTTTGGTTGATTAATTATTAGGATTTCTCTCCTTCTTCCTTTCTGACCCACCTCTAAGTTAGTTCCCCACTCTATTTGCTGGGACACACCCCCCCCCCCCCGGAAACTGCCAGGCAGTATAAGAATCTGTTTTTCATCTTGCAAAGATGCTACCAAAAGGAGCTAGCTTTCTCTCTCTTTCTCTCTCGTGCAACTGGGGTGGGGCATGACCAATGCTTCCCTCCCATGCTTTGATGTTTCTCTTGCCATGAATAGGACTAACACAGACGACATCAGTGCCCTCTACCCAGGCCTGCCAATGGAGGGAGGGCAGCATCCCAACCCCACCCTGCGCACTCCTGGCTTAGCTGCTGCTCAGCATAAGCATGGAAAATCCACTTTAGGGCTCATTTTGGGAATATACACATACATATACACATACATATAAGAAAGGGTGCCTCTGAGCATGTAAAGAGTGCCTGTTTCTTCCATGCACTGTAATGGGGAGTCACTGCTAACGGCGAGGGAGGTCAAGGGAGCCGCGAGTCAAAAAAGTTTGGGAACCACTGCACTATAGGTATAATTTATTTTTATTTTTCATATTTTTATATTGCCCTTCCTCCAAGGAGCTCAGGGTGGTATATATGGTCTCTTCCCTTCTTTTGTCCTCACAACAACCCCGTGAGTTAGGTGAGTCTGAAAGATGGTCACCCAGGAAGCTTCATGGCTGGGTGGGGATTTGAACCTGGATCTTCTAGGTCCAAGTCCCAAACCACTAGTCCCAAACCACTAGTCCAGGTCTAAGTCCCAAACCATACTACACCATCCTGGCTCTATATAGCATGTTTTGGGGTAATTGTAATGTGCTATGTAGTATACCCACAACTATTTATTTGGGTTTGTTTGGGTTAATGGCACTTTCAAGATTAAAAAAAATCTCTTCAGGTGCGTGTCTATGAATTTTTGGTGGGAAAATGGCATGGAACTAAAGAGTTAAGCATCTACCTTCATGCCATGGTCCTGATCCAGAGCAAGGCTCTAGGTAGCTGCTAGCAGAGTAAAATCAAACCATTAACTAGACCAGCGATTTTCAACCTTTTTCATTTCATGGCACACTGACAAGGTACTAAACTTTTCAGGGCACACCATCAGTTTTTTTTACAATTGACAAGGCACACCATGCTGATGGTGGGGGTGGGCTCATATCCCCAATGGCCCTACTAATAAATTACCCTCCCTCAAAGTCCCGTGGCACACCTGCAGACCATTCACGGCACACCAATGTGCCATGGCACACCTGTTGAAAATTGTTGATCTAGACAATGACACACTTATCGTCTTGTCTGATTTGGCCCTCTATTTGCTCTTCACGGAGTCACACAACCTCAACTGGAGGTGTAGCACCTTTCCCAAAGCCCATCATCTACAGAAACTATCACAACTATATCTGGTTTCAATCCAACATCTCCAAAGAGTATGCACAGCTGATCATTCTAGATCCGAAAAAGATTTTTCTGAAAGTTGGCCCCCTTATTGGTCACACCAATATCCGTTGCTTTGAGCAAAACTCCTTCTATTGTTATCATCAACCCTTTGTGGATAATATTGGACCAGAGCTAACAGACCAGTCTTGTGGAAGCAGAGAGTTCCTGTGGAAGTGTGCCGAAGTATCTCAGGGGGTTGGCATTTTGCCTCACCCAACCTTTTGGAAATCTGTACAGTAGCTCTGGCTATGAAGCCTGCTTATTTAGTGCAGAAGCATTAGTGGCTTTCTTTGGAGCTTTTTGCCCAAGTGATTTGCTGGTGGCAGGAAAACATGAAAAGAGGTGATGTGTTGTTTGCAGCAATCAGGTTCATATCCATCTGCATCCGTCCAAGATCAGAGAGAAAGAAGACATTTGGTGACCCTCGAGAGCTCAGTGGTTTTGGTTCAGGCATATCTGGAACTGTGGGGAGACTCAGGGGTTTCCTATTCAGCACCAGGATGGACCCCCTGACATTTCAGGATGGTCCCCCCCTGACACTGTATCAGTTTGGATTGGTGGTATGTAAAGGGTTGTCAAAGAAGGGGATTTTGGTAATTGCTTCCCGACCCACAGGTGTGCACATTTAACTCCTGTTGCATATATACACCCGTGGGCAGAAATGGTTTAAAAATTTCATCCTACAGTCCTTCAGGATTGGGGCAGTTACTACTGCTGCCAGGTTGGGAACTAGTGATGATGAATTCAGCTCATTGGGCACTGTTTCTCAGACCTTCAAGTACTATGTATGTGACTGAGCTGGAATCAGTGGCGTTGCTGCAACCACATTGTCCAGTGGCATTGCTGGAGGGGCTGTGGCATCGTAAGTGGTCCACTTTGGAAATCACTGAGCTAGGGATATGGTTTCTGCGCAGTGTAGTCACTGCACATGTAGTCAGGGTTAATGTTTAAGGTGCCCCCAAAGCTTCAGCAGCTTGATACAGTCTATTGCAGGGATGCTGTGGCATATTACAGAAGTATACAACATTTGTTTCACCATTCTCAGCTGTCTTTTAAAAGCTCAAGGCATCTTGTTTTAGTCTTCTTCTGTTTTTCTTTTTTTCTTCCCCTTTCTTTGATATTAAAAACAACAACAAATCCTTGTTAAATGTAGGTTTTTCTGAGATATGTCATTATGCACAGGGGGTGGTGGTTTGTATGTTTAGAAGACGTTCCCTTCATGCAAAGTTTAGATTTTTCACATCGAGAAAGATCAAAAACATTCTGCAGCTTTAACAAATGGTTTCCGTATGTAAAATAGAAACTCATAAATGCCAGCTTGTTTGTATTTGATGCTTTTGAGATGAGATTGCTGTGTGAATGAAATAGCCAGGCAGAGGAATACTTTGTTGCAGTGACATGCTGTAATTTGAAAGAGGAGCATTTAATATTTAGAAGACATAAAAGCTCTCTCTGTACCCCCTCCTCTTCTTTCAGTCTCCCAGACAGCAGCGAAAAAAGAAAAAAAAAACCTTTCCTCAGAAACATTGGAACATATTGATTACCCTCAGTGGTTTTTTAAAAGCTAACATTATTGACATTTTACTGTCCACATTATCAGTCTTTAGGATCTCACACTACAGAGGCTTGATGCATGTATTTTGGAAATAAATTACACAGGGCCTTCCCAACTTGCTAAATAGAATGGTCCCATTTCCTCCACCAAGAATATAAAACTGCTCATGAAAACCTGGTATCCCCCCCTTGTCTGTATGCCTTACAGTCGCCCAAGCTATTCATACACAGACTTTTTTAAAAAAGTGTTACATTTTGATGGACCATTTAAACAATTGGATGAAATTGTTCGTTATTCGAGCAAACCTCTGTTATGCAAAAGGATTTTTTTCTTTCGACTAGACATGTGGAATCCTTTATGTGCTCAGCAATAGTAGCAAAATAACAGAAAACCCAGATCAATCTTGCTGGTATGTCTTGGAGGTCCAGCTATGAGCTCTGGCAGACAGCCATTGTGTGCGTTTGGTGCATTCTGTTCCTCAAGTCGTTTTGAGGGTTACAGTATACCTTTTTTTGGTTTTTCATGAAGCAGTGCCTTAGCAGGGTGTCTGGACCTAAATTGGTTCACAAGTCCGGTGACAGGATTGAGCTTAGGGGCAGCTTTCTCTGGGTGTAAGCGACTGTGCCATCATGTGCTTTGTGCTGTCTCGCCTGTTCCGAATGAAAACACTTTGTCAAGCATGAAATTCTTGGGTAACATCCAAATGTACACAAGGCTCTTTTTATTTGAAATGGAACCATGATTTATCATATGGTGTTGGGGAAAAAAAAGAAGAAACTAGTCAAAAGACAAAAATTATAAATCAAAGGTAACTGCTTACTGAAATAGCACAAGATAGCGTTAAAAATAGAGGGACAGATATCCAAACCCTACTTCAATACTGAATGAGAAAGATTTGGGGGTGGTTTGGGAAATATTTTTTGAAATGACTGTATAACCCCAAATCCAAAAATGCAAAAGAAGAGGGAAAACACTAACAACAATGCTACTATGACTATTAAACACCAAATGATTTCTATACTGGGTTATCCTATATGTCAGGGGTGGCTAACCTGCAGCTCCTGAGCCACATGCGGCTCTTTGACGTATAATGTGCGGCTCTCGGTATATGTTGGCTGAGCTCCTTTTTGCATTATAATTAATATAAAAGGTAAATAAGAAATGTTCAAGCTTTATACTTATTGACCCAGTATAAACTGAGAGTCCACTGGATTAAAACATAAGTTTAATGTTCATGGTGAGTAAATATATTTAAGAATTTAAATGCTTCTTAAATATTGTGACTCTCAAACATATGAAGTTTATCGTACGTGGCTCTTACATGAAGCAAGTTTGGCCACCCCTGTTATATGTCAAATAAGTGAAAAATTTATTTATCAGCCACTGTACGATAAGGGGAGAAGGAAGAAAGGAGGAAAGGTAGAAAAACAAAAAGGAAAGAAGATGGTAGGGAATGGGGTACAAGCACATTAACATTCAGAGAACAAGAAGGTAAACCTTTTGGGTGACATAATGACCAGTTGAAGAATGGGTAGATTATTATAATGAAAATGCACAGGTCTAATTCTGGAGTCATAAGCAGTCCAAAAGCCATACAGCATAGAATGAGACTGATTTCGCTTGCCTTTTAACTTGACAAACATGATGTGTAATCTCCATAATCCCACACTTATTGTAGCAAAGACAGCAGTGCTGGCAACATACTTGACATTCACTAGCATGTGACATTCACTGACATGTTAGTAGCACTCCAGCCACCAGTAAAAGGTTTAGGATAAGGTATTTGTCAGTGATGTAGACTTGAGTCTATTGACTCGGACTCGAATCGGACCCAAGTTGCGTCAATGACTTGACTTGGCGATTGTAAAAGATGACTTGAGACTTGGAGCCTTTTATGACAAATCGAATTTTATTCAGGTTTAAACCCATTTCCCCCATTAAATAGATAGGGACTCGCAACTCACAGCCAAAGACTATGGACTTGGGGGCAAAGACTTGGGACTTGACTCGAGACTTGGAGTCAGAGACTTGATCCACATCCACATCCCTGCTATTTGTGTAATATATGATCTTGGTCCTTAAGATAAAATCCATAGATAAAAATTCTAGAAGAAAATTGAATCGTACCATCATAAATTAATACCGACGGGCTGCAGGATGGAGGAAGATACAGAAGAAATTGTAATAAATATTAGATAAATCTATACCATCTGTTGAAATTTGGTAAAAAGTTCAGTAAGTGGCTGAATTGTTTTCTATGCTGAGATTGGTATCTTGCTGAGATTGGTATCCGCCACATGAGTGATGCATGTGAGTAATGCATGTTTAGATCCAAAATTTAAATTCAAGATGATGATGCCCATCTTGCCAATGTTGAAACCTAGCCATAGCCATACTGAGTCAAACTAATGGTCCATGGAGTTCATAACGTTCTAGGCTGATTGGCAGCAGTTCTGCACAATGTCATGTAGAGATCATTTCTCACTATGATCCCTAAAATCCCAAGGTCTGGCTGACCCCGACATTGCCTCCCTTTAAGACTTGCTTGTTTCAGTTAGCCTTTCCATGAGTTCTCTTTTTTATTGCTTCTTTGTTTGAAATAGTGTTTCTGCCTGCTTGCTGTTGTTTTGATTATTCGGGGTGGGGGTGGGGTTTGATTGTTTTATTGTTTTATTGTATGATTGTAAAAGCTGCCTTGGTGGTCCTTTCAAAAGTATTTCAAAAATACTTTTTTGATCAAATATATTTCTAAAGTATACTTTTGACCAAAAAATATTTCAGATGATGATAGATCGATCAATAGATAGATAGATAGAAGCCTGTGATTTGCCACTGGTTCATTGATCTCACCTGTTATTTCATTACTTACTCCCAAATTAATCAAATGTTGAAACCCAGCTACTTTATAGCAGTTTGCAGGGTTTGAGTGCCTTTGTGTCATGCTGGGTAGGCAAGACAGGAAAGGGATTTTGTTGGTGTAACACCAGACTTGCTGACAAACAGTCTACCTGCCTGAGTTGACCAGAGTGATCTTGGCAGTGGCCTTGGAGTGCCCCCAACTGGTTGAGCTAGGGGATTTCAATGTCCATGCTGGAACCCCTTGGCAGAGGCATCCCTAGGGTTTGCATCACCCGGTGCGGGAGTTTAGCGCGTCACCCCATGCTCCGGGTGTTGCACCAGGGAGGGGTAACGCGTGATTTGAAGCCAAAACTGGAAGTGGCTTCCAATCGCATCTTAGACTTGTTCTGAAGTGCAGGGATGCCCACTCTACGGGCCTCCCTGCGCCTCAGAACAGGTCTGAGACGAGATTAGAAGCGGCTTCTAATCATGTCTCAGACCTGTTCTGAGGTGTGGGGAGGACTGTGGCCCACTGCACTCTGCCCTCACTCCACCACCCTCCGGTCTCTGCACCCGTCAACAATGGTAAGTCCTGCACCGATCGGTGCAGGGATGGGGGGGGGGTTGGAGAGGGCAGGGATATCGGTGGCGCCTCTGCCCAATCCAACCCTGGGTCAGCCTTACACGACCTCCCTGGATATACATCAGCTTCAGAGATGGCATACATCCGAGAAAGACCATAGGTCCCTGGCCGGCTCACACCCGGGGAAGGGGGCGATTATCCCCCTCTCTTGAGGTGCTCCCAAGCTGCCCCAGGATACAGCAGCTGGCCCTTTAGGCTGGCCACGTAGAGTTAGGCAGGATTCTGCTCTCAGAGGAGGAAGAAGAGGAACCAAATGATACAGGAGAGAGAGAGAGAGTAAAATATGAACTGTTGCTACCACTTCCATGTAGGTGAAAGTGGGTCTTCATGTGAGCATAAACCCAAATCTGCCCACCCATGACACCAGTATAGCTGCACAGCTTCATGAACTCCACTGAGCAGTATTAAAATTAAAATGCTCAAAGTTTGAACCTATTGCTTATGTTGAAAAGTATCAAGCCTTTGAAGAGACCTATAATACAATTTGCATTTTCATATCCACTGTGATTCAGACATGTTGTGTTAAGTTATTTCATAATTCACCCATGCCATAATCCAGAAACGATAGCTGGATGACTTGTGTAAATAAATTTTACCAGCCAGACTCTTTATTGCAAGGGCAAGACATTTTTATTTATATGTATTTGATTGCCGTTCAAAAATATAAATAATGGTCTCATAAGTGTTTCATCCATATAAATGCAGTATTACTTCCTGCTGCACACTGAAATTTAGTATCTAAAGTTTTTCAAACTATACATGATCTATATAAATGCAAAATGTTATGCACTAAGTACAAAATGGCAATGCTAACAGGTCAACTTGAGATGCTTCTACAATGATCAATATTATGTACACTGGCAGCCCAATCCTAAACCCCTGTGCTGTGATATAGTGGTGCCGGTACGACTGTTGCATCCCACAGGGGAGTTTTGGCTGCTGGAGGACTCCTTGGGGTAAGCCACAGCAGCAGCTATGGATCAACTCGGACCCACGCCGGCGATTTGGATTCGGCGGACTGGGTCTGATCCGCCCATCCCCTGCCCCATCTCCTACCCATTCCACCCATCATGCCACATATCACCCCTCCTGCCCTCCCTGCCTCACTCCACCCCCTGCGCCAGGCTTACCTGCTCCAGTGGGCCTCCCAACTCCAGCTTTCCTGCCAACACACCAGCAGCTTTTGCTTCCGCAAAGTGCATGACTGCTGGTTTGCGGCAGCGTGCGCCATCAGAACGTGTGTTCCGCCTGCACTAGTTCTAGATAGGATTATTGGGCCATAAGGTTTTTTTGTATCACCTGAGCCTCTCTTGATTCTATCGGTGGCATCTCAACTAGCTCTTCTGCTGTCACGAGCTCTGTGCAAACAGAGGTGCTAATCAGGATGCCACCCATAATTTCTACGCATTTCAGATAAAATCTTTTAATGTTCCTTAGCAAAGTCTAGTATCTAGCCTGATTCGCCTTCATGGGTCTACACAGACATGCACCAGCAATATCGCTAGCACATTTTTTTTTGTTTATTGTTCCTTTCCTTTCTTCCTTACATGCTATAGCCCAATGGCTACAGGAAAATCCTACAATGCGGTGCACCACTGAGAAAAAACATTGCCGCGATGCAAGAGAATGGGGCCAAAATACCTCCTGACTGAGCAACAGCTGTGCTTCAAGACCACTCCTCACACTGTTGCCCAATGGAAGGGCAGCAAGATGAGTGGGCTCAAATGGCCCAGGAGAGTCCACACCCTCACTTAAACCAGCCAATGGGCTGGCCACAACACCTACCTTGCCCCTGGGGATGAGGACAAAAATGCTCCATACTCAGACTCATGGGGAACAGAATTCTATCATCTACTCAGAAGTAGGTTCCACTGAGTTCAACATAAGTGTGCCCCGGTTCCTAACTAGCGTTTTTCTATGACTCCCATTTTACAGCCAGTGCCCTATACAAGAAATCATCTTGCATCTGGACACTGTAACAGAGGATATATAACTATAACTGAAAGAAAAGGGAAAAGTCAAAACAACCTAGTTCTAAACATCATGTTTTTGACTTACAGAGTAACCTTTGGAAAGACAATTTACTAAATAAATATTAAGAGTAGGCACTGAAGATTGGCTCGACTCTGATCTCAGCTGCAACTAAGAGCTGAATATGGTGCAATATGCCTGGCTGTTATTCCCCCCCCCCACGCCACTCTGGGCTTTTAGATAACAATATTTACTTGACATCACATACACACTTTTACTGTTTCATTGTTGAAGCACTTTCCAAAACATATTATCTTTCTCTTGCCTTATAATCCTGGGAAGATTTCATTTTCACGTTCAGGCTAAAAAGGTTACGTTCCGGCTTCAGGCAGCTCTGGAAAATGGCCTATTGAAACACATCGGAAGGGAAGGCAGTGTTGACTTCCTGGTAGACACCAAACAATCAAAGGTTCTCCTTGGAATGTATGATCTGTACTCACTGGCTATTTGTATAACAGGTTACGTTTTGCAGCCTGTGATAAATCAACTCACTCTGAGGGACTCCGCCTTTGACAATTGTTGTTTTAGAAAACATGGGGCAGAGGACAGGGGTTCCATTTTAGGGAGGGCAGAGGGCATTGCCCCCCCCACCCCCGGACTCTGTGTTTCACGTTAGTAATCTGTCTTGCTCCAGAAAGTTGATGCTTGTTTTTAAACTTTAGGGTAATGATGAACATTTATGAAGTGTCCAAAGCTCAGTTTTCTTTGAAAACTGCAGCACCTAGTTCCGCTACCCAGTACTCATCAGATAAGTAAAACTGGAAAGCGTGTGTCATAGATCTGGCAGTTCACCATGTTGTGACTTCTGGACATGTGAAATGAAAACCCTTTCCTGGTATTATAACAGGATAACATAGTCTTCCTTTTGAAGACAGTGCCAAATGCTTCAATGGAATGCAGAAACGTCCAGATTCTAACCCGTTTTATCTCCTGCAGTTCAACACGGGTTCCATGCGGATTTTTAAACAGTGGCACTATTTTTATTCAAAGTCTCAACCTTTCCAACTGATTTCTCTGTACCAGATGAAACCAAACTCAGTACCTTCAAACAATTCAGATGGAACTGTGGCCATTAATTTATTTATTAAGTAGGAGAGTTTAATTCTGTGCAGAGGCATGCATGGCATTGCTCTCTGACATGCAAAGGCTGTAAACCCTCAGATCCAGTTACGGATCCGACCAGGTCTGTCTAACATGCCTAGGTTCCCAGCTCAACTTTAAAACAGACATTAGTCATCATGCTCATTTAGTGCACAGGAAATTAGGGTGAGTAGATAAAGAACTGAGACAATTCCCTTGTCTGAGAGCTGTTTTCAGCAACAGATTTTATTTGAGAGAGTTGTGAGAGTGAAAATGTTCTTGTCAAGGGGACAAAGGCTGTGCAATCCTATACACGTGCTTACTTGAGAGTATGCCTCATGGAACTTCAAGGAACGACTTTCTGAGTAGACATGCATAGGATTATACTCAATGATAACAGAAAGATTTAGTGTGGCAGGTACAAGAAGATCACATGCAACCTGATTTTAAAAGGATGATGGATTGAAAATATTTCTAGACCACTATTCAACAAGGAAGTTCTCAAAGTGGTTTACATAGCATAATACCTGAAAAATACATGGCTCGCAATATTTAAAAAAGACACGTGAGACACCAACAAACAGCCACTGAAAAAACAACAACAACAACACTTTCCTGGGATGGATAGGTCGCGTTGCTGCTCTACCCTTGCTCAATATAAGAGGACCAACACATCAAAGATGTTACAGGAAGAAGGTTGTATGGGTAACATCAAAGATGTTTCTTAGTCCTGTGAGTTATGGAGGTTTCAGTTCCTTGAAGTCTTCTGGAAAACTGAAGAGTCACTGCCAGTCAGTGTCACCAATGCTGGAGTAGGTGGACCAATTCAACGCGAGAAAGTTTCATAAAAATATTGACTTCATTCCTGTCAGAGAAAATTCTGTCTCTGCATGATAATAGAGCCATGGTGCCTTAATAGTCCTTTTGAATAACTATTTAACATGTACAGCGCATCGTTCTAGCTCACACCATCAATGGTGATCATTGGGGGGGGGTGTTATATGCTCACCCACCACCTGTCTGGTGGTCCCATCCTCCTCTTGTGCACTTAAGAGTGCATGCAAAGAGTGTTAGGCTAATGTATCTCCTTTTCGAATGTCCTGTGTTCCTTCTTTTAGTGGCTGGCAAGGGGAATGCTGGGAACACTCCCAGCATTCACTCTGTTGGCCTCTAGGAAATGTGGTGCTGGTGCTGGGCATCAGAGGATGAGGTAGGCCACTGTTGCCAACACCTCCAGCCCTCTTGAGCTCCACTTATCTTCTACAATGTCCAGCTCCGCTGTCCCTTTTTCATTCTCTCTGCCAGCCACCAGAAGAAGCATCAGTGGAGCTGGATATTGTTGTCATCAAAGGTAAGCTCTGCCCATTCTCTTCTTGCTCATTAGTTTGCAAGACAGGGATGGGGCCAGCTGCTCACCAGGTGGTGGGCTAGGGAGGTGGTGGGCAGGAGCAGGGTACAGGGCACCCTCTGCCAGCTTGCTGCCTGGCCCAGCCCACCACCGGAGATGAGGCTTTATGGCTGGGCCAGTCCTGAGGGGCATGTGTGTGGGGTTGCTTCATTGCTCCTTCAAAAATAAGGGGACAAAACTGGTGTTAATGCTGGATGAATTACTGCTGGTGTGCAGGTGAGTTTTTACATTGTATCTCAGGAACAACATCACAACATGCTCATTTTTGTCCATTCTACTTGATTATCCATAATAAAGTAATTACTATGAAAACTTTACACCTATCATCTTCGAGGAATTTAGCGTTGCTATGCATCTTTCACAAGTAAATGTGTGTGAGAGGTTAATTACTTGCTGCTAATAAGAATTCCCACTTATTAGCAGCATACAGCCCTGAGGAGGGGAAAACCCATCTCTAGAAGACAAATCTGAAGCCTGAACACTGGATTTATTAGTTCACAACTTGTAAAAAAAAAAACTATACAAGACTATAGGGAGATAAACACCTGGAGGCCTCTGGTAATTGCTACAAGAAGGTGAGGCACCTTTGAAAAATTCAGAATGTATCTGGTAGTATTCTGATTGTGTGAGAGGGAAAATAGGAAAGATGTTGAAAGAGTCTCTGAAAGATAGAGGTATTTCTACTGATTCCTCTAACTGTTCCTACAGAACAGTACAGTGGTTTTTCAGTATTTCTTTTCATCTCTACATGTGACCCTTGAAATCAGGATAAAATAAGCAAATATACATACTTCTACTCAGCAGAATTTATGAACAAGGCCTGTATGTATGAGCCTCCATTTCCTATTGTGGTCTGTTTAGGTTGTAATAAGTCCCACTGTTGTAGTTCAGTGAAACAGGAGCCAAAGAAACTACAGATCCCATCATGCCTCCTATCAGTAATGGATGCTTCCAGACCTTATCAGGATTAGCACTGTGAGGTCTCTGCCATCTCTAGTCAGCTCTCAGCTCTCTCAGCTGCTAGTTAGTCTCCCCTATCTTTGCAAGCCTAATATGGGATGGGAACAGGGTTGGGGGGGGGGGGATGGCTGGCAATTATTATAAGTTGGAGCTCAACTTCTGGGATTAGTTTGCAATGCCCTCACACATTGAACCTTTGAGTCTACCATTACATGTCCCCTCCCTTCTCAGCTTAAGATACATAACAAATAAGAATGGCTCTAAGCGTATACAGTATTTGCCATGTGATAGCTACTTGAAATCTCACTCTGGAATGTGTGTAACCAGTTGAGTTCTTGGTCAGTAGTATCTACACAATAGCACAAATTTGACCACACTCTCTGCAGCCAGTCAGAACCATGGGCAAGCTGCAGGAACAGATGCTACAGATTTGAAAATCTTCTTATGATCAGTATACTAATTGTGGCAATAAGGCAAGCAGACATCTGTATCTAGTGCTGGGTGTGGCACATCCCATATGCTGCAATGTGCGTCAGTCCCAATCTATGCCAACCTTTTATATGCTTCAAGGTCTTCATATTTCTTTAACTCACATTATTTCAGTACACTACAAAACTACTTTTTTTTAAAAAAAAAAGCTTGCTTATTTAACTAATTCCCTTTGTAGGTTCTTTTTGAGCTGTAATGATCTGTCCACATTTTTGCTGAAATCTTATAAATCAAAAAGTTACGATTCTTGTGAAATTGCCTGGCACACTAAGATCATTTTATGCTTTTGGTTTCCAAAAACTATCCAATTTTTTTTTTATTTCAACAGCCCCCTCATAGCCAATGTGGAAAGACTACATCAGTTCTCTCAAAGTTATTGTGGGCAAGAGTCTCCTAAAGAACAAGCTTATGATACATTTTAGTACAATGCATTTTCTATGATAGCTCATTTTCAAAGACACAGTGAAACATTACATTTCCAAATGGGATTTTGCTCCAAGATTGGGCAACGGCCAATTGGTTACAATATATGCAGCTACTTCCAGCTACCCAAACCTTTGTGTACATTCTAATTAACTTTTCACATTCTCCCGTTAAATGAATCTCAGTAACAGCTTCCAATGTAGAGTTTAATTACCATGCAAATGGAAACTTCATCCTGGTTAGTCACATATGCAATGGGCAGCATAATTCTTTCCCAAAATGAATACCGTCATTCTCAGATGAAGCAAGACAAAACTTTAGTTATATAAAGATATATATATATTTTAAAAAAAATAGATCTAGCTGATAGAACAGTGTTTTGAAATATATGTATTGGCCAAAAATGTGCCACGTTGTTCTAATGACACCAAATTTTGGGGTGTTGCCTTGAAGATGTCAAAACAAATGAATAAGTTAATGAAAGTAAAATAATTTATCAAAAGGAATCTAACCTAAGCATTTGAACCAGCAATACAGTCCATATTGGTTCAGAGAGATGAACAAAGAGTACAACAAAATATTGACTGAAGGACTGGGAAGACTGAAAACATCTATTTTTAAAGGCCCCTCAGTAAATACAGGAGAAGATATTAAAACAACTCTGGAGTTTTTGACTTCTTCAGTCTTTGCTCCAAGGGTTTCATTTCTTTTTGCAATCTGCAGGTCTAATTTCTATTTCATCTTTAATGCATTGTTGGAGTCCAACCTTCACACTTTTGTTGGCTTCCAAGCTGGTGTTAATATCCAGCTGAAATTCCATATTGCTGTCCACTCCTTTATTGCTCTCAATTCCATTTCGTTTTCTCCCTTACTTTTGTTTCTACACTTGCAATTGTTCCTTCTTTCTTACTTCCTTATAGCTGTGTGATCCCAAGGCCTCCATTTGCAAGAAGGATGTCAGATGAGCAAATAGGTCAATCAATGGTAATTGGGGGACTTATATAAGCTGAGCTGACTTCTGCAATGTCAAAATTATCTGGAGCTCTGTGGAGTGCAAGCCTCAAAGGTTTGCTCTGATAGTGTGGGTCAAGTCTATTGCAGGCCAGAGGTGGCACCAGAAGTTAGTCAGGTTAGGTAGGCCACTAGCTCAGGGCCCTTACCCAGTGGCGTCTTCAGCCCTCCTGCCGCCTGGGGCTAGGAGGGCGGGGGCTGGCCAAGCGCCCCCCGAATGTCATGTGACGTGTGACGTCAAACGACGCTGTCGCTCGAAAGCTGGAGCGCGGCGCCCGCCCGCAGCCATAACGGGCAGGCGGCGCTCCAGCTTTTGAGTCCGAGGAGAGCGTCCTCATTGTCTAGGCAACGCGCACAGCGCGCGCCTGCAGCCACAGGGTCTGGGCGCGCACTGCGCGTTGCCTAGATGACTCTGTTGCTCACCTCGGACTCGAAAGCTGGAGCGCCGCCCGCGGCGCTCCAGCTTTCGAGTCCGAGGTGAGCAACAGCGTCGTCGTCTAGGCAACACGCAGCACGCGCCCAGACCCTGTGGCTGCAGGCGCGCGCTGTGTGCGTTGCCTAGACGACGAGGACGTTCTCCTCGGACTCAAAAGCTGGAGCGCCGCCTGCCTGTTATGGCTGCGGGTGGGCGCCGCGCTCCAGCTTCGAGTCCGAGGAGAGCACCCCCCAGAAGCTTGGCGCCTGGGGCCCTGTTCATCAGGGCCCCCTACATTACTACGCCGCTGCCCATACCCATCAGGGTACCTACCAGGTCAGGCCAACTACTGAACCCTCAGCATGGGTGGCAATGGTAGAGCCAAATGCACCAAAGGGCGGTGCCATGGGGGTCCAGTGAAAGACTTCCCCCAATGGTTGGTGCCAGCACTGTTGTTGGGTAAAATGACTAGGATGACTCCTAAGATTGAAATACTAGCACAAAAGTTCTAGTATTCCAATTATCTGTTTTCTGGAGCTTTCCAGTTCTCTGGAGCTGACGTGCATCCAGGGAGGCCATGTAAGGCCGGCCCGGGCTGAGAAGGGGCATAGGATATCGGCACAACCCAGCACCGATATCCCTGCCCCCTCCCAGGCCGTGCTGGCCAATGGCCCCCTCCCTCACTGCCCCTGCCCGCCCATCCCCTGCCCCTGCGCCGAACGACATGGAACCTACCTGCAGCGACCAGCACAGGTCCGGGTCGGCAACTGAGTGAGCGGCACCATCTTCCGCACCAGTGCCAATTATTTGCAAGGAGTCGCAAATGCACTTTACAGCACATTTGCGACTCCTTAGGCCATTGACTAAAATCCTCACAGACTCACTAGGAATCCAAAAAACTAAACTCCTAGTGACTCCTAGTGAGTCTGAGGATCTCTAAATTTTGATAGTTTTAATGATAGAACTGATCATGCCGGCCACAGACGTTTTAGAGTTTATTTAAACATTTATTTCACTAGCACATTTTGGATATCCTGCTCCTGAGTCAAAATATCTGTACGTCCTGCCTTCCCGTGGTCTTCACAAGGGTCCCAATGAGAGGCCATTTCCTGGGTTTGGGGTTCTAGGGTGCAATTGGGTCTGCTTGGTCTCTGGTTGAGGTTGACCAAGAAAGAAGTGGGAATGGGAATGCAAACACCTTTGGGATGGTCTCAGAGTTTCTAACATGGGGAGGGGTTTGCAGCACCTTCCATCCTCCTCCACTGGTCCATTGTCTCCTTCCCTGGGCATCTTGGGGCTAGTCCTCTTCTGCCTGAGGAATTCTCCTCCTGAGAATCCTCAGGCAGCCTATCCTCTGATCCCTCATCATTGACCTGGCTTCCTTTTTATCCCCTCCTCATGAACTGTCACCACCCCTTCCAGTGCTACTGCTCCTGACTCCTCCCCCTGCTCCTAGAAAATGGCTCGATTCCTGCCTGTACCCATCTCCCTTCTGGGCTGTCAGGAGGCTGGGGAAATTCCCTGTCCTCACGGCAGGCCCCCGCTAGCTGCTCTCTCTCCCCCTCGGCCTCTTCCATGGCAAATTTCCAAGCTTCTGCTACTTGGAGCACTCATGTCACTGGATAAACTCCTGTGAGGATTTATGTGAGCTTGGAAAGCAAAAATGCTGGCAGCTGACACATGTGCCAGGTCAGAGAAGCTCACATTGTGATGGAGCGGCCCTGTGTCGCCTGCCTTGGGGCCAGACTCGAGTTTCCCTTGGCTAGTGGCTAGTGGGTGAGTCTAACAATGTCCTAGAAAATTCCCTAGAGCAGGGAATTGAATGCAATGTCATTTTAGGCCCCAGTCCCACCTGTATGAAAACACTCTCAGAAGACCTGAAGAATCCATACATTTTATCATAACGGAAGAAGGCAATTCTACCCCTTGCAATATTTTCTTATGTGTTCACTGGCATTAGTTGTATGAAGGAAACGGACAGATATGCTTAGTTCACAGCTTGCTGAGGGAGCTCCAGCCATGCAGACACCACGCAAAACTGTAAACTCAACAAAAAGCATCCCTGAGACTGCAATGGGATTGGATTTCATTTCCTTAACTGGACATAACAAAGTTGTGAGCGAAGTCGATACTATACATGCCTGTACATTCTGTGCTGCGGATGCAGTTATGTCACTTGTATTCAGCTCAGCAGAGACACTCTGTCCTGTTCCAGAAAGTGTATCCTCTCATTGTTTCTAGTGTTTTGGGAGTTTGATATATTTTGAAGATGGAAGAAACTATTTTAAAAAAAAGCCTAAAAGCCTACATCTCTGTGCAGTTATGCTGAATGCGGTCTGTTATATTTTGCACATCTGAACACTTTAGTCAATTTAGAGAAAAGTCTGTTTCTCCCTGTCTATTGTAGGACAATACTTTGCATGTGGTAATATTGGATGACATTTCCCCAAATGCGTTTGACATAAGAACACACAAACATTCAGATAAGTCGGTGAAAGAGCCATTCATTGTTTGCTAGGATTGAGTGTCTAGCAGCTAGAACTAAGAACTTCATTTCTAGTACTTTCAGGCTTGCACTCTAAGGAAAGAGGCTTTTGGTGGACACTGTAGCTCTTGTCTGCTCTGGTTCTGTTAGTTTGAAAGGTCTGTAGGGAATGTAAACCACTGCTGTTAAAACAGCTGCCAAGTCTATACTGTAACTGCAATAACAATATGTATCTTTTTTACATGCCATATAACTAATGCATTATGTAATACGTCTTTCCCAAGTTTCCTTTCCCCCCCGTGGTTTCTTTAACTTTTTCCCTTTCCACTCTCTACTTTCAACAGTGTCCCACTTAACTGCTCACTCAGTTCCCCCATTCATTTGCTATCTATTCTCTACTATTCCTTTCTTCCCAGAGGCGTCGCTGGAGCATGGCGGGGGGGCGGGCCGCCAGGGAGTGACGCGCGCCATGGGGTGACGCACGCACCCCCGTGCAGTCACCTCCGTGACGCGCCACCCTTCGGACGTTCCGAGGCCGGCCTGGGAGCCGGCCTCGGACCATCCGACCCCGTCGGCGCTCCAGGGCCTTCTGAAAGAAGGCCCATGCAGCGCGTTCATCCGGGTATTTTTCGAATGTTCGCGCATGCGCAGAGACCGTTTTGAGGGCCTTTTGCTCCCGGGCCGGCCTCGGAGCATCCGGAGGGCGACGCGGGGGGGGAGCCGAGTCCCCCCCCCCGCGATGTCAGAGCGTCACTAGGGTGACGCGCGCCCCCTGCCCCAGGGTGACGCGCGTCCTAGTGACGCTACTGTTTCTTCCCTATCCTAGTAGTAGATATTTAATTCGCCAATTTATGTGAAGACACACTGAATTGACTTACTTTCAAAACAGTGGTGCTTTCCTGCACAGATAGAATTAACTCAACACGAAGCTGCCTTCTGCTCACTCAGACCATTAGTTAATCAGCTCAATATTGTCTACAACAGCGATCCTCTGCAGCCTTACGAACACTTTAACTGGGGGCCCTTTTACGTGCAATGTATGTGTTCTGCCATTCTGCTATGGCCCCATGGCTTGAGTTTCAGTAGCTTGGGTTTCAGTACAGTAGCTTTAAAAAGGTAAAGGTATCCCCTGACAATTAAGTCCAGTTGTGTCCGACTCTAGGGTGTGGTGCTCATCTCCATTTCATAGCCGAAGAGCCAGCGTTGTCCGAAGATGCCTCCATGGTCATGTGGCCGGCATGACTCTCCTTGCCGCAGCGCGTAGCATGCAGCTGGAATATGGAGCGCTGTTTACCTTCCCGCAAGCGGTACCTATTTATCTACTCGCATTGACATGCTTTGGAACTGCTAGGTTGGCAGGAGCTGGCCAAGCAACGAGCGCTCACCCCGTCGTGGGAATCAAACTGCGGACCTTTCGATCGACAGCTTATGGTTCAGCGGTTTAACCCACTGCGCCACCTGCTGGCCTCTACAGTAGCTTTACTGTACCCCAATGTAGTGATTTCTTATGGAAGCTCTGAGATATACAGGTGGGGCCTCCATATCCACTGTTTCACTATTCACGGTTTCAGTTATCCATGGATTGTGGGGACCCCCCCAGGGTTTTACTTTTTTTCCAGCAAGTTTTGTTTCTTCCTTAAACAAACAGGAGAAGCAGCCTCTGGCTGCTTATTGCAGGCAAGTAGAACAAGACTAAGGTCACAATCCTATCCAACTTATGCCACTGGTGTAACCAGCGGCGCAGCGAGAATGGGAGGCCCCAGAACAGAAAGGGGATTCAAATCACCTTTGAATTCCCCTTTTGGAGGGGATTTGAATCCCCTTTCCATTCTGGGGCCTCCTGTTCTCGCTGCACCGCTGGTTACACTGGTGGCATAAGTTGGACAGGATTGCGCTGTAAGTCCTAGAAAGGCTCTGCAAGGTTAACAGGAACCTTGGAGGCTGCTTCTCTGTTTATTTTAAGGAAGAAATGAAGCTTGCTGAAAGAAAAATAAGAGCTGTGGGGGTGCCCGCACCTGCCCGCATAGGAGACAGGGCGGCAGGCCCTCAGGAAACCACGGAGGGGGTGTTCGCCCCTATCCACGGTTTCAGGTATCCACAGAGGGGCCTAGAACATATCCCCAGTGGATATGGGGGCAATACTGTATCAACTCACTGGGGTTGACTCATTCATTTCAGTGGAGGAGTTTCATCTGTGTGCGCATACAGAGAAATAGATCTGGAATGACAGCATATAAAAGGCCTTAGAATGAAAGTCTAATGCAGCAGCAAAATACGATTGGCCAAGTAAAGAAAGACATCCTGAAAGTATTTGCCTTCATCAGTTGTTATTACTTAAGACATACTGACCCAGAAATATTCAATATCTCATTTTTTACAAGTACCATGAAGTATCATGCTGTGATATCAGAGGCATTTTGTGGAGTGAATTGAAGATGAATTGGTATTTGGACTGGCTTCAGAGAATATAACAAATTCATAAATGTATGGTTAGCATAAAGTGAGAAATGAATGGCACAGAAACAGGCTTCTAGTTGTACATGTCTCAAACTGGATGTGGAATTGCATGCACATTAATGAAGTTAATGTAAATCAATATACAGTATATACAGTCATTAATATAAATAATTGAAGTAAATTATCTTCCTCAAATCCAGCTGCTGCAGAGGCTCTGTTAACACTTTAGTGATACCACTGGTAAAGTATTTTGGAAGGGGAGCAGGAGTGGGGGAGCTAGATTTAGTGCCCCTGTGCCAAACAGCTGGTCCCGTATGCACAGATTTAGTGCCCCTCCCCGTGCCAAACAGCTGGCTATTGTATGCACACACATGAACAGTTGAATCAGGGTGATAAAGAAGTCACACCTGAGAGAACGGAGAAAGTGGAGACAGGTGACAAATCGAAAAAAATAGAGGCTACTGAGAAATAAATGTCCTATTCAGTATTCCCATGTACACCAATGACACATCAAGGAGAACAGCAGGGACCCCATGAGGGATATTCATGTGACTTTCACACCAAGAAGTGGCCTCTTTTTTCGTTCCATGCCAAATGCGAGTGGAATGAATGTCTGTTGCGTTAACAACATCAGGTCACTGAAGTAAAACCCAAATAATTCAAAGAAAACAATTAGGTGTCCTATGGCATGATCAGGAAATGGAATGCATATACCTGGAGAACGGCCTGCAATGGGCCAAGTGGTCTTTTGACTCATTCTCTCCAAATGGTTTGCATTCCTCTGTTATTACTGTCAATGATATGTTAAAGTGGTACCTGCTTTATGGTGCGTGGCATTCAAGAGCTGCTCAGACCTCTAATTTAAGAAGCAGAATGTCTTGATTTTGAAGGGTTTTTCTTTTCTTTTTTAATCACACATGAAAGAGCAAACTCTAACTATGGTGCCAATGGTCTGTTCAAGTGAAAAATGTAAACTACTCAGTTGTTGAGGGCCATCATAACTTCTATCAAAGTGTTGCAAGAAAATGTACAAAGTGATTATGTTCCTAACTTATGGGAGAATGACATCAGGTCAATATGCTTGGTTTCTGAGAACCCGCTTAACAAATAAGTGGAGAATCCTTCAGCACTAGAAGCCTCTCTGTACCTCCAGAATTAAATGGGTCAAGGATCCAGTCCTCCTTGATCCACTCTGTTTGGCATACCCTACTGCGGGACAAGAGGGCCCATGGAGTATACTTAAGCATTGAGGAATTATGTAAGGTGAGAACTCTTTCTAATAACCCAATGATTAACCAGTTCTTGGGGGGGGGGGTCACCTGCCAAAAGAGGACTTTCTCCTGAGCTGGTTCCTAAATGCGTGATAGCCCAATACTGAAATGCAATGAATTGGGAGGAGGAAGGAAAGTAAGACTTCCTTCAAGTGTCTGAGAATACCATCCAGAACCCTAAGATCACCCCACTCTCAAGCATTCCCCGGCTTGTAAGTGCAAGATAGTTCTTCCCCTAGCTATCTTCCGTGTATTTAACTTCCTATTAACGTATTCAATTTCCCTCCTGAAGTTTGGGAACTGTTTATATTTATAAAATGGCTAAAAATCACAATAACATTTAACTTAAAAAATGCACAAGGTGAATATTACCAGACCAACCAACATGATCACAGGATGTGGAAGTAAAGTAATGAATATCTTATGCACATATGAAGCAAGGGATGGATATTATGTGTTTTCTTGCAGATCAAAGCCCACATTTGAATTTTTCAGGAATCTGCTGTGGTTTTTCCTTGCCTTGTAAGCAAAAGATCTGAACCTAAACAAACTCATTACATAAAGATTTGTATCAGGTCTTTTTTTTTCACAAGGAAGTTTGAAAAACAAGGTGCAGTTTTTCTCCATGTTTTCAGCTGAATGAATCTGCTAAGAATTAGAGCTGAGTGAATAATTAGCCAGCGTCAGATTATGAAATGTTTGCAGGCACAAGATGATTATTTTTTCAAACTGATTGATGACTAGAATTTTATGGGTCCCTCCCCACCCCCAACCATACCACAAACAATGTGCTACCAGGTGTTAGATTTTTTGGTATTCGCAAGGCCTTGCTCCAACATTTTGTTCTGAAAGGTCATGCAGTCATTTTTATTTTTTTAATCCATGGTTATTTGAATACAACTTTGCTAATAAGGAGAAATGTTTGGACTATTGGTGGCTAGTAACAGAATATCCTATGAAGCAGAAGGACAGTATTACAAATACATTAGGCTTTTTTAGGGAAGGGGGGCTCACAAATCTTTTTGAAAAGCCCTGTTTCTATCAAAGAACCTGATGTTAGATTGGCTAAATTATATGCTATTCTCTTTCATCATGGTCACATAAAGCATTTGCAAAATGTGCATTTAAAGTCACAATTTCGTATTCTCGTCTATTTTACTTTCCCTAAGCCAATGATGGTAGCGGTGGTGGTAGAGAGCGGAGGCTAACAAGAAGCTTCCTACCATGAAAAAGTATAAATGATAGAAAAGTGATGCCCTCTTTTATATGACAAAGGCATGATGCTCTATGTAACAATTTCTTATTCTATACAGTAATTAATTGCTAAATGCATGTAATCTTTAAAATGCCATATAGAAAACTCAGTCTTGGGCAAAGATCAATCACATGTTCTTCATTATGGAGCTTCTAGGACACTGTGATAACCTGACTCCAACCTGGTCACAGGTGAGGAATCAACCTGGTTCCAGTCTAGGTGAGGAGTCAAGGTCTACTTTGTGATGGATTAAAGCACTTACTGTGTTATGAGCCCCATTGTGAGTTTATAATGTGTTCAACCACTCTGGGCAAACCAGGGATAAACATCTGCAATGACAATAACAGCATAAGTATAGACTAGTGATAAAATTGTTGTTCAGCTACTCTGAATTTATCAAGTGTCAACTGGAGGCTAGTTTGTAGGAGACTTTTTGTACTTATGTACATGAATACCCATACAACATACACAAGTGATGCATCAGATATGAACCATGTCTGAAGATGCAGTTTAAATATGAACTGCTTATGTGTATTGTGCTTGGGTGTTCACAGCCAAGTATAAAACAAAGATAGGAAATGGCCTACAGAAGTGAGACGAAGAGTCCCTGAATACTTTAAGTGATTTGTAGGGGAATGATACAAGTACATCAACAAGAGGTAGAAGCTATGAGATACAAACTATCTTGAAATGTAAATGGCGGAACAAGTGATTGAAACTAAAATTACAATTTGTATTATTATCTGTAGCAGTAGCATCAAAATTAGCATTTCCTGACTCCGAAATATGGATTTTGGCTGCGCGTCATGATTTGTTTCAAATGCAGGGCAAGCATGAAGTCCCCATCCCTGCTCTGATGTCTGCTGTGATGTCAGAAAGGTGAGGAGGTGGTGGAGGGATGGCAGAAGAGGTTGGCCAAGGGCTCACATCCATCAGAAGGTTTACTCAGACCAGGCGTCCCCTGAACCCTCAGTAGTGGTGGCAGTGGTAGCACCCCATGTGCCAGCAGAGGAGAGTGGAAGTGCTATTGGGGAGTCAGTGTAGGTCTTTTCTCCAGGGCCCTCAGCAACTTTGCACCAGCAGTGGGAGAGCGAGACAGAGATTCTCCACCATCATCACCACCATTGCTAGGAAAACAAGCCAGGCAAGTGAGTGGGAGGAACATAGGAGGGATGGGAGTAAAGGTGGAAGCTTGTAGATGGGTGATTTGGGAGGCTCATTGGAAGTTAGTGAGAGGGCCAATTTGGGCTCAGAATCAGTTCTGGAGACAATGAAACTATTTTATGAATTTTGGGGAATAGGTCCGTCCGTTTCCCCCCCCCCCCCGCAAGTTCAATTCTGAGTCTTTCTGAGGGACTTGTCCCCATCACCATCTGAAAAAGCAAAGTATCAAGAAATGAGCAAGCTATATTTTAATCCAAATGTGTCATGCGTGTCTGTGCTGACAGAATCTATTTAGTTATTTATTTAGGAAATTTATATCCCGCCTTTCCTTTGCTGAAGGCAAAAGCCCAAGGCAGCTTACAAGTTTAAAAAAAATTCACACCATTTACAACTTACTGTACCCACTATTACTGGTAAGTAATTAATAGTAGTAACCAGTAAGTCACTCACATGTTCTGCAATCCACTATTGCATCATCAACTTTTTTTAAAAGCTATAGTGCATTAGTTGCTACACAAGACGCAAATGCAGTGTAACTCCTGTGTAGAGCATTGGTTCTCAAATTCTCCCCACAAGGCGAGGAGAACTCTTAGTGTGTGTGGGGGGGGGGGACAGCGGTGGCAGCGATCCCGGGGATCGCACCATCGCTGGGGGGAAAAGCATCCATTCTGAACTCACTTGGTGTCCTGACGTCTTCTGGAAGACCCCTCTGCGGAACTCCCCGAGCTTTAGATTGTCACTCCGTGGCGATTTAAAACCACTTTGGTTATAAATCGCCCTAAAGGGCCTGCTGCTGTATCCTATGCCATTTCCGGGCTGCCCCAGGGCAGACCGGGAGTGGGTGGGGATAACAGTGGCGTGCTCCGCAAATATCCTAAGCCCTTTCACAGCCCTAATTGGCTGAACATGGGCTCCCTGGATATACATCAGCTTCAGAGCTGGTGTACATCCAAGGAGGCCCATAGGCCCCAGGCTTGCCTACACCCAGGGAAGGGGACAAATGTCCCCTTCTCCTGAGGTGCTCCTGGGCTTCCTTGGGGCAGCCCGGGAATGGCCTAGGATACAGCAGCCAGCCCTTTAGGCCAACAGTGAAACAAGCGTGGAACGGAGGCAAGTAGTTCTGCAAGACTCCTTTACACTGGAGTCAGCGGCCCCTCCCCCTTGCTGTTGGAGCCATTCCAGCAGCAACACGGGAGTGTCCTGCGTGTTGCCTTTGCTGCCAGAATGGCTCCAACAGCAAAGGGGAGGGGCTGCTGACTCCAGTGTAACGGAGTCTTGCAAAACTACTTGCCTTCGCTCCACCCTTATTACGCCTCTGCTTTAGGCCTGCCGTGTATCCTTACAAAGGATTGTGCTGTTAGCCTCCTGGATGGGCAGTCTCAGATCAGGTACCGTAGTTGTACCTGGTTTCATCCCTATAATCCCTGACACTCCCCTGTCAGCACAGCCACCCTGCCTTATTAACTATTCTGCTCCCTGAAATTGACTTGCTGTAGGTCATACCGAGGCTAAAATCCACTATGGGATACATTCTCTGCTCATGTGGAAAGGCCTTTGGATGCCTGAAGAACAGTGCTGAGGAAACATTGTTAACACAATCTTTAGTAAGCTAACCACAGCTTTGCGTTTTTCCCCCCCTTGCTGCACAAACAGTCCAATTCATTGAATGGCTAAACATCATTACCTAGTCCTCGTTTCCTGGGAAAGTGGAAATAGGATCCTTCCACCTGCAATGAAATCATTACTCTGCTTGTGGAAGGCAAAGCAATCCATTCAGAGCGTGCCAGACAAACAAATATAGAAATGCCTATAAATAAATAAAATAGCTGGATTAAAGCCATTAACTTCCATGTGGGATCAGCACTAATGAGTCTCTGTAGAGGTGGGTGAGAGAACCATTTGCAATAATTGATAATAATAATAACCCTTTTCACATGTACAGCAGCACTGAAGGTGTGAGAATAATTCTTAATGAGTAATTTACCTGAGGAAATTGAGCGTCCTTTGCTGTCTACATAATCACACTTTCACAAGATTTATTCATATTTATTAGACTAGTTTTAAACTTTCTGAATAAAGAGAGTATTACCTGTAATAATACTTGGAATTTGTATAATGATTTCAGGTGCTCAACATTCTTAACAGATGTTATCTTGTTGTAATCCTTACAACAACCCTGGAAGGTATTCTTATCCCCATACTGCAGATGGGGAGACTGAGGCTAAGAGGACATGGCTTTCCTTAGGCTACCGAGCAAATTCATGGAAGAGATGAAATTCAGACCAGAGACTTCTTGATTTGTAGTTCAGCCTCTTAGCCATACCAATTTCCACCAACCCAATCTCCTACTCTCCTCCCTCCTGTCCCCCAATGCATGATTCTCCAAGCTCCCGTTATTGACTCTGATGGTGGTAGTGGCGCCAGCAGATCTTTCTCCTCCCATACTCTTACACCTCGTGCATTGTTGCACTGTAGATCTAGGAAATGGAGTTTTCTCAAAGGCTACTAACAGCCCCAGCTGTCCTTGAGAAAGCTACATTTTTCAGGAATACTTGCAGCTAGCCAGAGTCAACAAGTTGGGTGTGTGTAGGAGGGGTTTCAGCTGTATGGGAGAGCAGTGTGATGGGTTTGGAGGCTGATGTATAGATAGCAGGGAGAAAGAAGGAGGCTTACCATCTGTCCTGGTTTGGCTGGCGAAATCCCGGTTTCTGGGGCCTGTCATGGCCTTTCCCGGCTGGCCAGCTGCGTCCTCCGCAGCCGGCAGAGACTGAATACTGGCTCGCACGCCTGCATATTCTATGAAAAAAACAGTGACAAAAATAAGAAAAATAAATAATTTTAAAGCAAATAAATAAATAATTCGGCAGTGGCCTGGTTGTAAACAGCATGGAAGTGGTTGTAAATGGCCACAGAGCAGAGATCTGTAGCTAAGAGGGGGCCTGCAGAGGGTAGCCGCTGCCGCTGGCCACACCCCCACAAGCTCTCAAGGTGGGGAGTACTTTGAGAAATGCTGCTCTAAACCACTCAAACAAATGTAATGGAAAATGTCAACATCAGTACTGCTTATTTCAGTGGTCTGTCAGTGGGGCTCAATTCTCACGTTCGCATCTGATTTGGTAAAACTGTCACAAGGTTATGTTATCTCATCAATATTTTGTGATTAATATTTCTTTTGCATACACCACCAAGTAGTGACTGATTGTGGTGGTATTTATCATCACTGGCATCACTGCAGGGGGCAGAGCTCTACGTTCCGCCGCGGTCAGACCCTCCGTTACACGGGAGCACGAAGCACCCCCACCCCCTCGCCTTCGGAGCCATTCAAGTCGGTGAAAGCACCGACTTGAATGGCTCCAAAGGCGAGGGGGTGGGGGTGCTTCATGCTCCCGTGTAACGGAGGGTCTGACCGCGGCGGAACTTAGAGCTCCGCCACCCCTGCAGTTACGTCAGTGTTTATCATTATGATCATCGTCGTCATCCCTGCAAACTAGTGGAAAAGAATACCAGTACTAGTAGTTCCTTCTTTTCTTTTCTTTTTTGCCTTCTTATCCCTGGAAAAGACCAATTAATACAGACTAGTGCAGCCAAACTGTCTTTCAACTCCAAATGAAGCCTGGACTATGTAGCAGTGCGCAAAGAACTCTTAAGCATAAGATGAGGAATGCAGGATGGTTTTAACAAAAGGCAGGGTTTTAATGCTGAGGTTAAACAGGCTGCACTAATAGACTGCTGTCCCCTCTTTGCCCTTGCAGTCTAGTCTATGTCCTGGAATGGCTGCTTACAGCACAATCCTATACATGCCTACTCCAGCACAACCCTAGGCATGTCTACTCAGAAGTAACTGTACTGTATTCAATGGGGATTGCTTCCAGGAACGTACAGTATTATAGGAGTCCCACTGAGTTCAGAAGGGCTTACTTCTGAGTAGAAAGTTCGATTCCCGCGACGGGGTGAACGCTCGTTGCTTGGCCAGCTCCTGCCAACCTAGCAGTTCCAAAGCATGTCAATGCGAGTAGATACCGTATTGGTCTGAGTATAAGACTCACTTTTTTCTCCTAATTTAAGTTTTTAAACTAGGGGTGCGTCTTATAATCAGGCTGTTGCAATTTAATGCCAGTGATTTAATTAGATGTTTTTAATAGCACCAAACTAAGGGTGTGTCTTATAATCAGGTGCGTCTTATACTCGGGACAATACGGTAAATAGGTACCGCTTGCGGGAAGGTAAACAGCGCTCCGTGTTTAACAGCGCATGCCGGCCACATGACCACGGAGGCGTCTTCGGACAACGCTGGCTCTTCGGCTTTGAAATGGAGATGAGCACCACACCCGAGAGTCGGACACGACTGGACTTAATTGTCAGGGGATACCTTTACCTTATTCTAATTACCGGCCTAGATTGAGGAGGGGCTTAATGAAAAACATCCCAGCCTGTCTTTCATACAAACTAATTTAATCTACTTGACTTCGTGTACTACATTCTCAGTGTATCTAAAATCATTGGGATGATGTGTTTTAGACACTGTTCACCTGGACTGAAACTCAAAGCTCAATACCTGGGGTTCCCAGGTGAAATCCCAGTATGGTTGCCAACTCTGTCTGAATCTATTTCTGAAGATTTCTTTTTCACCATGATGTAACATGGGAAATTCCTGGAGACTCTGTTAAAATAAAATCTCCAGGATTGCTTTCAATTGTCACCTGAAGTTCGATGCTGATTCCTGGAGATGCCAGGCAAATCCTAGAGAAGGTGTGGCCAACCTTCCACCATTAGGGCCTCTGCATTCTTAAGAGTTGTGTAGAAGACAGAATCTTGGCAGCTACAATTGCTGATGGTGCTGCTGAAATTCCCTCACCTATACACCTATTAAAGGGCCAGGAGCATTCATGTTGAAAGCTTGAGCACCTCTGTCCTAGATGGTAGGTAACCCTATGTCCTAGGCATAGGGTGCCCAGATTCAATAAGGGACAGGGTGCCTATACCTTTAACCATTGGAATTTGGGCAGGTGCAGCTCATCATGGAAGGGTGCAATAAGCTACACCTGCCCAAATTCCCTCTTCTTACAATAGTTAAAGGCATAGGCACCCTGTCCCTTATTGAATCTGGGTACCCTACCTAGGCAGGCACCAGTCGGACCCAGAACTGCATGGATGAAGGTGTATCTTCTCTTATCTAGCTACCAATCTGATGGTTGGTATCATCCTCTATGGTCACATCATCAGTTGCTGTTTGGAGGACGGGAAACTCCATATAGACTTTGGGTAACTGGTGTTGTCAAAAATGATGGGCCCGGGGGCTATCTGATTGGAGTTGTACACTTGGGTCTCATCAGGCAAAAATAATGAATATGAATCCTTGGGTACTGGCTGTAGTAATCCAGCACCAGAAACTGAATATATTCAATACCATCCTTTTGTCTTCTAGTTACAGTACTAATTAGTACTGATGATGCAATTTCTCACATCCTCATTGAAGATAGATGTGTGATGATCATACTGTGATTTATAAAATATCTTAAATATGGTATTCGGTTGTATGATTTAGGGCCCAATCCTAACTAAAGGCTGCCTGCAGGGCGCAGCAACGTCAACACAGGCTCTGCTGCATGCTGTGGGCTGCCAGAGATCATGCAGGGGCAGAGAGGTAAGTAAATGTGTTTTATTTATGTACCTTACTTTGCTCCCACATGGGCACCAATGGGTCTACTCAGACCTGTGCCAACTCTTTAGCTAGTACAAATTCAAGTAAAAGCAAGGGGACATGTCGGGGCCAAAGCGAAGTGGAGGATATCAACAGAGCCTTCACCCTGCCCTCCACCACGCCCCTTTGGGTCTCTGATCCCTGTCCCTTTCTGCCCACTCCACCCCCGCTACCTTACTGGTTCTGATGGACAGGGTCCTCAGTGCCCACAGTTGCACTCTGCACTTGCCGCTCTGCACTTGCCAGAAGAACTGCCGGCCCATTGGCAGAACATTACTTCCACCAGACGCCCAGCACTTAGGCTGGTGGAACTCGCATTCCACCAGCGGGCAGTCCAGTTAGAATTGGGCTGCCCCTCAATTCCCTTGGTGGCGCTATGTAGGTACTAGTTTTGTAAGAGAGATAAGTTCTTCAAATCTATTCAGTATGTTTAGAAATATACTAGTAGCTACTAGACTAATTTTGGGTAAGCAACTATCAATTGTGTAACTCCCTCAAACAAAGCATAGTTGATGAAAACCTAGATTTTAACAAAGAATGAACATGAATAAAGAAACTCCTTTCAAACAGCTAGGAAAGAACTTGCTTCAAAATATCATTTTTGTTTTATCTGCAAGCCCTCCTGATGAAATCTGGGAACACCAGATATCCATATCTGACCATTGAATCCCACATATTATTTGTGTAACATAAGATTGGGTTAATAGGGCTGCACACACTAAAATAACTCAAACATGAAGGACTGAATGCTTCCTTTTGATAAGTCAAGACGTCAAATACTATGTTTTTGTTTCATGCTGTTGACACTTGGGCTGCTTTTTAACAGCTGTTTATAGAGAGATAAAGTATTGCTGCATATAACAAGACTTTGAATAAAGTATGAGATTTTCTCTCCATTGCTGGAGATCTGGAGATCTAGTTATACAGTACAAAAGAATTGTCTGTGAGAAAATCAAAGCGCCTTACGGTCGTCTTCATTTAGCTTCATGTTGCTTCCATGTGGAATAGCCATGTGTGCACGTATGTGCACTTGAGAGCCTTGGTTTGTTTCAGTTTACCAGTGCACCCCTCAATAAGTGCATGAGGCAGAGGCTTGGGATAACTGGGTCACTTTATTGAAAACATTATAGAAACACCTGCAGCAGGGAAAACTAACTCCGAACCCCTACGTGAGGACCACTACGTCGGGGAACAGTGGTAACTGGTAAAGTCGTTGGGCATCACCAACCTGACTCAAAGCTACCCTCTGTCAGAGATAGAGAGAGCTTATCACGGTCAACCCCAAAGGGTCGAGGCAGCTGGACTGCACCACTTCCCACAGACCAGCAAGCCTTGTGGTTGACTTTGCATCCAGCCAGAGGGCTTGCCAGCCAGCCAGTAATCCAGTACCAGAAGCTGAATATAGCCGGTCAAGCATCATCTGAGAGGTCCTGGCTCACCCACTGACCTTGGATGCTAAGCCATCAACTCCTGCCTACCTGGCCCGCACCACAACTGCCTAAAGTGGTCAAATGATAATGAAATAAAAGAAGGTGAAACAAACCTAACCTCCCCACCCCAGTCTGGCAGAGCGGCGATCTGAAGCTCAGGGGGCCGGCTGAGGGTAGCACAGGCCTCCCCGAACCCTCCGGAGGGCTCCAGGACCCCCAGTAAGTCTGCAAATTGCATTTTAAAACTTTTCACAGTGGCGGCGGCGATCCCCGGGATCGCCGCCGTCGCCGCCGCCATACTGTCCCCGCACCTTAAGGGGGCAGGGGACAGCTATTGGTTGCAATGGTGGGTCGTGACCCACCACTTTGAGAACCATTGGTTTAGAGAAACGAAAATAATTGTTAGACTTTGTCCATGATTATTTTTCAAAATAACAATGCCATTGTATTCTGTGCATTTGGCAGAAAGAAGAGATGGTGGGCTTGCACGATTGATTGAGTTGATTCAAACCCCTAAACCACTTGAAAGTTCATCCAGGACCAACTTTTCTTTAGAAGGGCATATAAATGCGTATAATCTATTGCAGTTCTCTGGGATATATGAGCCATAATTTGATATTGTTGTAACATGATGCATGACCTGAATTTCCATGGTAGAATTCAGCCGTGTGCTGTTATTCTTACATGTCAGAGCTTACTATTTTCTATCTGCAGATTTATAATTAAGACCATGTGGTATAGCTTTTAGTTTTGCACACACAAGGGGCTACATGAGTCCTATAGACGCTGCCAATTGTAAACTCATCTATCTGGCCTCTAACTTGTGGCCCAACTGTGTGCAATAAGGAGACAATTCTGAGAATGCTCTTTGGTTACATTTAGATTGCTGTAAATTGCTGCTGTCCTCTAATGGCTTCTAAAATATAAAACGAAACCAGTTATTCTGAAATAAACTAAAATGAAGAGTACAATGTAGTGGAGATGTTGTTGTAATTAGTGCAAGATAGACATATGATAGTTATTCTTCAGAAGACATGGTAGGTCTGATCTTAGCCCCATGACATGCCCCCCCCCCATTTCCTGCAACAATACAATAGCTGAGCTTTCCCTCTATAAAAGGAACCAGTGAATTAAATAATAATAACAGGCTGTATGATGTGGTTGCCCTAGCAACTGCATCTTCAAAAAACACAGGGGGCGCTATGAGGAAATAATTGGATTACATGTTACATTCTGGCAGTACCAGATAGGATAAGGACTCCTGAATGTGACTTCAGATGGTGCAAATGTAACTCATTAATCAGTACGTGTTATGAGCTGCTCTCCTGCACGATCGATTCTTTTTCCACCACTTATGCTGGTAGGTTTCTAATTTGAAGCTGTAGAGTTCATATTCTTATATTCCTAAAAGGTTGATATTCCTGTTTGTGGAGAAGTACGTTCATACACTCACCTAAAGCAGCCCCTTTGTGGGCATCATGGGGGAGCGTCAAGGTTGGTGTCAGCCAAATCAGGAACTGGCTGAAGGCTCATGTCCATTAGTGGGAGTACTTGGCTGGATGATCCCTGAAACCTAGTACTGGTAGTGCCCAACAATGCACCATCTGAGTAGGTGGGGAACACCATGGGGGGGGGGGACTAGTGCCCCAGGACCACCAGGGTAAGGAAACAGCAATATTTGCCTCACAGCACTTCACATAAGAACAGCCCTGGTGGATCAGGCCAAAGGCCCATCTAGTCCAACTTCCTGATTCTCACAGTGGCCCACCAGATGCCTCAGGGAGCACAAGGTACCTGTACCCTGTCATCATTCCCTTGCATCTGGCATTCAGAGATAACCTATTACTAAGACCAGGAGGTTGCTTATCCCCATCGTGGCTTGTAACCTATTATGGACCTTTCTCCATAAACCTGTCCAACCCCCTTTTAAAGGCATCCAGGACAGGTACCGTCACCACACCCTGTGGCAAGGAGTTCCACAGATTAAATTAAATGCTGGGTAAAGACATATTTTCTTTGGTCTGTTCTAATTCTCCCGCTACTCAGTGTTAGTGGATGTCACCTCGTTCTGGTGCTGTGCGAGAGAGAAAAGAACATCCCTCTATCCACTCTATCCATACCATGCATACGTTTATATGTCTCAATCATGTCCCGCCTCACATGCCTTTTTTACTTACTTTCAGCATGTGTGGCGTGGCTGTATGTACATATAATTTACACACTCTCCAGAAAAGGATTGACATTTTTCCATGTTGCCTACATATGGGTTATTGAGGACTGGCCTTCCTGATCCACTGGCGACAGTAGTCCAGTTTTTGTGGCATCTGTATTTCGAAAAATGATTGCCTCACAAAACTCCTGATGGTTAATGGCTTTCCGATCGCACCAGTTTTGGCAAAGCCAGTAGCGTCACGAGCCGGCACGTCACCCCGTGCGGGGTCTGCCAGCTCAGCGCATCACCCCACCCCAAATTGGTGTGTCACCCCCCACCCACCCCCACTGGTGCATCACCCCCCCGTTCATCCACATCAACCCCTCCCCCATACACTCACCCCCATCCCGGCATGTCACCCCCGGAGCCAGCAGACTGAGCCGCGTCTTCTTCGGTGACTTCGCCACTTCTGAATAGGCCGGGCAAGGCTTCGAGCGGCGCTTGCGCACAACACCGCTCAAAGCCTTGCCCTCATAAGGGCAGAACAAAGACCTGATCAGTGACACCACTGGGCAAAGCCACTTCTCATTGCTTGAGCAGCAAAGGCAGCAATCGAACTCTCTGTTCAGTACACTTCGGCAGTAGGGATCAGAAGGCGCTGTTGTTCATGAGCTATGGAAGCAGGACAGGGAAAGTTACACCTCCAGCTTCCTACACCTGCTTTTCGCTCCTTTTCTTAGCAAGACCAAGTCAAGAGAGAGTGTGCACCTTACTGAAGCAAAGCACAAGCAAGCCGCTGTTCATTATAACACCAGCCGTCACATGACTGCTCCCACCTCCTTAAAGCCACACAGCAACTGCCTTCATTGGCTCCCCTCAGTCCTCAACTCTGAACTGGAGAAGCAGGCAATTCCCTAAAGAGGTTTCATTCCCACACACCCCTTTGGCCTCCAAGCCCTGACACACTCCGGCACTTGAAAGCAGCCGAAGAGAAGGTGTGGCCAGACAGCTACTGCAGTCATTTAACTGGATGTCACATGACAACTAGCTAAAATGTCATAAAGGAAAAACATTTGTCTGTTCACCATGGTATAAGTACATTATTTCACCACTGCTGGCATAATTGTACTTTTACTGTGTGAGTAATTTAAATGCTTTCAATAATATGAGCCATGGGAAGGGGGAGTACAAGCAGAGTTTTGCAAGCACAAGAATGTCGTTATCCTGACCTTTGAAACGTTAGTGGGCACATTAGGTAAGTACGGTATATGATGTCAACTGGGGTGGGTAGATTGGGTTATAGCGGGTGACTTACAGTAGATCACCATGGGTTCCTGACTTAACCATAGCAGAAATACTTGTGGTTGGTTTTTTTTCCCCAAAAAAAGCTGTTTTAAGGTCTGTTCCTTAATTCAGAGAATCTGAATTAGCCTCTGAATAATCCTGCCCATCTATTGGATCCATTGTTTTGCATCTGGCTCAAGCGGATTCTAGGACAAAGCCAAGTAGATCCCGTAAGCCTGAAGTCTCCCAACCCTTGTTGCTGGACCACAGCCTGTTTAACACAAAACTGCTTTTTTTTTTAGCATAGAGGCAGTGATGTAGATTGGGCTGCACCATGGTTGCTAGGGACATGGGTAGTATCCAATGATGTAGACTTGAATCTGTTGACTTGGACTCAAGTCAGACTCAAGTCATGTCAATTACTTGACTCGGACTTGACTTGGCAGTTGTAAAAGACTTGAAAGACTCAACCGGAGACTTGGAGCCTTTTACAGCAAGTTGAATTTTATTCAGGTTTAAACCCTTTCCCCCCATTAAATAGATAGGAACTCGCAACTCACAACAAAAGACTCGAGACATGGGGGCAAAGACTTGGAACTTGACTTGAGACTTGGACCCAGAGACTTGGGACTTGACTCAAGACTTGGAGTCAGAGACTTGATCCACATCCCTACACAGAAGAGTTTCAAATATGTAGACAAATGACTCTTTTTGAGCTTTTACATCTTTCATTGTTGTGAATTCATATCCAGTTTCTCTTGCTGCCAAGATCATAGCTATCACACAAATCAAAACAACCCTGAAGCACGTCTAAATTTACCCATGCTATTTATGTACTATATTTAAGGCTTTTAATTGTGATGCGCTTGATTATGTTTACTATGTTTATCTTTACAATATCCCTATGAAGGTTGCCAATATTACGCTTGCAATCCTGTGCACATTTACTTGTGAGTAAGCCTCTGCTGAACTCAATAGTATTTACTTTCGGGTACATGCATAAGATTGCATTATAAGTTGGTTTTACAGGTAGGAAACTGAAGTTGAGATATAGTTACTGGTCCAAGGTCTTGAAGAGATGAGATTGTAAAGCTGTGCTTGGATTGGTACCATCTCAGAATGCAGGTGTGAAGGTTTTGTGCTTTCTCCGTGCAAAAAGACTCTGCAGACAGAAAACTAGCATGTCAAGTGAGGTTAGAATCCTTTTCTGTAATACCCTGATGGCTTATGGGTCTCCTTCAATGTATGCCAGCTCTATAGCTGGCACAAGTCCAAGGAGAGTAAGGAGGCAGCACAGGCTAAATTTTGGATAAAATAGGATCTGGCTAGGTTTCCCATATCCAAAAGGGGACAGGGTGCTTACACCTTTAAAGACTTTAACCATTGTTTTGAAGAGGGAATTTGGGCAGGTGCAGCTTGTTGCACCCTTCCATGATGAGCTGCTCATACCCAATGGTTAAAGCCTTTAAAGGTGTAAGCACCCTGTCCCCTTTTGGATATGGGAAGCTTAGATCTGGTACCCATGTTTGCCAGTGAAATCTGCCCCCTCTGGCCTGCTGCCTTCCTCCTCCCCTCCACCACAAGCCACCCAGTTACTACCCCTGCCCTCCCCTGCCATCTTACTGGGGTCAGCGCAGCCCCTGGAGCCGTTGTCATGTGCGCCTTGCTGCTCACCATTTGCAGCAGCAGCTGGGCAGCATATGACAGTGGCCAGTGTTTTATGCCACAGTGAAGGTAAAACAGCGCTCCGTGTTCCAACTGCATGCTGCGCGCTGCGTCAAGGAGAGTCATGCCGGCCACATGACCATGGAGGCGTCTTCAGACAACGCTGGCTCTTCGGCTTTGAAATGGGGATGAGCACCACACCCTAGAGTCGGACATGACTGGACTTAATTGTCAGGGGTCACCTTCACCTTTACCTTAAAGCAGGTTGAGTTTCCAGACCGTACGTTTCAGCAGTGCAGGCTGCCCATACAATTGGGCTGTTAGTCTTAGATCATGCTGGCATCCACAACTCACAGTGCAAACCTATGCATGTCTACTCAGAATTAAGAGCCATTGACTTTGGAGGGAGTAAGTCTTATTCAGTTCAGTGGAACTTACGTCTGAGTAGACATGCTTAGGCTAGTGCCATGAGTCAGGGTCTCCAAGGGAGCACCTAAGCTGCAATTTGCCTTCTTCCCCTTCATTTCTTTCCTATGAACAACTCAGGGTTCAGAGCTTCCCTATTTATATCTCCACTCCTGTCCTCAAATGATGAAACATCTGTTGCAAAACTAAACAAATGTAATTATTTTTCGGTTCTTCCTTAAGATGGGGGCTACTATCTTGCATGAAACAGGTTGTGGCTCAAATAAGAGCTTGGTTGGAGTTTTAGTTGTCTTTTGTCTATCCAATTTGTACATTGGGATGATGCAGCAAGAACAACTTGGGCCAGTTTGAACAATATCTATCGTATCTTGACCAGCCTCACATGATAAAAGATGTGTGTGGTCACAACACGAGTGCACCTTACTCTCACCTCCTTTCTGGAGGAAATGTGAAGCTTTCATTGCATGGAGAAAGGGTTGAAGCAAATTGCTCCCCCCATGGCAGTAAATAAAAATGCCCCCATATCATTGGGACAGGAGGGGAAAGGCCAGAATATGTACTGTTTATACCAGGGGTGGCCAACCTTTCAACATGAATGCTCCTCCTCAACCGTTAATGGTTGTCTAGGTGAGGGCATTTCAGCAGGTGCAGCTGCTTTGGCAGCACCATCAGCAATTGCAGCTGTCAAGATTCTGCCTGCCTTCCACACAACTCTTAAGAATGCAGAGAGGCCCTAATGGTGGAAGGTTGGCCACCCCTGGTTTATACACTTACATGCAGAGGCGTCGCTCCGGTAGGGGTGGGGCCATAAGTATCGCTCCGTCCTAGACCCTTTACCGAGCGAGCAGGAGACGGCCCCGCCCCCTCACTGTCAGAGCCATCCCGTGCGGAGAAAGCAGCCTGCTTTCTCGCTCCGGTAGGGGCGGGGCCGTAAGTATCGCTCCGTCCTAGACCCTTTACCGAGCGAGCAGGAGACGGCCCCGCCCCCTCACTGTCAGAGCCATCCCGTGCGGAGAAAGCAGCCTGCTGCTTTCTCCGCACGGGATGGCTCTGACAGTGAGGGGGCGGGGCCGTCTCCTGCTCGCTCGGTAAAGGGTCTAGGACGGAGCGATACTTACGGCCCCGCCCCTACCGGAGCGACGCCTCTGCTTACATGTCTTTTTACCATGAGCTTGTGGGGCCAGTCAGATAGTCCTTCTGTTCCCATCTGACTGGCTCCTACCAAGTGGGCCCAGCCAGATGGGTAAGTACTGTCCAAAGCAGTCCAAGCATAAGAATTAAAGATAGCTGTAATGACACAATGCAGTTGGTTTGATGATCCTTGATCCTTTGATTCAGAAAGAATGCAGCTGAAACAAGTTATTCTGCTGCCTTAAACTTAGTGGCTTCTGTAAAGATGTAGATGCAAATGTACATCACCTGAGGATGTTTATTATGGTAAAGCTTTCTTTACAGATGCTCTTGTTTCTCTTTGCTACTCACAGTATCTGATGATTCAGATAACTAGGTTTCTCCCTCCAATGAACACCAAATTTTGCAGTCATTCAGTGGTGGAAAAACAAGGCTTTTTTTGGGAAGCAGAGTTTTGTGCCACACTAGCAGAAGAGCATCTTAAGCAAAAGTGTGGGAGCCTGGTCAGCTCTGCTGTACCTGCCCTCGACCCTTCCACTGGGGCAGCATTTCGCCAGCACAAATTCTTAAAGGAGTTTTGCAAGGAGATTTGGAGGCTGGGGCAGTGAGGTGTCTATAAGGAGGCCGGACCACTGGCAAGCCACTCCACTTCAGATTTGGTGGAGTGGCTTGCCAGTGGTCCTGCCTCCTTATAGACACATCACTGCCCCAGTCTTCAAATATCCTTGCACCTTGCTCTGGGGTTCTCCAGAATGTTGATGCAGCTATGAGTGTGATTGTAGCATTGGAACAAAACTGCAAGGTGGTGCCCCCTTGTGTCTACATTGTGAGTCTGGCTTCAGACATCTTGCTCTGATTTAATCACGGGAAAGCTTGCCCCCTGTGTTTCAGCACAATCCTCTGTAAGGATCCAGCCGGTGGGCCAGGGCCGCCTGGCAGATCCTGAGCCCGGGCTGCCCATCTGATAGCAGGCCGGAGGTCTACTCGGGGAAGGGGACTATTGTCCCCTTCCCTGGGTGTAAACCGGAATCTGCCTGATAGGCCTCCTTGGATTTCCGGCAGCTAAATAGCTGGCAGAAGTAGAGGAGGCCATGTAACGGCCTAGCCGGCCTGGCGGGGACAGGGATATGGCGGGTGCCATCCCCTGCCCCCTCCCGGGCCGGCTAGGCCAAAGTTCTCCCTCCCTCACCTGCCAAACCGCCCCCACGACCACCGGCGGGAACTCTTACCTTCCGCCGGCAGCCGTGTCCTGGTCCGGCATCGGAGTGAGGGAGGCTGGCGAGTTGTCACAAATGTGCTTTACGGAATGCTCGTTCCGTTGCCGGATTCTTCCAGTGAATTGTTCCCTTTGTCTCCATTTCTACACCTGTAAATTGCACCCAAGAAATCCCTGTTATCCCAATGAGACAGTGCGTTGTGTTTAGAAACATTCTTTCACCTTTTCTTCTAGATACCTCAGGATGGATTGCAGGTTCAGACCTGTGCTCAGAAGAGACCAGCAATATTGTTTTAAGGTTATTGATTTTACAGATGGCAAGGGAGAAATTCTGGGCCATTATAATGCAGGCACCTGAAGTGAGAATACCTGTGTCAAGGAAACAGGCTTCTCCAAGATATGAAAGGGTTTTGGGATTGATGAAGAGGCACATTGGTGAGGCAGACTATGTTGCAGCCAGAGACTTGTCGCACTACAGTTTGGTGAGCTCAGGCTGTGGATCTGAAATCCAGCATTATCTGTAATGGTTTGAAGAGGTGAAAATATTCCAGCCCGGATGTCAAATTAAAATTCTTGAAAGGCAGCTATGGACTCATTCCAGATGTTTAAGTTGCATTGCCTTAATGCAATTCATAAAACATCACCACTTGTTCTGCGTTTAGGAGAAAAGTACTCAATAGGGACAATGTGTGTTTCACTTGCCATTATTTATGTTGTACAGTATATAATGTGTAAATTCTCACTTGTATTTAAGCATGTGGGTTTTAAGAGATTAGGTGCTGCCTTCAGTGCCTGCCCTTTTCGCCATCAAATAAGCTAAGGACATAAGCTTCTGAGGAAAAAAGTAATGCTGGAGTCAGGAGGATGACGTTAGATTGAGGCACGACTTCCCACCTCCAATGACAACCACCAGGCTTTTTCTTCCTGTTGTCTCTGTGACATGGTGTCAGCATAAGCTCTTGGATTTCACACTGCACTGCTATTGGAATGCTATTTACATTCCTAACACTTTGTCTTAAAGCTTGTGTGTATGTCCTTAAATGTCCCAATAGCAGAATTAGTTACATTCAGGCAACATTCAGATCCCTGCACCTGGGCAAAGCCTGAGTAAAACCAAAGGGACCATTCATATGGCCTTGGAGATCAAATGTATGGAGACTTGTGAAAGATCCAGCTGTAACTATTTTATTTAGAATCTAGTTGGGGGGGGGGGTGGAGGAAGGAGAGAGAAGAACACAATGGGGCTTGCTTCTGAGTAGACATGCCTAGGATTGTGCTCTAAGGTCACTCTGTCCTGCTTGGAGATCTGGCAAGCCTATGGAAGGGTGAGTGTTGACCCAGGCTCTCGTTAACATAAACATAAGAAGAGCCCTGCTGGATCAGGCCAAAAGCCCATCTAGTCCAGCTTCCTGTATCACACAGTGGCCCTACCAGATGCCTCAGGGAGCACAAGACAACAAGATAACCTGTTTCCCGTTGACACTCCCCTGCACCTGGCACAGAGAAAACCCACTTCCAAAACCAGGAGGTTGCTTATGGCTTGTAACCTGTGATGGTCTTTTCCTCCATGGTTGTTGATGGGAGAGGCTTCTTGGCATAGAAATTGAAAAACTATCCAGGTGGCCTGGCCACTGGGCGATTAGAAACCTTAATTTGGTATGCAGCAGGAGCAAAATGCTATTGGGATGGGGCACCCAAATTTGCAAGACCTTGGAAGAAGAGAGTCACACAGATTTTTGCAGTGCTACAGCCTTCCTTCCCCTTAATGGCCCTTAATTGGCATGACCAATCCTAAGAATTCAGCATGATGCCCCTCCCCCCCTGCAGAGTGAAGTCCTGCCTAGCTCCCAAAAATGCCAGCCAAAAACCAAAATGGAGTTAGTTAGGTTAGACTTCACACATGTGTTGGGGAAAAGAGGACTTTTATAACACTGGGCAGTTACGCTTAATGTATTATGCAGGAGGTCGTGTGCTTGCAAACAGGATTATGCCAAGGCGGAGAGCATGAATTTGCAGAACCTTAGAGCACAGATGCACTGCTGCAGCCTTCTGATCGATGGCCCTTATTTAGCATGATCTTGATCGGAAGGAGAAGCCGTGCCTCATCCCCCCCAGGGTGATGCCACGGCTGACCCTCTGGAATGTCTGCTAAGGAACCAAGATGGAGTTAGGAGAGACTGAGCACATTTGGAAAGGGGGGGGCAACAGCTAGGACCAATATATGTAGGCTTACCATTGTCCCAGAATTGATGCTGATTTCAGCCTAGAGCGGACCAGAGCCGCTCCCAAGGGTGCACTGTGGCTGTCCAATGAGCTTCTGGAACTTCCGGTCAACGATGTGACAGAAGCAGGAACCCCGTTGGGCAGCCGCAGTGCACCCTTGGGAGTGGCTTGGGTCCGCTCTAGGCCGAAGCCAGCGTCGATTCCGGGACGATGGTAAGCCTAAATATATGAACCAACCCCAGCTGCCAGAGCATGAGCAAAGACCACCTCCCTTGATCCTTTCCTTTCTTTGCTACCTCTTCATTGATGCCTGGACTAAAGCACCCACCTCTCCAGTGGGAGGTTCTGTCAGAAAGCAAAGCAGGCAAGCAATCTGATTGGAAGAAAACCTGTTTTCAGCTAACAAAGAGTCAGTGTCAAGCCTCATTTCTTCAGCATAAGAGGTGAGCATTTCATCGACTATCAGGCTTGATGAGAATTATTCCTTGGTGGCTACTGAGAAGCCATGTCATTGTACATCAAGTGATATTAATTCTGAGTTGGCATGAAGGAATGTGATTTCATAACAAATCTAATTTATCGAGCATTGCAGAAATTAATTATGTTAAAGATATTTAGAGCACATATTTGTCGTGCTGTGACAAATTGACAGACTATGTGTCATATTACATAAACGCATCTTTCATGCAGTCATTTTAAACAAATTATTTTTGAAATTTTGGGTTCTCCTACTGAAAGCATCCAGAAAAAAACAAACTGAAATGTTACCAAATGAATAGAAAAGCTGGGAAGCATTTCAGTTAATCATAATAAGAAAAAAACATGTTGAACAAACTATCCAGATGCTTAAAGAATAGCGAATGTCTTTTTTTTTTTTAAAGCCAGGTGTATGAGTACAACAACAGAGACAAGATGGGAAAATGCAGTGTATATTAGTAACACTTTTTTTTACAGACCTAACTTCTGCACTGTGAGTATACAAGCTTTTAGATGTCAAAGGACAGCTTCTACTGCTTATAGTGTGCAACCTTTTGAGCTAAGAAATGTCCTTAATTTATGAAATTGTTCTAGGGCATGGGTCAGGGTCTGAATATACATCTGAATATACATCTTCAAAACATGTTTTGAGGAAGAAAAAGAGAAGTTCAAGCCTGACTGAGTACAGAATTATGTTGAATTGACTTATTTTGAATTGACGTGAGGAGAGTGATGGCTAGAGACAGGGCTTTCTCTGTGGTGGCACCTAGGTTGTGGAATGTCCTTTCTGAGAATTTGCAAACTGCTTCATCCTGGATGGTATTCCAGTGAGTCTCAGGACATACTTACATCAATTGGTTTTTAGTTAGGTCTCTGACAGCCCAATCCTATTAAAAGCCCCACACTATTTTCACCGCCAGATGAGTTACACCCCCCGTTGCCCTGTCACCCTGTCACCTGGGGGCGGTGAGACCCCCACCCTCCCCTAATGGTGCCTCTGGAACTTCCCCTTGGTTGTTATAAGTTATGATTGATTGCTGCCTGTATTCTCTTTTACCCTCATTTTAATGAGTTATTATGGTGTTTTAGTGTTGTTTTTTAAATATTATTACCAGTAGATATACTACATATTTTTATATGTATTTTTTTAAGTATTCTGTAAGCTGCTTTGGGTTACCCGTTCCGGTTAAGAAAAGTGGGCTATAAATACTGCAAATAAAATAAATAAATAAGCTAATAAATAAAATAGCTTAGCTCAAAAACAAAGACAAATTCATGAAAGATAGCTCTGTCATGATAATGCAGGTTCCCTGTTCAGGCACAGTATAATTCAGATTACAAGATGCTGATGACAAACATAACTCCCTGATTCTGAGCTGAATGCAGAATGTTGGTCTGACTCTTAACTGAACTAATGTAAAATGACCTTGAATCCAGTTGCTGGATCTAAATACTACTGTGCAAGCCTGCTTCAGTATTTATTAGTTATTACCATTCATTAATCATTTCCATTGTACTTCTCCTGTCCAAAGGTATTCACAATTGTTTTATCATACTGCCTTGTGTTGTATGTCAGGGGGAGAAACAGAGACCTCCATGCTAAGGAATGAATTAAACCAGGATCATTCACACTCCTGTACTCTCATGTGTACTACATTAGTACACAATTAGACCAATGATCCTATCCCCTTTTTTTTATCCCCACTCTTTTCATCTCCTAAAAAAGCATGCACCAGCTATTGAGTTGGTGCAGGTCCAAAGAGACCAATTGTTGAGCTAGAGGCGTACGGAGAGGTAAGGGGGAATAATTCCTGTTTCCCCTCCAAAGCCTCCCAATTTGCCTCCCCCCCCCCGCTGGATTCAGCACACACCTCTTTGGTGTGGCTGCATTGGTGGGGAAGGGGACGGATAGGATTGGGCTCCTTGATGATATATATATATAATCAACTCGGACCTGCGCCAGCAATAACACTGGCTTAAGCCTGCGTTGATACATGCAAGTGGATCAGGCTTGGGAAGGGGGGGGGGTTTGAATACGGTGCACACCAGTGCAGCCAATCCCACCCCTCACAGGCCTCTCCCCACCCCATTACACCCCTCCCTGCCCTCCCCTCCCCTCCCCTGTGCTGGACCTGGTTTGGCGGGTGTTTTGACAACCGCTGGTGTGCCTGGAACTCGCGCGGTCACAAATCACTTTACAGTGCTTTTGTGACAGCGTATGCTGGCAGAACACATGTTCCATTTTCACGTCTTTTCATGTGGATTGGGCCATAAGAAAAAGAACATGGAGTTTGTTTTATGGAGTTCTGTGGAACTGGACCGGCATGCAGGAATACATCTGGAAATGGATTGCATTACATTCCTCTTACTGGCCCTCCACTGGTGTCTTTAGCAGCAACACACTGAAAGAAACACACGACTCTAATTTGAAATCTCAGTGACACACTTGAAAGTATTTTATTGCTTAAGAGAGCCAGGGATTTCAGGAAAGGAGGGCTGGGCTCAGAATCCTGTGGGGGAGCTGTAAAAGAGCTCAGCTCTTGCATCAAATGTGAAGCCTTTGCTATAATTGCTAGACTTGAATATCCCTGCTTTTCTGAGCAACTGTGTGCATTCAGTATCCTGTTTGTTTCCTGAAAGAGCAGCTATGCAAAGTGATGAACATTCAAGCAGTGGACCAGTACATGCATGTGGATTCCCTTCTCTTCCTTGCTGAGGAAAATGCTCATCCCATTGAGGATAATGCAGCAGATAGTCACCTGCATTTAGACATGCATCCCAATGGGCATTAAGTCCAGTGTGTTTTCAGCCCGTTTCCCCATCTCTGGCTATCTAGCACAAGAGTTTTGTTTTGTTCATCTAATCAAATTTTTTCTCAATTAAAAGTAAATCAAATACAATCAAACATAAGAAATATTTAGAATAACGTTCTGAACCAGTAGAACAAAGATATGCCCATTGGCAATAACATCTGGGGGACGAATGTGGCAACCCTGGTCCATTGTTAAATGGTCTATATTGTGATCTTTAAGTAACTTCTAATATGCAAAGAACTATTCATAACGATTTGATCTAGAATTGGGTTATGGTTTTTTAGAAAAAATGTCTAGTGTTGATATCTTCTGGCAATGTGCTTATGTTCATGCATCAATGTGCACAGGTCGTAGAGCGTGCTTCCACTGGTCCACACAACTGTTTCAAAGTCCCACCACTTCCAAATATGACTGTTTTGGCTACTGACAAATATGGACAGACAATAATGAGTAGAAGTGTGAATATGTGCTCAGAATATTAAAGGGTCAGTAACAACACTCCTTCCACCCATCTCTCAACAGCTGTTTATGTTTTATTCTAAATCTGTAGAAACAATTCCTCCTAATCTCTTGATCTGTACAATAATTTCCCTTTGTTCCAAGATGTTAAAAGTGTCTTTGAACTACTCTAAAAGGCACTCTTCATCTGTTCCTGTCAAGAGAGGACCACTTTCATCATAAAAAATGAACATCATAAAAAATGAACGCTGAAATCAAAGCAAGAAAACAAAGGTGAGAGAACTGTGCCCTGCAATAGGATAAAAGTCAGGATGGCTGCAGAAAACTATCAGTCATTATTGCTTTAAATTGCTCTTGATTTGTAGAGGGGAAAAAGACCCCAGTGCAATGCACCGAATCTCCTACCAGAGTTATCTTTTGTGTTTATTTCCTCCACTCTGGCTTTCTGAAATTCTCTCATTGTTTGACGCAGCTGGGAACAAGCCTGTTAAACCCCCATCTTGTTGATAAGTAGGTGTTGTTGCTTATGGATATCCTGTTGTGTTGGCCTCCCGTAGTCTTGAATTTTCCTGTTGTTCAGGCGACACTGATTTCAGGGCAGTATTTGTGATGGAATACAATGTCGCCTCGAAAACTTGTCAATATGGGATCCAAAAATAGTCTCAGTATTAGTGACTGCAAATCACCTCCTATCTCTTGTGTACGTTTCCATATGACAAATGTAAAAGCTGTTGAAAATCGCCCCTGAAAAAAAGAAAGCAGAAAGCGGGAGTTGAAACTGTCACTTGCCAGATAACTGAGTAAACAGACCGAGAGGCCATCCGTCTTTGAAGTACAATATGAACAGACAAAGAGGAAAAAAGATGTATTCAAATCCAGCGCCAATCAGCAGAACTCTGAGTTTAGCTCATAATTCACAGACTTGTCTCATGCAAACAAAAAAAGTGAGGACCAAAAAAAGATGCAGAAACCTCTCAATAGAGGAGAATACTTCAGGAAGGTGATTTTATGGGCCAAACATTAAATTAAATTAAAGCGTATTCAATTTAAAGTGCATCCTTTTGGTATTAAATGGCCAATTTCGACTCATTTGTCCTAACGGAACAGCTGTGTTGCATGAATTCCATGCTGGTTTTATTTGGAATGGACTCTCTCTACAGGTTTTTGCCTTGAAACCAAAATTCAGTGCACAATTAGCCAGGTAAACAAAGAGCCTCAAACTTTCATTTATAAACGGGAACCTCTCTGCTTTGCTGTGTTTTGAGAAACCTGTGGCTCATGGAGGAGGGAAGGAAATGACCAAAAGACTTAGGAGGGCAGGGGAGAGAGAGAGGTAGTACATGTGTCACAGTCCAAGATGCAATATTAGCAACATAAGTCTCTAATCTAGGCTGCAATCCTATACACACTCTCCTTGGAGTAAGCCCCATTGAACACAATGGGGCTTACTTCTGAGTAAGCATAGGAGTGCACTGCATAGGAGTACACTGCTAATCCAAACCAGAGAACAATAGTACCCCTTCCCCAAAACAATATATATATATATAATGTGTTATTTGGGTTTTACTTCTTTCAGTGTATTACTCCAGCCCATTGGAGATCAAGCAACGAACAGTCCAATCCTAACTTTCTAGCGCCAATGCAGCTGTGCGAATGGGGCGCGTGTTGCACTCTGTGGTGGTGGACAGTCACGGAGGCCTCCTCGAGGTTAAGGGAACATTTGCATTGCAAATGTTGCATTGCATTGATGCTGGAAAGTAGGTTAGGATTGGGCGGCCAAGGCACCATTATAAGCCTGTTCCTAGATTAGCCGGTTTGTGTTCTGCCCCATCAACATGCTCGAGTAAGGCCAACAGCTCTGAGTGAACCAGGAATGGGAAGCAGGCAGGCAGGCAATGCCTACTACCAACCAAACACCAACTCTTAGATCAGATGGATTAGTAATTCATCCATCACCATGGTAAGACCAACTGCCCTGTAAAACAGAACCAGAAGAAGGGTGGAAGTGAGCAAAGATAGCATCACATACCTGTTCTTGTATTTTATAAACACCATAAACTGCTTTGGAGACCCACATAAAAATGCATGTTACCCAACTAATTTGCAAAAGCTTTCATATGGCTACACAAGTCAATAGCCACAAGTGGTGATTTACAGTAGTATTAAAATTGCATGCGGCGGGGCAGTGCAGATGAACCTCTCCCCCTTGCATTGTGCGACAATGCACTGGAAAGGAGACACACATGCTCATGCAGCTGTTTTTAATGAGCCAGGTCAAAGTTATGGTCAAATCAGCCCTTGGATTAACTGGAATTCAAGAAGAATGGAACTTAGGGCAGAATGAATGACACAGATAATGAAGGAATAGAACTGATGAAATCTTGTCATCCCTAATTTTAAGTTCTATTGCAAGTTCAAATGACAAGTCCTTTATTTATCAATTTGCTTGTTTTTAATAGAGAGGGACCTAACCAGCCCAGTGAAGAACAGGAACCTGCAAGTTTCCTTTCCTCTCTGTTTTAAAAATAATTCAGTTATTTCTGTCTTGGCTATGGTAGGCATACTTCTTGGAGAAAAAAGTACATATAATTAAATTTACCCTAAACAGTAAAGGCATAATCTAGCTAGACGGAAGAATTTTTAAGTTTCATTTATTTCCGTGCGAGATATTTAACCACATGCTGAACATATCCACTCCAATCACAATGAAATTTAGAAATACTTAACTCTGGCTGGTTTGTGTCTCACTTAATACATTTTGGTTGCTGTTTTTTAAATAGATACATGCCAGTTTTAAGAGCTAGTAGACCATGAGTAACTTTAGGAAGAAATACCTGGAAGAATAACTTCCTAAAAAGAAGAAGAATTAAACAACACTCCAAAATGCTTTGAAATCTATCCTACAATATTAGCTTACCCAGAGTTTGAAAATGCTTGGCGTGAACATACGGTACAGTACAGCTACACGAAAATATTGTCGCTAAGCTCACTCTAGGGAAGAACAGTTTTGAGTTGCTTTTTCACATGATGGATGTGAATGATTTTCATGAGCAAGAGCCACTGTCCTTTTTGTATTACATTCCAGCAATCCTGGGAGAAGAAAGTAGCTAAAGGCATCAATTTTGATACAGATATCCCTTAAACCCTTTCCGTTGGACACCGCCACCGTAATGTCCGACACCTGGTTAAGATGCGCATTCTGTTCAGCTCTTGTTGCTGTAATTAGCCTCACGTCTCGGGCTGAGAATACGATCAGAACAAACAATTAATCACCAGACCATGCACAATTTTGATAACACGAAAAATGCACGCAGTTATATTTGCGACTAGAACTCATATTTCATGCAAAGGAAGGAGTTGATGTTTGAGTGCAGAGGAAAAAAGAGCCTGTGAGGTAAAAAATAAAGCTGACAGTCAGCAGGGCCATATGAAGGTGAATGCATAAATCAAATGACTATACCATCTGTTATACAAAAAACTTAAGGGGAATTATGTGGCTGATATTTTTCTAAAAATATCTTTCCTCGCAGTGTGCAAAAATGCATCTCGAGAGCTATCTGAGGAAAACTTTGGCATTGGACTAATTAGCAAGTTTGGGCTTGGAAATGCATCTGTATTAAGACAAGTGATCCACAAGCAGAAGTTATTAATCATAACATCTGAATGCCAACTTGAAAGCATCAGAATAAACGTTTCTTTCTGAGGATGAAAGGCCCTTTTAAAAGAACCATACAGTCCATGTCTAGTGCCCAAATGAACAGAAAGGCAATGAAGTTGGGTCTGCATATGCAGCAGCATGAGCTGTTACCAGATGGAGCTGGTTACATAGCTTAACGTTACATTAACAGGTTGGCGCAGTGGTTCCCAAACTGTGCACCTGAGGGCTCCTGTGAGGGCACCTGTGAAACTGTGTATCTGAGGGCACCACAGTGAACTCACAGGGGCACTGCAGGAGTTTTCTGGAGTTGTCTCCTGGGCGTCGCCATCTTGTCCAGGCTGAAATCTTGTGAGAATTGTGCAAGATCTCACGAGATCTCAGCCCAGAGAAGATGGCGGCACCCAGCAGAGCTGAGAAGAACAGACCATATCATCTTCCCACGGCGCAATAGGGAATTGTCAACAGGGTAAGTTCCATTGGGAACCGCTGGGTTGGGGTATACCATTTTTGAATGCTGCAAGGTCTGCGATTTAACATCTTTGTGTTACAGTCCTAACAAAAGTGTCCTCCCTCCAAAGCTGCTAATGAGAAATTCTTTTCCCTCTCGCACAACACCAGAACCAGGGGACATGCACTAAAATTGAGTGGAGGGAGAGTTAGAACAGACAAAAGAAAATATTTCTTTACCCAGCGTGTAATTGGTTTGTGGAACTCCTTGCCACAGGATGTGGTGACGGCATCTGGCCTAGATGCTTTTAAAAGTGGTTTGGACAGATTCATGGAGGAAAAGACCATCACAGGTTACAAGCCATAAGCAACCTCCTGGTTTTAGAAGTGGGTTTTCTTTGTGCCAGGTGCAAGGGAGTGACAACAGGAAACAGGTTATCTTGTTGGCTGTATACTCCCTGAGGCATCTGGTGGGGCCACTGTGAGATACAGGAAGCTGGACTGGATGGACTTTTGGCCTGATCCAGCAGGGCTCTTCTTATGTTCTTATGAGACACCTATGGACGTTCCATCCTGGGTTGAAGAGCAGCTTAGGGAGAGATCAGGACCACAGTGCAAATTAAATCCTCCCTCCCTGTGCACTGCAGTCTGAAACCTAGTTGTCTTCCCCATTTCAAAACAGGAAGCACAAATGTTTGACCCTCAGTCACTTTTGGGCAGGGTTATGGATCTAAAGATAATACTTTCGAACCTATTACCTGTTTGGAACTCATAGCTATCAATATGTAGTTTTTACACTGAAGGCAAACAGTCATGCATGAGCAGGATTCCAGTACAATTTGAGATCAGTGGTGTCACTAGGGGGTGCGGACCGCACTGGGTGACACCCTCAGGAGAGGTGACACCACTAGTGACCAAGATTGTTGAAACCTTTTGGAAAATGTGTGTTTAGGAATAATGCCACAATGTTATATATCATTAGAAAGGTAATTAGATGCTGAATGCACTAAAACAAACTGTGGTGCAATGCCTGTATTCTATCAAATGTTATGGCTAAATAACCGGAAAAAGAAAACAATTTTGCAGTATATAGTATTAATTTTGCAGTATATAGACCAGCAGAATTGGCCTGAAATTAAAATGACCAAATGGGGAAGGGTGTGTAAGCAAAAGTTGGAACTAATGCAAAATCTTACTAATGCAGAACAAGTATCAGAAAAGATTTCCATGTTCATATAAGCTAGTTTATTTATTTCCCAGACTGAGGCAGTCCACCTAGTCATAAATTGGAAGCGTTCTTCATATTACTGGTACGCTCCAGGCAATTCTTGCATAATCGTACTAAGCTCCAGAAAGGTGCCACAGACAGCCGGATGAGGTCAGGCACATATGCTCGGGTAGGAGTTGCCTGCAGAAACGGTAGTTAGAGATATGTTCCAATGATGACTCTACTATAGATTTATTGAAGGAACAGTGGGAAGTGCTCCCATCATGCCCTTTCATGGTCATGTTCAGATGCCCCCAGAGGTCGTTCTCCACAGTCATTCTTTGTTTTCACAGCATTATTTCATCCTGTAAGATCCTGAACTATGCAAGCATTCTTGGACTGCCTGTGGTAGAAAACAGCATGAACAGTTCAGAAATAAAAGAAATCATTTGTCATTGGAATATAATTTTGGAACTGATGTACTTACCAGGAGGTTCAGTTGTAGTGGGAAAGTTAGCTACTGTTTATTTAGCTCCTGTACGAAAAATTTAATGACAAATGAATTTTTGGTTACTACAGATAAAATCCAATAGAATATCCTATAATTCCTCTGAAACCTAGTATGCCACATGGTTTGTTTTACACACATACACACATGCATGCACATGCAGAGAGAGAGAGAGAGAGAGAGAGAGAGAGAGAGAGAGAGAGAGAGAGAGAGAGAGAGAGAGAGATGATCAAGACAATATTCTACAGCATGGATTTTGATTTATTGGATATTCAAAGGGCAATCAGAATGACTTATGAAAGTCACAATTTTAAGCCCACATAGACAAGCAAATGATTTCAAGTTGAACTCTGTCAGAATGGAGTAAGTTGTTCATTTGCATCATCCTAAGTGATACAGAGTATTTTACAACCCAACAGTGTAACAAAGTGTTTTGGCAAAAATTGGTTGTTCATAGCCATCCTGTATTAAACAGGCTTCTATGTTGAAAAAGCCCCTGGGCCAGTACAAGTTCTACCTTACATCGCATACATTCCAGGTTATCAAGGTGGAATCACCTAAAGCACTAGGCCAAAATCCCTGAGGATGCACAATGACAGGTTCACATGACCACTAGCGTGAATGAACACCTCAAAAACATTTCTCCAGGATAAATGCCAATGAGGAGAAGAAAAAGGCCATTTTACATAAAGGCGTTTTGAGAATCGCAAAATTAGTACTTGATTGTCAAACTTCTCTTGATCAAATCTATTAATGCGACCTGAACAAGATCACCCCTGTCCTGCTCCTGCCCTAAACCAACAATATCTCCTCTCTATTCTGCTGTTTGCTCCAGTTGTCATTGTGCCTGCCTCTCCACCCACCTCCTTGTCCTGTAGGCAAGGCCTGCATGAGACTCTTACTTGCTCATGGCACTGCAATGGCAGGATGGGCGTATGGTGGGCGCAGGCAGAGGGCAGATATCAGCAGCCACGACTTTGCCAATATCCTCCGCTCCTGCCCAGCCTCAATATACCCCATTGGCTCTACTCAAAGAGCTGGCACAGATCTGAGAAGACCCGGCATAGACCATAGGTGAGTAATGTAAGTAAAGTTTTACTTACCTCTGCCTCTGCATAGTCCCTGCCCGCTCCCAGGAATCAGCAGAGCCCATACCAGTGCCGCTGCGCCCTGTGGGCAGGCACTAATTAGGATGGGGCTTCAAGTCAAATACAGGTGGCAATGGACCAGTGTGTGGTAGCTATGAAGACAATAGTTTTCATGATAAGCATCATTAGAATGATCAAGAATAAAACTGCTAATATTACAATGCTCCCAGACAAATCTATTGTGTGACTGCATTTGCAGGGTTGTGTACAGTTCTAGTTGCCCTACATCAAGAAGGATATTGTAAAGCTAGAAAAGGTGCAAAAGAGGGCAACCAAAATTATCAGAAGTCTGGAGCACCTTCCTTATGAAGAAAGGCTACAATGTTTGGGAGTATTTAGCCTGGGAAAAAGCAATTAAGGGGGGACATAATTGACAGCCCAATCCTATCCATCCCCCCTCCCGCCGTCGATGCAGCTGTGCCAAAATGGCGACCACTACATCCTATGGTGGAGGGGCAGTCTGGGTGAGGCAGTCTGGGTGAGACCCTCACTCCTATGGGTGAGGGAATGTTTGTTCCCTATCCGGGGGAAAGACTTCACAGCGTGGACGCATCTACTCAGCCCTGTGACACCTAATAGCTGGTGCAGGGCCACATGAACCCATGCCGCAAGATCAGGTCAAGGAAGGGGGCTGGATATTTGCGTCGCCAGTGCCACCGATCCCCCAACCCCTCCCAGACCCAATCTGCCCCCACTGCTGTGCTCGCACGTGCTGCTGCCCTTCCTCTGCCCCATTTTGCCCCTCCCTGCCCCCATTCTGCCCTGCCCCATTCCACTCTCCTGCCACCCCTCCCTCCTCTCTCGCTGACTTACCCTTGTCGGCGATCGGCAGGAGAAGTGCTGGAGTGGGCAGGAAGGCGCAGACCTTCCTGCTGGCACTCCAGCAGCATGCAGCCTGAAGCACCTTTTGTGACTAGTGCTGACTGTTTTATGGTAGTCAGTGCCAGCAGAAGAGGAGGTAAGCCAGCGATGATGCAAGGTAAGTATCGGATTGGGTCCTGAGATATTAAATTGTGCAGGGTGCGGAGAAAGTGGAGAGAGAGTTTTTCTCCCTCTCTCAAAACACTAGAACCAGGAGACTGTCATCCAATGAATTTCATTGTTGGGAGATTTAGGATGGACAAGAGCTGATATTTCTTCACATACTGTATAATTCATTTGTGGAATTTGTTCCCACAAGATGTGGTGATGGCCACTACCTTGGTTAGCTTTAAACGGGGACTGGACAAATTCATGGAAGACAGGGCTGCCAATGATTATTAGTCATGATAGCTACATGCTACCTCCAGGTTCAGCAACATAACGTTTATGAATGCCAGTTGCAGGTTAGCAATGGTGGGAGAGAAGTAAGCCTTTTTCTCCTGCTCTTGGGTTGCTCTGCACGTTGCTTTCACTTTCCTGAAAGGCTCCGAAGGCGAGGGGGCGGGGCCGCTTCATTCCTCCGTGTAACGGAGGCTCCGATCGCAGCAGAACTTAGAGCTCTGCCCCCCCTGCAGTGACGCCACTGCCCAGGAGCAAGTGGTGGGCCACTGCGCAAAAGCAGATGCGGGACTAGATGAGTCTTTGGCCTGATCCAGCAAGACTTGTCTTGTTTTCTTATGAGTATCTGCCCTTTGAATTTCTTCTCTCAGGGATCTATCCTGGAATATATTCAGCACACAGTCACATATACTTCTTCTTCTTTTCTTTCTTCTTTTTTTTTTTTTTTACAATAAACAGTTTGTCATTTGCATGCTTGGATAGGGAAAGAAAATCGGACTTGAAAGGAATTGGCCATCAGGATGAGTGATAACCCCTACAGCCAGTAGTAAGGCAGAACTGGATTTGAAACTCATGGCAGAGCCACTTCAATTTCACTTTCAGCCAAGGTTTTTTTTTTTCCTTCCCATGCGTCTGACCCTTTACCAGAGTACAAAAACATATCATAAGACAGCGGCCTTCAGAGTAAGCTAAGGGATAATTGCAGCCTTCCAGATGAGTTCACCTCTTTCCTAATTGCAATTAGCTGATAGGCACATGTTGCAATCATCAACATTATTTAGAATGTGTAAGTAGATTGCAATTGTGGAGAAACGGACCCCCTGCTGGTCAATATTCAGGTTAATGTTTTACACTGTAAGGGGAATAGGAGTCGGTTTGCAGGGCGTCTGACCACCTGACACACTTCCCTTGCCCTGCTGTCTCTAAGCAAAGCACTAAAAACATCATCCTTACAGACATCAAGTCTAGCTTTGTGCTGAGGGATGTTGCCAAGTTCTATACTAGGAGAGTTACTTCTGAGAAACATTTGACACTTCAATCAAGATAAGTCATCCTTATTGGCAGTGAGTAGGAAATAGCAGTACCCGCAGTGCTAATGGTGTAACATCTAAACAACTACCCGGTATTTTTCAAAAAATAAATTTAAAAAATCACATTGGTTCATATGCCACACACATACACGTCTGTGTTCATGAATGCTCTGTCTCTCTGTCTGTATGTTTTGTTTTGTAAACCACAGCTTGACTTGTGGGAATTTAAGACCCAATGTGGTCTTAAATGAATGCATCTTGGCCGATGTTATTACCAGCTCTTTCCAAGAGAGAGCAGCAGAGAATTGTTGTTCTCACATTCTGAATTACTGTTCCTGAAGAGCTCTGCCACTTACGCATTTTCAACTTTATAACCTTTCAACCTATTGACCATGAAAAATGCTCCAACATAACGTGACACATATAAATGTTTAAAGTCTAAAGGGTAATTATCTCCGTTCATAGTTAAAACTTGATTTCACAATAGAAACCACATGTTCCCTCAAAACGCTTTCAATAAGCCGAACAACGCCCAGATTAACCCTGAGTTAGTACACTGGTTAAAATAATAGCAGCATCTTCTTCTAATTCAGGAGTTCATTTATCATTTTGGATCAAGGGTCTCAAGGTGAACTTTCAATATTTGAAAGCTTAGCTTGAAAAATAAACCAAATGCAAGGGCAGAAATTCTACAGATGTTTAAGTCCAGTCTTTGACATCATGCTAGCGTACTGGATCTTAACTTCAGCCAGGTATGTTACACAGCCAAAGGTGCTGCTCTGCTTTGCCTGGTATTTTATGAACAACGCTTGAATGAGAAATACAGGTGGGCCCCCATATCCACTGATTCGCTATCCACGGTTTCAGTTATCCACGGATCGTGGGGAGCCCCCAGGCTTTTACTTTTTTCCCAGTAAGCTTCGTTTCTTCCTTAAAGAAACAGGAGAAGCAGCCTCTGGCTGCTTATTACAGGCAAGTAGAATGAGACTAAGTACTAGAGAGGCTCTGCAAGGTTAACAGAAACCTTGCAGAGCCTCTCTAGGACTTAGTCTCGTTCTACATGCATGCAATGGAGGCTGCTTCTCTGTTTGTTTTAAGGAAGAAACAAAGCTTGCTGAAAGAAAAATAAAAGCTGGGGGGGGCAAGCATGCCTGCCTGCAGGGGAGGCAGGGTGGGGGGGCCCTCAGGAAACCATGGAGGGGGTGTTCGCTCTTATCCACGGTTTCAAGTATCCACGGAGGGGCCTGGAACATATCCCCAGTGGATATGGGGGCCCACCTGTACTTTGCAAAAGTGTGTCTATCTCTAAAGTGGTGGATTCTTTGTACACATCCATGTGGCATGACCGTGTTGGCTTTCTACAACGGTTCATCCACTCAATCTGCTCTGGCAACCAGTCTTGAAATGGGGCCATCAAATCCTTCTGTTTCCCGGATGGCAAAAGATAAAGTCTGGTTCAGACAGGATGCGTCTTGAGGGCCAAACATGGCTTTGTGCTAGAAGGCACACTCAGGTTGAAGAAGAGGAGGAGTACACTAATCTCCAGACCAAAGTACAGAGGTAAACTTCAAAGCGTGTGAAAGAATTATTCGGAATAAAGAGTTGTTTATTTTTGCAGAGAGCACTTGTCCAAAACATTAAGAAACTTCTTATTCAGAAAGGAATAGTTGTTTATTCAGGAAACAAGAAGGGACTCTTGTCTCTAATGATATACTCAAAATGTTTTAATAAGCAAGAAATTGGAGTGGCGCTGTAAGTGAATTATTTTCTTTTGCATTTTTGGAGGTTTTATCCTTGTTGTCAGAACTCGGATTGTCATAGTCTCCCCATCTGCTTGCCACAAATTGCCCACTCTCGTATCGGTTAGCACAAACTATAGTTTAGCATGTGATGTCTGATCTCATGCAATCATCATTGCTAACTATTGTTAGCTCTTAAATGGAACTGAAACCAAGATTCCTGCTTTCAGCCTCTGATTTAATAGTGAATGGAGGTTAGCAATAATTATAGTTACACTCATTGCCACTTGTTGGGGGTCCTGGAACGAAGCCCTGGACTGGAGCTCCCTAATCGCCCCCCTCCATCACCAGCCCTTTGATGGTGAATTGAGATCTACCTCTGCCACTGAATGTTCAGGGGTTGACCTGGCCAGGTGAGCTCTCTGATGCATGTGGGTCCTTGGCCAGTGCCTGACCTGGCTGACCCCTAACCCCTGGTTACACTGATTCACAGCGCAATCCACCGTAAAGATCCATGGGTGGCCCTAGGGCCACCTCTGTATCCTATCCCTGTTCTGGGCCGATTGTGATCTGTAATCAATGAACACCTTTTTTTGATGAAGTATCCTGCATATCATGTACTAGCTGGAGGTGTTCTCTTCTGTTATTTGATGGAGACAAGTTGGGAGAATAGGAGGTCGTGATCGGCCCAGAGGTCTCGTCCCAGAGGTCTATGTTCGTCCCCTTCCCCCGGTGTAGCACGGGGAGGCCCAATGGGCCTTCTTGAATTTCTGCTAGTTATCAAGCTGGCGTAAGTCTGAGGAGGCCATGTAAGGGCCAGCAATGGCCCAGCAATGGGTTCAATAGTTACAGAGGATTGCGTTCTTAGGCATCTTGCTAAACCAAACTAACTAGGCAAGAGAGCAGCAGGGCTGCACAAACTTCCAGTTGCCAATTGCAAAGCATGACATCTGAACTGAGTCAATGACATGTTGATTTTATACCAACGCAATGAACAACAGAATGTAGTTTTGAACAATTCTTGGCAGTTGCCTTTTATGAAAACACCTCCCAATTTATTTATTTTAACCATGACTGTAAGATGAAAGAGCTCAGTAAGGCAAACACAAAAGCTTTTCACCTTCATAACAAAATCAAGACATTTCGGCCACTGAAGGTATCTTCAATGGAACCTCATTTAAGTTTTCAAATAAGCAAGCTATTTAGATATATACATCCTCTTATCATCTGCTTCTCAGTAAGATAGAAACAGATTATTTTGAACCTTGGAAACCACTGCAGCAGAAAATTGCAAACAGCAGACTAAATTGTATATTACAGGAATAATGAGAAGACAAAGGAATGAGATGATGTTAAAGAAAAAAAATAGGGCAACGTGAAAATGACTTTTTAGCGAGTGCCAAGTCTGTGCACAGTAGTCTGGTTGGAAACCACCTCTTCTCCCAGCTTGTCATGTCATAGTTCTCCATCAAACAACAGAAGAGATCACCTCCAGCTAGTACATGATATGCAGGATACTTCATCAAAAAAGGTGTTCATTGACTACAAATTTGAATTGACAGTTTCCCTATGTACATTACAAAGGGAGTGGGAAGGCAAGATCAGGCAGTGTTGTCGAGTTAAGTGAGGAAATCTCCAGCAGGCTTTCTGGAAAGTTGGCCCAGTTACAATGTCATTATTGCACACAGATACTGTTGACCTAATAATAAAAATGAAACTATGCAAAAAAAGGGGAAAAAAAAGAATAATAATCTTTGTCTGGATTTTATCAAGCATCAGCTTTAGGACACAACAATGAGTTTGTTCTATTTTTTTCCTGGCTTGGAAACAGAAGAATAACATTTCTCTACAGGGAATGGTTGCAGGCATATGGTTTATGTGGGCACCCTGATCCTACACACATTTACTGGCAAGTAAGTCCAATTGATTTCAGTGGAATGCCCGTACATATTTGAATGGAGCTGGCTGTCCAAATGGTTTTCCCTATTCTGTTGGTTGTTTAACACTGGTTGTTGTTTTTTCTACCTTAGACATCAAGCAGCCTTAAAATATCTTTGAAATGGCATTTAATACCACTATTTCAAGTGCGGTCCAGTGTCACTTTGATTTAACTAAAGTTAGTTAATAATCTACACAACCAGAAGTAAAGTTATACAGTACTTGGGTTATCCTCCTAGGAACAAAGGTCTGCTCACAGAATATAAACTGCTTTATTACTACAGTATGAGAAAGACTTCTTAGGTGCTGTCACAACACAGATACTGCATAAGTAGAAAATGCAGAAGTGGGTGTGGCTTGGTTGATCTGAGAAAATATTGTCTGAAGAAAGGTGGTTTATTTTACAGCAAGAATGATGGCTTTCAGGGTCCAAGAAAGGAGGTTATGAGCATAATAAGCTCTGACAAAAGTGTTGTCTTTTAAATCACAGGGAAAAAAAGGCTGTCATATACATGAGTTACTATTTACATAGCACCATCAATGTGCATGGTGCTTTACATGGAGTAAACAAGCAGGTCCCTGCCCTGAGGGACTTGCAATATAAAAACTGACACCAGCAAGACAACAGAGGGAGGGAAGGGGATGGCGACAAACAAGGGAAACAGGGGAAGCAAATGTGATTGTTTCAGTTACATGTAGCATAGTTACAATGGGGGAGAGTTATATTACATAAACCTCTGTTGGCTTGTATGAAATGTCACCATGATATTAATGTAGACTCTCTACTGGAAGCATCAGAAGGCACCATGAAGGGAACCTCTGGGAGGCCGATGCTTGCAGCAGTTCCAAGAGAGGTGCTGGGGATACCATCTGGATTAACTAACACTAAAGCTAAGCAGTTAGGCAAATGCTGCAGGAAGGTAGGTACACTCTTGTCATTAGCTAACTATAAAATACATAGAACTCTCCTAGAGAATATTTCATTTGGGAGAGAAAGGGGCAAAAAAACAAGCCTTTTGTTTAATAACAGAACGCATGAAAAATAGTTACTTTAGTACCATTACAGTGACTTCAATTTGCCGATGATCTGAAATATGTTAAAATGTGCTAAATAGCATGTTGCAGCTGCCATAGTTACAACCAGCCTAAATATCTCTGATGATCACAGCTGCAGCAGCCCCTATGAACCCAAGAGGCCAACCTAAGGCCAGACTATTGCACTAATAAGCAGTCTATGAATTACAGAGACTTCAGGATACTGGGTGGGCTCACCATACAGGCTACAAATGGTTAAGGCTGCAGTCCTCCTACACACACTTACCTGGGGGTATGTCCCACTGAATTGAGTGGGGTTTACTTCTGAGTAGACGTGCATAGCATTGCACTATAAGACAACTGCATGTTACATTGGTTTCTCAGATCATTGTGGATTTTTCATAGCCACCATTTATGTACTGTTTAATATCCCAAGCAGAATGGATTCATTCCTGGTTCTGCCAAAGCTTTCTGGAGCAGAAGCACTTGATTCCCATCATCCCAGCATTCCACTACATAATAACAACCCTGGTTATCAACAGCCTTTCTTCAGATTTTCAATACAACCAATTTTGTGCTTTTATATTTCTGGATAAAATGGAATCAGATTTCAGAGTCCAGCTGTTCAAATGTTAATCATGAAACTGATTTTCAGATCCATCTATAAGTAGAACTTTTGTTTGCACGAACCATTTAAGCAAATCTGCTTAAAACGAACACAAGTGAATTTAATGTTTAGAACTAAACTCCAGATGATTGCAAGCCAAGAATTTTTAAAAAGCAAAAGGATGAAGTAACAGAAGGCCACATTATAATTTCAGAGCACTGATTGGCAATGGCGAAGATCCAGAGCGTGGGTCTCTCATTGCTGGTTATTGCAATTGAGCTTTACAGATACATGGAACCGTTTCTGCCACCAGAATGTATGGAAAGCCCCCATGCGTCCAGGGAGGTCCCGAGTAGGGACGACCCATGCGATGCAGAAATGCTCCTAGAAAGGTAATGCAAACATCATCACAGATACGTGGGGCCCCCCTGACCCTGGTTGCATAGACGTCTTTTTGGGCAGCTATCGTCACACAGACAGAACTGTGCATCCTTCCTAACAAGCAGTTGTACAAAACATCTATACTGAAACAGAAATCTGAGAAAGCAAAGGGGGGTTAACATTTTTTGTACCGTACTACAGATGACTATGTGGTTATAGGCACAGTGAAGTAATGCTCTACATTCACCTGTTGTTAATGTTTACGAAACCAGGATAGGTTGGCTTACAATATTTGAAATCATTGAAAAATAATGTAAAAACCCACAAGTAAAAAAATCATCTTTCTCTATCTTGATCTTCAAAAAACAGAACAAAACTATGGGTCAGCAGGTCATGTGAAGCCATGAGTTGTGGTTTAAGAGTTATGCTTGGCTCATAAGCTGGGATATTAAACCAACTTTAAACTTTGGTTTAACATCCTGGTTTATGAGCGAGAGTTGCACCAAATTTCCAGGCTTCGCATAAACCACCAAATTTCTGGTTTCAACAAAACAGATTTACTGGCTCTGTTGAGCAGAGGATATAAGAAAATCACACAGATTATTTAGTTTTTTGTCTACTACTTTCATGATCTTCACATATGGTGATCATATGAATGGGTTCTAGGACAAAGAAATGAGTATACATCTCTGTCCTTCAGTTATCTTCCAGTCTCCTAAAAAACTGTCTGTCAACAGTCCTTGAGTTCCCTACAATCAATGCAAGTATCTCATAAGAATAGCCCCTGGTTGCTTATTTATTGAATGGATTTATATCCCAGCTTTCCTGACACATGACATGCCAAAGTGGCTAACAAGTCACTCAAACACAATATAATACACTAAAATACAGTTTACCTACAGACTACTGAAAACAGAAGATTTAAAAAAAAAGTAGAGTCAGTGCACTCTGCCCAGAGAGCAGTTCCAAGAACCTAGTTCTAGTTGCTCTCTGTCCAATGTTCTAGCTGGAGACGCCTCTAGTTGAATCCATGCCTCCAATATTGCACTCTAAGTGACAAATTCTGAGATTCAAAAATACTTCACTGAGGTGAATCTAGCTCAAGGGTGAAGACCCACGGGCTAAATATGGCCCATGGAAGCTCTTTATTCGGCCCCCACGATAATTGGATTCTCTCAGCACCACCATCGGGTGCTCAGCTGCTGAGCTGCAAAGTGACATGTCGGTAGAAGTGGCACTGCTGAAAGGGCAGCCCTGGGAGAGACTAATTATTACACAGGCCGCCCTTTCAGCAACGTCGCTTCTGCCAAGGCGTCACTTTGCAGAACGCATTTCAGCTGCAATGACACCTTGACAGAAGCAGCACTGCTGTAAGGGCAGCCCACATGATAATTGAGTTCTATCTTGAAAATATTATCAAGATTTGCATATTTTATGTCATTTGCAGCTAATGAGTTCCTAAGTGAGAAAGAAGTGCTTATTTCTGGTCATCACCTGCTTAATGACATCACTTCTGGTCCTCAGCAAGAACCACAAATACTATTTGGTCCGCTATATGAAATGAGATTGACACCCCTGATCTAGCTCAATCCAACTGTCGATCACCATATTAGATATGTGAATAAGATAGGCTGAAGAAAGATAACCATTGACTGGTAGAAGAAAGATAACCATTGACTGGTAGATACTCTGTATCGAAGCCAATATGTCTACTTTGGATTAGATAGTTTGAGCATGATTTTGAAATTGCTTAACCAGGAGGTCTTGGGAAAGAAAGTGAATGGAGATTTTCAAAAGCATTTAACGCACTTACAAGTTGATAATGCATTGAAAGTTAATGGGACTTGCACATATAAATGACTTGGATGCCTTTAAAATTCCACCTACCATCCCTGTTCAGGAAAGCATATAGGAATGTGCTTAAAGCTAAGCACAAGCATAATTGCTTGTCATAAATAAGGCCTTCAGGAATAAACCTAGCAGAACTACCCCAGCAGAACCAGCTCATAGCAGCACGGATGGCATGAAGGAGAAGAACAGTGCAGAAAACCTAAATTCCACAAAGATCATGCAGCAAATGAAGACATGCTTTTTATCCCACCTCTATGCACAATGTCATTAGAATGATTGTTTCTTGTCGATTGCCATACTTTTTGTCTTTATGCTTGTCTTATACATTTTTATTAATATTTTTAGGAAAGGAAAAATTGCTTCCCAGTTCCTCAGACCCCCCCCCCCATTTCAATTCTCCCTTACTTCAGTGTTTCTATTAGGAAGAAAATACCAGGCTAGCTTGACTGTGTCTGTAGCATATTAGATTTTATGTATAGCAATTAAATTCCCCTCTGAGCCATCTGGTTTATTGGTTGTATAGATTTAAATTTTCAGCTTGTCCTCCCAATTTACCTCTACTAAAGCTAGCTTGTTTAGTTCTATTTCCTTTAAAAATTCACCCATATTTATCCGTTGCAACTAGAATAGTTACTTCTATCTGAACTGGTTAATAATCGCAAGACTATGTTTTCAAATATTAGTGTGTGCCAAAAAAAGGGTACATGCTCAAAGACAGTCATGAACAGTATTTCGTTTTCTCTGATGAGGATAGATGTAGATCGTTATATAAGCATTCAATATCTATTATACAAATGTTCCACTCCCTATATTATCTATTTATATAACCATGAAATTATGTCATCTTTCCTGTAGGAATGACTCTTCTTAAATACCATTAAAAGCAGAAAGAACAAGAGTATTGAAGATACTGATGTCAGCTAGCAACATATCACACAACCCCATGATGCAGAGCAAGCCACAGATAGGAAACACACACACACACACACACACACACACACACACACACACACACACACACACACACACACATCGTTCTAATCTTTCGTAGAACCCTTCATTCGAGATGTTGCTTTCACAGTCCACCTCTCTCTCTGACGTTCGCCTCAGCACGCTTCAGCTGACACAGACAACCTTGACTGCCACTGAAATGCTGTAGCTTGCAGCTCTACTGCCCCACAGAGGCTCTGCAGCTTATCAGCTCGGCGTGCCAGCAGCTCTCCGACAGACTTCTGGCCGTCTTGAACTGCTGTCCTTCAGATCTTCAGGCATTTGTGAGACAAACAGTGGCGTTTTAAGCCCTCCTGCCTCCTGGGGCTAGGAGGGCGGGGGCTGGTCAAGCGCCCCCTGGACGTCACGTGACGTGTGACGTCACGTGACGTGTGACGTCACGTGATGTCCAAGGACACTGTCGCTCTAAAGCTGGAGCGCAGCGCCCGCCCGCAGCCATAACGGGCGGGCGGCGCTCCAGCCTTTGACTCCGAGAGCGTCCTCGTCGTCTAGGCAACGCGCACAGTGCGCGCCTGCAGACACAGGGTCTGAGAGCGCGCTGCGCGTTGCCTAGACGACGATGCTGTTGCTCACCTCGGACTCGAGCTTTCGAGTCCGAGGTGAGCAACAGCGTCGTCTAGGCAACACGCAGCGCGCTCTCAGACCCTGTGTCTGCGGGCGCGCGCTGTGCGCGTTGCCTAGACGACGAGGACGCTCTCCTCGAGCGCCCCCCAGTCAGCTAGGCACCTGGGGCCCTGTATATCAGGGCCCCAAGCGTTTCTACGCTACTGGAGACAAATGCTCTACCAACTGAGCCAGACGTCCTGCCCTTATACCGTCAGACCATTGGTCCATACTGCCTGGCAGCATATGAACTTATACCATCAGACCATTCGTCCATGCTGCCTGGCAGCAACTCTCCCAGGATTTAAGACAGATGTCTTTCCCAGGCCTACCTGTTGATGCCAGGAATGGAACCTGGGACCTTCTGTATGCACAGGATATGTTTTGCCATGGAGCTACAGCCCCTTTCCATCCAGTGGTCAATTCTCTTATTGTGTATTGACACACACGGGATTATTTACAAAGGATTTTGTTAGGTGAAAGTACTCCTTGGTTGAAATTCTTAGCAGCCTAGAATGATACCACTGGAGCTGTGAAAGCCCTGAATGATAATTTTATTGGCTCAGAGCTTTGAGTACAATGCTCTGGGACAGGACTAAGGGAAATAGAAAAGGCAACTGCATTATTATTATTTTCACATTTTTATACCGCCCTTCCTCCAAGGAGCTCAGAGTGGTGTACATATTTCCTCCCCTCCTTTTGTCCTCACAACAACCCTGTGAGGTAGGTGGGGCTGAGAGATAGTGACTGGCCCAAGGTCACCCAGGAAGCTTCATGGCTGAGCGGGGATTTGAACCTGGATCTTCCAGGTCTAAGATACTCATTGTCATTTTGAAGACTTTGCCATGCTTACATTGGAATATAGGGGGTTTTCTCTTACCTCGAGGAAGTCTCCTGAGGACAAAACACCCCCGCAGAATGCAGCGGACACTACTGTGGTGCCACTGCATTGCCACACGGGGGCGTTAGGTAGGATTGGGCTGACACTAGTGCAGTGCCATAATATTTGCATGTAACATTTACTTATGAATGGAATTACATTCTGAACAACTTCTTCAGAATGAATATGTTAGATGACATTCACAGGCTTGTTTTACTTGGAGAATGTCAATGAATTAGCGGAACTAGAACAGTACACATGTTCTGTTTTGGATATTTCCAAAACATGGCATTTATAGCCATAGTTAGTGTCTTCAATCACTAGAATCAACAGGACACATCCATTGTTTAGAGTGGTGGAAATGTAAAACCGTAATTTGGGACCCTGCTATTTAGTTGTCAGTCGATGTTCTCTCGGTAGATCATTCTGCTGCTTTTTAAATGAAAAGTCCTTCTGAAAATCTGTTTCAAAAGGGAGATGCTTACAGAACAAACCCCAGGCATTTTCCTTGCCATTCATTATGGATATATAGATATCATATGAACACTAACTACTTGCCTTATTTCCCCTGATTTGTTCTCATACCTGTTCCCCACAAAAATGCCATGTTATGTGCTGTGAGTGATCCTGGAACACCCATAAAAGGTCTGATTTTCTTGAGACTAACAGTGCAATCTTATACACGTTCATTCACTCAAAAATAAGTCCCACTGTCTTCTACGGTGCCTATTCCCTGGAAAATGTGTTTAGGATTACAGTGTCAACAAGAAGTGTCAACAATCCTAATGTGTTTAAGATTATGCCATTATTCATGACATAAATAAGTGGTTCTGAGATGTAAAAGAAGGTAAAATGTTTCAGTGTTAACCTCTCATTTCCTTAATACTTCAAGCAAAGTTCAATGTACAGTACTGCTTTTTTTTTTAGTTACCAGAACAGTATTTAAAGAATTCCTTCATTTACTGTCAAATCCTATTTAACTTCCAACACAGCAATGCAGTGGGGTTGGCATGGCTTCCGCTGCATCCCACGAGAGAGTTTTGGCTGCTGGAGGTCTCCTCTGGGTAAGGGGACATTTGTGCCTTTACCATGGGGGCAAGTCCCAGCAGCCACTATGGGTCAACTCGGACCTGTGCCTCATTGACATAGGAAGATGGATCAGGCCTGGGAAGGGGCTTGGGATTCGCTGTGCACCACTGCCACCAATTGCGCCCCTCCCTGGCCTGATCCACCCTCTTCCCTGCCGTTGTTACTGCCTTGTTCCACCCACCCCTCCCCCATTCTGCCCACTCCCATCCTTCCCCACCCCATTTCACACCCTGCGTGGGCTTACCTGCTCCAGCGTGTCTCTGTCAATTTGCTGGTGCATGCAGGAAGGCTCTGGCCTTCCTGTTGGCACTCCAGCAGTGCGCGCTACTAGAGCATGCTTTCAGTGCACGCGTTCTGCCAGCAGGGCAATCCATTGGGCTGTAAATATTTTACTTAATGACATTTGCTCGGTGTTGTATCATACCACACAGCTGGACCTCGGTATCTTCAGGGGTTCTGTTGTGAACCACCCTGCGGATATCGGATATTGCAAATCTGTGTATAATGAAGTTCACTGTAGACACCTGTTAAACATTTTTTAAAGCCCCCAAATTGCTGTTCCTATCTTTACGCGGGCAAACCGCACCATTTCCAAAGCTCTGAAGTGCTCTTTGAAGCCAAAAGACCCACTTCTGATTTATGCAAAGGCTTCTCTCTCCTCCCAGGTTTGCCCCAGAATGCATTGCGATTCAGACTTTCCTGCCAGCATGTTTGTGACACCCTCGGCTGGCACAGCGGTCACTGTGCTGGCCTAAGAAAACTTTAGGATTATGCTTGTTACAATTTGCAGCGATATTGGAGGTATGGGTAAAGAAGCCATGTCAAAGTTTTGTTGAAGAGATAAATTATTTTCCTGCCTGTTTGATAATCTTATGCGCCCCTCTTTCTCCAGTTGCTGGAGTCTTGCGCCTAAAGAATTTCAACAGACCTTTGGTAAAAATAAAAATTTTTATTGGTCTCTTCAACAAACTTTGACATGGCTTCTTTACCTATAACTCCGATATCCCAGAAAAAACTTTGATCCAAACACAATGTGCACAGGGGCCAGTTATGGAGCTCCACACATTCTTAGGGTATTTTCTTCTGCCAAAGATGACAACAGGAAAGACTGGCTTGTGTGCAGTGCTGCATTACTAGTCTCTGAGTAGTAGATGTTCCATTTTCCTGGTTCTATTTTACTAAATAGGCAACATAGTGGAGTGTGACAAATTAAAGGGGTTGGGCTTGAAAACTATCAGTGTTGACAACAATTTGGTCATAGTGAATACATTATGTTGCAGTACTCTAAATACACCTAGAGCCCAAGGTACTAGGCTTATTGTTTATTATTATTATTATTATTATTATTAATAATAATAATAATAATAATAGTATTTATATACCGCTTTTCAACAAAAAGTTCACAAAGCGGTTTACAGACAAAATCAAATGATTAAATGGCTCCCTGTCCCAAAAGGGCTCACAGTCTAAAAAAGATGCAGAACACCACCAGCAAACAGCCACCAGAAAGAGACTGTGCTGGGGTCAAAGGGGGGCAGTTACTCTCCCCCTGCTAAATATAAGAGGAGCACCAATTGAAAAAGTGCCTCTTGCCCAGTTAGCAGAGGTTTTAAAATTATTATGAAAATCTCCATGTGATCTTTGGCAGAAACAACAAGGTGCTATGACAATTTCTACAGACAGCTGATCAATAAGTAAGTTAATCTGACTCAGTAAGGATCAGGCTGTTCTATGGCACTTATAATCACTGGCGTCGCTCAAGGTGGGACGGAATGGTAAGTTCCGCACTGTGCTAACTTCCATTTACTCCCTGGCATGAGGCGGCCCCATCCCCTCGCTGTTGAAGCCATTCAGTGCGGCAAAGGCAACATGCAGGGAGTCTACTGCATGTTGCCTTCGCCACACTGAATGGCTCCGACAGCGAGGGGGCGGGGTCGCCTCGTGCTGGGGAGTAAACGAGGACTAGGATGGTGTGGAACGTACAGTACCACCCCCACCATAGCAACGCCTCTGAGTCTGTCTTCCCACATGTAATGCTAACTTATGGTCAGACTATTGGTCCATTTAATCCATCTTCACACCTTTTCTACCTTCTGTACTCTGTGACAATGGGCAGACTTAATGGATAGTCCAACAGTTTCAGAGTTCATTAGATTTTTTTGAAGTAAGACACTAGTAAAGGTTGATTCACATAACACCAAACTATTGCATGAAACCATCATCTTGTGTGGTCCAACAATCTTGCTGGTTTAGGCAAACCATAGGTTGTCATTACATTCAAATTCTTAAAATTGACTACAAGCATTATTACAACTTTCTTCCCTGAACACTTGAAATACTTATGGACATTCTATGCAATCATTCCCTTTGTAAAATTTGAAACCTGCTTTAACACTGTGGTTTCCAGTTCTGGTTTGGAGGGCAATAGCAATCCATAGCTTGCTGATTCTGATATAATGGAATACTTTGGTTTACCCAAACCAGATCACAAAACGAAGGAGGATGTCTGTGAATGTAATAACCAAACCAGGGTATAGCATTACTTATGAAATGACATTAAGGTGGCAATCTTATGTACAGTGGTCCCTCCGTATCCACGGGTTTGACATCTACATATTTGTCTCAATGCAGATATGGGGGGTCACTTTAAAAACCTTTTAAAAGGGAAAAAAGTTTTAAAATAGTGTTACCTTCGCACAGCAAAATCACAGCATTTGCAGGGCTGCAGAGCAGTCTTCAGCATTCCTAAAGCCACTTCTGGGATGCATGACCCCCTCCCTTGGCTCACCGCAGAATGCATCGCACTCGGGTGAGCCAGGGCCAAGGGAGGGGGAAGTCACGTGACCCAGAAGTGGCTTTAGGAATGCTGAAGACTGCTCTGCAACTCTGCAAATGGAGTGATTTTGCCGTGTGAAGGTAACTCTATTTTAAAACTTTTTTCCTTTTTAAAAGGTTTTTTAAGTGGGCTCCGTGTCTGCGATAAAGTAGTTCATTTAAAGTGCATTTCACTTTATGCAGATTCGCAGTATCCGTGGGGGTCCGGAGCAGAACCCCCACAGATACTGAGGGACAATTTGTATGCTTCCTGGGAGAAAGCCCCATTGATCACAATGGAGCTTACTTCTGAGTAGGCATGCATAGTATTGCACGTTTTTTGCAATTAAGACCCCATTTATTGAGGTCTTGTGCTGTCAGAGTTAGTGTTTATGGCAATGCAAAGCACTTTACAGTGGTGCAAGTGCTTGTCTGCTGTCATGTGCTGCTGGAGAGTAAACGGGGACTAGGACGGGGCTCAACTTACAGTACTGCCCCTACCGTAGAAATGCCTCTGCCCGTACCTCTCCTTGGACCTACTTCAGCAAAATACCTGGCGTAGGTCCGAGGTGCAGCCTACCAGGAGGTAATTAAAAAAATACTCACATCCTGTAGGCTGTCCGATCATCCCCCACCACCATAGCATGCAGCGCTGCCTCCATTGGCATGGCGGGGGATAGGATTGGGCAGTTAGTAGTGGCATTACATGTGGAAAGAAACATAAAACCAAAATTAGGTTGATAATAAGAACGTGAATTGAATATTTAGTGTGGGTTTGAAATAACTGCAGGAATGTATTTAAAACGCACACGGTCAGCTAATGAAAGTGAAGTGCATATTTTAACTTTTTTAAAAAAGGAAAAAAGTTAAAAGAATCAGTGACCTTGGAAAAAACATCTGTTCATTTTACTGATGGTAGGGGGAAAAACACCCTTTCCTTCTCATCAATATGCACACAAAATTCTCTGTGACAAACAGCCAGCAATTGAGGATTTTTTCCCTTGCTTTATGATGAGCTTTAATCAGGTCTTTGCCCAGACTACGGTCTAATCTATATTGTATTGTGAGTGTGGCAGTGAAGCCTCTGATACTGATTGGCTGAGCTGATTGCATGGAATGTTCATAAACATTTCAAGTGATCAGGGAACATAGCTGTCAGAATGTTTCTAGTTAAGTTTAGGTGTCTGAATGTTTGCAGACCAATTTTTGTAAGGAGAGGGGACGTTGTCAGTTTAGATGGGGTTAAAGCTTCACATAGAACCACCAGCTTTGTGGAACAGGCTGAGATGGGTCCTGGAAAAAGATCCTGTGAGGATGGAACTAAAGGGAAAGCTCCAAGAGGTACAGTGGCTGAAAGGAAAGTGCAGAGCAAGCCAGGGGTAGGTAGAAGATAGATTAGAACTCCAATGATTTCTTCCTTCATACGTCTCATTGAATACAGAGGGTCACTCTCCTGTGTGGACTTTAGTTCTTCATAACTAACAAGAGATTAGCAAACAGGGTGACCAGATACAATGGAGGACAAAAGTGCCTATACCTTTAACAATTGTATAGAACAGGGGTGGCCAACCTTCCACCATTACGGTCTCTGCGTTCTTAAGAGTTGGGTAGAAGACAGAATCTTGGCAGCTGCAAGTGCTGATGGTGCTGCTAAAGCTGCTGCACCTGCTGAAATGGAGCATTCATGTTGAAAGGTTGGCCACCCCGATCTAAGAGGTTGAAACTGCAATCCTATGCACACTTACCTTAGAGTAGTGTTTCATCTTTTTATGAAAGATGAGGATAAGAGCCTACTTCTGGATACTTGGGCTCCTGTATGTAATGTTCTAATAAGCAGAGAACAGGGTTGCAGTAGACAATGTGAAATACATATTAGGGAAAATTGTTTTGGAGGAAATGCTGAATCTCCAGGTCTTGTTCATAAAGCTTTTGAATGGTTTTATGAAGGGTTCTTGTTGTCACTTGGCTAGGCTTACCAGATCTCCAACCGGGACAGAGTGCTAGACCTTTAGGAGAAGGAATGTGGGCAGGTGTAGCTTGTTAAACCTTACAGCACAATCTTAGGCATGTCTACTCAGAAGCAAGCTCCATTGTGATCAGTGGGGCTTGCTTCTGAGTAGACATGCCTAGGATTGTGCTGTAAGGCTTAACAAGCTACACCTGCCTGCATTCCTTCTCCTAAAGGTCTAGCACTCTGTCCCAGTTGGAGATCTGGTAAGCCTACACTTGGCTGATCTCCTTACACATATTTAAGAGTTGTATCTAAATTGGTCAATAACTGGCTCTCTCGGCCAAATAACAAAATGTTAGTTTCTTTAGTTGTCAGCCAAACGGACAGGGGTTATCCCAGACTTTGACAGAACAATAGCTATTATGCAACCAAGAGTTGACTTCCAGAAGAATATGTTCACTCAAGAATATGTTGGCTGGTATGGAGAGCTCCACTACCCACCTGAAATGGGTATTCATGAAAGTATATATGGGTATATATAAAAAGGGTATTTGGTTGCCAAAACGTTGGGAGAAATTGTGTTTTTAAACTTGTTCAGTTCCCTCTGCCTTGTGAGAGAGGGAATTGAGCCATTTTTTCCTTTATTTTTTACCATTGCTTTTAATCCCTTAAATACTTCATGCTCTACAACCTGTGGCCATGAAAACTGGAGTACTCAAAATAAACCAATATTTTTTAAAATTAATTCGGTCAACTTCTGTTGGAGAGACAGCAATAGCTTTTAGACTTTTCAAAGGTGTCTGGATTTCAGGGTGGCTGGGGAGAGGGAAGATTGCATTCTCTCACAATTGCATATACTCCAGTACAATGTACCCATCACATTGCCTGCTTTTAAACAAATCCACAACAAAGCAGAACAAAACATGCATCCGTTAACGAACAAGGACATTGGGTACATGGGTAAGAAAGGGGAGAGAAAAGATTAGTCACTTCTCCCTCTTCCATCAGGTATTGTGAAGACTCACCAAATGGCTTTCTGATGTGAAGTAGTATCTAGACTGAGTACATATAATTAAGTGAGGTAAACAGCGCGGAGATTATTATCAAGTACAGTTAACCATGTCTACGATACGTTCAGCTTTGCTTTCAGTGTGAGTATGAAGGGATAATTATACAGTAACTCCATGTTTCACTTTCTCCATAATTTACATAAGAAGCACTACAACTAAAGCGATGCTAATAGCCTGAGAAAAACCCTCAAAAGTAATGAATGCTGCGTTTGGATTAAAGCTTTAATGCCTCACTAAAACAAGGATCAGGAGGATAAATTGACGGTGGTACTCTGCAGCAATTAGATAGCAAAAGTTCAGAGATGACCTCAGGGCTTGCTGTTCTTTTGTGAAGGGGTGTGTGTGTGTGTTTTAAAAATTGCTTGATTTTACCTAGTATTTTATTAAATTGCTTGATTCTATTCGTATTTATTTTTGTTTCCAGCAACTCCAGCAAAATTAGTATTTTATTTTTGTTTCTAGCAATATATATAAAACAGTATATATTTTTGTATATCCAGCAACTATAGTTGTACAACATGACAAACGTTGTCCCTAGCTATTGGGCAACAGTTTTTTGAAAATATTTTATAAGCAACACCCTCCCCCCCCAAAAATATATATTCTCTTCATCATTACGCTTCTTTCCAATACAAATTCACCAAAGAGTGTGAAGATTCATAATCTAAGGAGAAGAATGTAATATAGGTATTCTTGGTATAATAGTAATACTTTTACAGCACAATGCTATGTACATCTACCATTGAGTTCAATGGGACTTACTCCCAGGTAAGCATGTATAGGGTTACAGTCTTAGTACAGCTGTACCCAAGGGGACTTCTACTTGCTGAGAAAAGCATGTGGTGTGTCAGTTCCCCACAGCGGCTGCTGGGACATGTAGCTCCAGTGAGCTTTGTTGGGGAAAAGACACTCTATGGTGGCCTGGAAGGTCTGCCATTATTACCACTGCCAGTGTTGTCCTCCTCAGGTGCCTTAGTTAGTGGCAGGGTGCAAGGGAGGCAGATAGAGGTGGATGGCTTGCAGGATCAGGTTGAACACAGCCCTGGTCCTGCTTGCAGGTAATAGTTCAAGCTCTCCTGCCCAATAGCTAGGGACATCTCTGTTCAAAGAGATATGCTTATGTTAATTATTGCTGTTGTTATTCTGAAGATGGCATTCGGTCAGCACTGTGCACAGCCAGTGTCTGCTTCAAACTTGCAGGACTTTTTTTTTCCCAGAGGTTGACCCTGAGAAGAAAGGTATGTTCGGAGCAAGTTGCAAGGGCACTTTCAGATCAGGCCTACGGTTTCTGTTTTCACTTTCAGATGCATAGGTGGGACTCCATGTTGTTGAGCCACTGGTAAAATACTGTGCACTCAGATGAGGCTTCTCTACTCACCTTGCCCACCTTGACAGGGCCTATGGCTAGGCTTACCAGATCTCCAACCGGGACAGAGTGCTAGACCTTTAGGAGAAGGAATGTGGGCAGGTGTAGCTTGTTAAACCTTACAGCATAGTCCTAGGCATGTCTACTCAGAAGAAAGCTCCATTGTGATCAGTGGGGCTTGCTTCTGAGTAGACATGCCTAGGACTGTGCTGTAAGGCTTAACAAGCTACACCTGCCCACATTCCTTCTCCTAAAGGTCTAGCACTCTGTCCCCGTTGGAGATCTGGTAAGCCTACCTATGGCAAAGTACTGACAGTGTCAACGTTTATTTCTCTCCCTCATCGTTTTGATCAGTTATACAACTCCACTTAACAGGGTATTTTGATCAGGCTATGCAGTAGGACGGCTGACAAGCATTGGATGAGATCTTCATTTCTGCTCTGTTGTTCTATGTTTTATAACTGGTAGCTTTTACTTTGTAATGGGCATTCACAGCAGGCTAACATTGCTTACTGGATGAATAGCTCAGCTTCCCACAGGGTCTCGAACCACAAACTTTCATTGCCTTCAAACTGTGGCATGGCTGTTGCTTACTGATCACAGCCCAAAGCTCTTATCACCATATAACCTGTGTTCCTATCTCTTTAAGACAGCTGGGGATCAGTTTATTTTTCTATATGGAGGAGCTGGAGGGGTGGGGAGTGGCTTTACAGGGGGCAAAGAGACAATTGAGCATGTGCAGTGGGAAAAGCTGCTTCTATATTATCCATTGCAAGGGTCAAAAGATCACCCCAGCCAGCTGCAGAAGGGAGGAATTCTCCAGCTTGGAGTTTGACAGAGCTATTGCAAATATGTGCTGGCCAAAGAAAGTTAGGACATCCCTGTTAGAAACTGCTGTTCTTAAAAGCAAACAGAGGGGCTGATGCGTTATAAATAATGTGGATAAGAGCATAATACAGGATCACTATATTGCTAATTGCAAATGCTAATTGCAAATTGCTAATTTGGTCACTTATCAGGTGTCAGGTGGGCTGTGTAGGCAGGTTGGGTCGATCCGGTATCCACTCTGAGGTTGGCACGGTCAGGGGGTGAACCAGGACCACTCTGACGATGCTGGATGAGGCTGGATGGCTCACCCCCTGGCTGAATTTTGCAACGGTAATGCCTGGCTTGGCTGGTGTGTCCAATGTGGTCCAGGTGCCTCGACCCCTTATGGGTTGGCCGTGATAGGCTGGCTCGGTCTATGATTTACATGGGGGAAATCATGGGGTCTATGATTTACATGGCACGCCCATTGATTTACATGGGGGAAAACAGACAGTTATCACCGTTATCCCTGCTGATAGTGCCCACAAGGCTGGGATGGTTTAGTACCCTGCTGCAGTTTTCTTGTAATTAAATTCAATAAAGTGGCCCAGACATCCAAGACTCTGTCTGTGGTTATTTGGGCAATGCAGGGGTAAATGCAATATACTGTGCCACAATAAAAATGCAAACAAACTAAATAGCATATGGTCTAAAAACTGCAGTGCCCCAAATATGAAATCAGGAGCTACCTGCCATCTCTGTCGTCCTTTCTTTTGCCAATGGAAATTGAACCATCTTTTTTTGTCTTTTAATTACACTTTTCATGCTATTGCTCTCTCGCTCTCTCTCGCTCTCTCTCTCTCAAAAAAAAAAAGGCTTAGAAGTGTCAAATAAGTTTTTTTGAAGCTTACATCTTCGGACAGGCCCAGGCTTCTGTGGTTATTCCTTTTCCACCATACATTTGGAAAGTTCAACAACCTTTTCTTATTCACTGTTTACCTCCTTCCATCCATTGCTGCCACTCTTTCATTTGTTATCTGGGTGCTTGAGGCTTATCCCACCAGTTTTCCACCGTAGGAAAGAAGATGGTGTTTGTACATCGTAGTTGCCTAGAAAACTGGCAGGGCATTAAAAGAGGCTCCAGAGCCTCCTACAAAACCGGCACTCAAGGCAAGCACTCTATTTGTTTGAAGGATGGAGTTGACCTACCTAACAGCAGTTTTCAATACCACTGTTGACACACACACAACATACCAGTAGAACTGCAGCTCTTTACTGATTTTTTGTAAAGCCATGTTTCCATTCTGTCGTTTTCTTTCATATATAGACAAATGCCTATAATCCAAATGGTTCGTCATTGGCCAAGGAAATATCCCAGAACCCTTTATTAGGAACTCTTCTGAACACCCCTGAGAGGGCATTTTTAATGAACATCCTAAGGTGCATCTTACTATCTGACAAAGGGAGAAAATGCAGAGAAGGAAGAAAAGGATGTTATTGGAACAGTACTGTCAACTGTCTCCATCCACTAAATCTATCCTCTTCAGTTTCCCCTTGAGGGGCTACCTGGACAGCAAGAATAAGTGACAGGCAGATCACAGCAGGGGCATACAAAAATGTTTGGTTTCTCAATGCAGAAGAATTGTGTACTGTATAGCAAAAATGTTCAATTTCATGGCATTATGAACAAATGTTTTATTTCATGGCCAAACATCCACAGTTCTGAGGGCCTTCAAATTAACCTGCACATTTCAGTGCATTAGCTTATAATCGTTTCACAGCTTGTAAGCTATTACCAAAATCTCTCTAGTTAGAACATATTTTAATGACCGAGAAAGAAATTAAGATTAAAAGGAGAATGAAATGAAGGCTAGAAGTGAGCAGCTGGTTACGACCAGCCTGAACCCTGTTTGCCATTCCCCCATCCTGGCAAAGGAACCGGAGAAGGACAGGGACACTCGGAGCAGCAGTGACTGGGGTCACATGGAGGAAGACCTCCATGTGGTGCAAGTGCTTGGCTGTTGTCATGTGCCTCTCCAAGACCTCTCTTCAGATCTAGAAGGTTTACTGTTCAGCAGTGTATTATGCTTTACTTCCAAATAAAAAGCTTACACCTTTTATGAGAGCTGATGTGCTTGTTTCTTCCCAATCCAGATTTGAGCCATGGCATGATGGAGATGGAATGTAATTTTTTTCTCTTCCAAGCTTCTAGTCCATATTAGAATTTTTTAATTCTTTCCCACCACCCCACATGCTGGAGAAATAGCAAGACCAGTGAGTGAGTACAGGTTAGCTATGAACTCTTAGGCAACAGTAGATTACTAGAGACGCATTTAGTGAATGTGGTTGAAACAATAGCTGTATCTGCTATGGGCTTCTGATTGAATCGGCAGTAAAGAAACAGCACAATGCAATGGATGCTTCCTTATTTCATTTGTAACTAGTTGCAGAGATGATCTGTATGATATTTTAAAAGATTTAAATGAAGCACAAAGTGTCAGATGCATTTCTTGGCTGATGAAGCAAAATGGAACAGCAGTTCTTTAGGAAGCAACTAATGCTGCTAAAGGATTTTTATAGCAAGCATCTGTCTTTCCTTCCCATCCAAATCAAGTGGACATAGCTTAAGAAGATGTCAGGGAAAAAATATCTAGAGCATTAACTACATCTTATTTCATCTTTTCTTCCTCTCAAAAGCCTCATAATTCAAATAATGTCTTAAAGGAGGCTGGAAGATTTATGAGATTTGGTTGCCCTATATCTGACATTGAGACACAGTCATTTGTGATGTTACTCTGACTTTTACAGTACAGAATTACCAGTTACTGGTGCAACATAAATCCATAATCTTTTCTAGAATATTTGCAAGAGTATAGCAATTGAATTATTTTGCACTGGATATTACACTTTTGCTAAATCATTGTAATTAGTGTATGTGAGCAGTGTGATCTTTAATTAATTGAAGTCAAAACAATTTTCATGAACACCAGAGCTCAAATCAATGCTTGTAGGTTCCAAAGCAGCACTTTTAATTATAAAAATACACTGCCCCTTTCATGGCCAATCGGGAGGCAATGCTAAATAGATTCTTCCTCTCAGGATTTTCTTTTCTTAATAGCAGCTCTCTCTCTCTCTCTCTCTCTCTCTCTCTCTCTCTCTCTCTCTGTGTCCACACACACACACACACACACAGAGTGAGTGAGTGAGAGAGAATCTGGATTGGAACCAGGGTGTGGGTGGAGAGTACATCTCTTACCGGTTTTTTTTTTTTTGTCTTCCACAGTTATCCAGTGCACACCAGTGCATAAGCACTTTGACTATGTTACAGTATGATTACACCAACATTTCTTTACCCATGCACCTCCCCAATAAGCACGCAAGTCTAAGGCTAGGGATGAAGGGCCACTTTATTATTAATTAAACAATAACAAATCTGCAGCAGGGACTAACTTACTACTACTACTACTACTACTACTACTACTACTACTACTATTATCCCCCCAGCATGCGGGCTTCTAAATTGGGGAAAACGGCCCTAGTCATCTGCCTCCCCCAGAAGATGTAAACGGGCATCACATCCTAGCTCAAGCCTTGCTTGGTCGACGACCAAGCCTGCCTATCACTGCCAACCCTGAAGGTCGAGGCAGCCAGACAGCACAGACCTCCTCAAGAAAACTTAAGGCGGTCCTTGCTCTTCCAGCCCGAGGTTTGCCTGCCAGCCCCACCAATCCAGGTCAGCATCGTCTGGGTGTTTCTGGCTCGCCCCCTGGCCTTGCTTACCTCAGGATGTATGCCAAGTACCCCCCTGCATGCTACCTGCCAAAAATGACCAATCTTATGCCAAGTTAAATTAAGATTACCCACCATGTACGATAGTCCGGGGTAGACGAAAAACCCACAGCCACTGGCCAATCAGGCTGTGAGAAAAAATTACTACCCAACCTCCAATGGGCAACCAGCTAGTCTCGGACTGACAGCCGGGAGGAGGGGCAGGTTTTGCCGGTCTGGGTGTGACTGTGAGGATGAGCCTGGAGCCTTCGCTCCGAGCCTCCGCAGCTCCACCCAGCCACCCCAGGAGCCAATCTGCTGCCGAGGATTTCCTGCCTCTGCCTTGTGAGTGGGGGAGGAGCTGGGCAATTCGTGTTGGCCCGCCGATGGGGTCCAACGCCTTTCCATAGATTAATGGCCCAGTCCTATTGCCAGTTTGTGTTGGCGGAACATGAGCTGTGCCGGTGCACAGTCCGGGGTAGGCAAAAAAACCATAGCCAAAGGCCAATCAGGCTATGAGAAAAAGAGGGGGGCAGGATCAGGAGGGGGGCAGGATCAGAGGCACCAGCGTGCCATCTCCCTTTCCAGGCCTGATCCACCAATCAACACAGACTTGTGCCAGTGATATTGCTGGTGCAGTTCCAAGTTGACCTGTAGCCGCTGCTGGGGCTTACCATGGGGCAAGGGGACAAGTGTCCCCTTACCCCAAGGAGACCTTCAGTATGCTAAATCCCCCATGGGATGCAACATCGCCTGTGCTGACGCTGCTGCATTGCCGTGTGGGAATTTAGTTAGGATTGGGCTGTTAATATATATGCTATAAGGAAGAGGTGTAACTTGAAAACTGCAGAAAACTGTTTATCCATCAACTATGATTGTTTCTTTTTTAATCTTTGCAAATGAAACTTCAAGCTAGGTAGAGTTAAATGTGAGACAAAACAATGCCATGGAAAAATAATGTATAATAATCGGTGAAAATCCACTTATAAAAATACTGGGTCTTCCAGGTAATAGATGCTTTGGAAAACAGGAAAAATCACATTGTGATGATGTCAAAACTCAGTAGGGCATCAGTTTGGACTATGTGATGTCACTGAGAGAAAATATAGCCTATTGGGAGTGAGCCGGCATGCTTTCTGGGATCAGTACTGGCCTCACTAAGTAGGTGACAACTTTCACCTGCTTTTGAAGCAATCCCTGTAATGTTATGTAAATAGTAGGGAAATGTTTATTTGACAGTGCCAAAAATGATTGCAAAAAGGAATTCCTGAATTGGTTCAGACCTCATTGAGGAAACTGCATCAAATCATACAAGAAAAATAAAATAGTCTAATAAAACCCAACACTGAATATGACATTAACTCATTTGCATGTGGATGCATCTCTAACATGATGTAATCATAGGAAAACCATGGTCTGGTCATAGAGCATTTCAGTTAGCATATCAGTTTTCTTTAGCCTGGGATGTCTGCAACAAAATCAGCCTTCAGAAATAAGACTTTCAAAAACGGCGCTACTCCCAATCTGTCTTCAAAGGCTTGCAGTAATATCATATAACAATCAGATATGTCCATTTTTTGTGTGTGATACTGAAATGTGCTCTTTTTCATTACTCGGCATGATCTCATTTTCTTAAAAAAGAAATTGAAAAGTTATTCGGCTTCTGCAGTTTTGACACATTTTGAACAGAAATGACAATTTTCCTGAAAGTGAAATGTGATCATTAATAAAACATTGCAATTACATGGAAACTCTTATATATTCACAACCCACAAAGAAGGGTTTTTAAAAATTATGAGTAACAGTACTTGATGATGTAGGTTGTTTTGTTTTTTTTCTTCCTGATCTTAGGCCAGGTAAGGATTCAGTGAACGCATGCTATCTCAGGCGCTACTTTTTCTGACACTGGTCAGAGGTTGGCAAGCACGCTAAAAGGCAAGTGGAAAATAAAACCAAAACCCTCATGCATCTTCTCTGGGGACTTTACCTACCCTACTTACTTCAGGATCTTGGTCCTGGCACTCAACCTTGCAGAAAATGAACTGTGAGGGTGCTGTCCAACCCTTGGGGTACCAGGGCAACCTGCAAGCCCTCTGGTTCCAGCCAGGACCCAGACTGGGGGGGGGGGCTGTTTTGCTAAAGAAGGGTGTCGGTTCTCTTCCGCCACCTTACCTGGTCCAGCCTGGCTTGGGTGAGCTGTTGGTGCATGCGCAGGGCCTCCAGCCAGAAATGACGGGCACCTTCCTGGCCCCCGGCGTGTGGGGGCGGGGCCTGCGTCGCATCACATTGACACGCCCCCCACCCAATTTGCACTACCCCACCCATTTTGGAGCCGAACGGGCTCCAGGGAGCTCATTTTGGAGCCGAACGGGCTCCAGGGAGGGCGGGCGGGCCAATACAGCGCGGCGCTTCGCTACGGTAAGTGCTCTGCGCGCGCCCCCGCCTGCCCGAGCGCCTGGAGCTCCTGCTCCACGCGCTCCACCCAAGCTCCGCCGCTGCCTCCAGCTGCTGCACAACAGCAGCGCACCTTTTGCAATTCTGCAAGATCCATCAGTGTAAGCCCAAGATTGAATTGGGCTGTGGACTTTGCATAGAGGCCCTGGCATAACAAACAGATAGGTAAGTCAGGGAAAAGTGAGGCTGAGTTGAGGAAGAAACCAAGAATGAAAAAGGCCTGGACTGCTATTCTTTCCTTCCCTCCAACAGGTAATGCCACATACTTACAATATCTTATACACCATGTGAGAGAGTCTCAAATTTAGCTCACAGTGCAATCTTGTCTAAGTTAGGCCGGCTCTGCGTCGGCCAAAGGAGTCGCAAACGTGACTGAACTAAACATAAGTGTAGCCAGTGGTGCAGCAACCCAGGGTTAAAATGTAATGGACATCCAAGTGCTAACTAAGAGATCGAAACATCTTGTGGTGCTTTAGCATACCAGCTGTTTATAATTTGATTAGGACGTGGAAGACTTGGCCTCTGTTTTCAACATATTGTCGGCAAAACGTTCCACGTATTCCTGCTCTACATACCACTATGTTCATGCTGTTTGTGCAAGCTAGTTACTGGCAATAATATCAATTTTCATTCGGCCTTCCACATTCTGCCTTCCACACAACTCATGGCTCAGGATTCATTATATCCAAGTCATAGCCCCCTATATGTTTTCCCCACCAGTATCAACTATTTCTCATTCAGTAGCAGACGCCCACTTGAGCAGCATAAGCCATCTGTACTTTGTAAAACACCTTTAAGCTCTTGTTTTAAAGTTTTATACCTTTTAATGTTTTCCTATTTATTTCCTGCTGATATCAACACACACCCTGCCAAAAGCAATCTTTGGTGGATACTAACGTATTCATATTGAATATTTGATTCAGAAATTCTGCAGATAAGTGGAGTGAACATCTGTGCGACGAAGATAATTTTTAATATTTATGGATAGCTCATTTCCATGTTGTAATCCTTGAGATGGGATCAGGTTTGCAAGATTCAGTGCAATTGCCAAGCCATTCCTCTATATTCCAGTCATGGTTAGGTAATGACGGAGGCAGAGGTTTTGAAGATGGCTATGTGTGCTAATTAGTATGAAATAATTATTCATATGAAGCTCAATATTATGTAAAACATCCCCTTAAGAAGACTGATTGTGCCTAGTTTGAAATTATCATAGTGCTCTGACTTGGTTATGGGAAAATATTTACTCCGGGGGTAATGCTACAAGCAGAAAACAGAGAATTGAGGTTGGGGACCAAGAAAACGGCATGTACGACACTGCAGTTTAACAGAAGCGCTGTGTCTATGACGTACAGTATTTGACTCATTAGCAGAACAAATTGTGCACGTTATGTACCTCTGAATATATTTATGTCAATATAATTTATTCTGTTTATGGGGTTTTGGAGGAAATTTTGGAAATGTCTATTAAGGAATAAACGCTTGGGTCTACAAGACAGGGCTTAAAAGATTTTTTTTTAAAAAAAAAAAATCAGTGGTTGCTTCTGTAAGAATGATAACACAAATGGGCCGTGAAGAACAGATTTGGTGGATCACTGTATCTCATGGCCCAATCCTATTCAGACACTGTGGCAATGCTGCACCAAGGCTGGTGCTATGTCTGCCATATCCTAAACCAGGAGGAGGAAGGAGAAACACCAGAGACCAGGCAACAGTACACTGGCGCAGGCCCTCTCAGTGATACTGCCAGGGATGTGGATCAAGTCTCTGACTTCAAGTCTCGAGTCAAGTCCCAAGTATCTGGGTCTGTCTCAAGTCAAGTCCCAAGTCTTTGCCCCCACGTCCTGAGTCTTTGGTTGCGAGTCCCAATCTATTTAATGGGAAAACCGGGTTTAAACCTGAATAAAATTCGACTTGCCGTAAAAGGCTCCAAGTCTCGAGTCGAGTCTTTCAAGTCTTTTACAATCGCCGAGTCAAGTCCGAGTCAAGTCATTGACATGACTTGAGTCTGACTTGAGCCCAAGTCAACAGATTCAAGTCTACATCATTGGATACTGCCCAGGTCCCTAGCAACCATGGTGCAGCCCATTGCCCACAGAGCTGTGGACTGATGGTCTGATGTCAGAGTGGTATCAGTCTGACATCCAAGGAACCAATCAGCACAGCCACACAGCCCCAATGCTGGCAGCCAGAGAAAAGCTGCCAGGGTGAACTGAGCAGGGGGCAGAGCAGGCGTAGGACCAATGGGGTGATTCCCTGCCAGCCCTTAGGAATAAAAAGCACAGTAACGGTTGCTCTCACTAACCATGGGGAATGCCCCAGTGCGTGACAGTGACACATACATACCACAGAATACCCAGTCCCTACAGGAAGTACTGTGGTATAAGCAGCAACAGGACAGAAGCTGGGAACTCCTGGGAATTGCAGAACCCAGGGTTCAAGTCCGCTTGTTACTCACACAAACACACACACCTAATACTTTTTTTAACCACAGCAAAAGAAAAGTAGAAAGATAGCACCTTTGGAGAAGGGCAGCTGGGTGAAACAAGCACACAAGCCTCTCCACGGCAAGAGTTTAAGTCCCTGTGGGGAAAGTTGACCATTTGGAAGGTTAACTTCCAACTGGAAGGGGATAAATCACAAGGGGAATCATTCATCATCATCATTTCTGAATACAGTGGTACAGTCTCAGCATTGAAAATGTTGCTTCTCTACTGGGCTTTCAGTTGCTGGCAGGGTCTATCTTCTATCCCAGAGAACATCCCATGACTGGAGTGATGTTCCAGTACACTCTGGGATAGAGCCAAGATGGTGTAGTGGTTTGGGAGTCGGACTTAGACCTGGAAGATCCAGGTTCAAATCCCCGCTCAGCCACGAAGCTTCCTGGGTGACCTTGGACCAGTCACTATCTCTCAGCCCCACCTACCTCACAGGGTTGTTGTGAGGACAAAAAGGAAGGGAGGAAATATGTACACCACTCTGAACTCCTTGGAGAAAGGGTGGTATAAAAAGAAATGTGAAAAAAAAGATGGGGCCAGGCAGCCTGGGCGGCCCAAGAGATAAGCAGCGATTTCACTGCAGCCATGATTATTTATGTATTTTAAAGATATTCTATATGTCGCTTCTCTGCTTAATAACTGAGATGCCCACGGCAGCTCACAATGAAATATAATACAATAAATAAAGTACCATAGATAAAATGCAATACAATAAAAAAACCATAGACACAAAAACCTGATTAAAATGCAGCATATATAAAAGATAGAAAATGGGGGAAGCAGCCTGTTGGGGTAGTAACAGAAAGGTCTTCAGCCCCTGCTGGAAGTTCACCAGAGAGGAGGCAGTTCTTAACTCTATTAGGACGACATACAACTGCCTAATGGCATTCTGTGGCATTCAGAGACAGTGGCATTTCTGACAGGAAGCGATTTCAATTTCTCAGAGGAGGTCTGGGGCTTTGATGAATCGTCAACAAGAATTGTCATTTATTAATCGTATTTGGTTTCCCTTCTTAAATAAATCCCACAAAGCAGCACTGCGCTACAAGGAGTTCACCGGGTTTCGAGGAAAGGTTATTCCCGGTCAACCTAGAAAGCGCGACGCCTGTTCTCAGTGAAAGTGATTAAGCGCTTCCTGCGCTTTTCAGAGTGAGGTCTCTAATTTAAATGGTTGTTCTTTCTGCAAAGACAGGACCATCTCTCAGTGGTTTTCACTGCTGTTCCCTTTGCACCCGCTTTTGACAAAATCCCAAAAAACGGGTAGAAACGTAAAGCTAATTTCAAAGAAACCAAGAAGCAAGGTTTTATTGCCCGCCTGACCCCAGGATAATCTCTCCAGGACATCTGCACTTCTCACGGAGCAGTTCGTTTGGAAAAGAATTTCTTCAGGCTGGTTAGAGTTGGAATCAACCTTGGACTACTTGTCTGACCACATGTCTTGCTTGGGAATCACCCCACTCCTGGGACCAAATGTCTTGCCCAAACCCAACTTCTCCTCCTAGGAGCAAGTTTGTTCCCTTTAAATAATTTCAATCCGAAATGCTCCCTTAAATGCCCGCTTCGACTGACCAACACCTCAAACAGTTAATGCTGTGTGAAAAAAGTGCCGAACTCAGATGGACAGTTAACCAAAATTTATTGCTTTACAGCATCCCTTATCTCCAACACCATAAATTATCCCAAAGCAGAAACCCTTCTGCAAAACAGTCCACCCAACAGTCTATCTCCCCCAAACCAGGCTCTTTCAGCTGGCGTCCAGGCAGGCAGCAGACTGGTTTCTTCCTTTCTCCGTCGTCTTCCTCCAGTCTCTGGTCCAAGGTCACCAGCCCTTCGGCTTCGCAGAGCATCCCGTAGCTCCTCCAGCTTCTTCCTGTGTGGCAGCAGCGTCCCGTCCTCTGGCGAAGTCCTTCAGCAAGCTAGGATGAGAGCATCTGCCCTCAGCAAGATGCTAGAGCAGCAAGCCAGTCCTCAGCAAGATGAAAAGTCCTGCTGCAATCTTGCTGCTTTTATACTCTTAAGTTCCAATTAGTGCTAATTGGGTGCAGCTGCGAGCCACACCCATTGCACTCAAAGTCCCAGCTTCTTCCTAATTAGTAGCAACACCTGTGGGCCACGCCCAATTGCTTTCAGGTGTGCTTCCACCCACACAGTCCTGGGTGTTGACCCTTTGCTGCCCAGTCCTGTCAAAGTCCTGTCAAAGTCCAGGTCTTCCTCTGTTAACTCCTTGCTGCCCGGATCTGTCAACAAGGGTCCACTGCTGACAACACATTTGGCTCCTGCCAGTCTTCTGGATCTTCTTCCACTACACCACAGGATAATTTCATCAAGACATCTGTACCCTCAATGAGGATTTTTTCGTTTGATAAAGAACTTTCTCAGGCAAGTTAAAGCTATAACATCTCTTTATTTCTTGATTTCAAAAAACTGTAACATGGCTGGAAAACCCATAAATCTCACTTCTCTGTACAGTGGCATTTCTGTTTAAAGCAAGACAGAAGCCCATCATCACCACTGGTATTTCCTCCCAAGTCCCCTTCCCCAAAATATCCCACTTCTGTGAGACTACCCATGAAAACGACGACACTCCTCTCCATTGTCTCTGGAATTCTCAAGGCTTGAGAAAAGGAAGCACCAACTCACTCCTATTGCAGAACCCATTTGGTCTACTGACTGGAGAAAATGCATGACATATGTGGGAGGACGAAAAGTGCTTATGATTGAGGGCTAGCGGGGGGCAGGGAATTGTTCATGAAAAGCCGCATTCTTCCATGTCTTGGAAGAATGTCTCCTTGTCACAGTTTGCACTCAAGTGCAGTAGTTTGGGGAATCAAAAGTATGTCTCACACATCTTTTAAAGTTCTCTTCAGTAAAACTTTTTTCTTTTTGCTCCCTCCCCCCCCCCCATGAAATGTCATTTTATTTGACAGGCCTAGGAAGTTCACTTATTTTAGCCCCCCCCCCTTACTTTCCAGTGAGATTTGTCATGGCAATTTGTCATATTTTCCTCATTCTCATGATGAACTCAAA